>OZ023240.1:4943431-5685601 GCA_964006365.1 Trididemnum miniatum
GATAAAACCTTACATACCAGATAGATACCTATTAAAATCCACCGACCACTTTATGGAAAAATTGAAGCAATTTCAATTCAGTAAAAATCAGGTGATGGTTAGTTTTGATGTGGTGTTTTTGTTTACGAATGTTCCTTTGTCTGAAACCATAGAACTTATCGCAGATCGAATGTACACCGAAGATAATCCAAATTCAGCTCCTTTCAGTAGAGATGTATTTAAAAAATTAATGTTCATGGCCACACAAGGGATTTTTATGTTTAATGATCGCTTATACAAGCAAATTGACGGAGTGACCATGGGCTCTCCACTAGGACCAACACTAGCCAATTTCTTTTTGGGTCAATTAGAAGAAAAAATATTTGCTCAAAATTCATCGGCAGAACCCAAACTATACCTGCGGTATGTTGATGATGTTTACGCAATTTTCGATGACTATGATTCCTGCTCTTCATTCTTATCTACCCTCAATTCCCAACATAAAGATATTAAATTTACTGTTGAAAAGGCTACAAAAACACTCTCATTCTTGGATGTAGAAATTAATATTACAGACAATGGGTTCGAAAGCTGGGTTTGGCGCAAAATACAGGAGTTATTCTTAATTACAATGCAATATGCCCTAAATCTTGGAAAACTGGTTTGATTATGTGTTTACTAAAAAGAGCTAAAACAATCTGTTCCAATAATATGCTGTACAACAAAGAAGTGCGTAAGTTACGTTCCATATTTTTGAAAAATTCCTACCCGAACTGGTTTTTGAAAATGCCCTCCTAAAATTTGATGATCGTGAGAAAAAAACAAAGGACAAAGAAGAAAAAGAGTATTTATTCAGAATTGGCGTACCATATTTTGGAAAACCGTAAACAAAGACACAAATTCGCAAAACGTCTCTCAACTTTGGTGATAGTAAAATTTCAAGTAGATTTAGCAGTGTATTATAATTCCTTTAAAACCAGCTACTATTTTAATTTGAAGTGCTTGACTCCTCATGCTCTGTTATCAAATGTTGTGTACAAATTTACTTGTTCGCGCGACGCAGCAATGTCATACATCGGTATGACAACGCGACATTTAGGCATTAGAGCACACGAGCATTTGAGCCTCCAATTAAATTCAAAAAAGACTGCGGTTAAAAATCATATTTTAGCTTGTGAAAGGTGCAAATCAGGAAGTTTAACAGTAAATGATTTTAAAGTTGTGCAAAAGTGTAGTAATGAATATGAGACCAAAATTCAAGAAGCCTTAATTATATAAAAACAGAATCCCAGATTAAATTCTCAGTTATATGCTAATGGGTCTTCGTTCCTGCTAAATGTGTTTTAATGTTAGTATTATTATTGTGTTGTGTCGTTGTATATTTGGAAATTAACTCTGTGTACTCGTAATTTAATAGTTGTATGTTAGCAGTCAATATGCTTTGCTATGATCTGTGATATTATGTAATATGATTTAACAATTGCATGTATTGTGTCGTATCTTCATTTTGTTAACACCATTCAAAATACTACTCATTTCGAAAGTTTTACTGTAACCGTTAATATGATGTTATTTTCTCTGATGAGGACCTCAAGAATAGGTCGAAAACGTTCAACTTTTCAATAAATATGTTTTCAATTTTAAACTTGCTGGCAATTGCGACTCTATGGTACAGAAAAAGTACCTCTTTACCGAAGCTTTAATTATGTATTTATGCATCAACAATGACGTTTCATGCATAAGTGCTATTTTCTTCTCAATTCTTCTCAAACTTCTCAACGTACCTCTTTATTAATATTACAGACAAATTCTTCTCAACGTACCTCTTTACCGAAGCTTTAATTACCGAAGCTTTAATTATGTATTTATGCATCAACAATGACGTTTCATGCATAAGTGTTATTTTCTTCTCAATTACCGCACGCATTATTGTGACGATAGTGCAAACATTGCAACAATTTCAAAAGTTTATAATCAAATAAAACTGCTCATAAAATTTTAATAGCAGCTCAAAAATTCAAAAAAATATTTAAAAAATATAAATTTGTTCGTTTTTGTAAGGAAATTTTTGATAAAGACAATTTTGACTTATAAAATCTACCAAAACAGACTCCTGAAACGAACGTTGGAACACATTTGATCATGTAACAAGGTCCTGAAAAAATTTTGACTTTAGCGGGACCTAGATATAAGTTTATAACAGGCCCGGCGCCCCAATCGAAATGCTTGGCCCCCCCAATTAACAAGCTTTGTCTTGAAGACAGCAGCTTTTGTGCTTGATTTCAAACTTTGGCCCCCTCCTGATAAACGTTTGGCCCCCCTAAGTCGACTGCTCTGGTTTATAAGATACAAGATGCAAGCTTTAACAGCCTACTTTCTTTTACATCCTGTTGGTAGAGTAAGAATAACTAAAAGCATTGTAATTGTGTAAATGTAAAATCAAACCTTTATTACACTTACGGTAATACGCAGAAGGGTGTAACGAGTGGCGGGACCCATCTCCGCGACTGTGACTTTATTAGCGCCCGTGCAATACAGCTTCGACTCCCAAGAACCCTCGAAATGATGGCAAACTGCTGTTGGCAATGCTGTGTCTGATTTGACCGGCCCGGGGATCGGACCCCAGACCTTGCGCACCGATACTGATGAATTTCACAAGTACGCCTGGGGTTGGCAAGCTACTGCACTTAAAAGAGCCATCATAACCAATATCCCAAAATATTAAACACACTGTGAGCAGCTAAACTCTACGGCAATGAAAAAATTAAGAAGATCTTTGTTTCTCCCTCTCCCAAAAAAAGTCTTCGCTTATCCCCACAAAAAGCCTCAACCTGAGGATTAAAGAATCGCAGGTTACCGACCGCACTAGGCCAATTGCTCGGTCTAAATGTGCAATTTATGGACAAACATTTGAAACAAAAGCTGTGAAAAGCAACCCCATCCGTCCCATTCATGTAGTTCATAGGCCTATGTGTTGGTAAAAGTGGAATTACGATTAAGCACAATTACTGTATTTTCGTGTGGCATTTACGCTTTTATAGCTGTTGGGTGAAAAATTAACGCAACTTAAAAGTGGGGTTCGCGGTAAACTTGATTCGCAAAAATGGGTCCGTGGCACAAGAAAGTTTTGAAAACCCTGTCCTAGTGTACACGCGATTGTTACCGGTTTGGAGCGCGCTGTCAGTTTACGACATGGTTAGTGTGTGGACAAATGGGGTTGTTTTGTTTGATCAACATATTGAAGTAAGAACGCGACGAGAAAATCTAACCTCGGTTTGACCTTAACTTACGTCAACGATATATGGCGAGTTGTAACCCATAGGTGAGATTTAAAACGCATGTTCATTTGTAAGGTACAGTGACGTCACAATATCCTGCTAATATACACGTGCTGAAGCAGCTCAACCAGTGCTTATAAGTGCACCATGTGCCAGTGGGAAATTCAACGCTCAGAAGAGTCTCTTCATAATGTACAAATTAATAATCCCAGTGTTCACCAGAACTGCCTGAGCATATTCCATAAGCTTGTTACTGCGTTGCATGGGTGCTAGACGGGAGAACATCGCGTCACCGCCAATTTAAAGCTCGTACCAGCTACAGTACGCAAAAAAATAGTATGGACATGAAGAAACTTAGCTGATCAAAAGCAGTCGGCAGAATGGGCAATGCCATCATGCATGCACTTGTGGAGTAGAAGTTAATTTGCCGGTTTGCTTCGCACACTTCCTGCTATGCTCAAAGACAAACTCTTTATGACAATTTTTTAGAGAACAAAATGATTGAACCGTAGCCACACACCTGGTGTTTTTTGTGCACAGTATTTTTTTAAAGCGTTTTAAGGAACCGAAATGGTCTTTCAAAATTTTCCAGCGGTCTCTCAAAATCTGCGTCCACGATTCAGTAGAATAAACTTGCGTCATTCAAAATTGCTTAATGGTTTCTCAAACCAAACCTTTAAAAAAAGACCGTGCTACAAATTTTTGTAATAGGCGCATTGTGAAAAGTTATACGTTAAACTTCGAACAAGGGCCTTGAATTTTAATTTTCCGGTACCGCAATTCATGGGTTTACTTTAGACACATAAAATCACACGTTCAGAACATGTAATCAGTCATAATGGTGATTTATTACGTTGTGCAAATAAAATGCTTCAAATACGATCAAAATTGAACAGAAACCGGAAATGTGCGCGCGCACACAATCAATATTTCGTGCATTTTATCACTATATCGGACATTATTCAATCAGTGGCAATACAATTTGTAACGAATTGAATTTGAACTTTCTGCGTCTCGCTTCTGAAAGCAATGACATGAGGTAAAGCTACAACAATGTTCACTCAGCAGTTTGTGATAATCCAACATCATTTTGACACAAGTTTCCAGTACAGCAGAAAATCAACAGAATTCAAAAAGTTGCCTAATAAACCAGCGAGAAGCATTCCATCTCTCGTAAGCGTAGCAAACCTTATGCGAAATTCTGTAACGTTAATTAAAGTCTGTTACAGCACAAACAGAAAGCAGATCGCTTACAGTCGGGGACAAAAGTAAAAAATGTGCAATAATATAAGCTACAAATCTTGCGTATCACATGATAAACGCTTTCCATGTTGGTGAAAACAGTCTATAATAAGATTGAATCAAAAACCGTGAAAAATAAGTTAACGACAATTGCCCGGCAAGCAAACTTTTGAGGTACGGGTACGTTTTTGAGGTGAAGCAACAATAATTGTCCGGACTGACCGTTAATTACATAGAGCATAGACGCATCAGTTTTGCAGGTCAAGAACATGCTCATGCATCCCTGGGCGACTCCAAGACGGCGTAGATCGAATCACGCATGCTTAAATTTTGCAAAAATTCGCAGAACAAGCATTCGATTGCACGTGTACACGCATCATTTACGGATGTACTCTGCGTTAATTCATCTTACAGCGGCATGCTGATTGGCACAGCAAGCAGAGCCGAGCTGCAAGCCAATACAAAAACCATACAAAGTTGACCGCCGCTCAAATTCAAGTAAACCCATCGTGATACTAAAGCACTGGACCGTGATGAGAATTCGATCAAAACTCTTAAGGATCAACGGGGCCGTTTGGAAGTCGATTAAAGCCCCAGTGACGTTCTGTACCCTGTCCAAAGAGGAACTAAATTACAGCTTTCCATTCGATTAAACGCAAAAGTCAGTGATTTAAAATAGCGATGCAATTTCAGATTACTATCACATTATCCAGGAATTGTAAATAAAAGCCTTGGTGATATTTGTTAGCTTAAAGACTCCACGAAAGTTCGCAATGTGATGAAGTGGTTCGATCGGGTGTATAAGCAAGTACCGGTAAGCAAAAGTAACGAAACTAGCTGAATGTGTCGATTTACTGTAAAAGCTTTCTCACCACCAAACAACCTCATAAAGATACGACGGTATAAGCAATTCCTGGCAGTTTAAACAGCCGATTCATGGCCCCAAAACTTAATCCTTACAAATAATTTATCGGCCAAAAGGTGACCCAGTCGAAGCACGAACACTGTACTAAAAATTTAGCATAATAGTCCTACTTATATCCGTTACGTCATTCCTTACGTGACCAGCCATGTTTGCTTAATGATAAGCAATTCGTGACCACCATAACGTTCTGCAACCGTCAAAGTAAACATGATCGCGCTAACCGAGATAACAGCAAAACCGAAGCTGCTGAAAGACTTGAACAGCACATTTACATCCAGCAATTGCGAGAAAAAATGCTTTTCTGATTCAGCAAAAGGTGCCTTTCGATTTGCAAAAAAAAAAAAAGAAGCAACGTGCTTGCAGCGTCATTAGATACGTCGAACTACGAAGTTAAAAACAACTAATGGTGGTACCGGTATGCAAAAGAAAGCAACATTCTCATAAGCCAGTGGCAAAGCAACATTCTTATCAGCCAGTGTACATGCCAAAAGAAAGGCAATCTAGTGCGTAAAATCAGCTTTTAACAGTATGCACGAACATTCTAACGCACTACGCTACAAAGCGTTAGCAGAATTCATAACTAAAAACAATTTAACAAAAAAATTTCCATCGCTTTGCGACTAGCAACGCTGACCAATCAGAAGATAGCAAATATACCAATAGAAGATAGCAAATTAAAAACGCTATGAGTAATACCGACGGAGTAATTTCTAAACAAAATTTCCCACTAAAACTAAAATGAAAAACGCACGCAAAAACCGAAGCAATTGAAAAGTTGCTTTAAAAGTAAAGAAAACGGGCTAAGGTCCTTCCCAATCCGAAGTGGCCAACTTCGCTTTCTGACGGGAAAAACCTAAAAAAAAACGCTATGAGTAATACCAGTAGCCAAAGTAGAGCTGAGCATCATAACATATCTTCAACAGCACGAATTATAACGTAGAAACAGCATCTCAAAATTTGGTAATTTTTTTTAAAGTTGTGCAAACCTACACGGAGTAGGAAACATGCAGACATTTTATACTTAACGTTTTACGATGTTACTCACACCATTGCTTTGAGACATTGTGGCTGCTCGTTTTTCACTACACTAGTGAGAAAAGTTCCAAGCATCACGTTGCCAAGTAGTGCAAACTATTTTTAAGTATTTCAGTTCTCTTTTTTAGAGTGCGCATTACAACATTGCTAGCTTTTTCAAAATAACAAATTTTGAAAATAGCAATTGGTGAAGCATGAACCGTAAGAGAGACCGGATAAAATTTACGAAGAAAGGTTTAAGGAGAAATTGGTATAATACTATGGAAACACACTAAATTTGCGGTTTTCTTGCCATTTACGTTAATAAATACCGCGTTGCAATGGCTAAATTTTTACGCTCACCATTTCAAACCAAAACGACATCTCTTCATCACCTCCATAGTTTGATTTTTCAAAACATTTAACGGATTTAACCAAATGACATCGCAGATTTGGCAAATACGGATCTTACATAAAACGCAGCAAGAATGAAACTTTAAAAGAAATCACTTACAACGTTAAAAGCATGATAGTGGAAAGCAAAATGAGCCCCGACACAGTATGCCAACAACCCCAACAACACAATATCGTTTCAGCACAAACACAACAACGATAAAATAAAAATTATTATAATCGAGAAAACGAAACTGGTTGAAAAATCAAAAGCAAAACAAAAACTGCAGCGAGCAAGAAGAAAGTGAGAATTCTGCAACCGCCAAAAACTTGGTTTACGCTTTCATGACCTCCAATAAGTTAACTGTGAATAAAAACAGTGACATCGAAAATCATACCAATTCTGTCAAATGCTCGCTTTTACCAGTTCAGTTATGCCACCAATTTAGCACAAGTATACAAGGTTAAGCGCATCAGCAACACATTATTGCCCGTAAATCCGATAAGAGCAAGCATCACTCACGAATTTGTGTCAGATCAGAACGTGTATGCGTATTGCGTACCAGTTCTTTGCACTGGTATCCGTAGAGACGAAACACAAACGCGTCTTATCATGACCAAATACAAAAGAAATGACTGTTTGATAAAACGAATCATGATAATTGGACGCCGACATAATAAACAAAAGAAAGACTAAACTAAATGATATTAAAATTCGGCTAGCGGGAAGAGAAAACCAAAAAGTCAATTTCGCTCGCGTCTAGTTTGACGTCTTCCATTTGCCGTGACTCGGAAAAATAATAAACATGAAAATAGCACATCATACCACCTCTTGCATTGTCAGCATCTGATTAAAGAATTAAAAAAGAAAACAATACACCAAAAAAATAAAGAACATTATCTGTAACGAAAAAAGTAAAGAAGAATATAAATAAACTCTTATCTCAAGTGAATCGCATTGCTTGTGACGTTTAGAGTGAGATCATGAAAATAATTTCCCGTATATTGAAATGTTCGTATAAGCAGTTCATAAAGTGGCACGTTGCAGTCAGAGTCTACTCTTCGTTCATCCGCGCTGGAAACAGTGCTCTGGTCTGTACTTTCATGCCAAACGTCACGTGACTGATTCAAATTTACCAAATGGTTCTGAAAAATTAAAACGAAAACGTGAAATCTTCAATACCAAGGTCGGGGATTATAAAAGCAAGCTTTCAGCAAAGTTAGATAATCATTGGAATGGCTATAACCTTGAAATGCGGCAGTGTTATCTTCCGAGAGCTGCTTCGACGATTCGGTAGAATACCAACCAATAGTTGCACCAAAATAAGGTAAAATCATTGCTGTCTTTCAAAAACTATCCCAAATTGTTAAAGTGGTTTTCATTAGCAAACAGCAATTCGTTTTTGCACATGAAACTCAATTCTTGCTCCTATTAATCAGCAAACCAGGCAAGTGTTTGTACTGTAATGACATTTGATTGTTGAAATCGTGACCAAATCAAAATCCAACACTGACGCAGCATAGAGACGTTTTCCAGCGGGGAGTGCTAGGTGGGGAAACGTGGGGCTTGCAGGCTACATACGGCCCACTTAAAACTTTTGAACGTGGCCCGCATCAGAACTTTGTTAAGTGTGCAACTTACTAGTAGAACAGAAACCATTAATCTTTTTCAAAAACTGCTTCACGTTCAACTACATGTGATCTAAAAACCATGCAAAAGTCTCTGATTTTAAAGTAAAAAAAATAACTCACCATGAATGTATAACATAATATTGTGATGCAAAATTGTGTATTTTTAAAGCGAAATTAAAAAATTAAAAGTAAATGTGGCCCGCTGTGCTTTGCCAGTTCCCCACCCATACCTTACACCATAGAAGTCTAGGTAAGTCACTGCACGTGTCTTGAAACTAAGCAAGTTCTAGTCTACGTTTTACCAGTTATCGCTAAACAAGTCAGCTGCGACAATGTTTTCATAATAACATGACAAAATATCACAACCAAACACAGAGGATATCGGAAAGTAACATAGCAATAAAAGCAAAAAATCATGATACTTACATTCATCCAGAGACTAAGGTGGATAAAAACAACGCCAACAAAAAAACTGATCATAAAAAGGGTGAAAAAATGAAAAAGTATATGTCGCTCATGTCCTCTGCAAAATAAGCAAACCGTTCATGTTATGGTTTGACCACTGTAATTGAGTGGTAACATTTCGTAAAAGATAAATAAACTTTGATGGTAATGTATTATAATTTGGCCGAGTACAAGACTTCAAAGCCAAAAATTTTTTTGGCTTGATGTCCATGACCAACAAAAATTGTATTATTTAATTAGGTACTGGTTGTTTGGATGCTATGTGGAAAACAAAGTCCTCCAAGGTGACAAAAGTTAGAAATTCTCAAACTTTGTAATGGTTAAGAATCTTCAGCTAGAAGAAAATACAAATCTCTGGCAATTAAGCCATGCTTGAAAGGGGAAGAAACCCAGAAGAAATAGTATGGCATATTACGAAAAGTAAAGTTAAGATTATTACACTTACCTTATTCCTTCATAGGTCTTGTCGACTTGAACAGGCTTACGAGCTTGATTCGTTGATATTGCAGAATTTTCACACCGATTTGCACTTAATCTTTCGTCATCAGGATTTGCCATTACATTTGATAATGTTCACTCAACAATTTGAGCAAGCAAAAGAACTAGAAAAAATTAACAAACAAATACCTAGTAACTAGCTTTAAAGCAAGATAAATGGGGCCTATGCAAAATGAATTTACACGAATTCTGAAAAAAAAAAAGAGAAAATTCGGCTCATAAGTAAACCAATGCTACTGACAAAAAAAAAGCAATAGCTACATCCATGTGGGGTGGTTGCTCACAAGTTTGTTCTAAATCTGATTTGACATCTTCCGAGTTTTGATCATTTGGTCCTGTTGTTGATCAACTATGCCAGTGCTATTGTTAAGAAGTTTTAATAATGCACTGAATAATGGTGAAAATTCACAGCGAAAAACAAAATTCAGACTCATTTAGGTTACGTTAATCACTTTATACTGCAACAATGGTCAGAAATAACATTGTCACTTTGCTGCTTCAATCAGTCTCAAAACACAAAACTCATTGAGTGCATGTGCAAGATAATGAAAAGGGGCAAAACAATGATGGTTAGTTGCAATTTGCAAATATTATTTGGACACACTTATCAACAGTGTCATTGTCACCAGCAAAATTGACAATTTTCAGATAATGTTTGCAATAGCCTAATATCTCAATTTAATAATAATGTGATTTTTAATTATCTTATCCAGAAAAATAAAAGCTTGGATTTGAAATATTACAGGTCTTTAGGGATATCATGTTGAGCACATGGTCGGGGAATCCTGACCCAATAACAAGTTGGCCGAGGCAGACAGTTGTGCAACGTGGACAAGATCAGCATACAATGAGGGTAGATGTTCTGGCACAGTATAAACCAAGCATCTACAAACAAAATCAATAGGAAAATTATGTTTCAAGCAATTGGCATGCATAACCGGGTTGGTTGCATTAGCTGTGGGTGTTATAATGAAGGTTCTTAAACAGAAATTCTCCGCTAAGGAGATGGAGCAACATGTGACTGCTGCATCACTATCGATGATAATGTTACACAAATACACAAAGTTTCAATTTCTGAAATGGTTCTGTTGACTTAGTCTGCTTTGTTAAACTTACAAAAATTTTGATGGTTTGACCTTAATACTCTTTCATGGCATAGCAATAGACAAAAACAAAAAAACTGAATGGTTGACTGAACCATTTTGCCATTAGCAACATAGAGTCACGTAAGCAAAGCAACAAATTGCACCTATAAGGTTTATTGCTAGTTTTTGTCAGCGACATGGCCTAGCGGTACCGCGCGCAGGTGACAGATCCTACGTGACGGGTTCGATTCGCGGCTGGAGCCGATCGCATTTGACATATTTAACGGGTGGCTGCTGACTCGAAGAGCGCAAGCTCACTTCGCAGTCTCCCTCAATTACCGTTGGATTTTCTGTTCAATATAATTTGAAAATAACCTCAGTTATTTATTTACTTATTTAACGCTTGATAGCAAAAACTTATGAAGGCCAGGAAATTTATTTTGCAGGTCAGCATAGGTTTTCATACAGGTTGCACCAGTTTTTTTTTCAGTAAAATTTCAATCACAGTCCAAATTAAATTCGTAAAACCAAAAAAATTAAAGCTATTTCAGCCAATTGACCGAAGTAAATATCTTGCCAATATGCAAGCAACAATTGCAAACGGACTGTCGGTGTCACACTGTCAGGTTAAACAGACATCAAATGATCAAACTCATCAAAGTAGTTTTTATTTGTGTTGCGGTTACATCGGAGCAGGTGTATATTTCGTTTAACTCTTGTTGCTTCAAACTACGTATGTCCATTTCAGAATATCACATCCTACGAAACCGGTTCTGTTTTTAGGTTTCAGTTTAATTGTGACAAAAAATTGCACGTGATAAATCTTTTCAGACATTGCGCATAAATGTAAGTGTGCGTTCGACCTCAAGTGTGATTACGCGATGTTTTTCGGACGCCGTAACAAACTTGTCGGAGGCCATGAGTGTAGTATGCACCGCATGTATATGTAGGGGAGCCGTATACGCCACTGCATGTATATGTGATCAGTATCAGTTTATTCTTATGCCAGCACCAGCAAAAAAACAATCGTTTTCGTTTTAAATATACCGTAAATACAAGGAAAGTCCAGTAAGGTACAAAGGGAGAGCATGAAAGAGCAACACGCTCACTGGGCCATGGCCACCCTATTTTGCCTAGTTTTGTAAAACAGTGCTAAATGTATGTGCTTCGAATTTATAGTGCTGCTTCTCTTGTGCTGGCTATAAATTCACGAAAAATGAAAGTACCCGATAATGGTTGATTTTTTTGTTTTGCAGTAGTCAAGCGGCTGCATGCTGAACTGATATTAAAATAGTATTAATGGCCATTTTATTGATTTAGAATTTGGTTAAGGATTCAAAATTCTGATTCAATAAAAAAGATTTGCAATTATTCTAGAATGCTTCATTATTCTGATATGGACATCCCTATTTCAAACATGACCGATAAAAACAATTGAAATGACCGAAATGTTTGTAGACAGATAGGTCAAGTGACCGAAATCAAATTTGAAAAAAATAAGCCAGTTGCACAACTTACCTGCTTCCTGGCATTTCAGCACCAATTTTTATGGACGTATATAAGGGAGAGCATAATGCTCTAGCGATTCACATGGAGTGCCAGTAACACGGCGCAGGACTATTTGGCGTGACCAATTCAACGTGAGATGATTAGAGTTAGGGTGATATTAGGGATAGGATTAGGGTCCCAACGCAAACTCGTCTCACGCTGAATTGGTCACGCCGAATAGTTGCAAACTGCAGTAACAAGCAAGATAAGAAACCAGTAAAACAGTCACTTATAAATGCACCACCAACTTCATAACAGGGGTGTAGAAGTGGTTATTTTTTGTGGAAGCAAAAGCAGAAGTGCAAAATTCACTGCTTATAATTTCACCTAAGTTTTTTGATTTGAAAAGCAAATTGGCAAAAAAGTTTTGTACTTTACCCAAATGTCCAATGCATTGAGAACCTATACACCTTGGTAAAAAATAACTAAGTACCGTCAAACGACCAAACTTCGGACACTTTGCAAGTCGGAACTAGTACTCACACCGATTCAATCGAGTCTTGCAACTATTAACATTTGAAGGGAAACGAATTTTTTGCTACCAGTATTTTTTATGTGTTGCCGTTATTTTTTAATAGTCAAGATTTTTGGCCAGTCCGAAGTTAGGGCAAAATTTTTCCAACTTCGGACACTACCTTTCTAACTTCGGACAAGAACTTAAACTAATAGGCTACCGCTTTCAGGTAAGTGTTTTATTCAAATAAATGTTTTTAATCGTCAAACGCTGTAAATGCGTCAATATTACGCTACTTCATTAAATATTTTTAATCATTAAGCACCGTTAATTGGTCACTATTTAATTTTCAGTGAGGATCGATTTTTCATAATTTTGAGAAAAAGTTTTCCAACTTTATCGCTTAAATTGGATTTTTGACATTAAATTTTTTTTTGCCACATCTCGATAGCTCCACACTTTCACCACAGTCCGTAAATTAATAGTCTGGAAAGCCAATCGCAATTTTTTGCAAGGCAGTGTCAACGATTTTAAAATTGCGCCACCTAGTAGCGGTAGGGGTAGTACGCCTGTCAAGCTACCTGACACCACTGTGATTGATACAACTTTGGGTAAAACAGGGTGGTGAAGGTGATTAAAAGAATTAAGAAAAAGACTAAAATTACAAAAAATCAAATAAAAAGTTATCTATAGTATAGTAATCCTAGTTTTGTTGCCACAGCAAAGTTTTAAAGTGGCCCGCTAATCATATTAAAGCCTAGTTAGGCTACAGTTGTACAGGTACCTGTAGGCCTGCCAGTGTACTCCTGCGTTCTACCAGTCTACTGTGGGTACCGTTACCGTTATCCAGTGCTCAGCAGTGTACTCTGTACATTGAATGACTTTTTGTCTTTCACCCTGCTATTAAGTATGCTGTGAAGAGTAGAAGAAATCTATTTGTATTTATTATTCATGGGCCTACTATTAAATGCACATGACAGGTTGAAAAGTTCACATACCAGTAATCTTGGTTGCAGATTGACTAAGGTACCAGCGCCTAAACCAACATGGCAAAAGTAGTTGGCTAGTCGAATAATTACGACTAGTTAGCTGTTAGCTTCCAAGGATAGTTACGCACAACAATAAGCTGGTGAAATTGCTTTAGAATCATTCCACTAGTCTTGCTAATACCTTGCTTACTGAGTGCATAGTTGAAGCGTTTGAAAATCGCAAGAAAGTTTTGAGTGTATTTTTAGATCTTTCCAAGGCTTTTGATACTATAGATCATAACATACTTTTACATAAGTTAAAACATTGTGGCATTAGAGGATTAGCCAATGATTGGTTTCAAAGTTATTTAAGTGGTAGAACTCAAATGGTTGAGCAACAAAACGCTTGCTCCCAAGTTAAATCAATTCAATTTGGAGTTCCACAAGGTTCAATATTAGGTCCCCTTTTATTTCTAATTTACGTCAATGACTTTCACTATTGCATAGCCGCTGGTGATATGATAATGTTTGCAGACGATACGAATATATTTTTCACTGGAAGAAACTATGAAACCATAGTTCTCTATAATATGGTTGTACAACTGTGTCACGTGACCCACTCGTCACGCATGAGTTACAAGGTACGCTCTGAATTGCTCCCAAGGAGCACATCAGATTAGCAGTTGAAACAACATGAAGCTAGTGTGGAAGGCCTGGTCGAAGGAGACCTAGCCATAGGCTTAGTCGAAGGAAACAGGAGTGCAGGGAGGGAAAAGGTGCTGGGGGTGTAGGGGCGGGGGTGCAAATCTATGTTGAGCAATGGGGGGATGATTTAGCAAAATTGACAGGTCCGCAGATGCCCAATTTTTTGGCAAAATATAGTGAAGACCAAAAAACAAAAGGCTGCAGATGCCCAATTTTTTGCCCAAAATGAAGTAAAGACCAGAAAAAGGTCATCACGTTCGCTGATGCCCAGTTTTGAGTACCAGTATGCTACTTGGACATTAAAAGTATTGGGGGGATGCTGTCGAATTCTTGGGGGGGATGCATCCCTCATTCTCCCTGGATTTGCACCCATGTGTAGGGGGAGATGTGGGATAGAGTATGGGGTAAGTGTGGGGAGGTGTGGGAGAGTGTACGAGGTGAGTGTTGACAGGTTGAGGGTGTGGGAAAAGGGGTGGAGAAGTGAGTTGGGTTGTGGAGAGGTGTGGGAAAAGGCATAGGCCTGGTCGTAGGAGACAGAGGTGCAGGTAGGGCAACCACCCTCCATTTGTAAAATTTGAAAATGCCGCGTTAAAAATTCAAGCTCTGTAAAATGCTTTTTTGGGCATGATTTGAATGCTCAAAATTAGTTTTGACTGATTTTTTGAATTATTGAGTTTCTGAAAATATTTTTTTCCAGTTCAGCAGGTTTAATGATTTGCGAGCAAATAACAACTTGTTGATACAATGCCAATTTGAAAGTATCTAGATTTAATGAGGTTGTTGCCTGGCATATTTTTTCATTACGTTTAGTCTACTTGTCCTGAGTTATGTACAGTGATGGGCATGATACCTTAAATTTGCGTTAAGCGATATCGATATGCGATACATTCAACTAAAGCGATACCAATGCGCTATACTTAAAAATACTACTTTAACAATACCAATACGCGATACAGTATTGTCGATACTTGTATCTCAATACATTTTTGTAACAAGTTTTAATTACCAAGTTTGACATCATCATAATGCAGTAGTGATTTTTTTCTCAGTAACCTTAACTTTTCTGTCAAAAGTTTTGTTTTTTTTTCGATACAGTATTCCTATTATGAGCAACAAAGCAATATTAGGGGTATTGCAAAATGAATGTTGGTGGGTCGCGAAAAGCAGTGTTCCCTCCAGACATAAAAATTAAAAAAAAAATGCTCACAACTAACAAAATTTGGACAAAAATGCAAGCTATCATAATTTTAAAAATTTGGGGTGTTTAAGCTGATCAAAGACCTTTTATGTTTGTTTTATTTTTCACTTTTTTAGGGAATAATTAAAGATCTATTTTTTAGAGATTCGGACAAAAAAGTGGGTTGTCATAAGCTGTGGTTATAAAAACTGAGTCCCAACTCTGAGAATTTGGGGAACCAAGTCTGCTCAATCCGTGTTGTTGCTTTTTTTCAATGCGAGCAGCCTATCCCTACTGTAGCATACTATCCCTACCTCACCTTCACTGTTCACCTACTGACTTAAATTTTTTTGTATTTTTTATTATGGCCAAAAATATTGATTAAAAAAAGAAGCTTTAGCATTCACCCACAGAACTGTTGCACTTTCGTAAGGGAAGGTGTGTTGGGGGTGTGGGAAGTGTGTTGGGGTGTGCGAAAGTATGGGGTGGTGTGGGGAATGGGGGTAGGTGTGTGGAAGTGTTTTTGGGGTGTGGCAAAATGTGTTTGGGATGTGGGGAAAAGTGTGGAAAGGGTGTTGGGGTGGGGGCAATGTGGGGGGTGCGAGGAAGTGTGGGAAGAAATATGGGACAATCTGGGAGAGCGGAAAAATATGGGAAGAAGGATAGTGTCACGATTTTGGACCCCAATCCTCCAACCCCAACCCCCTGACCACAATTCCCCCGATCCCTAACTTCCCTGACCCCCGAATCCAACTACCCCAACCTTCCGACTTCAACTCCCCCGACCCCAACCCCTTCGATGCCACCCCCCGACTTCAACCTACCCGACCCCAACTTCACTAATCCCAACACCCCCGACTCCAACCCCCCCAACTCCAACCCCCTCGACCCCAACTCTTCTGACCCCACCCCCCAGTCCCCCTAACTCCAATCCCCTGACTTCAACTTCCCCGACCTCAACCTCCTCACTGCCAACTCCCCGATCCCAACTCTTCCGACCCTTAACTCCCCTGACACCACACCCCGACTCCACCCCCTAACCCCAACTTTTCTGACCCTACGCCCCAACCACTATTCCACCGATCCCAAACCCCCAACCTCAAATTCTCCTACCCCAGCCCCCCTGACTCCAACCCCCCTGACTCCAACCCCCCTGACCCCAACCCCCCTACTTCAACCCCCCTGACCCCAATTCCCCTGACCCCAACGCCCCCGACCCCAACTCCAACCCCCTCGACCCCAACTCTTCTGACCCCACCCCCCAACCACAACTTCGCTGATCCCAGTCCTGACTGCAACCCCCCGACTTCAACTCCCCTGACCTCAACCCCCTCAATACCAACCCCCTGATCCCAACTCTTTCGACCCCACCCCCCGACCCTAACTTTTCTGACCCCACCCCCAACCACAACTCCGCCGACCATAAACCCCCAACCCCAAATTCTTCGACCTCAGCCCCCCTGACTCCAACTCCCCCGACCCCAACCCCCCTACTTCAACTCCCCTGACGCCACCCCCCGACTTCAACACCCCCGACCCCATTCCCCCGACTTTTCCTCACCTTCCCCAACACTTTCCCACATCTCCCCCACCCAGCACACTTTTCCACACCTTCCTCAGTACTTCCCCACACATCCCTCCACCCCCCACAACTCTCACTTCCCCCCTTCCCCACATCTTCCTTCATCTTCCCCACACTCCAACACACTTTTCCACACCCCTTCTCACCACCCTCTGCTCTTCGCCACACCCTCACACCTTTCTCCACATCTCCCTCACCCCCCCCAACACGTTTTTTACACCTCCCCCACACTTCTCCCACCTCCCTTTACACTTCCCGTCACCCCAACGCACTTCCTCACTCCTCCCCCCACACTTCTTCCTAAAAATTGTTTGTTATTACACCTGCGGTTGCGGCATTACTGTACTAAAATATCGTGGGAATTCTACTTCCGTACCTTCTCATTGAAGCGTGACAAGATAAAAAAGAGAGAAAGAAGAAAAAGAGTTGTACAACCATATTATAGAGAACTATGATGAAACAATATATGATTGTGCAAACAAGCAATTATGTAATATTGATCATTGGCTCATTGCCAACAAGCTGTCACTAAACGTTGAAAAGACGAACCATGTAGTATTTAGAACTCCAAATTCTAAGCCCCCTTCCAATAACCTCACCTTACTTATAAGAAACAAACGCATTAACAGGGTAACCTCAAGCAAGTTTTTAGGTGTAATTCTTCATGAAAATTTAAGTTGGAAACCTCACATGGATACAGTACTTAAAAGGCTTCGCATAAGCTTGGGTGTTGTTCGAAAGATATCATCATACCTTAATCGCAGTGCTCTCACTATGTTGTATCATTCTATGTTTAACTGCCATATTTCCTATTGTATAACGACATGGTGTTTCGGAAATAAAACTATCATACTAAATTTACAACGTTCAGCAAATAAATTTATAAGGCTAATTAATGGATTGAATTTTAAAGATTCAGTCAAACAAGTAATGGTGCAAAGTCACTTATTGTCTGTTGAGCAAACGTTGGAATTTGAGATAGCTTGCTTTATGAAGAGATATAATAAAGGCCTTTTGCCACCTTGTTTCGATGATTTTTTTCAAACCAATAGCATAAATAGTTCAGCAGAAAATATCACTAGAAGTACCAGAAGCAGCTCTAATCTCTACCCTAAATTTTGTAGAATAAATGTTACGAAACAATCAATGAAATATAAGGGACCGTTAATCTGGAACAAAACCCCCCTTGATATAAAGCGGCTAAAATCGTATCGAAACTTCCGCAAGCATATTCGTTCGCATATTATCTCCCTCAACCAAAAATAACTCCCATTCCACTCGCTAAGATTTTTCCTTTTTTATCGAGAATGCATACTGCTCCGTCTTTTTTTCTTTTTCAGAACCTGAATTCGGTGGAATTAATGTAACAATTGACAAATCATTAGAAGAAAACTGTAGAGAATCACAAGACGAAGCAGCGTTATATTCCGGAATAGCATACTACGAATTGGACATTATATGGACAGAAATTAAATTTTGTATTGCTAAAAGAGAACTCTGTAGACTACCGAACGGAAGGGACAATTAAGGATGATTTATTTTTTAGTAGTATTATTAATACAGAAGTATTGTTAATTTGCATACTAGTAGTATTATTAATACAGAAGGTTTTTGGTTTAATGGCATGAAAATCTATAGGCTGCACTGCTTGTGTAATGTGTATGTTTTGTTTTTTATTTTCTGTTTTCGTGTTGTTTTTTTAGGTGCAGCGACCGTGCTAATTTTTTTTTTTTAAACGCTTTAGTTCTATGTTTTTATCTTGAGCATGTTCAACGTATAACGTTTTGTCGCTGTTTCCTTATTTTTAACCAAGCTGTTTTTTGTGTTGATGATGGCGTTGTTTTATGGTTAAAAATAAAAAAATCCTACTACTACTACTACTACTACCTAGTAGTTCTGCTTCCTATCAACTTTAACCTAACAGCCTAAGGCAGTAGCAAAGTTACTGGTATCGCACGTAAAACATTCGTACTATGCATGTTAGCATTATACAAAAAAATTAAAATTTATGTACCGGTAATGAACCGGTATATTATGCATGTATGTGTGGTACCGGTATATCTGTATATTATGCACATAGGTACCGATACCTAATGCAGTTGCTGGTAAGCAGGTAAGTGTGGTAGGCCTGCTGCAATAGACTTGGTGCTGGTACGTATGGTAGGCCCACGCACAGTTCTTCTATTATCAATTATACTAATATAAAGACTGTGGTAGGCTTATCTTCACGGTTCACACGCTTTTACGTTTTTAGGAGTTGTTTTTAGATCAAAGTTTAACTGTGTACTGCAAGACCAGATGTCAAATTTTAAATGGAGGACTTACAGGTGAAAATATTGTCTGCCTGGGTGCAATGGCGCTTCAAGCAACAACATTAGGCTGTATCAAGTTCCTAATGGAAAAAAACGATTTGAAACATCAACTGTAGAATGGACCGACAAGTTTTTCAACAGACGTTTGATGGTACAGAATTTGAAGATGGCTTGAAGTAGAACATTCATTTTTCCCAAAGCTTTTCATCTGACACTCTTCAGGGGAAATCGTCAGAATGAAGAA
Source organism: Trididemnum miniatum (assembly GCA_964006365.1). Classification (NCBI taxonomy): domain Eukaryota; kingdom Metazoa; phylum Chordata; class Ascidiacea; order Aplousobranchia; family Didemnidae; genus Trididemnum; species Trididemnum miniatum. The sequence continues at coordinate 4,962,933 of OZ023240.1, forward strand.
TAAGTGAACCGAAACCTTTGACTTTGACTCCCTAGCCAATCAAAGCTCTTCTGTCTGATTTCTATTGGCTACTTCTAACCAACCAATCACAGCTCTCTATTTCTAACCAATCAGAGCTCTTTCTTTCCCTTTTTAAATCAGTTCGGTTCACTTATTCTTCATTCTGACGATTTCCCCTGAAGAGTGTCAGATGAAGAGCTTTGGGAAAAATGAATGTTCTATTTCAAGCCATCTACAAGTTTTTCATCAGGTTAGTCTAGGCCATATTTTAATTTTAAGTTAAAAGTTGTATTTTACGTGTGTATAGCACAAATAGCCTAAGGCGTTAGAACGTAAACCTGGTTTGAATGCCAGATGTTATTTTCAGCAAAAAAGCTCCTAACTCCGATGGAAGTTAAAGAAATTTTTTGAAATATATTTTGATTTAAGTTTTCTGAACAAACTTTTGTCAAAAATCTGCATTAGCTTGCAACCTACTGGTCTGCATGGCAAAAACTGGCAAGTTGAATATTTGCAAGTACTGGTACGGTAAGTTATTGTTGGGGCAATTTCAGGTCACAAAAGTTACCGATATTTTTTTTTGGCTGGCTCCAATTAACACAAAAAGTGTGGATCAAAATTTCACGGGTGTGGGGCCCACTAGCGTAGCCAGAATTTTGCAATGGAGGGGTTGAGAATAACGTCACATTTGACCATACGTTGTATGCAGGAGCGGATCCAGAAAATTTTAGTGAGGGGTGGGAATGTGTATAATTTTGAATTAGGTTGAATGTTAACTAAATGCAAAGACGTTGAGACTTGGAAACGAACGTAAATAAGCTTTTTGAAAATGTTTCATGTCAGAGGCATAGTCAGAATTTTTTTAGGGAGGGGGCACCAATTTTCGTCACTTTTTCAAGCGTAGTTTTTTTTTGGTAGATTTAATTTTAAGCAACTTAAGTAACAAAAACGACTCTAGGGGGCCCAGGGGCATGCTGCCCCGAAAATTTTTGAAAATTTGCTTACTGCAATGGCCATGTTAGTGCTTTTTGAACAATTTTTAAGGAAAGTTTGTCATATTTTTGGCCCCTATCTTTGAGTGCTTCACCAATGATGCATTTTGTTCGCACAGTTTCGATTATGCGTGCTTAAGGCGACTAAAGCATATTGTTATAAAGAGGTTTGAAATTGTGAAAAAATTTTATTCATCCAAAACATAGTTGAAAATGGCTGGTGGGAGGATACATATACAGCATGCCCCACATCCCCCTTGGATCCGCTCCTGGTTTATAATAACAAAAGATGGCCTCAAATTTAAGAGAGATGTTTCAAACTAAAAATACCAAAGGCAGTTGAGGCACAATTATTGTAAAGAAGTCAAAAGAATGCTTTCTGGTGAAACTGGTAAAACGATATCTAAATGTTTTTTTTTAAGCTGCAGTATGTGGATCATTTTTGCTTGAAATCGTTTAGCTTTTTTCTATGGAAGGTCTGAGGGGGTGAGGGCAGTTGCATGTACAGGAGCGGCACTGCCCTGCTGATAAAATTGCGTCATTGCTTCATTAAGCATAACGGCAGAGAACAAGATTCAGGAAACCACGCTACGTAATTCTTGTTATTATGATAATTAGAAAACCAGATTATTATTGACAAAGAATCAAGCACTTCGAAATAAATATCAGAAAAAAAAGTATGACATCATTTGAGGCTCAACGGGGGGTTGCAACCCCCCTACGTGGTTATGCCACTGGTGGGGCCAATATTTAAGAAGTTATAAAGTTATGAAAAGTTACTTTTTGCGTTTTTAGGTTACATTTAGTTTTTTTAGGTTACAAAGTTTTTTGTGCAATTTTTTGCCCAGTTTTCCTTTTTATCTTTTCTTGCTACTGTTAGAATGGATTTGCAATCTGCATAATGCATGAAGGTGGTTATATACTAAACACAAAGCCCTACATCTTCCAGTAATGCAATGGCATCTTTGCGATGTCAACACTTTGAATTTTCAAACGCTTGATTAAACTGTTCCATTGATTAGTTTTTGCTCATGCAGATCAATACATTTTTTTGAAAATTAAAATGAGTGAAAAGCGAATGGACTGGTGCTTATAACATTTTAATGTTTATGACGTAACACTGGCTTGTAAATCATAATGTCGTTTTTTCCAAAACCCAAATAGCTTTCACAGGCATACTGTAGTAAACACTTAATTTTAAAATTTTCGTTGATTTAAATGAGAGATTTATGTTAACATTTAAAAAAAGCAGTGTTAATTAAACACCTAGAGTCTCTTATAACAACTTTTGTCTATTTTAGAACCGAAAGGTTAAAATGAATATCGTAGATAAGTATAGTTGGAATGCTGGTTTTCCACAACGATTGAAGAAAGAAACAGTTATTGCTGGCAGGCCTAGACTGAATTATCAGAATTAACTGAGCTAATTCTACAATTTTTTTTAGCTAGAAAACATGCATGATTCATATCAGCAAAAAGTGTGCTAAAATGAGTGTTTTTATGTGAAAATCTCAAAGATCCGTTGGCTGGTAGGAGCGGAGCACCAATTAATCCCCTTAGACTTCGGTGGCCCACCAGTTTTGGCCATATTTTTTGCCAAATCTTGGGTGCGCCACTGGTATGGAGTAACTGTTATTGCATTGTTTGAGCAGATTATGCCAGTAATAATAATATTAATGCTGAACAAGCTACTAGTCAAAGACAGAAACTTTTTGCCGAAGAATGTTAAGCACAATATGTGCCACTGTAATTTGAGCTAATTGAAGCTATTTTATTGCTTTTTAGCATAGACTGCTGTTATTTTTCATTTTGTGCTGTTCTTTAAATAAAGTCACTTTTTGGTTACTTCTTGCAAAAACAAAGTCACGTTTTCAAGTTTTTTAGGTCAAAAAAAAAATTGCCCTAGTTATTGTATAAAACTGCCAGTAAAGTAGGCATTTCCTGTATCATGTTGTTTCAACCGTTTCAATTACCGTACCATTTTCATCTTAGCTTGTAGCCTATTTTACGTAACGTTATCTCCAGGCATCAATATTAATCTGATTAGGAGAACAGATTAAGCAACATTATAACTTAAATGCACACGAAATAAAAAATGCTCATTTGAAGGCAAGTTAAAATTTGATTGTGCTTTTTGACTCTAGCCAATTTATTTTAGGTAATATTCCAATATCGGTACGATGCAAGTTTTAAACAAAAGATAAAATTGGGTAAAGCATTTAGTTGTGAAAAACACTTCAATGATGATGATATTCAAAGAACTGTAACAAAATCATGGATCAAAATCAGTTGTCTTCCTTCTGCAAATATGCCCATAAAGTCACATCAGTCAATCATCAAAAAGCGATGGGAGCCAGTGACACATGCATATCAGCATGTTGTAGCTAATGAATGCACCGCAGATGATATGGACTTAATGGAACCAGAACCTTCACCAACTTTGAGTCTTTGTGATACTTTAGCTGAATTCAAAAGCTTAAATCTTGCAAATTGGAGAGTTTATTCAGAAAGCAAATTCTTGCATCTAACATACTACGATAACCTTGACTTGCATGGAATTGCATCTTTAAGTTTTTTAATATTTGACTATGGAGAAATGTCACTCAGCATTGCTAAAAATGGTCTATATTGTGAAGAACTGAGTAATAGAGTTTCAATAATAGAGTTCTATATTGTGAAGAACTGAGTAATAGAACTGAGTAATAGAGCACTGGAATTTGGAAAAAACATTAAATCTTTTGATGAGAGGTCGTAGTTGTGCAGGATATGATGCTGTAATAACGAATAGTGGCTGGTTACATATGCCACTAAGGCTGTTGGATGGATCTTCTGCTCGGTATGTTTAATGCAGCTCAGTTTCATGCAAACAAACTTAACGCAAAATATGTGATGCCAGAGGCTGATGGTGCATAGCCACTAATAAATATGCTATGATTAAAGCAAAACATTGTTAAAATACTGCATTAATTCGCACCACAACTTTAATAAAATTTAGACGTAACATTTAGTCTCTGGTAGCTCTCATCGCTAGCATGAAATTGCCTTTGCAGCTCATGTAAGTCTGTCTGCATGAAATTTCCATCAAATTGTTATGCACTCCTGAATGTTCCAATTAGTGCTAAAATTTTGATTTTCCCTTTCGGTTTGCGCACATTTATAAAAAATTTAATAAACCTTATAATTTCTCAGAATTGGTGCTTCTTCATAAACATACTGCACAGATAAAGTGTGTACTGTAGGTATGTTTCTGAATTCGTTCAGTTTTTTTTTATGAAAAAGTTCTATGGTTTATTTAGCAATCTTTTTGTAATTGTTTTTTTAAACAGCTGTGCGTTTTTATAAAGCAAAAGTTAATTGTAGAATGAAGCAATTTGAGAACAAATATGCATTAAATTATCAAGTAACAAAAGCTTTCCATGTTGTGCTTAGTTATGTTGTGTATGCTGAATTTTGCGTCTAATTTATTTTTCATATTGGTTGCTATATCTTAATTTCATATTATTTCATATTGGTTGCTATATCTATTTATATGGTTTCTGGCTAATGTGAGAGAAGACGCTGGTATTGCAACACCTGTGTCACAACATATTGTTTACTTAATGAACAGCTTATTTTTGAAGATACATTTACTTCATTCCGGATCCACCTCACTTGATTAAAACTTGCAGAAACAACCTCATCAACAAGAAGAGGCACTTATGGAACAACGGCATTATATCTGTAGAGCCAATCAAAGATCTAATTCGTGTAAGAAAGAAATCTTTTTGCTGATCTTTATGTTGTACTTGTGGCGATGATTGCATCAGATGTTAAGTTTTTTGGCGTAGAAAATAAAAAGTTTTGATTTTATTTAGTAAAATAAAAATATTTCGATTCAATTTTTGTAAAATAAAAACATTTTCATTTTATTTTTGTAAAATAAAAACATTTTGATAAGAAACATTTTGATTTTATTTTTGTAGCTTTTATGATTCAAGAAACTATTGAAACATTATCTTGCTCTTTGCACAGGAAGATTTTAAGCGTAACGAATTGCGACTGTTCCACAAGTTGAGTGAGAATCACGTCATGCCCACATCTTGGGAAAAAATGAACGTCAAATTAGCCGCGCAATTACTTTCAGAGACTGTAGGTATGCTCTTTTTATCATCGTTTGATAACTGAGCGAGGCGGGATGCCGACGCCTTCCATTTGAGTCGAAGAATAAAAAATTTGGGAAAATTATTTTTGAACATATCAGGTGGTCATGAACAATTGCTCAGGCGATAGTATTACTGCTGGGCTCACAGAGGAAGGCTTTTGACAAAGCCAGTCGCACCTCTCGATGAGGATTGAGCTTATTCAGAGAGAAAAACTTTTTTCCGTTATCACCACTCACTAATATTAGAATGTTAGTGATTTTGCTGCTGGCTTTCAAATATTCGTTTCCTCTTTTCCCCTCGCATATGATTTACCTCATCTACGACTATGTATTCCATCCAGTACTTCAAACATTAATGTATAACGGTTACAGGTCTTGCAATGCAAGATAGAGGCTATCTCAGTTTGGCGAAATTTATTCTCACCATGGATAAATGGTTTGATTGTATGAATGCAGGTATGTTGATTTAACGTGATTTATTTGATGCTACCTTTCGATTGTGGCAATCGTCCACATTGAAATCTTTCAAACTCAACTACTTGAGCGCTCATTTGAGAATAGTTGCCTAATTGGTAAAAATTCATTAAAGAATTTGTGACGTTCTATTCACTAAAGAATTGTGAAGGACGCCGCGCTTGCTGGTTTGAAGAGTGTTTTTTCCTAGGGTTCCAAAATTCCAACTTCAAAGTAACCAGGAAGCCATACAGCGAGGACAGTGATGAAAGGTTACAATAGTTGTAAACAGATTTTTTAAACTATCTACGGGAATGGCGTTCAAACGCAACTGCTCGATGTCAGGAGAGTGCATTTGATGTGAATTGCATGTTGCTGAGTCCAAGTACTGAAGAAGGATTGATGGTAATTACTCTTTCAATGGTGGCCCTCGTTAAAGAATCTTTACAAAGTGATGCAACCTATGTGCTGGCACGCAGAATTAATCAAGAACCGCTGGAAGCCTTTTTTGGTTACCAGCGGCGAAGAGGTGGATGCGAAGAAGCACCTACAATACGAACATTTTCAAGCAACGCCAGAATTTTTGATGCCTTACGTTGCGATATCGTAGCTGGTTCAAATGTGGAAAAATTGGTTTGATCATTCTACGTTTATCTTTGCCTGATGTTACCGTAGTAATAGTGCTACTACACGACCACGAAAGGTTGCGCTAAGATTTTGCGGAAGCTTGTAAAATGGGAGCATTTAACATTTCTTGAATGCTTTCTGTCAAGAAGAAATGAGCTGTAAATACCTTTTTTAAGTATTAATTTGACCAGACTTGGAATTGCACGTGAGGGCATTATTTGAGGGATATCGTTCATCTACGTTGCGGCATTCGTATTGTTACAGCAGGTTTTATAGGACTGGCACGTTGCTGGTGAAGCTTTCCTGTTTTTTTTAAAAAAAACCTAACGATGGTAGGTTGCAACCTCTTGGGTGCCAATGGAATGCAACCAAAAGTTGAAATTTTGAGTTATTAGAAAAAAACGTACTGTCCTATGCAGGGTTACCATTTAGTGCTTATTTCTAAGATTTGTGCTTATTTTCAAGGGCAGTGTTTTAGAAAACGTAAATGTGCTTATTTCTAAAAAACATGCTTAGGCTATGTTGGAGTCCCGAGCATATTTTTGAGATTTTAGCGGAAAAAATAGGATTCTGCGGACGTGAAGACCTTTTTTTTTTTGGTCTTCACCGATTGTTAGTGGAAAAACAGGACTCTGAGGCCTCGAAAACCTTTTTTTGGTCTTCACCGACTTCTGGTGGCTTCACTATAAAGAAACTTTGATTTTTTGGTAACCTAACTGCAGCGTGCTTATTTTTTGGTGTGGTCCGGTGGTAACCGTGGTCCTGTGCATTTTATTTCGTATTTTTAGCATTGCATGCTTCCCTGAAATGAATCAAGGTTATGGATTCCCGTATGAGAACCACTGTTTTAGTGCTCTCTAAGTCGATGCGTGTTTTTGCGTTTTTCAATGACACCTAACGCAAACTTACCAACCGTACATAATTTTAAAGTCGCACAGCTACGCACCGGTGTGGTACCTGTCGTAACGTTCAAAGTTAAGTTTTCGATCTGGGACTCGTACCATCGTGACTTTGCGCCCTAATGACACAAATCCATTTTCGTGCTTAATAGATAAGCCTACATGGAATTGCTCTGTCAGATGCTCACAGATGTATTTACACTAATTGGAGTCGTGATATCAACATATTGTGATGCTTCTTGATTGAGTAAAGTAAACAATATCAATTTAAAGTTATCGATTATTGACTTCTCTTTTTATATTTTCTGTTATCTAATTAAGCTTTTTACTTTTTTTGAAGTATCGATTAATTATCAAACTATTACTTTCTTCATTACTGATTTTTAACCTTGCTGTTTTGTCAAACAAATTACACCTTAATGCAATAAACAGCTACATTTTTGCATGTAGCGTACCGAAGTAGACACCAGTACTATATTCATTTTCACGCTGATTTAAAGTTCATATTTGCAAATGACAAAGCACGAAAATCGTTTCACAAAAACTCAACTACGATGATACAAAGGATACTAACTACTGACACGGTATCTCATTTGGAAAATTTCCGCCTACACAGAACCAAAAAGAGTAAACGCAGCCTACTTTTGGAGAACCCACAGCCTAGCTTAGATAGAATGCGTATTTTTTTGCAATTGTTATGCTACCATGCATGCGTAATTTTTCCTGCAGATACTTTGGACTCGATTATCATTTTTGGTGGTCTTCACTTATTTACTGGCCGAAGCCCAAGGTTGGTATTTGACCCTGGTCCGAAATTGTCTCTCGCCTGCCCTGGTGACCGCAGTGCGACATTGACTGAAAGCCGAAGTTCTTGAGAGATTAAAGTTTGTGTGTCGTTTTCGACGCCTTTACAACAATGCAGTCATCGGCCTCCTTCCTTTGCAGTTCAAAAGCATAGACCAGGAGTACATCCATGAAACTGTAACAAAATGTACCATTGCTGTAGGCTAAATCTATTGCATCTACTGTAAGAATAAAAGTCCATAATATGACCGCTGTATACCACTTGGACAAAGCAGCGCATACAAAAAATTAAATAGCGGAACTAGACAATGACCAATATCAAATTTACCTCGACAGTCGACACACAGTAGTCGACTTAGGAAGGAGGGGAAGGCAAGTGTTCATCAGGCCTCCTAACCCTCCCCTTGACGCCGGCCCTGTTTTAACAAGATCGAAAGTTTTGTGCAATTTATTCCATAACACTTATCCTACCGGCACATATTCTTGCAGACATAATTAGATCTACACTTTTTCGTATTTTTTTTTGTGAATCCGCATTGTTTATTTAGTAACCAAACTTTGCAATACATGATAATTTTTGCATGATGGATCTTAAATCCTTGGATGTGGACCTACAAGAAGTAATTATGCTCGTTGATGAGGTCAGTATGACGTTATACTACCAAGGTTGTCAAATAATGCATTACTCTTTCCTGTGACGTTTACTTTGGCCTTCAATTTTCTGTACTAATTTAACTCATAACAGGAAAAGTTACTGCATTAAGTACCAGATTAAACTCGTTTCATCATGGAGAAACTTGCAGATCTGCTTAGGCTATTTAGATGCATTTGTTTGTTTGATTGAAGCCATTTTTACGTACGAATTAAAGAACATAATAATCCAGTTAAAGGCGGACTGTACCTACCTGCAGACGTATTGTTATATCGATAGCATGAACAAACTTCAGCTCGTCACTCGCACAGCAGGCATAACCAACTTATTGATTTAATGCTTTGGCATGCGAGTATCAAATCGGGGTTTAGTCATTCAATCAATGGTGCTGCACCATTGAACAGTAGAAAGGAGTTAACCACTCCACCATGATCGTCAAGTCTTGACTTATAACAATCGTACATGGGAATGTAAAGTGCTAATCTGTACACCAATATTGTGTATTTTGACAGACAATTACTTATTATCGAGTTGGCATTGTCGTAGGGTAACCGCACTATGCAAGCTGCTATGAATATGCGTGCATAAAACGTAAGCTATTTTCACCTGACGAATTTTGGGATAAAACAGGTTGTAGTGTTCTACAATAAATTTTAAACGCAGGTGATGTGGTGATACGGATTTTAAATGAATGATCTGTAATAAATAACTTCGCATTTTACCGGTACATAAATTCCTCTTCTGCGGATGGGTGAAAATGATGATATGAAATGGCAGACCACCGTAGCAAGTGATAAATACGAAAATGCTATTAATGAAGCAGTTGAAGCACTATCCTTGCCACATTTCTACAAAACATTTTTTCTTTATCATCTTTGTCCTGACCTAAAAGATATGAATTGTGTTAGTCGAAAAAAACAATTTGGAAAATGCGCAAGCCTACTACAAAAGAAATATCCATGCACAAGTGAAATGAAAGAAATTCATATCCACAGAATTACGAAACATGTGGTCTCAAACATTTTTCTTCCAGCTGTAGATGCAAAAGAAAACCAAACTATGCTCCACATCATTAAAACAGATAAGCATGTTGTTCAGTATTTGTGTGGTGCCATTTTAAAATGGGGCATTAACAAGCTACCAAAAAACGATTGGTGCAAAAGTCACATTTCAAGTACAAATAAACTATCATCTCACTTATAAAAAACGGAGAGGGGCTTAGTCGTGCCAAATGATGAATTTTTAGCCTAATTCTAAAATGTGAAAAAAAAACTTAAATACATGAAAGACAAAAGAAAAATATCCCCTTCGGCAATAATCGACAAAGTATTTCAGCAAGGTATTTCAATCACAAATTCACATGAAAATGCAATAAACCAATTACTTGGACGCTATATCAGAATGCGTGCTCACATATCAACCAAGCACACTAAAAAAATTAATCTACAAAAAAAACAGATGGAAAAGGCAAAAAAGAGCACTTATGGTCTTCGGAGATCACTAAAACACTCAAATTAGATATCAAAGCATCTGATTGAAATGCTTTAAGTATATACATAATACCTGTGACAATTCAATGGTTGCTTCCAAATGCTGTTTAAGACACTGGTTCAAATGGTTATCAGACAGCAAGCATGTTTTCAAAGATATTGACTCCGTTTAACCAGATCATTTGATTATATGGACCGTGTTTCTAAGTTACAAATTGTGAAAGCATGTTAAACGTTAAAGTACTATACTACTCTTGTGGATCAATTTTTTGAGTAACTGGATCACTCCTGCATGAAAAGTCCAAGTATATAAATTTCCACATTTCATGCGACCTTCCAAATTACAGAGATCGATAACGCTTTGAATGGTTTCAAACAAGGTCTGCGGGGGCAAGGCTTCACAGACAAACATAATGTGATGGCAAAATTGGCAACGCATAAATTCAAGTACTTACACCTGTGACACAAACAACTATATTACATTTTTTTTTTCAACCAAACTAACAAACTCCCGTACAATAGGCTACATTGCTTTTTGATTATACACAGATGTAGTTTTTAATTATTTGCATATTCTAATTTCATTGTTTTTAACTTGGATGTTTTTGGTGACTAAAAAAAGACAGTGTCTATTTTGCCGTCAACTGCAACAGAGTTTCCAGGTCTATTTTGCCAGCAGTAGGTAAAATCAGTACCTATTGCTTCCAGCAAAATAGACCTAGAAGCTATTTTGCCAGCGCTCAAAAACAGTCATGAGTAAGCTATCCATAATATATGAATTGTACTACATCTGACAAAATAGACCTAGAAACTATTTTGTCGTCAGTGGCAAAATAGACACTTCCTAAAAAAACGTGACCTTTTGCAGCTCTGTATCTTTTTACTAGCTGAATCGAAAGCCTTCGGCCCAAAGTGATCTAGAAAAGCAAAACCAACTGTACTTTACTAGTCGTAATTTTAAGCCAAATGCTTTTTAACCAATTATAGAAAAAACTGACCTCACATATGTGCAAAACAAAATCAATTAAATTGTTTATTCCAGATCTACACAAACTAGGAGGGCTAATACCACATTACCACAAGGAGTTGCGTAACAACCTTTGGGGGTCACAGAGAGCATAGCCATTTTAGGCTACAGACAGTAGCCTACTCTAGCATATGCAGTCGGCTCTATTTGCATACATAAAATTAGTGATTTTTAACTTAACTGTTAAGGATGTTGTTAGAAAGTGGTTATTTGTTGGTTAGGTATAGATTTTACCAGTATGTTTCCTTTTATGTGCTGTGAACTGGTGAATAAATTTTCCTGACTGCAGAGAATTTGCTTTTGTAAGGAATGAAGCAAATTCAAAACCCTATTTCTCAAAAAATGTTTTTTGGTACTCAGTATCACTGGTAGTGATACCACAGACTAGGATACAAATAATCAGTTTTATATAATGGTTCAAGCTTGTTTAACCTTTACAATAGGTACCGGCACCAATTACACAGGTATACTGGTCATTAAAATGCAAAACAGCATTTAATCGGTTAATGGATAAATAAGTTGCTAAGCTCTTAAGCTTGTTCCTTTCTAGCTCTCTAGTACTGTAGTACCGGTAGCATTGGCCAGTTGACAGGTTGATAGCAACTTGTACCGGTACCGGTATATGCTACTCTGTACTGTACATCAGTCCATGGCCTAGCCCTTGTTCATGCTACAGAGCAAAAATGGTATTGGTAAAAGATGATACTGTACAGAAACTGTACAAATTTAAGCCTATGGTACAATGGTATTAACATATTCTCTGATTTTTTTCTCAAATAATACCTATTAATTGTGCAAGTAACTGCACATGACATCACCAAACCACAAGATGAAAAGTTGGCCAAGTACTATAAACTTATCGCTAAAACTTGCACTAAAACTTCGCTCCACATATCGCTTAATAACAACATTTAAATTTTTGCCCAAAACAACTTTCAGAATAGATAAAACGCTCCTTTCTTCTAATCTCCTTGCGTCCACTTTACCCTAAACCACTCGTGATTCAGCCAAAAAATCAGCGCTACCCCTACCGCTACTAGGTGGCGCAATTTTTGAAACCGTTGACACTGCCTTTCTAACGAGCCTTCCACACTATTGATTTACAGACTGTGCTTTCACCACTGCATTCACCGCTTTATCGAAGTCTTCTTTTTTACTGATATTTTCTTTAGATTTTCGTAGTTTTTTCAATTTTTAGCGTCCTAACTTTGGACACTTGCTGAAATTTAAGTTTTGCTAAAACGATAAATTAAGTGAGAAAAAGACAAACGGGGTTTTGGAGCCAATAATCCCTTTAATCAAACTATCATTAACATGTGCAAATTAATTTTTATTTTTAAAGGGTTTGAAAGGCTTTTCTAAAAATATACAATTTCGTCACGTCATGATAAAAAACCTTTTAAAAAAATATACAATTTTGTCACGTGATGGTTTACACGCTTAATTTTGAGTAATTTTTTGTAACCTATTTATTCCAAAAGCCTATGCAGTGCTATTTTACCGTTGTCCTTGAAACTGCTGGTTAGTACGCCTGAAAAGAAGTTAGGAGGCTTAGAAGTTGGTGTCCGAAGTTAGGACGCTGCCCGAAGTAAGGTCATTTGACGGTACTAATTGCTGAAATTGCACTAAAATCTACATAAATATATACAACGTTAGTTGTGACAACAGATGTGAAAAATTGAAACAAGAATCATATAGGCCTATTATATATATCGATTACGAAATAAAAAAAGGCAGTTAATAGTGGAAGAGGAAGCAAAATTGGTTGACAAAACAGCCTTTTCCACATCCTTGCTTGAATTTTCTTATGGAAGTTCTTATTTTGCCGGAAAATGGTTATGCAACTACAATTTTGAAACTACTGGAACCGGAAATTTGGCCATATTTGGGCATAACTTTTGGTTCCCCTAGTTTGATTTTCGCAGTAGCAAAACCGTTTCTCCAGCTACTTGAAACCTTCACCGAAAAGCGCAGTTCATCAGCCGCACCCCGGCATAAGGTTCACAAACCTTCACCAAGAAGCACAGCTTATCAGCTGCACTTTGGCATAAGGTATCCTCATTCTTCAGAACGATTAACCTCGAATGACCAATCACACCTCCGAATTTATAACTTACAAAAAATTAACGTTTGTGATACCCAACAACTTTAGAAGTTTCTTTGAATTAAGCCCCAAGGACTGCTAGGGATGGTAGTGAGTTATAAGTAGGGGTTAGGGCCTAACCCTAACTCCGAACCCTAGCCCCAAACTCTGAACATAACAAACATACCCGTGCTTTCGGCCGCTCCTACTTTGATTTTTAAACTTCGGTAATCGTTTTACGGTTTCTCTAGTGCGAAAAGCATGGTTTAGTAGCTGGAAAACGGTTCCCGAAGTTTGAGAATCAAAGTAGGAGAGCCGAATTTCGGTGAAATAGACACTTCCTTTTTTATTTGGGGAAAACAACACTTATCATCTCAAACAAAATCTTCAACAACCGTAAGAGTAGGAAGTGAAAAATTTAGAGAAATTCTTCACACTGTTTCCTCAAGAACAAATTTTCCCAAACTTAAATCTGGATGAAAAACGTGCCTTAAGATTTAATAGGAAGTTTGATCCAATGTTGCCTCAACCTTGTATTTTCAGAGCAAAAAAACTTTTGTGTTGCCTCAAAATATTAAACACTGTGTTTCAACTTCCAGTCGACCTGCTCAAAAACTGAAAAATTTTGCCAAATATGTATTTCTCTAAAATTTCACACCTCAGAAAGAACAGAGGTTGAGGACAAAATTAGGGAATGACCAAGGCAACAATTTTGGCCAGGGTCGGAACTCTGGGGCCAGGGCCGGGATTTATGCAATGTTTTATATTGTGTCTAGAATACACAGCTAAGCAGGCTACTTTCGTCCCCATTTCTCATGTAAATGCCGTCAATGGTGTTACCTACATAATGCTTTCGTAATTGTACACGCCAGTGATGAAGGTCCTAAAACCGGTCTTAAGACCATTTTTTTAAGGTCTTGGTCTTGACCATTTCGTTTGGTCTTAAGACCGAAAGAACTACAAAGCATCTAGTAAAAGTTTAAGTGATTCTGCACAGCTAGAAAAAGTATCCAACAGGGTATTATTATGTGATTGTGTTGTTCTTACTTCTTGTAATATTCTGTACATATTTTGCTAGTTTTTTTTTTGTTGTTATAGAAAAATAGCGATAAATGATAAAGTGTTAATTCTCATCCCATTTTTAAGGTCTTGGTCTTGACAAAGACCATCTCCGTCTTGAAAAATTTACAAGGTCTTGGTCTTGTATGTGATGGTCTTAACTACATCTCTGGTACACGCTTTTCATTAGTGCATGACAAAACTCAAAAATGCTTAAAGCATGCACGTTCTTTATTTTTACACACCAACGTATTTTTCATTAAAAATAAAAAAATCTTCACGTAAAAATTAAAATATGACTTTTATGTTCATCGTATGAGACCACCCCAACTTTTAAGGGTAGGTTTTTGCACTTTAAAGGTCGTCTTATACATTGGAATATACGATAAATAAATTTGAAATTTAACCCCGGCCAATTTCTTTGACCCCCCCGGCCAGGGCTGGACCGAGGCAAAAAGTGGCAATATCAGGTGAAGAGCAAAAAAAAGGTCATCACGTCCGTAGAAATCCTAATTTCGACTCAAATTCAGATACAGAGCAAAAAAAGGTCAAAATGATAATGCTTTAATACTCGGCCGAGTATCAATTATGCTAATACTCGGACTCGGCCGAGTTTGAGAATGCCTTAACACTTGACCGAGTACTCGAACTCGACTCGGCACATCCGTACTGTGTGATCGAAAACGGTTCCATCTGAGAGCGATGTCATATATAGAAACAAACGAAGCAGTCCTGTACAGCAGTGTTTCGATTATGGAAACGGGGCTGGTGCTCTAGACACTGCCGAAATTAAATCACATCTTATTGTTTCTAGAGCAAAAACTGCTAGGAATTTCTCCTGGAATGCCTGATTTTTATGAGTGCCATAAGTTGAATTTATCCATAAGGGCTGTAACGTTACCTGAGAAATACGTTGTTTTGCCTGAGAAATACGTTGCAGGGCTGGTAACGTTACCTGAGAAATACATTGTTTTGTCCGAGAAGCACGTTGCAGGTCTCGTTTGTCAAAATAATGACTAATTAAGGGGCGCCCTATTTTGGAGTATGACAATGACTGATGCAAAATGATATGTAGCACCCTCTAGTGGCCGAATATATCAAATTATTGTTTTTGGAGAGGAATGAAAAACATGCAAATGTTTGTGAATCCACGTAAGCTCTATAATTTCATATGGGTACGACTATGCATAGGGGCACACGCACTACAATTCTAGCATCCCCTAGCGGCAGAAACCATCACTGTTTTGACTTGGATTAGGAATGTAAAATATATGGGCACAGGGGCAAATGGTCACTTAGCTATTTGGGGTAAATGAGCATTTGAGAAAAATGGGCACCAGGAAAAATGAGCACCAGGGCAAACAGGTATTTGCGGCAAATGGGCACTTTGAAGCATAATGGGCACCTTGGGGCCAACAATGGACATTGGGGCTAGTGAGCATTGGGGGAAAATGGGCAGTTGGGGCAAATGCACACCAGGAAAAATGAGCATCAGGGCAAATAGGCAATTGGGGCAAATGGGCAGTTTGGGGAAAATGGGTGTTTGGGACAAATGGGCGTTGGGGGCATGTGGGAACTAGGACAAATGGACATTTGGGGAAATGGGCACTTTGGGACCGATGGACATTGGGGCAAGTGGGCATTGGGGGCAAATGGGCATTGGGGGTAAATGGACACCAGGATAAGTGAGCACCAGGGCAAATGGGCACTGTAGAGAAAATGGGCACTTTGGGACCGATGGACATCGGGGCGAGTGGGCATTGGGGGCAAATGGGCATTGGGGGGAAATGGCCACTAGGAATATGAGCACCAGAGCAAATGGGCATTTATAAGGCAAATGGGCACATTGGGACCGATGGACATTGGGGCAGGTGGGCATTGGGGGCAAATGGGCATTGGGGAAAAATAGCCACCAGAAAAAATGAACACCAGAGCAAATGGGCATTTATGAGGCAAATGGGCATTGTGGAGCAAATGGGCACTTTGGGATCGATGGACTTTGGGGCAATACGTGGGCATTGGGGGAAAATAGGCATCGGGGGGAAATGGCCTCCAGGAAAAATGAGCACCACAGCAAATGGGCATTTGGGGCAAATGGGCACTTTGGGGCAAATAGGTATATGGGACAAATAGGCATTGAGAAATGGGACTGGGACAAATGGACATTTAGATGAATGGACACTTTGGGGTATAGGGGCACTTTGGTACCAATGAGCATTGGGGCAAGTGAGCATTTGGGGCATAATGGGCACTTTGGTTCGAATAGGGAACAGGAAAAACAAGCACCAGGACAAATGGGTAATTAGAGCAAACGGGCATTGGGGGCAAATAGGTATATGGGACAATTGGGTATTGAGAGCATGTGGGGATTGGTATAAATGGGCATTTGAAGCAAATGAGCACTTTGGGGCCAATGGGTATATGGGACAAATGGGCATTGAGGGCATGTGGGTACTGGGACAAATGGACATTTGGGGCAAAGGGCACTTTGAGGCAAAGGGACGTTTTGGGACCAATGAGCATTGGGACTAATGGACATTTGGGAAAACGGGCAGTTTGGAGCAAATGGGCAAATAAGCAAATGGTGGCGAGAGGTGTGAGGAAATGTGTTGAGGTGTAGGGGAACTGGGAAAGGTGTGGGGATGTGTGTTGGGGTGTGGGGGCAGGTGAGAGAAAGTGTGAGTGGAGGTGTGTAGAGTTGTGTGGGGGAGGTGACGAGAGGTGTGGGGAAGTGTGTTTAGATGTGGGGTAGGTGAGAAGAGAAGTGGGGGAAGATGTAAAGGGGGGTCGGGGTGTGTGGAAAAGTATGGAAGGAGATGTGGGGAGAGGTGTGGGGGAAGTAAGGTGAAGGGAGAGGTGAGAGAAATGTGGGGAAAGATGTGGGCGATGGGGGAAGATGAGGGGAGATGTGGGAAGAAGTATGATGGGTGTAGAGAGGTGTGGAGTATATGCGGAAAGAGGGGGGGAGATGTGCAGGGGTGAGGGGAAGTGTGAAGTGTGGTGAAAGGTAAGGGGTAGAGAGGGTAGATGCTGTGTGGGGAGTGTGGCAACGTGTGGGGAAAAGTGGGGGAGGGAGGGGAGATGTGTGGGGAGTGTGGGAAGGTCTGGGGGAGGTGAGAAGAAATGTGGGGGAAAATGTGAGTATATGTGAAGAGAGGTGCGGGAGTGTGGAAAAGTGTTGTGTGGGGGGTGTGGGAAAGCGTGGGAAGACCAAAAAAGGTCTTACGGGTCGCAGGCGTTCATTTTTCCGCACAAAATCAAGGGAAGACCAAAAAATGGTTTTGCATGTTTCATGAGTTATCGCCCCCTTTCGCCCCTATTTTACTTTTCGCCCCCTGGTGTCTCTCTTTCGCCCCCAAGGAGGCGATATCATCCACTTTGAGAACGGCTGCATTACAGTACCCGTACAGTTACACCTATGGTTGCAGCACTGAAATACAGCAGGATCTTTACTTCCGTAACTCATCATTGAAGCGTCACAAGATAAAAAAGATGAAAAAGAATTGTTCAACCATATTATAGAGAACCAAAGTCCTTATAACTTGTGAGTTACACCGACTTTGTAGAAAACTATGTTGGCACGGTAAGGTCTACAACATGGCTACTTAACTGGCGTACCGCGGTCCAAATATTAGGCCTAATAAAACTGATAGGGCTTAGAATTAATAAAAATATTGTAACAAAGCTAATTTGTCCCCACTTGCTCCAATGCCCATCGGTCCAAAGTGCCCATTTTCCCAAATGTCTATTTGTCCCAATCCCCCCATATCCCCAATGTCCTAAATAAATACCTATTTGCCCCAATTGCCCATTTGCCCCCAATGCCCACTTGCCTCAAAGCTCATCGGTCCCAAAGTGCCTATTTGCCCCAAAATGCCCATTTGTCCCAGTCCTCACATGCTCTCAATGCCATTTGTCCAAATAAGGCTACCATTTGACCCAAACACCCATTTGCCCAAAGGGTTCATTTGCCCCAATTGCCCATTTGCTTTGGTGCTCATTTTTTCTGGTGCCCATTTTCCCCCAACGCCCATTTGCCCCAATGTTCATCGGTCTCAAATGAAAATTTACCTCAATTGCCGATTTGTCCTGATGCTCATTTTTCCTAGTGCCCATTTGCCCCACATGCCCATTTTCCCCAATGCCCACCTGACCAAATGCTCATCGTTCCGAAAGTGCCCATTTGGTCCAAAGTGCTCATTTGCCGCAAATAGCCTACCCGTTTGCCCTGGTACTAATTTTTCTTGGTGCTCAATTTCCGCAAGTGCCCATTTGCCCCCAATACCCACTTGCCCCAAAGCTCATCGGTCTCAAAGCGCCCATTTGCCCCAAAATGCCCATTTCCCCAAATGCTCGTACGTCCCAATCCTCACATGCCCATTTGTCCCAAACACATCCCATTTGCTCAAAGTGCTCATTTGCCCCAAATGCCCAAGGGTACATGACGATTTGACGCGAAGACGATTTGACACGAGGACAACAACTTTCCCGACCCCCCCCCCCCCCCCCCGACCCCAACCGCCGACCTCATTACACACGTTTTGCGTCAAATCGTCTTCGCGTCAAATTGTCTTCGCATCAAGTCGGCTGCGTAAAGTTCGTTCGCGACAAATTGTCTTGCGCCGAATGCTCAATACCCATTTGCTCTGGTGCTCATTTTCCTGGTGGCCATTTCCTCCAATCCCCACTTGCCCTAATGTCCATCTGTCTCAAAGTGCCCATTTGCTCCACAGTACCCATTTGCCCCGAATGCCCATTTGCTCTGGTGCTCATTTTTCCTGGTGTCCATTTACCCCCAATGCCCACTTGCCCCAATGTCCATCGGTCCCAAAGTGCCCATTTCCCCAAATGTCCAATATTTGTGCCAGTCCCCACATGCCCCCAACGCCCATTTGTCCCAAACACCCATTTTCCCCAAACTGCCCATTTGCCCCAATTGCCTATTTGCCCTGGTGCTCATTTTTCCTGGTGCCCATTTTCCCCAAGTACGCATTTGCCCCCAATGCCCACTTGCCCCAATGCTCATCTGTCCTAAAGTGCCCACTTGCCCCCAAAGTGCCCATTTCCCCAAACATCCATTTGCCCAGTTCCCACATGTCCATTTGTACCAAACACCCATTTGCCCAAACTGCTCATTTGCCTCAATTGCCCAAAGCACATTTGCTCTGGTGCTCGTTTTTCTTGGTGCCCATTTTCCCCTAAAGCCCACTTGCCCCAAAGTTCATCGGTCCCAAAATACCTATTTGCTCCAAAGTGTCCATTTGCTCCAATTGCTGATTTGCCCTGGTGCTCATTTTTCCTGGTGTGCATTTGCCCCAACTGCCCATTTTCCCCCAATGCTCACTAGCCCCAATGTCCATTGTTGGCCCCAAGGTGCCCATTATGCTTCAAAGTGCCCATTTGCCGCAAATACCTGTTTGCCCTGGTGCTCATTTTTCCTGGTGCCCATTTGCCACCAATGCCTACTTGTCCCTATGCCCATCGGCCTCAAAAGTTCTCGTTTGCCCAATTAAGTGCCCCAAATATCCATGTGCCCCGGTGACCAGTTGCCCTAATAATTGCGCCTATTTTTCCTGGTGCCCATTTTCTCAAATGCTCATTTTTCCCAAATAGCTAAGTGACCATTTGCCCCTGTGCCCATATATTTTACATTCCTAATCCAAGTCAAAACAGTAATGGTTTCTGCCGCTAGGGGATGCTAGAATTGTAGTGCGTGTGCCCCTATGCATAGTCGTACCCCATATGAAATTATAGAGCTTACGTGGATTCACAAACATTTGCATGTTTTTCATTCCTCTCCAAAAACAATAATTTGATATATTCGGCCACTAGAGGGTGCTACATATCATTTTGCATCAGTCATTGTCATACTCCAAAATAGGGCGCCCCTTAATTAGTCATTATTTTGACAAACGAGACCTGCAACGTGCTTCTCGGACAAAACAATGTATTTCTCAGGTAACGTTACCAGCCCTGCAACGTATTTCTCAGGCAAAACAATGTATTTCTCAGGTAACGTTACCAGCCCTGCAACGTATTTCTCAGGCAAAACAACGTATTTCTCAGGTAACGTTACCAAGGCCTCTCAATTTGTCATCAGCACTATCCTGTATCTATGATAGGGTCATACCATTGACTTCTTACTATAATAGACTCACAACTCCGATTTCGCGCTAGCATTTCACGCTTGATTGAACAGCCTCCATGCGCGTTGTATCAACCGTGTGCAGCGGGAATTTGCAGTAGCCAGACGGCTAGCTCAATCACCCATGTGGCTTTATCTGAATTTTGGCCCATGTATCCACATATCCAGCTCAGTGTTTTTCAAACTTTGGCTTGTGAAACTTTAAGCAATTTTGAAAGACCGCCAATTGAATTTATAACGTAGAACATGGCTTTGTACACTATTGCAGAAGCAGATTTTGCAAGACCACGCGACAATTGCGGTAGACCATTTCGGTTTCTCAAAACGCCTTAAAAAAAACACTAGCTGATCTAGCTGCTTTTTCTATCCATCCAACCAACGACAATGACATACATACCAAATACCAGGAGATCTCTTCAAGTCGAAAGATTTCCTGAGAAGAGTGTTTCTCCGCTCTGCATCGATATCGAGCAAGACTACAGTGAGTAGTGCTCACTGTAGTCTCACTGTAGACTACAGTGAGCAGCGAAGCTGGATGTGTTTGCTCTTGTTTTTTATACAGTACAATAACAATAAGTAGTTTCGGTGTGATTCTGGTAACTTGCTCGAGACCAGTGTTGGGCAGTATAAACCTTTCTGTACTGATGCGATAACGATAATCGATAATTTTAAAAAAGCCATGGGCTATAACGATGATCGATAAATCTCAATTTCTTGAATAAACTATCGCCGATAAATTTTTCCGATAAATGTTGCGGTAAATTTTCATGTGTTTGACGAAGTTTGTTTTTTTATATGTCAAATTGCAAAAATGTTTTTCTAGATTTTTCAAGAAAAGAGAGCGGTTCACGGATTCTGCCGTAGAGATGGCATGGGCTGCTAAGAGACCCGTCAACGAGCCGTTGACCGATATTTTCAAGGGTCCGAAAACGGCCCAGTTCTATCGTATGTTTCTAATTGGGCCGCTGACGAGCCCCTACCAATTTTTGAACTCCCTTTTAACTTTCGATTTTCTTTTAAATGTGGCTGAAGGTTCATAAAAGAATGGGGTTTGAGCGGACCGGGCTTTATTTTGGGGATGATTTGCTGAGTCGAAATTATCGCTATTGGGCAGGAGGTTCCGGGCCATGAGCGGTCCGGGTTGCAAAAAAGTCAGCCTGTGCCATCTCTAATCTGTAGTGGCGTTAAACAAAGCGAAGAGCAATTTTTTAAACTGCAAGAAGAATTTATGGACACCGTGTATTTTGCCATAACGCTAACTCACTAATTTTGAACACTGTGTGCATAAAGAATAATATTGTTTATCGCTGTAATTTATCGGTTCGTTAAACAAAGCGAAGAGCAATTTTTTAAATTGCAAGAAGAATTTATGGACACCGTGTATTTTGCCATAACGCTAACTCACTAATTTTGAACACTGTGTGCATAAAGAATAATATTGCTTATCGCTGTAATTTATCGGCGATAACCAAATATATTTCAAAAGCTATATCGGTAATCGATAAATCAAAAGTATTTTGAGCGATAATCGATAATAAATTATCGCCGAAAAATTATCTCGATAAATGCCCATCTTTGCCCGAGACAACTGGTATTGCATAATTAGGTCTACAGTTGACCAGACTTTTTATGTATGATAGTCCATAAGTTAAGCAACTTGTGAAAGATAAGTTAAGCAACTTGTGATCATGAGTTAAACAACTTGTGAACAAGAAATTATACTTTCTAAAATTACATGATGTGTACAAATTAGAGCTTGCTCAATTCATGCATAAGCTTTTCAAAAACAAGCTACCTAATTCATGCAATTATGATTTCTCAACGATTGAAAGAATTCATGATCATGAAACCAGGAGACCAAGCAGATCTAATTATTTTTTACATCGAGTTTCTGAATCTACTGGGCAAAAGAAGGTTGAATTCCGGGGTGTTAAACTGTAAAACGAAATTAGCGAAAACTTAAAAAATAAACCCTTCAATTCGTTTGGAAAACAGTTCAAAACAAATTTGATAAGAGAGTGCTGACTATATTGTTAACGCTGATCAACATTGTTTGTACTGTGCGCTATGTTTATATGTGTGCAAAATATTTTACAGCTATTAGTATGTGTTAATGCTTTGTGTCTTTAAACAAGGGGCATCTCGACTAGAAAACCTTAGGGTTATTCGATGCTCCTTGTTTCTTTCCGAATGTAAGGATTTGTTTTTTGTGCGTTACTTTGTGGAAAGAAAAAATAAACTACTATTAGTAACCCGATTTGTTTCAACATTAGGCGAGTTCTTGTGATCAGTAGTGACGGAGTTTTGGAGACAAGTCTCGGGTCTCGAGACACAATTTTCAAAGTCTCATCTCGGTCTTGAACTACAAGTCTAGATCTCGAGTCTCGTAAAATTATAGTCTTGAAATGCGAGAAGTCTGGAGATTCAAAATTTTAGGTTGTGTAGGACTAAAAAAACTTTGAATTTATTGGATGTGAGCATTGCAGTGCAACGCAAAAATTAAAACATTGTCGGAGACATCTGACAACATTGCCATACGTTCTCTGCCATGTAAAAACCCACCAAAAAAAAATTGAAGAAAATCGGGCAAACTTTCATGCTCGCACCCGTTACGTTTTTATAATGGAGGGGTTCGGACCTCCGAAAATACAAATTTTTATATATTTCATGTTCTAAATGTGTTAAAAAGATGAGTGATGCTTCAAAAGTTTCAGAATTTTTGAAACAGTAACTGTTGTATTCTTTACCACATTAATAACTCGTGGCAAACTGAGTGGATTTTAAGAAAAGTCCAAAAAATAGAGTTTTTTGATTAGGTATCTCATTCCGTCAGCTTTCCAGTGATTTTTTTATTGGCAAAGAAAATCTGCTGTGGTACGCTAAAGATGAGATTGCAGACTCAGAGTAATGAATTTTTTCCTACCAACACCTGTCTTTGAAACTTATTTTAAAAACATCTAAAAGTACCGGTAACAATAACAGTCAGCGAAGATTTAAATCGCATGAAGTATGAACCAAAAATCAAATCTTCATAATATTCGCGTTATTACGCCGAAGCGTGAAACGAGTGGTGAGCCCCATCTCTGCGGTTTAGCGCCAGGGCAACACCCTCTGAAAAACGTCGCAGCGGTGGCTAACCGTTGGCGGCATTATGTCCGATTTGATCGGCCCGGCAATTGATCCCCAAACATGAGCGACGAAACCGGGAGGACGCGAAGATTTTCTGGGGTGATTGGAAGAAGCTTTTTAGGCGAAAAAGACCATGAAAGTTGTTAGGTGTTAAGATACGAATAAATTTTCTTAAAAGTTTTGGTCTTGAAAATTTTTTCAAGTCTCGGTCTTGGTTCCGAACATTAGGACTTAACTCCATCACTTCTTTTAAAAACAGCCCAGCAACAGCAGGTCTGTTGATCAGCACATGCAGATGCCGCAGTTAAATCATTGAAAATAACCATCAGAAATTTACAGCGCAAGAAGTTGCGAGACAGTTTAGTCATGCGGAACGACCTAATCGAACTAAATTGAGCAAGTTTGTAAATATGTTCATAATCACAAAATGTTAGCGTAAAAAAAGTTATTCAAACAGGAAATACTATAAAGTTAACCACGTACACCAATTTTCATACAAAACTAAACAGCGATTGTAGCACAATAAACAACAAATAGTTCAAGCGGATTAATATTGGTTATTCGCGGAGCATTACTAATGTGTCTCCCTAGAAGTCACTGGTCATACCATAAGCTATATAATTAATCAGAGGTGGGCATTCCGCAATTTGAAGCGCAAAGCGCTAGTTGCGCAACTTCCGCACGTGCGGAAGTTGCGAAGCGCTTTAACAAATTATTTTTAGCCATTGCGCAAGTGGCGCTGCGCTTCAAGGAAAATAAATCCTTCTTGCGCTTTATTGCGTTGCGAACTGAAAAAATATATAATAGTGTGCGCATTATTGCGCTGCGAATTGAAAAGAATCTGGTTGCTTGCGCTTTGTTGCGTTACGCACTGTCGGAAGATGAAATACCGCGTTGCGCTTTGTCGGATTAATTAAAGCGCAATGTGCTGGAGTAAGCAGTTTTTTGTAACTGTTTTTAATAGAATAGCAGTTTGTTTCTTGATGCGTACAATAGGCCTAAAGGTCAATTTATTGTAGCAGAAATTTTCAACTCATCAGAAATGTGGTAGGCTACACTAAAGTCTTTTGCTTTTTAAAATAATTGCAAGTGCTTAAAGAGATCATTGAGTGTTGAATAAATCGTATTTACTTTTTTGTAGTGGAAAATTTCGCCGCATATGCAAATTATGATTTACCGCGATGAGGTGCTTTTAACGGCACGCGACAATATAACGTGGCGCAGTGGTTTGGAGCGTCGTTTTTACGACGACCATGATCGCAAGGTTGCTGGTTCAACTCCCAACCTATTCTCGTTGTTGCGTCCTTGGATAAGATGCTTCACGTTGATTATCTCTGCTTGGTGAAATCTGGCAAGCGGTAAATTAAATAAGTCAGAAGCAAAATTCAACCGGAAAGCTCGGAAACAAAGGCAACTCCTAAGCGAGTCTGGATTCGTCCTACGCAGCGCCTCCTTTGCTTTCTCGTGATAAGAGGATGAAGATGAAGAAAGCAATCATCAGCAACGCAACTTTTTTTGCTTCTTATCTAATTTTCCTGTTCATTAACCACGCAAAATCCTGTTACAGTCACTTGCATCAAAATCGTTGTCGCGTTGTAGCCAACTGCGTGCTGTTAAAAGCACCTATGAAAATAACTCAAAAAAAAAATTGCATTGCTTATACATCTACTCGTTGCGCTTTATTAAATTTTTGATTGCGAAAGTTGCGTTGCGCTTTTTCTTTTGTATAAACCTCATTGCGGAAGTTGCGTTGCGCTTTAATGCAAAAAAATTCTTGATTGCGGAAGTTGCGTTGCGCTTTAATGCGAAAAAATAATTGATTGCGAAAGTTGCGTTGCGCTTCAGTCAATTTAAAAATTGGGTTGCGCTAGTTGCGTTGCGTTTCATGACTTAACAGAACTTTTGCGCTTTGTTGCGCTGCGCTTCAACCAATTTTTAAAAAATGCCCACCTCTGTAATTAATTAAATAAAAAAAGACTCAGGACTAACTTATTTCACGCGAAGTGTTTAGAACATCTAAACTCTGATCCCAAAACCATATATACCAATTGTATCAATACAACGTTAGTAGTAGCGCGTTAGTAGTAGCGATCCCAAAGCCTTCGAAACCTGTAGAGGACCCAAAGAGCTATCGTCCGATCTCCTTGCTCTGTGTTCTCTACAAGATTCTCGAGCGACTTATCTACGCCCGCGTCGAACCTCTTATTGACCCTCTGCTCCCACGGGAACAGGCGGGTTTTCGACGCGGAAGATCCACCGTGGATCAAGTCACTTTGCTCACGCAAAGCATTGAGAATGCATTCGAAGCGAAAAAGAAGGCCGGTGCCGTCTTTATCGACCTGACAGCTGCCTATGACACTGTCTGGCACCGTGGCCTCACCTGCAAGCTGTTGCGGCTTCTGCCGGACAAGCACATGGTTCGTATGATTATGGAGCTGATCCGTAACAGAAGCTTCACCCTTACAACTGGCGACAGCAAGCCTAGCAGGTTACGACGCCTGAGAAATGGCGTCCCCCAGGGATCGGTCCTGGCCCCCCTCCTTTTCAACATCTATGCATATGATATCCCCTCCATAACCTCCAAGAAGTTCGCCTATGCCGACGACCTGGCGATACTCCATACATCTGGAGAATGGAAGGAGTTGGAAAGGACTCTAAGCCAAAACATGACTACACTCTCGGAATATCTCCAGACCTGGCGATTGAAGCTTAGCCACACTAAAACGGTGACGGCGGCCTTTCACCTCCACAATCGAGAGGCTAAGCGTGAGCTTAAGGTCTGTAACATCGGTAAGACCTTACCTTTCTGTCCAGTTCCCACTTATCTTGGGGTCAAACTGGACAGATCGCTCACATATCGTCCTCACCTGGAAGCATTGCGCAAGAAGTTAAGTGCTCGCGTCTCACTGTTGAGGCGACTTGCCGGAACAGGTTGGGGTGCTAGCGCTAAGACATTACGCACAGCTGCCCTGTCTCTGGTCTACTCGACTGCCGAGTACTGCGCACCAGTCTGGTGCCGCAGCGTGCACATACGGCTTATCGACAGTGTAATAAATGACGCCTTGCGCATTGTCACTGGGTGCCTGCGTCCCACTCCATCGGTCTACCTTCCGGTTCTTTCAGGCATCCAGCCAGCTGAACTTCGCCGCCAAGGAGCGACACTCTCCCTAGCCAACCGCAGCTCCCTGGACCCTGACCACATTTTACATGGCCAGTTTCATGAGTCACAGGACGTATGTAGGGAGAGATTGAAATCTAGACGCTCATTTGTACCTGCTGCTCGGAAATTACTAGACAGTCTTTCTGAGATGGACGTCCGTGCAGCCGAGTGGACGAACACGAAATGGGACATGGAGTACTCTGCCAAAGCATTGTCACTCCACGCTTTCATTCCCAAGGCTAGCTCCAGACCCTTGGGTATGGGTCTGCCCAGGGCAGCCTGGGTCAAGCTCAACCGTCTGCGTTCTGGTGTTGGACGTTTCTGTTCGTCCATGTACAAATGGGGTCTCGCTCCTCTAGCGAATTGTGAGTGTGGTGCCAGTGAACAAACCGCAGATCACATCATCTCACAGTGTCCCATACATCGAGCACCCCGAGGTATGTTTGGTCTAATGGTTTTGGATGACGAAACAAGATGCTGGCTGAAGTCCCTTACAGTCAGCATCTGACCCAAGCAGTTTGGTGGCCAGGGTGGTAAAAGGATAAACCCTCGGCCTTGGTCCTACCATCTGTCTTGGAAGAAATGCCCCGCCAAACGACGACGACGACGACGACGATCAATACAACTTCTTTGTTTCCCCCTACCTTTAACCATATTATGTAGCTGTGTAGCGCTCGTTACTTGGATTTTCAGACTCAAATTATTTTTTATGTGTTCATAAAGACAAAAAATTAAGAAAGTGTCAAGAGCATTGGCAGCCTTTTATAGAAACAAACAAGCAGTCCTCTGTAGCGTAGGAAATCAATAGATCAAATACCTCCCATCGTTTTGAGATATCTTCCTGAAAACGTACTCCATGCCCTCACCTACATATTTAACCAGTCTTTGTGCCAAGGTAAATTTGTTTCTATTTTTAAGCAGGCCAAGATTATACCAGTATTCAAAAAAGGTAATCCAAAAAATGTTCTGAATTATAGACCAATTAGTTTACTTTCATCCTTGTCAAAAATTCTTGAAAAAATTGTTTATGGTAGACTGCATTCATTCGTTAACATGAACAATAGTCTATCTTCTCAACAGTTTGTATTTAGACATAAGCACTCGACTACTCATGCAACAACTCTGCTTATCAGCAACATTGTAGATGCTTTTAAAAAAAAACAATTGGTAGGCCTACTTGGGATTTTTCTTGATATCTCAAAGGCATTCGATACAATTGACCACAATATTTTATTGCACAAAGCCACAAACTGAATAACTATGGAGTAAGAGGTGTATCGTTAAATTGGTTTAAAAGCTATCTCTCCGATCGTTCTCAAATTGTTGAATTAATATTATTATTATTATTATTATTAGGGAATTTTACGGCGCTTTGTAACTAAGGATGTTTTTTAGCGCCAGGACTAATATTAGGAAAAAAAAAATATATATAAATGAATACACAACGTAAAAATCAAACAATTAAACAAATATAGGCCTACCCCCCACAAAACATACATATCATAAACTTGAAACCCAAATTTTGATAGCTTTTAGGTGAAGGCCTGCACCAACACACACAAAAAAACTCCTTAATTAGATACCCACGTAGACACAAACAAATTAAACATATCGTAATGTAAACATTAACACAAAACACAAGAATTAAGCATACACCAAAAACACAGCAAAACAGTGCACGCATTGATCTAAACTTTAGAAAACGCAAAAATTAAGCATAGGTAAAATGATTGGAGAATCATCATGACACATTAACTAATTTTATGCATTAAAATTTTGCCAATGGAGAAAGAAAAGAGAAAAACATAATTGTCTCATTATTCATTACATAACTTCACCAGATGTTTTGAGAAAAGTGGAAAGACTTAAAGTCGCTTTTGGATCGAACAAAATTTGGAATGTGAATTTGACATTCAATTTCTTTCATTCTTTTATCAAAATTGATCTTTGGTGATTGTACTTTGGGCACACAAAAAGACAATGGACCACATCTCCTGGAACGTTGCACTTTCAGCATAGGCCGGTGTCATGTAAACCAATTCGTTGCATGTGACTGTTGAGCCGGCAGTGGCCAGTTTGAAGACGAAAATTTTGAGGACAACTGGAAAGATTTCGATTGTAAATGGAGGGAAAACATTTTTTGTAAAATGCACCAGTAGAATTTGAAATATATTGCTGTTGCCAAATCTTGAGACAATGACGTTTAATTGATTTTATTTCCGATAGAGAAAGATCCAAATTGACGGTTGAAATTCCGGGGTCACAGTTTCTTCTTGTAGCATTTTAAGCCAAATCATTAGCAATTTCATTACCTTGAATTCCATTATGTGATGGAACCCACAAATACGTTACATTAACACCGATCGAATCTAAAAAATAATGCAATAATTTAATTTTGTCAACCAAAAAATGTCTGCAGTCATTTTCGTGGCAACTTATGGCTTTTAGTGAAATTAAGCTATCAGAAATAATCAAATTTTTTGCGTACCGGTTTTGAGAGATCCAATGCAAAGCTGTCACGATGGCATATAATTCTGCTGTAAATATAGAGGCATTATCATTAATTTTTATAACACGTTTCACCTGAAACCTGTGAACATAAAAAGCGCTGCTGGTGCCGAATTCTGACTTCGAGCCATCTGTGTATAAATGTATATAGTCATTATAATTTGTGTAAATAAGTTCTAAAAAATTTTGCCAGTCTGCCTCTTCGTTAAACTTGTTTTCGCCACATAAACTGAGATCCATGTTGCAAGGAGCAACGCTCCAGAGAGGGTTGCATGGGGGACTTAATTTGTGAATAGCAAGGTTATCTGCAAAAAAATCTTTTGCTAGCAAATTGAATGAGTAGTAATTTGGGAAGTCCGGAAACCAATCAAACCAACTATCCTGTATGACTGATAGAGTCGGATGAGCATAAAAAGATTGCAAATAAGCCCTGTAAAGTAAACTGAGCTGCAAGTAACGTACGCGCGGTGGCAATTCATTGCACGCATGTTGTAAAGAGCATATCGGGGTGCTTTTCAAGGCACCGGTGCACAGCCGTAATGCTTCATTTTGTATTTTTTCAATTTTATGGTTATTTTCATTGTTAGAGTTGTAAAAGATTTGCATTCCATAGTCTGTTATAGAACGGATTAATGACCTATAGAGAGTCATCCTTGGGGCTTTCGCTGCTCCCCATGAAGAGCCTTTAACAGCTTTTAAAAGATTTAAACGTTTTTTGCATTTATCTACCACGTAGTTGGTGTGTTGAGTGTATGTGCCATTGGCCTGAAAAACTATGGCAAGGTATTTAAATTCGGATTTGATCGGTATGATGGTATTATCAAGGATGAAACTTATATTCGGCACGCCACGCTTTCGAGTAAAAAGGACAGCTGCTGATTTTGATTTTGAAACTTTAAAACCCCATTTGCTGCACCATTCGTTCACTCTGTTCAGATTTTCCTGAACAGTATTGTTAAGTTGGTTGATGTTTGTGCCAACCTCCCAAAAACAGCAGTCATCTGCGTACAATGCAGCAGGACAGGTCAAAACGTTCGGTAAATCATTAATCATTATAGAGAACAACATTGGACTCAAAATGCTTCCTTGCGATGAAAATGCTTCCTTGCATTCCTTGCTTCCTTGCATTTTCCAACTTTTTGGTATGAGAGTATGACGAGTCTTTTCTAACCTGAAAAGTACGGTTTGTTAAAAAAGATTTTATGAAGTTCAACATTTCTCCGGAAATCCCAAGTCGCAGAAGTTTCAGCAACAGAGCATCTCGACAGACCATATCGTACGCTTTCTCAATATCTAGAAAAACAGTAAGAATGTTTGTTAGCTAAAGCTTTGTATATTGCATCATAACCGTAGGTAACTTTTTATATCAAGTGGATTGAAATTTAGTTTACAAGTTTTTTGTTTCGTGTGGCGTTGTGAGTTTTGTCATCAGGAAAGCCACTTCGATGGTATGGTAGTTAGGCAGTAATCAATTGGCTTCAAACCGAGACGGTATGAGTTCGATGATCACTATCGTTGTTTCATCCGTAAAGACTATGTAAATAACTTACGTTTTAAGCCTGTCTTCTGTCCTATAACTGGCCTGTTCGTCTTTTGTTCAAAATAATAAAAAAATGCAATGAGCGGCCGACATAGACGCCGATGTTTTCTCGAAGGCAATGAGCAGAGGGAGAAAATTTTTACAGCAACTTTGTTTTCTACGTTCAAAAAACGACGTTTCAAGGTTCCAGTAGCATTGTAATGGATGTGTTTCTGCTCTTAAATGTTGTGCGGTTTCGTAACTTTATGTAAGTTGAAGTCTGTAATTCAACGTCCTCAGTTGATCAATTGGCTGTTTGTATCAAAGTTTGATGTAATTTACCCATCATTACAGATTTACCGCGGGATCGATTTTTTGCAGTAATTTTGTGGTAGAGTAACTGCAAACCATGGGTTTTTTAGTGGCTTTAATGATAGTTTGCGAAAATTCAAATTCAAACTTGCCTTATACCAACTGCTCAGCGTAATGATTAAACACATCGCTATCGGCGTGGAGGGTTCGCCACACGAAATTGTGCTGCATGGGCGCAGAGATGGGCTCCGTCACTCGTTGCATGCTTCGGCGTGATACCGCGAGTATATTGAAGATTTGACACAATGTGTGGTGATTGTAACTCGATTGCTTCACTCGTAAAATCACGCCGCTGACGAAGGTCACACGCTTGATAGTTGTGATGTAGCTCTATCTTTAATCATGTTAGCGTAAATCTGCGTTTTAATTGTGTAATCGTAATTTTGCTTTAGGTAAATTGCCTTCACTTTACTTAATCGTGCGTTATATCTTATATGTTGTAATATTGCTGCACCTTTACCATCTTTGTGTAAATATGCGTTTTAATTATGTAATTGTGATATTGCTTTAGGTTATTTGTCTTTCATATAATTGTGCTATCTCTTTACCGCTATCGTTACTATTGTATCTTCGTGCATATTCGCGTTGCATTTATATTTTTCCTTTTGCCTGCTGAATGAAATGAATTAACTATGTGCGTGTGCACAAGGAGCATCTGGACTAGAAAACCCTTAGATTATTCGGTGCTCCTTGTTTCTCAAATCTTTCGTTATGCTTGTTTTCTTTTCTTGAGTGTCAATAAAACTGTAAACTGATAGAGTTTTCTTCTCGCTTTATACGTAGCATAAGCGCAAAATTTCGTCAACTGATTTAACTACGACTATTGATGCATCGGTTAAGAGCGTCCGCTTGGTAGCCGGAAGACTGGGGTTTTATCCCCGATCGGGTCACACTAAAGACTTTAAAAATAGTATTCGAAGCTTTCGCGCCATGCGTTCGGCACAAACGCAAGTGCGTAGGGTTTTGCGTATGTGTTGTTCGTCATGTATGTCCCTCCACAGCGTTGAATCATTCGTGATTGATAATTGTAATGGGCCGCCATTTGAGAATGGCCTAAACCAGGGGTGTGCAACATTTTTTGTCGGCGGGCCATGTAACCATCTTAGAAATGCAGCTGGGCCACACCAAAAATTTAGTTTTTTTTATTTACGCAAAGAATTAAAAATTTCTCACAGTGTAAAATATTATTTGTGTAACATTTAGAGAACTTCTAAAATTTAATGCTCTTGCTTAGTTTGTTTAGCATCAGCTTTGACAGAGGTTGTAGCAACCCGTTATTAACTTTTCCTGACGACACAAGTAAACTTGCCGGATTGTTCTCAACACTGTCCATTTATTGCTGAGCATCAAGCAGAAAAGCTTTGACAACTTTGATTTGACTGGACTTGGAATCAAACCCGAGTCTACAGACAGAGATGGGCGCGATACTCAATTTTTGAGTTAATCGATATCGATACACGATACTTGAAAATAGAGTTAATCGATACCGATACACGATACTTTGAAGAGGTGTTAAATCGATACCGATATCGATACTCGTATCGCCGATACAAGTATCTCGATACAATATCAGAAAAAAAATCAATTAAAAAAATTGGTTTACAAATGAAAAAAACTGCTACAAGTTTGCAATCTGCGGACAATTGCAAAACGTAAAAATATCACGTATTGTTTTTTTTTATTTTGTTGCATATTTATCCTCCTATCACGAGAAAGCAATCAATGCGCTATACGAGCTCGCTTAGGAGTTGCCAGCCATCTGTCTACCACACCAAGATTGGAAAATCACGCAAAGTGCCTTTCCCAACGGCACAACAAGTAAACTTGCCGGCTTGTTCTCCACACTGTCCCGTTAATGCTGAGCGTCAAGCAGGGAAGCTATGAATACCAATATTAAAGTCATTGGTTTGACCCAACTCGGAATCAAAACCTAATCCACAACTACCGTGGCGGACGCTCGTACCACTCGGCCATCTGAACTGTTAATTGGGACATGTTACCATTTTACAATTAACGTCGTTCAATGGCGTTACGAAACAGTTGCAAATAGGCTAGTGATAAGAGAAATTTGCGGACAGTATGTCGCTTTGAATCAATGAGGAAAATTAGCTTCATTTCACGTTCTTCAGAACAGTGGCGTACGCAGGATTTTTCAATGGAAAGGGTTTCAGTGACGTCACATCGTGACGACCTAAAATACTACGTCATCACGATGTGACGTCACTGGCAGTGTCAATTTAGATTTTTATCGTTTATAATAATTTTTCATCAAACCGGACGGTTATAGCGTAGTGTTACAGATGTCGCCATCGATGCGGAAGATTTGGGGTTCAATTCCTGTAGGATTATGCCTAGAGTTTGTACGATCTTTGTGTCGTACTTATGACATCACTATCGCTGCCCTACCGTTATATTCTGTTATCGCACTGTGTGCTCAGTTGAGCTCAGCGGTTAAGAGTAACCTGCTTTATTAGTTATTGTGTGGCAGCGTAGTTTCGTTAGTTCAGTTATTTATTTATGTTCTTTACTGCAGAGTCGATTCAATCATTTTCGGGTTCTTTATTGCAGAGTCGATTCAATCATTTTTGGGTATTATATTTTATGCTCCGAAAATTGGTGATATTTCTTCAATTCCCAGGCCGGTCAAATCAGACACAGTGTAGCCAACGGCTCGCTACCTCTGCGACATTTCTTCGGACCTGTGTTGCCCAAGCGCTAAGACGCGGGGTCGGACCCCGCCACTCGCTACCATGCTTCGGTACTGCAGCGAGTTTAATGAAAGGAGTACAGTGAAGATTTGATTTGATTAAAAAAAAAATTTGTGTGCAGCCATAGCTACTGCAGAGACACCGTATTTAAGGAAACTCCTAGGCTACTTTTTTTTACAATTAATTTTTTCTGCAATTGTCAAGGGGGGGTGACTCCCGGCCCCCTCCCTTGCATACGCCACTAGGGGTCATCTCCGCGACTGGTAAACACAGAAACGTCGCAGCATTGGCGAGCTGTTGGCGACACTGTGCCGATTTGACCGACCCGGGAATCAAGCCCCAGACCTTTTGCACCGATAGTTTGTGCGCTTGACCACTACGCTAACGACCGGTACCGGCCCAGAAATTGAACCCAAAATCTCCCGAGCCGATAGCGATGTCTTTGATTAACCCCAACTGGCTGGTTTGGTTAACTCAAAGTTATGACATCGCAAGCGGAACATCCGCCTACGTTGCAACCATTCTCTTCCAAGTATACCTCCTGCGCTGGAATGTTGTGTTGTCCAGCCTTGATAGCCGTTGAAAACAATCGCTTGATGACATCACAACACGACTCCAGCTTTAACAATACCGACTGACTTTGTCCTGGCTTGCATTTTGTGTAAGTCGTTGGTTCAAGCGCAACCCACCAGAAAAGTTTGACTACTGGAATAATTGCATCACAATGAAAGTTTCTCGACATTAATAAGCAAGTTGGATAGCACAGAAAAATATGACAGCAATATCTGCAAACTCTGTATGAAAAAAGGCGGATCGTTTCAAAAAGAAAGGTTTTTATTTTTTTTAAATCGTCGATGGAGGGTTTTGACCCCTGAAACCCCCTCGTGCATACGCCACTGCTTCAGAAACTGTAAATGAATACGCAGTCAACACCTGGTAAGATTGATCATGCTCAAAAACAGTATCGAGATACTTGTATCGGCGATGCACAAAAACATGCTTAATCGATACCGATACGCGATACTGTAGTGAAACACTTAATCGATACCGATATCGATACAAAAGTATCGCGCGATACGTATCGCCGATACAAGTATCTCGATACTGCCCATCTCTGTCTACAGAGACACACGCTGTATGAGTCATCTGAGACAAAACACAAATAACAAATAAACCAAAAAAACAATGGCAGCTAACACCACTTCCTTCCTATTGTGAGTAGCACACTGTATCTAACGTAAATTTTCCAGACGCAGCTGATAAGTGAACCAGTCTTAACCACAGAGCGAAAGAATGCTTACTTCACGTACTATCATTATCAAATTACTGCGCTAAGCTACGAAAAAAATACATGAAGTGTAAATCATCACTTTAATTAAACTGTCGTATCATGATTCTATGCTGTGATGGGGAAATTGAAATCGTTGATGAGGGCCGCACTAAGTGGCTGGACGGACCGGGTAGTAGCCCGCGGGCCGCCTGTTGCACACCCCTGACCTAAACAATGTGTGCTTGCACCCGCTGTCCCGTACCTTTACTGAGCAATGTGCATGCAGTCAACTTGTAATAAATAATGAAAACACCCCGGAGACCAGACATATGTCGCCCCCTTTGGTATTAGACCCGAGGAAGTACTGCTCCTGCTCCCGCCGAATCGACGCCCGTGGCGGCCGACCGACTTGGCGTCCGATTTTTGACACACTCTTGGCCAAAATCCACACTTTTAACACAATTTTTCTTACCCAAAAAACAAACCCCTACGTTGAAAACGTGTTGTTACACGAACGTAGAGTCGTAGATCGGAGTTGAATCAAAAACGATCAGAAAGATGGTCATGATATCAACTGAGCGCTTGCCGCTCGACCACGATGCCGATTCGGCCAACTTAGATAGAACAATGACATATATACTCGTAGAATACTATAAAACTCGCTTTCTCTTCTTTGTTTCCTTATTACCTCACTTTTTTCTCTGTTTTTTTTTATTCTTCTTTTCTTTATTACCTCATTTTTTCTCTACTACCTCACTACGCGGCGCGAGGCTGCTTTCATGCACCAACTTTTTGTGCGTTTGGAACTAGTTATGGCGGTACAGTTTACAAAATATGAGAAAAAACTTATCAAGCTTTTCATTATAGCAGAACAAAACTTTAAAATAATAAAACTAAACTTCAAGCACGTCTCTGGCTGGCTTTTGACTTACTGCCTTTTCATCGGGGTTTTACTTGATGCAGGCCGAGACCTATTCGTAATTTCGCATTTTCTTTGCTGTGTTATGACAACGAACAAATATCAATTAATTCGAGATCTTTTGAAAGCTTTTTTGAGGGCCACTGAAAAAACGTTCGTGCCACAAATGACAACTTGTACAGCCAAGGGCTTACGGAAAAACTTTCTGAGGGGGGCGGATGGCGCGCGAAGAAGTTTTTCCACATTAAGGTGCGATTTTTCTGGCAGTATCTGAGCGACGCAGGCTTCTAATAAATGTATTGGAGAAGGTCTGAGGGGGCGCGCGCATAGGAACTCCTGCGTACAGCTACGAACACAAAATCATATTGTGTAGAAAGCAATTTAAGCAAGCTAAAGTAAGTAACGAGAACAACGAACTTTTTTAATTGGAAAGGGGGACTTGCGCCCTATCTACGCAACAAACCAAGATTCGTCAGCGACCAGCTGAAGCCGAGATCTGTAGACGATGTAAGCCTACCGGTATTTGCAAAAGTTGAATTACGATGTTTGGTATTTATAGGGTAAGAATAGGTTAAGCCAAGTCTATTGATCCAAAACTTACTTGAATTCAATTAAATGCAAATTAGATCTGTACGCTAGGTAAATTGGCGCCGGTACCGATGTCTTACTGGTAAATGCATCATTTTTGTTAAGATAAGACTTACCTATCTGTATTAAGCCTTGCCAAATTGTTCAGGTACTTGTTACTGTGTTAAGCTAGTGCTGGAACGTAAACTTTTTTGCTAGGCAAACCGCTATGTTGTTATTAAAGAAACCTACCGGTATATCGGTTTGAGAAAAATACTGGTAGCAATTTTGCAGGTAGCGGTATTGACACATGCTGATTTACCAGAATTTTTCGTATTGTAAAAATGTTGAACAATTTTCAATCCGGTATTATCAGGATTAGATACTGGTAACAGTGTACGGTAACCTAAGCTATAGCCTATAATTTCAACATACCCGGTACTCTTGCAGTCTTACCGGTATTTTACCTAAGTTATTTGCATACCTGTACCGTATGCAGAACATTTATACACTCTACTGTCAGCAACATGGCTTAGCGGTACCACGCGCAGGTGACAGATCCTACGTGACGGGTTCGATTTGCGCTGGAGCCGATCGCATTTGACATAATATAATGGGTGCCTGCTGACTCAAAGAGCGCAAGCTCACTTCGCAGTCTCCCTAAATTACTGTTGAATCTTCCGTAGTTAATAGTAAGACTACCATCCGACCAACCACAGACCATGTTGTTA
The DNA here is from genome assembly GCA_964006365.1 of Trididemnum miniatum. Taxonomy (NCBI): domain Eukaryota; kingdom Metazoa; phylum Chordata; class Ascidiacea; order Aplousobranchia; family Didemnidae; genus Trididemnum; species Trididemnum miniatum. Next base: position 5,000,188 of record OZ023240.1, read on the forward strand.
CCTGGTTAGATCTGTTACTAGCAGCTTAGTGAATTTATTTACCGGTATGTTTTTGAGCACTCAAACATACAGATTAACTTATGGGGGTCTCGTTAGTCTATCCACAGATTAGTTTGTATGAAGTTTAAAATTATTCTATACCGTATAATAATTGAAAAGTGAGAATAAGCCTATAGCTGTACAGTGCAGTGATGAAGCCACCCTACTTTTGGGGCTGTTTATATCTGGATGCTATTGATGAAGGCAAAACATTTCCTTGCAGCCTGTGCAAGCAAGTTATGTCGGTAAGGTTGTGTGAGTTGTAAAATTTTGCAAATAATTTTTAGACAGTGTCTAGAGCACCAGACTGGTTTTCATAATCCAATTGCTGCAGCGCTAGATCGCTTGTTTTATTACACTGTTACATGACGTTGATGTCCTAACCAAATTTCAAAGATGTTGCAAAGGTGGTGGTTGACTTAGATGATCTTATGGTCTTTTTACTAACACCTCATCAAGTTAATTACTTCATTTGTTTCATGCTTAAAGTGTGATGGTGCTTGACAAATAAACTTGCTAAAGTTGTAAACTTATATGACGTCATCATCAGCAGCTTTGAACGTACGGTAAAAATAAGGGGGTTTGAGTACAGTTACAGGGCGAGAGGAATGGAGTTAAGGTTATAGAACTGTGCGGTACCGGTACTTAAGGTTAGTGTGAAGTTGATGCGTAAAAAACAGGATTGGAAAAAATCATGATTTTTTTTTGAAAAAAATCAAAAAAATTCGATTTTTTTGAAAAAATTAAAAAAATTCGATTTTTTTGATTTGAATGGGATTTTTTTGATTTAAATCAGATTTTTTGATTTAAATAGGATTTTTTTAAACAAAACAAACTTATAGTATAATATCTACTGATGGGGGGTAGGGGGATGCTCACTTTTCACCTATTATCTGCTGAAATAATTATTTCTGTTGTCATTGTGTTTTTTTTTTTGGTTATTGCATCACAGGACCAGACAAGTAAAATTTTTGAGTATACAGTGCATTTTTGTGAAATTAAAAAATTAAAAATTTTATCGCGACGCAATAACCTAAATCCTTCTATCAAAAGTTTGATCTTTGCTTTTGCATTAATCTTAAAAGCCGGTGAATCTACTGTGGATTTACTGCAAGAAACCACGCAGCAGCATTATACGTATAACAGATCAACAAACATGCATTTGAAGATTAAATCATAAAGCAAAAATGCGAAAAAATCTTAAAAAAATTGCAAAAGATTTTTATTTTCTATTTTTATTGGTTGATTTTAATCATGATTTCAGTCAATGATTTAAGTCATTTGATTTAAATCAAACCAACCCTGGTAAAAAAAGCAATTTTTAAAGAAAAGGTATGCCGGTCCTCTAGACACTGCCTAATTTTTATTCTAAGCTTGACAAATACTGAGCAGTAATTAACACTGGTTACTGCATTGTGTAGGCTTGTCACCATCGCCATGGCCTAGTGGTTAGAGCGTTCCCTTTGGAAGTTGGTAGACTGGGTTCTATTCTCAGTCGGGTCAAACCAAAGACTTTAAAACTGGTATCTGCTGTTACACTCGCTACCTACTCAGCAATTAAGAGTAGTGCGGAGGATGAAATGAACAGAGAATAAAATACGTCAGTGAATTCTTGACAAAACTTAGTCCTGGCGCTAAAGGACCTTAGCAGTTATAAATCGCCATAAAACCACACAACATTTCATTTCGTGTAGGCTTGTCGAACGATAGCTGTCAAAGTTAAATTATGTACTGGTATTAAAATTAAAAAAAATAAATTAAAAAGTTTAGCTTAGCTTTAGCTTTTTAGAGCTTATCAATGTTTAGGTGTCCACATAACTTTTATTTAGGCTAGTGGTTCTGTTTTTACTGCACTGGAAATTAACAGGTGCATACTAGTACTGCACAACGGGTAACGTGTAGTATCAGCCCCCAGGTTCGGTTAGGGTTAGGTTTGGTAAGGATTAGGTTCGGTTAGGTTTAAATTTAGTTAGGGTTCAGTTCAGTTAGAACCCTAACCCCCAAACCCTAACAGAGCCTTATTCTAACCAAACCTAACCCTAACCAAACCTCGGGGCTGATACTAGACATTACCCCTGCACAATTCTTTGTTTTTAGTAACCGATAATTTATTTGATGTACAATTTTAAGCAGCATGAACACGTATTTTGGTGCTTGAACTGCAGTAGTGATTAAAATTGCTGAGAGTTCTATTCTTCATTATGTACATGTGACTACCAGTATGTAGTTAAGATCCATTTGCATGGTGCTGTCATTGTGAATGAATAGTTGATTGCCATTAGGCCATAGGAATATCATTCCTGATCTTTTCTTCATTCGTAAACATCATGCACACAAAGTTATCAATGCCCGTCAGAGATGGGCGAAGTCACAAAAAACTGACTCTGGATCCGCTTCAGCTCCAAAGACTTGAACTCCGAATCCGCACTGGAATCCTTTTGTCGACAAATTTTAGAATCCGCTCCAGATCCGGATTTTTGCCTGAATCTGAAATCAAAATATTACGTTTCTCTATTACGCTAAGTAATAGAGAAACAGTATTTTGGTTTCAGTTTTAGGCTAAAATCCGGCTCCGAATCCGGCTTTAATTCAAAAACCCAAATCCGGATCCGGCTTCGCATTGAAAAAATGCAGCCGGACTACGGCTCCGTGCCCATCTCTGATGCCCGTACCATATCTTGAAGTGATCATCAGCATACTGGTATACAGAACCAGACTGGTAACCACACATAAAATTGTTAATTCGGTTGGGCAAAGCACTGGTGGCATGGTCCAAGCCTAGCTAATTTTCCAGCAAAGTTTAACAATGGACTGTCCCTTAAAGTAATATAAATTGATAAAGTTTATACAATCACACACATAATTTATTAAATACTGGTGAATTTACGAGAAAAATTTTGTGGCCGTTGTCGAGCTAAGAAGTGATCTTGGTAAGTAAAGTGTGATTGTTTTTAGGCAAAATCTGGATGGACTAATCTGCAACGTCATCTTCAAAATAAACATCTTGAAAAATTTGACAAACTTCATGCAGAGGAAAAAGTCAGACTACACAAATTAGCAAAGAAGCGCTTATCTACTGTAGATATAACTTCACAAAGTGATGCCACATGCTCAAGAAAACTTCTTCCCTGTCTTTCTAAATACGTGTGCAGTACAGTATCTGCGTTACTAGCATAATGATAAGGGCCAGGCTTGTCAACTGGTACCCGACTGGGGACATACCAGTTTTCTGCACTGCGAGGAAGTGAATCACTACGCAATACGGGATCAAATTCTTTTAAGCACTCGTCATTACTTCTAGCAACAGCAGTGCGTTGACAGCCTTCCACAGCAGATGCACGCTGCGGCGCAAAACCACAAGCATTCGGGTTCAAACCAGCTGAATAGCCGACAGCAAAAACGTCATTAAAATGATCAGTAATAGCGGGTTTAGTTTCTAACGGCATTGCAGCATTAAATAGGGTCAGGTTGCAATTTTGTCATCTTTTTCGTCACAGTCATATCCTCGACAGTAGATTTAACAAACGGGCCAACATTAAGTTTAACTTTATCAGCGTTTAAGCTAAGCCTAAGTTTAGAGTCAATTTCTCCCAATCGTGAATCACAAACATCATAACCGTAGTTTTTAGAAAAACCTAATTTACTTTTAAATCGTTTAGAGACGGATGAACCCCGTTCAGAACATTCTTCAAGCTTTTCTTGAGCCTCGAGGTTTATGGCTTCAAGGCGCAACTTTGCCAGGGTTTCCGCTTCGGCTGCCTCTGCGTCAGCCATCGCTTCCGCCTTGTGCCTGAGAGTCTCGGCTCTGCGTGATTCCGCTTCAGCTTCGGCTCTGCGTGATTCCGCTTCGGCTTCAGATCTGCGTGATTCCGCTTCGGCTCTGCGTGATTTTGCCAATTCCTTTAAAACTTGAAGCTCAGAGCGTCTGTCGTTCAATTCAATCAGCCGCACTTCAGACGATTTACTTGACGATACGCTTATTTGTCCTGCAGTGAAGCACGAAACACTGTCTGTGGGTTCTAGATCGTCATTATCACTGCCTGCCTCGCAAAATAAATCATTTTTCCTCGAGTCACCGTAACGCAGTTTTAAGTGTTTCAGTAAGCGTCATACATGTCTCACATTTGTCAACAATTTGCTGCGAGAGTTGATCAAGTAAATCGGTATCATTAAGGTCACAAACAGCTTTGCGAAACTTTGCGTATTCTTTTTTCATTTCAGTAACTTCGCGATACTCAATATTAAATTGCTCTTTCGATGAACAAAGGTTTAACGCAGAAATAATACGGGTGATTCTGTTCACCAAGCGACGATGAACCGTTAAAAGTTTACGAGGAACATTTACCTCCACATAAGCGCAACTTTTTACTTAACTAGCTTTAGCATGGTCAACGGTATGATTGCCCTTATCAATGTTAAAAGTTTCTGGGGCCGAGTTAAACCCCTTATCCACACTCTCCCCAGCGACCGGTAGGGTAGGTAAAACATTGCTTCTTAAGGCCAGAGCATCCCCAATGCCTTTAGGCATAGCGCAGAACTTAAAACTGGTGTTAATGTTATCACTATGATGGCTTTTGGACGCCATGAATAGTATACTGGAATACAAAAAATATCACCACTAAATAACATATAATGCAGAGATAGGTATAAACAATAACGTCACCGTTTCGAAATCTTCTCTGGAGCAGTATTTGTCGATTAGCAACGGCTCAAAATCGGAAACGCACGAGATCTCCAAATGACAATTGTCCACCACGAAGTCAAAAACCTTGGAATCACGACTGACTGGATCCAAGACAAAAGTTACCTGCGACGGAAGACTCACAAATAGATTGCTCCTTTGCACCGATGAAATCAACAGTCGTAGCACGAAAGCAACACAAGGTTGATTAAGCCTATTGTGCTTAATCTCGATAAAAGCGATTGTGCACTGGTACATCGACTCCATTTCGTCACAAAATCAATATGAGAGGAAGAAATATTACGGATGCTAAGCAGCGCGTCTAAACTCAAAAAGTGGAAAACGAAAATCTAATCAAAGAGTTAGCGAATGAAGCGATGAGTTCCTGGAAAATGCAGTATGAGCATGAAATAAAAGCACTATAAGAGGAAATTAAAGCAATTAATGAGAGTCAAAACTTCATTGCAGACAAGTATGAAAAGTTAAAATCAAAACATTGTGACCTGCAAATGATTAACAAAAAGCAAGAAAAGGAAATTACTGAATTGAAAGCTAAATCCTTAAACTTGGAAGTTCGTGGTGCGAAAGAAGAAGAAAAGTTAGATGCCTTGGAACAATATGGGAGGAAACAAAACCTAGAAATTGTTGGAATTCCAATTAGGCATGGAGAAAATACGAATGAAATAGTGAAAAAAGTAGCTCAACTGATTAAATTTAAATTAACAAATGATCAAATTCTGCGTTACATCGTCTTCTCTTTAAGTCAAACCGCACTGTCGCTGGAGGTAAAACTTCATCTCAAACTCCCCTTCCCATTGTCGTACGATTTGTGAGCCGGGACAAAAGAAACGAAATGATGGTCAATCGCCATCGAATCCGACAAGCTGACTTGAAAAATTTTTCTGTGGCCGGAACTAATGGTATCTGTATTAACAAAAATGTTACCCATTACCGTAAAGAGCTTTTTTGGCAAGCCAAGCAAAATCCTGTGAATACAAGTTCTTTTGGACAGTAAATGGTAATATTTTTGTCAAGGAAACCGAAAACTTCAAAGCAATGATGATCAAAAATCAACAAGATTTGCAATTGATTAAGTAGGTCTAATAGCCTAAGTGCTGTGTGTTTTTTCATAGACTACTATAATATGGACTGGAAACTCATTGTGACGTATTCAGACACGACACGCTTCAATGCATGTAGTCGATTTGGAAAGTTTTACAGCAAAAAGGATGCTGGGTATTGACTCTCGGAGGCAATGCAGGTTGGATTTTTGCTAATTTTGACTTAAAATTTTTTTGAGAAGCAATGGATGATGACTGGATTGCTGCAGACTTGGAAATTTTAGATTCGATATCACTTAGCTGTGAAGAATTGACCTTCCAATGTGATCATGAGCATTGTACTATGTCTTTTCAATCATCTCAACAACTAAAGTCACATCAAAAGATGCATTCCAATAAGCCTAGACACAAAATTAATGTCAGCCCAGAAGATCTTCAGTTAGTGGAAAAGTTGGCCAGTGAATTTTTAAAAAATATCGGTATTGATTTACCAGAAAATTTTTTAAAAGAGAACACAAAGTCTATCAGCGAATTGATCATGTCATATAGAAGAAAACCGGATCCAAACAGTTTTTATAGTGGTTACTCATCGATGTGTCATGAAGCATACAAAATACTCAACCTACCACAGGAAGATGCTGCCGTCGTGCTCATAAAAGTAATGGATGCTATAGTCAAAGCAAACTCTGCGAATCAATTTGAAGTCAACAGAGCGGGGTTAGAGCAACGAGAATCTGGTAGGTCCTTTTTTGTTTACTTCTTTCTAGGTACGTACCCAAACAGCAATAAAACGCCAAATTTCTTGGTGTTCTTAACCTTAGATGAAATTAACGTTTTTAATAGCTTTCATTAATTGCTAGGCGTATTAGGATAAACCTACTGCAACTAAATTTAAGCATAGTTCGATCTACAGGGTGAGTCACGGGAAACGGATGTTATTAAGGAAGACAAAACTCTGCTGATATTTTAAGTAGCGCAAAAGAAAAATAACAACAAACTAAACGGCATTTTAAGCAGGTTAAAGACTACCTTCCTCGCCCTCTAACCACTCACTCTAGAAGAGCAAGGAGCGTTCTAGAAATATCCGTTTCCCGTGACTCACCCTGTAGGCTATATTAAGATTTATGATAAGAGTGAGAATGGAATTTCCGCAACGTTTTAATTTATATAGCCTACTCATTTCAAAAATCGGTTATTGACAAAAGCTTGAAAACATGCGTTTCCTTCCAACACTACCGTTGAAAGGATTGTACGATCATAGGTACGATACTGGCTCACCCACAAAACAACTTTTACGTAATAAATCAATTTTTAATTCCTCACGCCAAAAACACAGGAACACACCAAGTCAAACAACGTCGGCATGGAAAACGAAACATGCAGCAAAACGGGCAAGTGTTGAGGTATGCCAGTCGAGACCGACTTGGCATGGCTGCGTTACCCGTAGCATTAGATTACACTTAAATTAAATAACTACAACGAAACAACCAAAAAACAAATTAAACGACATATAATAGCAAATACATTGTAACTTATTTACTTCAGATAACAGCTTGCAGCTGTAGCCAGGGGAGCTAACGAAATGATTCAGATAACCGAATGATCCAGTTATCCGTGAGCCAGTTAAGCGGATTCCGCAGTAGAATTAGCGTTAAAATTACTGTAGAGAGTTTCCTATGTGATTAATGAGCTATGTTTACGGTCTGCAGGATATCAGGTTAGATTCGCAAATAGAAAATACACGCGAGACAATTTTATGATATAGGCTAACCAGTATGTTTACAGAGATCCTGGAGTATATTGGTGGATATATTCTAAAAAAGACAGCAAAAAAATATGTTGAAGCAGAGCGCACAATCAAACTTTTACACATGGATCAACCGGAAGGTGATTTCGCGAAAAAAATGGCAAGGCTACCAAACAGACTTTACTATCCCGTACCAAAACTTCAAGAATTTTTTAACAGCGTTTACATGCTGCACAGTCGTGAGACCAGTAAACAAATGAAAGAAATTGACTTCAAAAACCTTATTCTAGATGTTGCTTCAGATTGGCGCTTTCAGGTTTTCGTCGATTATTTAAAGAGTGAAAGTGATGACAGTGAAGATATCATCTTGGGAGTCTGTCACTACATGACGACACTTCTTGTTAAAATTTTATCTCATAATTATGCGAAGTATCGACTCCAACAGATTCAGCAAAAGTCAACAAAATACTCCAAAGGTCTGAGAGGTGACCTGAAAGCACATACTTGTTAAATGTTACGTTTGAATGTCTTTTTCGTTTGTGTGACAATTAAGCGCTGCATAATAATGAAAAACGTAGCAATTGACTCGTGGTGCGCAAATCAGAAATTTGTGAATCTTGAGAGACCATATAGAGAAAAAATTTCACACGCATGCGCAAGGTTGGGTGCATTTAGTTTTATATAAACTTTGGCTGCAATGAAGCCACTAACCGAACTATCATTTGGATTAGCAATTGCGTAGTACAGCTTAGTGTTTCTCTTCTTACCTTGTCTTCAGTCGCCAGTCATTTCATAAGAGGTTTTTCGCAGACAGAAATCCACGGGTTCTTCTTTCCAAAAGTTGTGTTGCCGCCCTTCACGCGTTTAATTATCTTCCTTCGGCTGATCGCGGTAACACCATAAGAAACCGCTTTAACGTCAGGGTTAGAGCTGCGATGGCCTAGAGATCTCTGCACAAAATAAAGAGTAAAAACAGCGGATAAGAAAGCATTTCTATCAGCGAAAAACTTACCAGGTTCCCAAATAATGCCTCAAGTACATCTTGGGTGATTGTACGGAGGCAAACGTATTCCATACCCTCACGTAACATACGTCTAGTCAACGAAACAAGATTCATAGAAGTGAAAATAAGTCCCTCCAATGTAGGCTTAGCAATTATTCGCTTTTCTTCACCTTTATGACATGTATCCACTTCATTCTAAAATTAATTTGCATAATGATAGTTTGGAAAAGAGTATAAATGGTATCAAGTTCAACAAAACAAGGACCTTCACAAGTTATTTCGCAATTACTATGTATATTTCTAGCACATGTACAATGAAAGTGAGATGGACAAAGCTACTCCGCTGAAGTTTGGAACATCCCTAAATTGCAGTGGTCGGATAGTCCTAGAGCTAAATTGGCATGGCTGAACAATGGACGTAAACCAACCGTGAGCTTAACGAATAACAAATATGGTCACGTGGTCAGCTAACGTGAATTGCTTTGGATTTAATAGGTAGAATGCAAAACAAACTTCTCCATTTTCAGCATACTTAAGTCTGAGAGGGACCTTACTTGTTTTGTTTTTTTTCACAAAATATTGTTTTCCATAAAATAACTTCTCCGCATTCTCAAGCTTACCCGCCATTTTACAAAATAGTCGACGAAGTCCTTCTCAAGCCAATGCAAACGTTCATCGTCGCAAGAACGAATCGCATTTGGAACTCCGCAATTGACGATTTCAAACCATCTACGATGTATATAAAATCAAAGATTAATCGAAAATGCAGTGCTAATGACAATGGACACAAAGCAGGCGATATTTACGCAAACGACAGATTGAAATCATGAAGCCTATCTTCTGTGGTTAAAACTTAATTAACTATGACCTACTGTGGCAAACCATCTTTACTCCAATATTAGTGTAATAACTTCACCAAAATCAGGAACATTACTGTTAACAATGTTAACAGCTTCGCACACAACGAAACATTAACACTCTTACTTATTTATATGAAGAATATAGTCTGCGGTTCCTTTTGATTCGGCAACATCCTGGCTCAAAGCGGTTGCAACTTCCCAGCTTAGAGTATCACGAGCCAGGGAAACTCGCATCTGTCAAACAATTTTCTGAATTACGGTATAGCTGAGTCAACCACTTACAGCACAATATAATGGGTTAAATAAGACCACTGTTAAAAAGTTGTAGAACTGTACGTTGATAGCAACGTTACAAGAATGTGAAGCTAGAGCCTCAGATTACTCTCGCTGGAATCACAAAATCAAAACTTTGAATAGTTGCAATTGCAAATTTATGTAAATAGAGCTCATAAAACAAACCTTGCTATAAGAATTCAGCTCAACATGAGTATTGGTCAATCGCGTTTTCTGCAATTGACTTCTCCTTTCTATACTTCGCAATTGCAGAACATGGGTCCAAACAATGTCGTTGCCGTTGAAATGCAGGTACTTAGTCCCACCAGGTTTGGAGCTGTAAAGTGCATTTCGCGCTGTCTGCAAAAATAAAGTATTTTGGTATACACAGTGACAAGCTAAGATGTTAGTCATCGATCTGTTTTTACCTTCAGCAAATGACTCGTGTCAGAACATATAAAAATCGGCATGGTCTTCCGGTAGGGGTTTGGACAAGTGTACGAGCTTGGTGCCGACAATGTAAAAGGACTGCCATGGATGATGTTGAAAAATTTTCTATTTGTAGCAGACCCATCAGCAACAATAGCATGAATGTGAAAGTTTCTTCTTTCGCAAACAGCAACAACTTCCCAAAAGAGGGAAGCCAATATATGTGGTGCTGTAGCTGTGGTCGGCCACCAAGAAATTGGAATAGATATTTCCTTTTTAAATGATCTGGCGTAAAACACTAAAAAACAAAATTGCAGTCACAGCCAAAATTCAACGAGAAAAAGTAGGGATTACTTACTGCATACGTGTGTTGCCAGTTTTTCCTCAATTTCTCTTCCACAGAAATCAACAAACCCCATTAGTTTCCCATCTTTTAACACCAAGTTTTCTTTGACTGAAAAAATCAAACGATGTTACGGAAAATTAGTAATTTTATCCAATTATAGAAAAGAATCTTACTTTTCATTTCGTCGACAGTAACATACCCATCAACGGCAGCAGGTAAACTTTCAATTTCCGCAATAGCTAAAGGATTCACACCAGGATGCGAATGTAATGCATTTCTGTGCAAAATATAAACCGAAGTTTTACATAAGATGGTGGTATGCAACTACACAAATGCCAAGGAAAATGCAAAACAAGACAATTGTTTTGTTAATTTTTTACCTGAAAGTACGAAGAGTTCGGGAAGAGGGTAGGATTAGCACACCAGAAGTTCTCAAATGGTCATAAGCTGCAGGTGACCGTGCATATAATTCAATCGCCCACCGAATCACGTCAGGATGATATCGACGAGAATTAAGTGACGACTTTGCAAGATCACATTGATTTTTAAAAAACAGCTTCATCCAATCGTTCATTCCATCTTGGTGTTCATCAAACAGCTTCTGTTGTAGGAGTAACAATTTCTATAACTAGTCGAAAACGTAAAATATTCACATACCCATGATGTAGTGTTGAACAAGATTGATTGGTTCTCCGTTTCATCCCTTCGCTATCGCAAAACTTATTCACTTTCTCTATCATACTTATCCTGCATCAATGGTCGAACTGGTCGCCATTACTTTAATTTCTCTAATACCACAATGCATGACTTAACGCTCATTGTAACTTTGCCCAAGAATTTTTTTGTACACACTCATTCATAATAAACTAAGTTTTAGTCTAAATAGCTGTATTGCAAAACCTGTCTTTATGACTGTTTTAATCACAATTAAGCAAAGACAACTTGACATTACTATGATATCTTCGTGGAAACTTTCATCAACTGTTACTGCATCACAATCTTCTGCTGCACTTGATGCTTCATAGTACTGCTTATTGTACTTTGTTTTCACTTCATATGCATGACACGTGAAACAATTGTTAGGACCATCCACAGATACTGAAAAAATGCCATTGAATAAATTGAAGTCTACTAATTTGTTGAGATAAATGCTAGATTACATACCGATACATTTGCAGTTTGGCGAACGCATAATTGTCCTGCAATGCAAACTTTTCTCATCCCAACGTTGCAAGTGGTGCACATTGATATTCGCAGTAGCTACTGCAACTCCATCGCAAAGCTTGAACTGTTCAAAGTTCTCTAAAACAACAGCAGCTAGTGCAAAGAATAGACAATTATTTGATGTAACAGCATAAAAGCAACTGTTATTAACACCGTACTGCAATGAACTAACAAGCTTATTTGCATGCCATATCTCTCTCAATTATTAGGCCTACACACTTTTCTGTGAAGTGTAGATACCTAAAAATGCAGCAAGGGTCGAAGATCGCAAACTAGTAAAGCTGAAATCAGATAGATTCACTCTCCAACCAGAATAAGCCAGAAGTTGAACGTTGCAATTTTCATCAACGCAGACACTATAAAAAAATATTAATCATGAAAATTCAGGATACTATTTTATGGCACTATGGAAAAAAAATAATACATTACACTTGAAATAAAAACCTTATTGTTGGTACTACTTCCTCTTCCGCAGCATAATATTCGAAAAACAGTTTTTCTTTTCTCCACAACATCGACCAGAAATCTGTTACAATATCAATACTATACTAAAGTAATAAAAAATTAAGCCTACACAATATGGTATCTATAATTGTATGTAGTAAGTTTTACACAAGAAGTAGGTTAATTTGTTTCTTACATAAAAATTCAAATTTGTACAGAACTACTCTTACCTTTTTTATGTTTTGACAATTTATTAAAAGATCTCTGCACTTCATTTGCTGATGTGTGGTATATTTTAGAAGGTAAAGGTTGCCTTTCCTTAGGTGGAGCTCTTGACTTTTTCTGCCAGAAAAGTTAATAAAAAAAAATTTACATGAGCAACTAAACCTATACGGAAGGGTAAGTGCATGCACATTGCCAAATATAGAGCTACAGGTTTGGCAAAGCAATTTTACTCTTCACCAAAGTTGAAATCAACTGGATATTAAACAGACTTAACTATAGTTGTATAAAATATATCACTTGCATAACTTTTAACATAAAATTATTTGCTAATAGGCCACAAAACAAATTACCAGGTACCTCTCTTAAATCTTTTTTAGGTAAATGGTGGAGAGGAAGTGCACCACAACGCAACTCTTTACGACTACCATTTTGAATTATATCATCAGCATTGAAATGTATTTCACATATTCGAGCACTATAAACAAAAAATTCTCACAGTAAAAAAGGTTACCGGTAGCTAACTTATTTGGAAAGTGTCTAAACATATTTAATGCAATCTATATACGAGTATAAGATCAAAGAAGCACAACCTCACAAATTTCATACAAATGCAGTAAGGTATTTGTATAACCTACTGTTACCCTAGTTTCAGTAGGCCTAGTCTACCAGCATAGACTACTAGTCTATGCTACCAGGATGATAAAAGGGGTCTTGCTGAGATAAAGCCGTTGGGAGAAAAAGAGTGGGCAGTAAAAAAAAAGCGTGCGCCGTGAGAAAAAAGAGCTCATTAGAGTGTGCAGGAGGAGAAAAAGAGCGCTTCACGTGACCTACCTACAGCTTGCTTTCAACAAGACCCGATAAAAGTACCGGTACGATACATACTTGCAAAAGTTGATAGGACAATATACAGTACCGGTACCAATAGAAATTGTCTCAAAAATTACATCCTTCTAGCAGAACTATCAAATAGCAGCAAACTGTATTGGTGAACAACAACAGTATCTTACCGGTATGCTACTGGTACGATACCAGTAGTTACTGGTAATGAATTATAAAAAGGCTATTCCTAATTCAAATAAAGCTAGAAAAATCAAAATAAATTTCAAAAAATAATTGACCCTACTCACAGAAAAGTTCTTGCGGTACTTACACTTCTTTGTGAAGTAACTCTTTAATCCTGTCACCTTTGGATGAGTCCCGAAGAGACAGGATAACATTTGTCAATGCTGTTCTGTGTTCTCTCTCCTTAGCATTTCTGGCAAAGCCTGGATTTCTTATTGTAAATAAAGAGCGCTTCTTAATACCAGTACTCTTAGTTTTTCGTGAATAGAAGCACCCAGGAATGCAACAATTAGACATTATCAGTCCTACAGTCTACAGTTGTTTCTAAACAAAAAGTCTAGCTTGCACAGATCTAGCCTACATTTAAGGGGAAAACAAAGTAGCCGGTGCATCAAAATACTTAACTAAATCTACCTACTCACTATCCTAAAGAGTTAACAAAGCCTAATATTCCCCCCAAAAAACTTTTCAAACAGCTATTCAGTCGAAAACGTACCCAAATGAGGGTAAATCCAAGCAGACCAACTTCAAACCCTATGCTTTAAGCTGCGAGAACATGGTGAAAACTGAAAATCGACTACATGCAGTCAAACGTGACGTGTCTGAAAGCATTTCTTGCAATGCTAATTTGCAATAATTTTATTAAAGTCTATTATTGTCAAGAAAAAAATACCAAAAAATGTCAAAAAATTCAATTGATAAATGTTCCAAATTTGGAAAGAAAACTCGCACGCGATACCGAGTAATAGCCAATAAATAAAAATGTGACGTCATCAGTTTCCAGTCCATATTATAGTAGTCTATGGTTTTTTACTGTAATAATGAATGTCCATGATTTTCACTCCTGTTTGCAAAAATGATTCTACACTAGACTTCATTATTGCAACTGTTGGTTCTTTAACTGCTAAATTTCAACCCTGTAAATATTACGATATCAATGATTTTCCTACACCGAATTTGAACTCTTTTAGTGTTATTCATCTTAACTTACGTTCTCTACAAAAAATTTTTGACTCACTGCAAGAATTTTTGTGTTCACTCCCCCATCTTCCACATATTATTTGCTTATCTAAAACTCGACTTAATTATTTACCATTGACAAATATTGAATTGCCTGGGTAGCCTACAAACTTTTACACGCTGACTCCACTACACGTGCAGGAGGAGTTGCAATTTATGATTCTATTAATCTAACAGTTGACATTATTTTCAATCCTGGCCTAGATATAATTGGATGTGAAAACCTATGGATTAAACTAAATTGCCCTGATATAATAATTGGCTTAATTTATCGAAATCCTAAAAATGACGTCAAGCTTTTTTTTACAAAAATTAAATATAATTTTAGAACAATACAACAAATGAAACAGACAGTTGACTGAGCAAAAGCATTACATTCACAACACATCGCAAGTATCTGTAAGTAGCATACTCAGCAGTCATGAGAAAACGCGCAACCCCGCTACCTATCCCAAGTATCGTGCACTCTAGGTCGTAGTGTACTTGGGAAAGGTAGCGGGGTTGCGCGTTTTCTCATGACTGCTGAGTATGCTACTTACAGATACTTGCGATGTGTTGTGAATGTAACAATACAACAATAAAAAAGTCCATTTAATAAGAGATATTAATATAGACATCAGTACCTCACTGAACCCTTCAAATTTAACCCATGCTACTAACTACACCAACATGCTTGCTAGCAACAATTTATTCCCGTTAATCTCCCTTCCTACGCGAGTAACTGAGCGATCATCTACCATCATTGATCATGTTGTTACTAATGACCATGAACATTCTATCTTGCCCGGCATCATCAGAACGGACATTACAGACCATTATCCAATTTTTTGTTCTATTGAATTAAGTACACTTTCTAAAAAGTCAGATGAAGAACTTTTTAAACGTTATCTTCAACACTTCAACAGTAAAACATTTTGTGAAAATTTACATGAATCAATACATAACCTCTTCATCACAACTGGTGCCATAAACTGTCATAACTTCAATGAAGTTTTTGCAGGTTTTATTAAAGTCATTGAAAAAGTAATAGACCTATACGCACCTTTCAAAAAGCTATCTCGGAAAGAACGTAAATTGAGGTTAAAACCTTGGATCAGTCGTAGCTTACTGACGTCTATCAAGCATAAACAAAAACTGTACATTACACATTTTCTTAAAGGCAATTCAGAGCAACAAATTTATTACAAGCAGTATGCAAACAAATTAAATAAAACTAAAATAGGAGCGAAAAAAATATATTACGAAACAGAACTAAAAAAGGCATAAAATGATTCTTTTAAAACTTGGAACGTTGTAAAGTCCCTTCTTCCCTCTTCTCGCAAAGACCCAACTCTTCCTGAAAAGTTAAATATTCAAAACAACACAGCTACTGATATTTCGGATATTGCAGATGAGTTTAATGATTATTTTTCTAATATTGGTCAAAACTTGGCTAATAAGATCATTCAACATAATGTTAATGCTTATAAAACTTATTTAACGTCAAGAAATTCTTCTTTATTTTTTCATCCAACTTTCCCTTTTGAAGTCATGCAGCAAATAGCTTCACTGAAAAACAAAAAATCCCGTGGATATGACAACATTTCGGCTTTTTTTATTGTTGTGGGTGCTCAAGTTCTTGCCAATCCACTCTCCTATTTATTTAATTTAGCTTTTCAATTTGGCATGTTTCCGCTATGTTTAAAAATAGCCAAAGTAATTCCTATTTTTAAAAGTGGGGATAAAAGTGATATAAGTAATTACCGCCCCATCTCTATTCTTTCAACTTTCTCTAAAATTCTAGAAAAATTGATGTGTGTTAGGACAAGAAAGTTTCTGCACAAACATTCAATATCATCTGATATCTCCCACCCTGTGTGGTTTTAGACCCATGCACTCGACCTTAGATGCTATGATAGACCTTTTAACTTCTACCTTTGACAACATTAATAACCATCAATATACAGCACTTTTGTTCTTAGACCTAAAAAAAGCTTTTGATACTGTCAATCACGAAATTTTAATAAATATAATGGATCATTATGGAATTAGGGGTACAGCTAAAACTCTCTTTACTTCTTTTTTAACAAAACGTAATCAATATGTATCGATAAATAACGTCAGCTCTACAACTAAACCTATAAATTGCGAAGTGCCTCAAGGTTCTGTTCTTGGCCCACTTCTTTTTACCCTTTTTATTAATGATATCTGCAAATCTACTTCTTGTAACCCTAGACTCTTTGTTGATGACACTTGCCTAATTTTGCAAGACAAACACCTGTCCGCTTTAATCACTAAAATCAATAATGAATTAAATGCAATTAATGAATGGATAGTTGCTAACAAATTAACTTTAAACTTATCAAAATCCAACATCATTATTGTTAATTCTACTTGTGACAAAAAAGATCGGAATTTATCCCACTATTTAAATGCCAATATTTCTTCCGGTATTGCTGCAGTTGATGATGTCAAATACCTAGGTGTAATATTTGAAAAAAATCTTAATTTTGACTGTCATATTTACAACTTAGAAAAGAAGTTATCAAGGTCAGGAGGAATTTTAGCAAAAGTGAAGCCATTTTTCAACAGTAAAACCTTGTTACAGCTGTATTACGCCATTTTTCACTCTCACTTAAAATATGGAATATCAGCTTGGAGAAAAAATTAAGTATTTTACAAAACAAATCTGTTAAAATAATTGGAGGTGGAAGTTATTATGACCGAGCAACACCATTCTACGCCAAGCTTGGCGTTTTGAAATTGGCTGATCTTGTGAAATTCGAAAAAGCATTATTTGTTTTCAAATTCAAACTGAAAACTCTTCCTGCACAGTTTAGCAAATATTTCTGTGAAGTCAGCAGTGTACACAAAAGGTCTACCCGGACTAGTACGCAAAATAATTATTTTATGCCTTTCTTGAAAAAATCAAAGCTTCAAAATTCTATCAGGTATCAAGGTCCTCTTATTTGGAATTCATTAGATTCAACTATTAAAAACTCCAAGTCGATAAAATCGTATTAATCTAACCTCAAAAGAACTTTACTAGAAAAATACAGTCTTGTCTAACTCAGTAGTATAAAAGCCAGCATCAAATATATTCCTTAAAAGTGTGTTTTATTGCTTGTTTGTTTGTTTTTTTTGACTTGCTTTTCGTTCGTTCGTTTGCTTTTCGTTTTCACTAAATTTGTACTATTTTCTATGACGACCAATTTTGCAAAGGTGGCTGCAGACTAGATCTAACGATCCCTTCGCAGTCTCCTTGATGTCTGTTATCATTTTACTGTTAGTTATTTCTATTTCCTTGCTGCGTACTTGGCATCGAATAATAAATCAGTTCAGTTCTCAAGGAACCAGTGGGAAGGAACAATGTCTGGGATTCTCGAACCAAAAAGGGACTAGCAGATGGAACCAGGAAAAACGAGCAAAGCCAAACAACAATCCCGAAAGCCAGGGAAAACGGAACGAATCAACTTTTGAATTGTTCGCTTAGTTGAAGCCAAAGTCCACGTGTAAGAATGGTGATAACATAGAATTCCAATCACAACGCCGAGTTGTTCAAGCTTCCAAGTCAGCAGCACGACGACCAGTCCAGATGATTAATTTTTTTTATGTTACGGAATGAGTTTTGCACAGCCTTTTGGCGATCCTTCACTGCACTTGTTACTGGCGACTATAACCAAGATATCCAACCAACTTGATAAAATAGATCTGTAATAAGTAAAATCCAACGGAATCGTCACCAGCGACTGCAGCAAAAATTAATCAAGGTTGACTCGGCTTACTGCAATCGCGACTCCAAAACAAAATAGCTTGAACTTAAAGAAGTTAAAACGTCTTGCCAGCTCCACATACACAAAGTGCCTGAACCAAGGTGTCAGTTATAGCAGTTAACAGTGCATAAAAACAGAAAAAGGTTGCAAAAAAGCGTGGAATTACAGCAGGTTGCTTAACTGCAAGGAAGTTGCAGCTGTGAGTCTGAGTGCCCATCATCGACAACACACAAGCGACAAGGTTGAAATGAGGGTTCGAATCTTGGTGAGGATTATTACCAAATAAATTTTTTAACCGTGCTGGAACATAAACCACTCAACAAATTTTCATCTTCCAGGTCAGGAAGAGGACATTCTTCAATCTTTTTGACTCAACCATTTCTGGCCGAGGAAAATAAACCGCTCAGTCATATTAAATATTCCCCGCCAGAAATATCACGACTCGTCCAACAATAGATCAGTTTAACTTCAATTCAGATTTCACAGCATTTACCAACTTCTAAAGATTTGAAGCAAGTGCGCCATGGTAATAATGCGAGCAGAATAAAGTGATTGCGCTGATATAATTTATGAGTTTAGCCTTCCGTACCTCTCTTTGTTGGTACCAGTACACAAATATACTAGAAATTATATGCTAGATAGAGCAACCACATAAATTTAGAGCAAGGGCAACAAAGAGCCTTAGTTCTCTTCCGCATGCAGGATATTAACTGTCCTCACGTCACCGCTTGGCTTAAGCCTCCCATTACTCTATGTTGATTTGGGCCAGCATTTTTTTTTAGATTAGTGCAAAGCATAGTCACATTACCACCAAGATATTCAAGAGTTTCATTTTTAAGTTGAGTTATTCTGTTGAGTTGCTCAGGTGAATCTTTTCTAGGTTCATGCATAGTTATCAGCAATAGGTATGTAAAAAAATTTAGGAATTTAAAGTCAAGGTTTTCGAAAATATTTTGTGGAGTTTTCAGAATTTGAAGCATAAATTTCACCAGCTTGTTTTTATTTTTGACTAGTACACATTCATTGGCAATACCGCGACTTGTTTCTCTTCCAAAGTCCAGTGATGGGATTCAGGGGGTTCGCACGGGTTCGCGCGAACCCGTTCTTGGCATGTCAGGATAATCAGCGAACCCGTTCTTGCTTTTTTTTACAGATATTAGACCTTTATGAGGGAACCTGTTGTTAGTAAGTACGATACACAGGAGAACCTGTTCTTAAAATTTTGAATCCCATCGCTGCCAAAGTCGCCTGCCTGAGTCATACACAGCAGGCTGCAACTCCATTCAAAATTCTAGTGGCTTGTTTTTTCATACCATTAACCACAAATTCACTGCTTTCTTCAAGGTAGGCAGCAGTACTTTATATTCTGTTCCACAACTTCCACTTCAGTCAATTCTACGATGAGTTCCGCGGGAACGACATTCCAGTGTAATTGCAAATTGTCAGTATAGCTAGTGTTCAGTTCATGACATTACTAACAATTATACTCCCAAGTGATGCAGTAATTGCCTCACTCTGACACTTAAATTAATATCTGCGGAAAATAATAATTAATGCATTTGGAATAAATTTTTTTGATGAACCCAATAACCAACAATCAAGAAAATTATGCAATTTAAAAAGGCCAACACGTTCATTCACGCTTCTGAACATTTTTTGCCCAATAAACTCAAAATTTATATACTTTATCACCCAGCATAAATGGCCAGCCTTGATTTTATATCTAAGTGCATCTTGCTTTTTAGTTCAACCTGACCAAATGCTGCAATTAGATTGTAGGCATCTCTATTGGTAACTCTGCAGGTACTGCTGTGCTAGGTTAATATTAATTTAAAGAAATCTTATGTTAATTTGGATGTATCAGTGTAATATATCATGGGATTAGTCTAAAGTTTACCTGCTGACTATATCCCAAAAAGTATAAATTACCTCATAACATTTTATTTGCCTGGTTATGAATCAAAACATTTTTCCTAGCATGGAGTTCATTAAAAGCAGCAAATTTTTCAAAAAAGTTATTTTGAATATACAACTCAATGTTTTGATTTTATGGTGTTATAGAGACTGATGCTAGTGCCCTCTGGTTCAGGCCTGTCAAAGACTATATACGTAATGACTGGAAACTCTTGTTTGATTTATAACGTCACAGCATCATTTGTGTACAAAAGGTCGTTCACTCCGTTCCGCTCTGATGCATATGAAGAAAAACCGAGTAGCCAAGACCTTTTGCATGCATTTTTCGCGCTAAATGCATTATTTTTGGACAAAATTGGTCATAAAACTTTAAAAAATTACAAAAAAAGAAGTTGCATGTACGTTACAGGTGCAAGAGATAATTACGAACTTGAACCAGGCGCTTTTAATCAGACGAAGACAAATTTAATGGTATTTATCCCGTTGACTTAGCCTAAAAAACGGGAAAGCTTGAAACCTACAGTTCAGAGTTTTGAAGAGGCTAGAATGTGGTTAAGTTAAAAGTATAGCAGTCTCGAGAATAAGAACGAAAATCAAAATTTGATATTTAAAAATAGACAACACGGTATTTTGCAACATTTTAAGTTGATTTTGACTGCTAAAGCTGATTCAACTAGTCTACTTGTTTTCCGTAAGTTCAAGAGATTGATTAGTCTAGTCAGTGCCTACCGTATGGTTAATAATCAGATAATGTACCGCCGTACTGGTAAACGGTTTGCCCGGTAAAATTGTGTTAATTGAAAGTTTTTGCAGAAGTTAAATTATTTGCATAAATTTTATGAAGGCCTGATGGAAGCTTACCCTCTTCTGTGCCTATTCCTGGTAGCCTACTCTTTTTGGATGTTCGCTAATTCATTAATTGTGAAAGGCACTTAGATTTAATAGGGTGACTTTATGAACTTCTTTAGCAAATTTTAGCAGTCTGTGTTAGCTTTGTTTTTATCAATAGACTACTAACGTACTGTATTAATTAGGCTGCTCAGACGGCCAAGTGGTAAGAGCGTTTACCTCAAGAGCTGTAGACTTGGGTTTGTTTCCGAGTCGGGTCAAATCAATAACTTTAAAATTGGTATTTACAGCTTTCTTGCTTGACGCTCAGCATTAAAGAGACAGTATGAAGATCAAGCCGGTAAGTTTACTTGTAGTGCCGTTGGGAAAGGCACTTAGCGGGATTACCCCGTCTTGGTGTGGTAGACAGATGGCTGCATGGCAACTCCTAAGCGAACTCGTTATATCGCTTTCTCGTGATAGGAGGATAAGTATGCAACAAAATATAGAAAATAAAAAAACAGATTAACAACAGACTAAATTGTTAGTTTTCATTGGTAAATTTTGTTGTGGCTTCCTTCTTTTGCATTTAGCTTTCAGATTACTGGTAGCAACCATGCCTACTAATCCCCTCATCTTCAAGTTTCACTCTCGCTAGCATGTTACAACGTTGATCGTTTTGTCGCTTCTTCCCTTTTCTGTGTCCGTTTGTATTTGAAATCCTATATTGCTGTGTTAATTTATTTTGACGGTGCAGAAATAAAAGACACTACTACTACTACTAGCATAAATGGTGTAATTTTTGTATGTGCCAATTGAAGTTGCAATTTTGATAATTTCATGTTTCGAAGACCCCCCAAGGTATCTGACATTTGGCCTCAAAACATTTTCTCTGCAAAACTGTGCGAAACGCCTTTGCTCATGTTAAAATTATAGCCAAACACTATGTATACAAACCTGACCTGCCAGGATGTGTCGTTCACCGTTGCAACTTTAAGCAACATTCTCAATGACAAACATACACCGCAAAAAATGCAAAAACCGATTTGTCAGATACAGGAGAAGAGGACAAAAAAGTGTTCTGAAGAGTTTATCCGATGAAAGAGCTTTTTTGTCTTGTGCGGCATTACGAATGCTGGTGAAGATATGCTTGACAAAACAAGAAAAACGTAAATCCTACCAAATGACGAATATGCAAAAAGTGTTAGCTTCCGACAATGATCTCATTTTGTAATGGTTTTCTCCCCCAGGCAAACCATATCTCCGTCAACCATTTGAAGTTACTTTTGATCGGCCTCTGAAAGTAGAGTGGAACCTCCTGATATGCATGTTTGGAAGAAAAGCAATTGCAAACGGAAATAAAACAGACGTTGGTAACCCACTTAATACTTCCCGCAAAACCACTTACCGCTCTAAAAAAATTTTTTACTGCTGATTAGGCCTACATGCATTGTGTGTAGAATGATAGGCCTACAGTTTAATAGGCTATGTTATAGTGGTGAATAGTGACGTTGCTTTTTGTGTGCTTTTGTTTGTGCGTAATTTCCTTCGCCTTTATGAAGTAAGAAAACAATAAATTTTAATAATTTCCTTTTCTATTTGTTATTTCATTTGAGCAACAGCTGTGATATGGCCAGAGGTGGGCATTCCGCAATTTAAAGCGCAAAGCGCTAGTTGCGCAACTTCCGCACGTGCGGAAGTTGCGAAGCGCTTTAACAAATTATTTTTAGCCATTGCGCAAGTTGCGCTGCGCTTCAAGGAAAATAAATCCTTCTTGCGCTTTATTGCGTTGCGAACTGAAAAAATATATAATATTGTGCGCATTATTGCGCTGCGAACCGAAAAGAGTCTGGTTGCTTGCGCTTTGTTGCGTTGCGCACTGTCGGAAGATGAAATACTGCGTTGCGCTTCGTCGGATTAATTAAAGCGCAATGTGCTGGAGTAAGCAGTTTTTTGTAACTGTTTTTAATAGAATAGCAGTTTGTTTTTTGATGCGTACAATAGGCCTATAGGTCAATTTATTGCAGCAGAAATTTTCAGCTCATCAGAAATGTGGTACACTAAAGTCTTTTGCTTTTTAAAATAATTGCAAGTGCTTAAAGAGATCATTAAGTGTTGAATAAATCGTATTTACTTGTTGTTGTGGAGAACTTCGCCGCATATGCAAATTATGATTTACCGCGATGAGGTGCTTTTAACGGCACGCGACAATGCAAAGTGGCGCAGTGGTTTGGAGTGTCGTTTTTACGACGACCATGATCGCAAGGTTGAAGGTTCAACTCCCAACCTAGTCTCGTTGTTGCGTCCTTGGATAAGATGCTTCACGTTGATTATCTCTGCTTGGTGAAATCTGGCAAGCGGCAAATTAAAGAAGTCAGAAGCAAAATTCAACCGGAAAACTCGGAAACAAAGGCAACTCCTGAGCGAGTCTGGATTCGTCCTAAGCAGCGCCTCTTTCTCGTGATAAGAGGGTGAAGATGAAGAAAGCAATCACCAGCAACGCAACTTTTTTCGCTTCTTATTTAATTTCCCTGTTCATTGACCACGCAAAATCCTGTTACAGTCACTTGCATTAAAATCATTGTCGCGTTGTAGCCAACTGCGTGCTGTTAAAAGCACCTATAAAAATAACTCAAGAAAAAATTGCATTGCTTATACATCTACTCGTTGCGCTTTATTAAATTTTTCATTGCGAAAGTTGCGTTGCGCTTTTTTTTTGTATAAACCTCATTGCGGAAGTTGCGTTGCGCTTTAATGCAAAAAAATTATTGATTGCGGAAGTTGCGTTGCGCTTTAATGCGAAAAAATAATTGATTGCGAAAGTTGCGTTGCGCTTCAGTCAATTTATAAATTAGGTTGCGCTAGTTGCGTTGCGTTTCATGACTCAACAGAACTTTTGCGCTTTGTTGCGCTGCGCTTCAACCAATTTTTAAAAAATGCCCACCTCTGGATATGGCTGGATAGTGAATATACAATTAACTATCAAGGCTCGTGCGATTAGATAGTCCCATGTTGACAGCATATCATTAAAATTCGTTCAATACTGTTTTTTTTTTTAATTTGACTTCGGTCAATTGACCTAACTGTCTACAAAAATTTTGGTCAGTTCAATTTTTTTCGGTCATGTTTGAAGTAACAATACGTTGAACGAAATGTACACCTACTCCTTTGTAACCGCAACACAAATAAAACCTACTTGAGCAGTTTGATGTCTGTCAGTGCCTGCGCCAATGGGGGGAAAAGTCCCCCCTCCACATCTTCTCGGCCCATTTTTGTAAATCGTGCAAATCCGTTAATTTTTTTTCTGGGGTCGGGAAGAGAGCAGACGTGGACCCTCTCCTGGTTTCCTGTCTTTAAAACACGACAAAAATGTTAAGAAATCGCTAGATAAAGCGTCAAGGGAACACAGAAATATATAATTTGACCACAAGGTACTACCTTTTGACCGTTATACGCTTCTCATATTCTGTCAGTGCCATTACTTTTTTAACGATTTCTGGATTTTTTGATTTTCGTTTTCATTCTTTGCCGTGATACTGCAATAATACACCATATCTAGGGTTACCATATTATCACTATGCAAAAGGAGAACAGGTTTTTTGAGGGTCATCACGTCCGCACATGTTCATTTTCTGCTCAAAAACAAGCCGTGAAGACCAAAAAAAAAGGTCATCACGTCCGCAGATCGTAGTTTGCACTGAAACTATCCAAAATTTTTCGTGGAAGAATGTTGTGACATGTTTTCACTGTTCATTATGTCGAAAAGGAGGACATTTGGCGATTTTTTGGCGTCCTCGGAGGACAATTTTTTTTTGGTCAAAAAGGAGGACATGCCCTCCAAAAGGAGAGCGTATGGTAACCCTACATATCTTTCACTAAATTTGGTCGAAGATTTGCAGGGTAGACCGTTTTTTTTTAATTGCATACTTTGAAGTACAGTAGCACTCTGTACTGCAGAATCGGGCTACGGAACTACTAGGCACAATCACCGAAGGCAATGCCAATTTCTGAACAATTACGCTTACTAGTATCCTATTTCTACTTCGTACTAAGTCTCCATTTCGACGAAAAATCCTCCTAAATATACGCCAGAATGCACCAAATTAATTCCAAAATTTCGAAATTTTCTGGGGGAGGCTTAAATGGCTATAATTTTTATCCGTTTTTACAAATTTAACTTGGACTATGACCGAAATTTTAAAAGCGAAAAAAAAAAATTAACCGGCCGTTAGCTCAGTTGCTTAGCGCACACGCTATCGGTGCGAGAGGTCAGGGGTTCAAATCCCGGGTCGGTCTAGTCGGCACAGTGTCTCGAACGGCTCGCCACCGCTGCGACGTTCTTTCGGAGCTGTGTAGCCCAGGCGCTAAGCCGCGGAGATGGACCACGACACTCGTTACGCGCTTCGGCGTAATACCGCGAATATAATGATTTTATTTTTTTTCATGACCGAAATTTTACCGAAAAAAACAAAAAAAAACAAAGCAGGTTCGATAGGCCTACCGGGTATAGTCTAAAGCAGGGGTGGGGAACCGGCAAAGCACAGCGGGCCACATTGATTGCATAATATTTTCAGCGGGCCACATTTACTTTCAATTTGTTAATTTTGTTTTAAAAATAAGCAATATTACGTAGGCGTAGCAAATTTATTAAACTTTCACGCTGAGTTGTTTTTTGCCGCAAAATCAGAGACTTTTGCGCATTTTTTATGCCACAAAATAAAGCATGTAGCAGAATGTGAAGCAGTTTTTACAAAATCTAAATATTTCCTATTCTACCAGTGTCGCGAAATAGGAAATGGTATTACTTCGCTGACAGGACGATTGATAATTGTATGACAAACCGTAGGAATTAATTCGTCCTTAGATCTGACCTCACGAAAAAAAACAAGATCTTCTTCACCAAACGAATATAATAATCGACCCAACTTAACTCACTTAGCTACGGTACTCACCGTACTGCTTTTATACAAACACAAGCTCCACTGCTCACTTCAGTAACACTATACAGCAAGGGCTATACCCAAGGGTGAAAACTCAAACCTAAACCGAAACCTGAAAACCCGGTTTTAAAGGAAATTTTGGAAACCCAAACTGAAACTGACACCCACTCAGCCAAAATTTTGAAAACCTAAACTTGAACCAAAACCGTTTTTTCTTGAAACGAACTGAAACTAACCGAAACTGAAACTAAAACCTGTTCAAAATTTTCTATGGTTTTGGATTTTAAAAATTGTCATCACCATCCTTACCGGCACAATTCCTTTAACGCTGCATGAGCGTAGAATAGAGAAGCTGTGAATACTAATTTTTGAGTTTTTGGTTTCACCGGACTCGGAATCATACCCAAGTCAACAACTTCTGAAGCAATTGCTCTCCTCACTCGGCCATCTGAGCTGCTACTTATCATCGTAATAACACAAAAACGCCAAGAAATAGAGGATTTAAAAAATCCGTATTCACAGTAAAATAACTTTCTTCGATGAAACTTAAACCGAAACTGAAACCCAGAAACCAAAGTTGCGCGTAAGCAAAACTGAAACCGAAACTGGAACCGATTTTTCGACAGCCGTGAAACCAAACCAAAACTGAAACCTGACATCTGGGTTTCAACACACCGAAACTGAAACTGACACCCTAACGCCAAGTAGCCAGGTTTCCACCCTTGGCTATACCCTTCAGCATACAACAATATTGCTTACTCTACGCACACTAAATCTACACTCGAAAATAATGCTCGAAAATTCACGCCTATTTATACTTGAAACTCAACGTTCTACTCGAGAACGAGAACGTTCTAGCTCGAGAACGTTCTACAGCATTCTCAAAAAGAAACAAGAAGAGAAATCACATGACATGCAAAAACTCACACCAAATCACAGTAAACACGATTGTGACGTCAAGAGAAATCATATGGCATGCAAAAATTCACACCAAACCGCAGTAAACACAATTGTGACGTCACAAGCACAAATTTTAACTCAGTGAAATTACGTAAAGGAGAGATCTGTCGAGAATATTCACGAGAGAAATTACGTCAGTAGAAATTTATGATTTTATAATGCAACCTTAAGAAACAATCCCACGAATAAAACTTCGGAAAAACAACGCACCGGTCCAAAACCTACTATAGTATTCAAAGCATATAAAACAAAACATATTGAACAGTTATATTGTTACAACCAGTTTGTTGTACGCTTAACAAAGTTCTAACGCGGGCCTCATTAAAAACTTAAGCGGGCTGCATGTGGCCCGCGGGCCGCAGGTTCCCCACCCCTGGTCTAAAGTCACATTACTAAAAATATCAAAAAAATAGTAGAGTAAGGGGACTATTTTTAAATTTATAGTACCGAAATTTCGCTGAGACCCGACACAAACCTTGGCTGCTGCTAAGCCTAGTAGAGTAGCATTTACGATTTGGTGTTGAACGGGCAAGCCGTAAGGCGGGCCTATGGCATTCCAGCCAGCCATAATATCCGCAAGTTACTGTCATATTTGAAACAGCAAGCGACAATTTGGGTTGGTCGTAGTCATCAAAGAGAGAATAAATTATTCCGTACGCCCCCACATTTTTTCCCCAGTCGCTGGGAAGGTATGCTTTTTCTATCTCAAAAAACATATAATGAAACAGTTTCTTCTTGTCTTCTCTATATTTTAAATCTTGAATTTGCACCAAATATTCAGGAAAATTTAAAGTTTATGCAGATTGTGTCGCCAGTCAAACTTGCAATGCATTGCACTGTTGCATATCAGCATTTAGCAATGCGTTGAACAAGCACAATCAAAAACATGATCGCAAGAGTGTTATTGCCAGAAGACAATTCATCATTTTAGTTTAAAATAATGAAACTAAGACAAGTCTGCAATTTGATCACTAGATACCAGCCCAGAGCCTACACCAAACACTGCCCAGAGCAGAGCCTAGACCATAAACATAAACCTAGACTAGACTATTTTTGCTGAAAATAAATTAGTGATTATAACAATTAAATAAATATAGAGTGAGTTCAATCTAAGTAACAATTAAAAAAAATAGACCAAGTACACTCCTCTCCTTTACTGTATTAGCAGCTACACATATTTTTACACCTGGAGGGTGAGTTTTTTAGTCTTTTGGAACAAGTTTCAACAGCTCAGATGGCCGAGTGGTATTGAGCGTCTGTCTCTTGAGCTGTAGACTCGGGTTTAATTCTGAGTCGGGTCAAACCAATGACTTTAAAATTGGTATTCACAGCTTCCCTGCTTGACGCTCAGCAATAAAGGGACAGTGTGAAGAACAAGCCGGCAAGTTTACTTGTTGTGCCGTTGGGAAACGCACTTAGCGGGATTCCCCCATCTTGGTGTGGTAGACAGATGGCCGGCAACTCCTAAGCGAGCTCGTATAGCGCATTGATCGCTTTCTCGTGATAGGAGGATAAATATGCAACTAAAACTAACTAAACTAAGTCGATAACCTAGAAGTACTTGGCAGTTCTTAGAAATTGAAACTACTTCATTGCACAGCTGCGGGCATAGTCTGGAGTACATAAAAAATGTTACTGCACCAGCAAGCCAGAACTAACAAAGTAGCAGAAAAGACTGGCCCATGACTGATTTCATACTTAACTACATGGTCTTGAAAGGTTAAATTATTATTGTTGGAAACGTTATCACTCTGAGTAATCATAGAAACTACACAAGACGTCGATCCACCAGGAAGGCTTCAAAATTAATCCTTGGATTGTTAGGCTAGCTATGTAAACCTTTAAGGGCCATCCAAAACTCTTATTATTCAACTTAAAACATATCGCAATATGTCTGTATGCAGCCAAAACTAAATTCATGATTTTCAGTCCTAAATCAACGATATTCAAACATGCTAGTAATATTAAGCTACAAATAGGAAAGCAAGATATAGAATTAGTTAACTCTTATAAGTATTTAGGTGTAATACTCGACAGTAACCTGAATTGGAAATCTCATGTATCAAATCTTGTAACAAAATTGTCACGAAGTGTAGGAATGATGTTTAAATTAAGACATTATCTAAATAAAAATGCAAGAATGATGGTATTTAATTCCTTATTTCTTACTCATGTGCGTTATGGTATATTATGCTGGGGTAGAGCCAACAAAACTACTCTTCAGCCTCTAACGCGCCTATTAAATAAAATGCTTAATTGCATAAATTTCTGCTCCTATCAGCATGTGCAAATGCCTGCCCTTTATTAAGCATGTAATGTTCTTCAATTGGATGACATATGTAAGTTAGAAATCTGTAAATTTATGTTCAAATTACACAAACAACTTTTACCAAAAAATTTTTTTAAATATTTCACTAACATTAGTGCAATTCATGGACATCAAACTAGATGGGTACAAAGAGTTAAATTTTTCATGCTCCGAAAAAGTAAACTTGTTGGACAGCAAGCTTTGGGGTATTATGGCAACAAAGCATGGAATGAATTACCACAGTTTCTAAAACAAGCAGAAAATTTAAAACTTTTTTCAAGTAAACTCAAATTTTACATAATTAAAAATTATTTGTTGGCGCAACAATAGTACTAAATGTAAGCTTTGGCTTGTCGTTCAACCCTGTAGTTCGAAGTACTGCATATCCAGGGTATATCAGTTGTTAGTTGCAACTCCAGATTTACAAAATAGCTTGTGCTCTTCGAGGTGATATTTGAATTTTAGATGTTACAGTGCTTAATTACTCATTTTAGGAAACACTAATAGGTATATTACATCTGCTATCCCAACTGTATTCTTAGAACGAAATTGTTAAATTGTTTGAATTATCTCTGTATTTTTGTGTTGTTGATATGTGTTTACAACGTAGGCCTTCTGCCATTTTTTGTAAGACCCTATTTTTTCATCTGCTTTTGTATGTCGCTTTTGTATGTTTCTTTTTTTAAGCCAAAAAGCCTTAACTTAAGTATCAAAAGAAGGTGGCAGCAGACTTGATGACCCTTGGTCTTTCGCTGTCTCCTTGTTGAGTGGTTTCCCCTTGTATAGATTTTCGTGTTTGCTTTTTTCGTTATTCTTGTACTTGCCACTTTTTAAATAAACTTGACTTGATCTGTCAGCATTGAAACTCAGAAGTGCGGGATAATACTTACATCCCCACTACCTTCAACTGGCTTAATTCCTGTTTTTATAGATTTAGGAACAGAAACTATGCTAGCAGACTACCAATCTCCTATCTCTTTCCATTATAACGCGCACAAAATTAGTGCTTTTCTTCATATGCATCAGAGCGTGACCGAGTGAACGACTTTTTCCTGGTATCCGGGGAGTTTCCAGTCATTTAGCATATAGTCTTTGTGCCTGTACAGGAAGACCTTAAAACTTTTAACCTAACTTCAACACTTTAATTACAGAATTACAGTCTATCATTGCATTTCAAGCTTGTATAGAGCAATCAGGCTCCTATTCAATCAAGTCTAAGTTTCTTGGTGTTAAGTTTATATGAAGTGCAATTAGTCTACTGACTGCTTCAGTTCCTTTTCTATCCATTTTATGAAGTTTGCAGCACTAGATCAGCTCACTTCCTTCCAAATCTCAGCGAAACCACTGGCGTTCTACGACCTTGATTCTGCTTTCGAGTTGTTCAGTTGCTATGGTAGCGTGCAGACATGTTTTTGGCTAAGAGAGGAAAACAAACGTGGATTGATCAAAGCAGCGCATTTTTTGAACCTAATATCATTAAACAACACTTCTAATCGGCTATTCCTCGCAAAAAAGTTGTCTATCCTTCCTAAAATTCAAAAGGCCCGACATAGTTTATTACAGCATCAGTTGAAGTTAGTTAACCAGCCTAAAGTCTAGCCTAACCCAAGAAACTTTTGATCATGTCGGCGAGTGGTATTGAAAAGAAACTAGACAGAGTATTAGCTGCACTTCAAAAATTATCTGACAAAATGGAAAAAGTTGAGGCCAGACTATGCAATTTTGAAACTAGATTGGAACAAATTGAGGACAAGTTTGAATCAAAAATAAAAAACTGGAAGCTGCAGTAAACGACAGGGTTACCAAGGAAGAACTAAATACAGTGTTAAAAAGGCTTTTGCCCAGCTTGAGGAGAAGGCGAAGACAGAAGAAAAAGATGCGATCATGCGTGAGTCGTACAGTAAGAGGCTAAATCTTCTGATCCATGGTGTAAATGAAAGCTCGGATGTGTGGGAGACTAGGGAAGCTACTAAAACCCTGCTCGACCAGTTCATATCGGATGGCCTAAAACTAAATCCTACATCCTTGTCCTTCGTCGATTTTCATCGATTGCCACAAAAACCTGTATTTAAGAATGGCAAAAAGACAACTAGGCCGATTATTGTTAAGTTTGGCAGTGTTTTTGATAAAAAGAGGGTGATGGGCTCTATGATAAATTTGAAAAAATACAATGCTGATCGTCATCACAATGATCCGAACAATCGATCTGTCTACGTCACAGACCACTTGCCAAAATCCTTTTATTTGCAAAAAAAGGCCCTAATGCCAGCCTTCAAGGAAGCGAGACGTTTAGGTCAATCGACCAAATGGGCCATTGAGGATGGCGATTACTGCCTTTACGCAAACAACGTAAAAATCTCTATGAAAAATACTTGATTGTATTCTTTACGCAACCCTATTACTTTGATGTATAATGTTGGAACAATAGAATGTGTAGTCAAATTTTAAAGTCACAATTTTTTTATTGTACTATTTTATTTGTTTTTAATTTTTTCGATGCAATGCTGAAAAAAACAGTAAAAATATAGATAAGGATAGTATGATTAACAACGGTATGATACCTTCAATATGTGCTTTCGTTTTTATTTCGCAAAATGTTTCGTTTTTTTTTTTGCGTTTGCTGATGGCCAATTTACGTTTTGACCTCTTACCTACAACTGCGTTCTTTTTTAGATTGGTGACATATGGCGCTATCGACAGTGGTAGATAATTTAATTGACTTCCACCAGTCGAGTCAGGCGTCCACCCTATACACATCTCAACAAATTTCAGATGATTTGTGTGACAACATTTTAAATACCTTAACCCAAAACATCAAGCCCTGTAACTATTATTCACTTGACTCTAATCCACTCGACAACTCCAAAAACGACACCCTGATACTTATGCACATCAATATTCGCTTTTTACAAAAAAATTCGACCTTCTTACCGAATTCTTGGACTTCCTTAAATTACAGCCCGATATCTTATGCTTAACTGAAACCCGAATTAAAACACAACCCCTTCTCAACATCTCCATTCCCGGCTATAGCTTTGCTCACGTTGGTGCGACATCAAACGCCGGCGGTGTCGCGACATACATATCTAACAAATTGGAATACCATATCTCACCCGATCAATATTCGTTGAATAACTCAGAATGTTTACGGCTAGAAATCAAAGAACGTAAGTCCAACTCCAAATATATACTAGGAGTAGTATACCGTCATCCACACCAATCTGGGTGAAACATCTTCCTTGACGATCTCTCCGCTTGTCTATCTAACCTAACTTTTTCTAATAAGCCTTTTTACATCTTAGGGGACCTCAACATCAACATCTCTAGAGATAATCGCTCTGCCGTTGCCTGTAAATACTTAAATCTTTTACTCAGCTGTGGTGTTTTCGCTATAATAACGAAACCCACTCGAGTAACCGATTCTTCTTCTACAATCATTGACCATGTTCTAACAAATGACACCAATCACTCTGTACTTCCAGGCATCTTTTATAGTGATATTTCAGATCATTACCCAATATTTTGTCAAATTATTAACTTTCATTCTCGAGGCAGAAATGTGTCTGCTAAAAGCTTTTACAGAGACAAATCAAATTTTCAGGCCGATTCTTACTGGCAAGACTTGAAAAATAATTTGTATGATTTCGAAGATCACTATTCATCTCTTACCGTTAACAACTTCAATGATGCATTTAATGAGTTTACAGCAGTGATTTCAGGAACAATTGACACTCACGCCCCACTTAAACCTTTATCTCGAAAACAAAGAAAACTGAAGAGCAAGCCTTGGTTTACTAAAGCTATATGTGTTTCCATCCACAAAAAGCAATCTATGTTCAAATCCCATTTCATCAACGGCGACTCGGCTGAAAAATCCTTATTCAAAAAGTATTCCAACCGACTCACAAAAATTAAAACACTCTCCAAAAAGTTGCATTTTAAATCTGAATTCGAAAAGTACCACAACGACCCTCGCAAAACTTGGGAGACAATTCGATCAATGCTTCATTCGAAATCAAGCTCATCTTCTTCATTACCTACTTCGTTAAAACTAAATGGAAGCACCATACAAGACCAAACCCTTATCTCAAATTATTTTAACAATTTTTTCTGTTCCATCGGTGAAAATTTATTCAACTCTGCCGCATCACAAGAGAACTATGAATTCAGAGATTATCTTTCCAATCGGGTTTCCTCTTCTATTTTCCTAGATTCTCCCAGTCTTAGTGAGATTGTGAACTCTATTCAATTTCTGAACATGAACAAAGCACTGGGTCACGACAATATTTCTCCATTATTTCTTGAAACAGCTCGTGATATTGTTGCTCCTTTCCTACAGGTGTTTATTGATTTTTCTTTTAAGAATGGAATATTTCCCGACAATTGCAAAACCGTAAAAATTTTCCCCTTGCACAAAAAAGGCGACGTTAATAGGCCTAACCCTTCCAACTTTCGTCCAATTTCGATCCTCTCCTGTTTTTCTAAAATTTATGAGCAAGTTTTGTGCAATCGTCTCGTGGAATTTTTAGACTAGCATAATGTCATAACTCCAACGCAATATGGCTTCCAAAAAGGTATCTCTACCACACATGCGATTCTAGATATTGTAACAAATGCTTTTGACAACATTCACAGAAAAAAATTCTCAGGTCTTATTTTTGTAGATTTGCAAAAAGCTTTTGATACTGTAAATCATTCTATTTTATTATCTAAATTAGATCATTACGGCATTCGTGGACCGGCTAATAGACTAATCGAATCCTTTCTCGATAGAAAACAATACGTCTGTTTGAGCGGTTGTAGGTCTGATTTGAAATCGATCAAATATGGCGTAGCTCAAGGATCAAAAATCGGCCCACTGCTCTTCTTGATCTACATTAATGACCTACCGAATTCCGTTCACTGCATTCCCAGGCTGTTCGCTGATGACACT
The DNA here is from genome assembly GCA_964006365.1 of Trididemnum miniatum. Lineage (NCBI taxonomy): Eukaryota > Metazoa > Chordata > Ascidiacea > Aplousobranchia > Didemnidae > Trididemnum > Trididemnum miniatum. Next base: position 5,034,237 of record OZ023240.1, read on the forward strand.
TGTTTATTGCTCGCTGACGCTAATTTGAATTCCTTACATGAAAACATAAACAACGAGTTAATCAGTTTAAGTCACTGGTGTAAAGCGAATAAGTTCTCAGTTAACCCTGTTAAATCCAACGCGATGATAATCTCCCCAAAGCAATGCAACGCATAACCTACCCCTACTACTTCGCTGCTTTATGACGAGGTACCTGTCATAATAGTCAACGAATTCAAATATCTCGGAGTAGTTCTAGATTCCAAATTTGATTTTTATGCGCACATAGAATTGATTGAAAACAAAATCTCTAGAGCTGTTGGAATTATAAGCAAACTCAAACACATTTTTCCTTCTGATGCTCCACTTAAATTATATTAAGTTACTCCTTATTACATCCCTATCTCTTATATGGACTCCCTATTTGGGGATCCACTTATAAAAATTAGTAAGTTATATCGCTTTTTTCACGACGATCTTCCTACTACTCTTACAGAATTATTTGTTAAAAACTCTAACGTTACAAACCGAATCACCAGATTCACTAATAATTGTGAGATGACTCTATACATCGCATCGTACACATCTTCGAAAATGCAACGCAGCATGAAGTATCAGGGCGTCAAAATTTGGAACTCTATTCCACGTCAAATCAAATCCTCTTCCTTTAGAGCTTTTAAAACAAAATACAAAAACACCTTATTGCTTCCTATCGTTAGTACCTATATGTTATTCATTTTCAGGTTGTCACACAGTCATAAAGCTTATAATTTATTTATTTTAAACTTATGTCTTTAATATCTACGAATCTTTGTAGATCTAGGGTGGCTGCTTGACTCGATGACCGAGAAGTCTTTCGCAGTCTCCCTGTCGCTAATAATTCACCAATGCTTTGCTTTTTTTTTTTTTTGTACGTGTGTGATGTTTCATGCCCGTTTTTTTATCTCGGCGACAAATAAATAGTTTCTGATTCTGATTTACAAGACTGGAGGAGCAGTAGGAGTATACAGCTGCAGTCAAGCGTGAAAGTGGGATCACGTGACATATAGTTGCACAACCATATAGTAGACTATGGTAGCAGAAAAACCTTTTAGGTGTTGCCATTTTTTGTATAAAATTTATTTAAAACAAAACAAAACATTGTCGATAGTTGTATAGATAAGAATAGATAAAAAAATTTGCTTTCTAAAAAAAATAGGAGGCGATAAACTGGGTAGGCTGCAGCCTTTTTTTGCCTTCACTACGAGCCGCCCCTGGTCGTATCAACGGTTTTTGCGAAATTCGTGCATTTGAACGCACAAAAAATAAACTTCATGTTAATGATCTACCTACCAAAGTCACCCCGCATGACATAATAAAAACACAGTCTTAACGCACAGTCTTTATTAACTCCTTTAAAATTCATACATGCATGAACAAAGAATGTGATATACACTAGTAATCAGCGATACACACACTCTTATTTCACCCAGTCTCGCGTTGCTTCGCGGTGCTCATGACTAAGAAACACCATCATTTTATCTCTGAACTCATTGGAGGTGGAAAATTGAAAGTTGCGCGGCATGTGGTTACCTAAGTACGCCACAAGTAGACAAACTTCTTTGAAATCTTGCAACTTCGTCGCGTATTTTTCACGGATGTAGCTCACGTATTTCGGGTTGAACGCTGAAAAACAACAATTGGCGAGAAAAAATGAACGAAAATACGTTGCTACAAGCTGCGGCAGCGTAAATATTGGAAACGCATAACAACTCTTTACTAGCAAGGTCTCGACTTGGAAACCATGCTAAGTACATCTCAACTAAAACGGTTTTTAAATAATTGATCGGCGGTACAGAACTTGAGAATAGCTTTGAAAAAGCTGTTTTCGCGTTAGGCTTCAAGAAACCCTCTGTCATTACTTTTTTTTTAGCTTTGAAAAAAGTTGTTTGTCCCAGAAGCTTTTCGTGACGCACTCGTCAGTGGGTAATCGTGTCAAAGTGAGAACGAGAAAGCAAGATCTGGCAATTAATGAATATCAGTTTCAGACGGCAGCGAAGCGGTAGTTACATTGGCGAATCCAATTGAACGCGAGAAAGTCACGGGCAGTTTTGGACAAGTCGTGCGAACCTGAATTCTATTTGAACAGTTTGTGAGTATACACAAACTCTTTCTGTTTGCATAGATTAGGTCGCCGTACTCTAATGTAGCTTGCTTCAAGCAGACTGAGACGAAAAGGACTGCGCGCAGTGTCCAGAATAGAGAATTCATCATCGTTGTAATTGGCAGCATATTGGTCGTTTTCTATTTAGTGTTGTCCAACTGCTGAGTCACATTCTGGGGCGGATTGTTTTCGCTTACACGCTTGGTTCGGTTGCACTCGCCAGGAGGCAGTATGCTGTCGTAGCCATTTCAAAACATGCTGCTTGATGCGGTCTTGAAGCCGTTGAAATGTTCTTCCTACGTACCGACTCTCACAGTGGCACTTATACTCATAGATGACGGAACTCTTTTGAATGGCAGGTAGAACAAAAGAGTTTGTCTATACTCACAAACTGTTCAAATAGAATTCAGGTTCGCACGACTTGTCCAAAACTGCCCGTGACTTTCCCGCGTTCGATTGGATTCACCAATGTAACTACCGCTTCGCTGCCGTCTGAAACTGATATTCATTAATCGCCAGATCTTGCTTTCTCGTTCTCACTTTGACGCGATTACCCACTGACGAGTGCGTCACGAAAAGCTTCTGGGACAAACAACTTTTTTCAAAGCTACTATAAAAGATAATGACAGAGGGTTTCTTGAAGCTCAACGCGAAAACAGCTTTTTTAAAGCTATTCTAAAACGGTTTTCTAACAGACCTTAGTCCCACAAGTACTATCGAAAACTAAGCCCTAGGTTTCGGCGCATTGAAGCAAACAGGTCCCGCGGTCTAAAATACTGCTTCAAATTGACTGGGATTTACGATTCCGCTAACATACCAAAACATTCCACAGAAATATCAGCAACCCCATTAATAAATCATCAAATTTTGACCGATGACCAACCAATATCGCTTATTGATGATCATGACGTGATCCCAGGATTCGTGCACATATTGATATTTTGCACCCTAAAAAATTCCATCACATTTTGTACCACTTCTGAAGTTGCTGTTACCGATATGCGATAACTTTTTTCACACTTTGTTCTATTTTTTTGTTTACCGACCGCACGAAAACCTGTTACATTTCCTTGCATTACTTCGTTGCCTCGCTAGGCGAACACTTCTTTACGATTATATTCCTAGCATCATGAAGAAGTAGATGTGCGCGAACCAAGCTCTTAGCTACTGCAATGCAGCATTCCGATTACACGATAATTACTTGGTCCACTATGCTAAGTCAAAAAATCAAATCTTCAATATAATCGCGGTATTAGGTCGAAGCGTGTAACGAGTGGGCGGGGTCCATCCTTACAGCTTAGCGCCTGGTTAACACAGCTTCGAAGAAACGTCGCAGCGATTGCAGGCCATTGAAGATGCGGTGTGCTATTTAGCCACGGCGGGAATTGAATCTTCAGACTTCCACATATAGCGATGTATTCGGCCGGTTATGTCAGGTCAAATATTCGCTATACGCTTAACACCAAACACGCTTCAAGTAAAATAACAAAATTTCCAAGGAATAAAGGCAGAACTACAAACAAACCTTTAAGATGCATAGCAATGAAGTAGAGAGCCGACCTTCGCACACTCATGTACGGAAACTTTGGCTTGAAGCAACCAACTTCTGTGAGAGCGCGAATTAAAGAAGATGCAGCGCCTTGTTCCAAGTAACCAAGAATTGGCAGCATAGTGAGGCTGTATCAAAAAATGTTCAATTGGAATAAGGTTATAAGCGCAACCATGTGAGTCGTGGCAACCAACATCACATGATAATTACAATGATTATAACTGAGTTTTCTGAAACACTTCATCGCGACGAACTGCATTAGGCATGTGGAAATATCTTTCGGAATGTGCGTGATTCGCATCACGCCGTCGTCGCTGTCTTAGTCAGTGGATTACGATAAATTAATCATTGCCAAAAAAAAAAAACGAAATTAATTTTTAAAGAAGACGATATTAAAGAAGAACAAACTTTGATTAGAATATCACAGATGCGTGTCCGTGCCAGGGCTTACTTCATCGGTTGTTTCATGGGTGGAAGTTTTTTTGGCAGTTCAATAGCACAATAAGCATCAGGAATCTTCATAAATTTTTTAAGAGCGTTCTCATCACGAAACTGAAACAAACCGTTCTTGTACTCCGCAACCAAATCTGGGTTGCCTTCAAGTAAAAGCTCAAACCTGAAAAAATTCAGCATTTTACCACACCCTACTTTTTGTCTTTTTGATTTGCAGAATAATGCGAACAACGAAAAGACCTAAGCTAGCAACATCGTAAAAAAATCACTCGCGCAAGCAGCGTTTCTTAATTGATGTTCCCTGGTCTAGCTACAATCTGGGTAAACAGATTTCGATTCGCTAGAGACACTTTTTCATCGCAACTGAAATGAGAGCGATTAGCACCTGTCATTATAGGTCCATTCCATCGCACCAATTCTAAAGAAGTCCAACCCACGTTTTTCGTTCCGTAGAAACCAAACGAAAGCTCTCCTCACATTTCGCTAAAAATCAGCCACCACAAATTTACCTACAACCTCCATCAGCATAAGAAACCGGGCAGTATCCGTTGAACTCGATTTGAATAGGAAACATTGTCTTAGCCTCAGCACGGGAGCGGCGTCTGGGAAGAAGGTGGGGAGGGGGAAGAGTTTTCTGTGCAACTGGAGGCACAAACACGTCAGGGGAGGCTGAAAAACATTTCACACTGTCTCATAAAACAACTATTTTCGACCATTACAAGTGGAAATAGCATAAACGACGCTATTACCATAGCGTCTTTGTTTCAAGCAAGAAATACCGTTTGCCAAAATTCAAGCAACTTTTTGTATTTGGTTGCATATTTATCCTCTTATCACGAGAAAGCGATCAAAGCGCTATAACGAGCTCGTTTAAGAATTGCCGATGGTGGAATCCCGCTAAGTGCCCTTTCCAACAGCACAAGATTGCTAGCTTGTTCTCCACACTCTTCCTTTAATGTTGAACGTCAAGTAGGGAAGCTGTGAATGACAATTTTAAAGTCATTGGTTTGACCCGACTCGGAATCAAACACCAGACTACGGCTTCAGAAGCGGACGCTCTTACCACTCGGCCACTTAAACTTGAATCATTTTCAGTTCCGAACATTTCTTGATCACAACAAAATTTCAATAACACCTTGCACTGTAATTCAATCACAAATTATTGCGTCAAAACTAACAGTGTAGCAGTCACTGCAAAACTGCAAATCAAGACGCATTTTCACGGAGATTTGCAGCTGCGAGTAATTTACATCAAAATACGCTTTGGCAAATCCAACTACCACAAAAAAAACCGACGAAAAAATACTGTCACAACAAAATTCGCATAAAAATGAGATGGCATTTTAAAAATCAAAAAATCAGCACAAAAGTTGTCAACAAAAGTTTCTACGTAGACTATATCGAATTTTTATGCAGCAGAACAACGAAACTTATGATCTTAAGTAGCATAATGAAGCTAAGCTGGACACTTCTGCAACCGCCATTAAGAATAATAATTTTTCTAACTAAACAGTAGCCTGCGAGTAAGTCGCAAGACGTGGTTGGATCATTGTGTATCGCAAAATATCAAAGCGCGATCTTGAAACAAAGCTTCGTGCAATAAAAGTATTTACCTAGGAATGTATCCATGTGTTCATTGCAGCAAATCTTGTAGTACTTGGCTCTGAACTCGACGGCGTGTTGCAAGTAGCTTTTATCTTCGCAATCGTTGAGTTCCCCATTCAAGTTCAGACAGACAGGACAATAGTGACCATACACACCAATGTGGAGTTCATATTCTCGCGGACTGATACATAAGCCAGCTATAGGAGCAGCTCCATCTGTTAACCGAAGTTCACTTTAGTTAATAGATCAGCAAGAACATACAACCAACCAATTTGGTCTGGCTAGGCATAGTTTCAACTGGCTTTGCATAGCGTTGTAACACTTTACCTCAGCTTCAACCCTTCTATTTACAGCAACTTTGCTTGGTGTGCCGTTGGAAAAGGCAACTAATGGGATTTTTCCTAGGCGAGCTCTGTTACACAACATCCGTGGCAGTGGCGCATCCAGGGGGGGAGGGGGTTGGGGGGTTGCCAAAGGGGGGGGGCTATTAAAACCGAACCCATGTTTTTAAAGTGAAGTGTCCAAACTGTGCAAGTGCAGTACGTGCTGTTACTTCAAAACATTTTTGACAGAATTTGCCCCCATCACATTGAAGCCAAATCGGCTGGTTGGTGTAGTGGTAAGAGACATTGTTATCAGTGCGGGCAGGGGCGGGGGAGGATCCAGGGTGGATGCATCCTCCCACCACCATTTTGAAACATGTTTTTGATGAATTCAATTTTTTCCATAATTTCGATCCTTTACGATAACAATAAGCCTCACGCCCAAAGCACGCATAATCAAAAATGTACAAACAAAATGCATCATGTTTGGTGAAAAGATCTAGGGTAAAACATTTAAACAAATTTTGCCTGAAAATTGTTCAAAAATTAAAAAAATGGCCACTTCAGTACGTGAATTTTCAAAAATATTCCTGGGGAGCATGCCCCCGGACCCCCCCCAGAGCCTTTTTCATTCTAAATATGCTTCAAAAAAATCTTCTGGAAAAAATACACTTGAAAATATGTCAAAACTTGATGCCCCTTTACTGAAAAAATTTCTGAACACGCCGCAGCACATAAAAACATTGCTCAAAGGGCTTTTTACGTCTTTTTTGGGTTTAACGTCTTTGTATTTAGTTAACATTCGACCAAATTCAAAATTTCATCCCTCCCACCAAAATTTTCTGGATGCGCTCCTGAAAGCGGCATCGAGTTTTTTTTAGAACCTCCCTTTAAAATTTGCTGGATGCGCTCCTGATCCGTGGCTCCGTCATAAATTTTAACTAGGGCTCATGCAGTGGTCGCCCAGTCAAAAGAAAGAACTAACAAATAGAGCATGTAGCTCAAGCAATGTCCAGTATACTGACAACTACAATACGCACTAAATTTTCCTATTAATCAAACCGTATCTTTTTATCTAAAGCCTTTTGAAATACGCATCCAGAGGTCATGATCACTTTTGAGCAGAAGGTCTAGGTTCAATCTTAAACAACATCGAACGGAATAGAAGTTTTTGTTTAAATAAGCAACGCCGCTGTTTAAAATAAAAGCAGTAACTCAAGCAACAAAAATGGCACATGTAAGTTGAGAATGCGAAAGTTTTTCATGCCTACGCATTATTCAGATGTCATGGTAATCAAATCATTGCACGTGTAATCGCAACAACGACAAGATTTTTCGTTAGCTATCGGAGAAAGCTTCTTGGAACAAGTGATCTTCAAGAGTGATATCAAGTAATACACCTCTATCCGGTCCACGTGTCAAGTTTCACGCTTGACAAAAAAAAAAAAAAAAAAATTCACATCGTTATTCTTAATCCTTACTTTTCTTGATATGCTGCAGATATCTTTGAACTTTCTTGACAGAATTTATTGCTATTTCCAAGCTGGTGTTCCACAACTTCCACTGGGAAATCTTTGCATCAACCACGACCCAGTTTTCATGTTGCTGCTCGTAATAAACGTGCAACGGTGAAGTGTGTTCGCAGTAACATGCATACCTCACTGCCAATATGTCGTCGCTGGATAATAAAAACTTGGACAGTTTAGACAGAAACATACATTCTCTTCTAAATTTGGGAAACTAGATAACCGGGCAGAAACCAGGTCTAAACCTGGGTGCAAATTGCTCTCAACATTCTAAAACCGATATATCATCATAATCTTCAGGTGAAAGCATTAAGTAGAAGTAATGTTAGAATAAACACAACAGTTTCACGCCTCAAAGAGTACGCAAAGTGTCTTGTCACTTTAACCCGATAGAAACAATTTTCCTGTCGGACCTAATTGAACATTGGCTGAAAACAGGCGAGCATTTATCTAAAACGTAGCGTGTGTAGTAGTAGTAGTAGAAATGAAAATGCGAATATCAATCAAGCAAATAGCATAAACACGAAAAACAACGTCCAATAGAGAGACGAAAACGTAATCCAGCTTGCCAACTATTCATAGCATAGAAGTGATGGCGTCTTGTTAAGTCGAAAGCCATTCCCAACAAACCAACCAAGCTTTAATGCAAACTCATCACAGAACTATCATGCGAATCAGTTGCATTTTGATAAGTTCATTCATTCATTTATTTTTGTTCGAAAATGACAATTAAATAACAATAACACAACAAAAGGTACACAGTAACAGTTTGCTTTTTCCAGTGAGAGGCTGCGAAAGACCATATGTCCTTGCATTTCAAGGAAGGCAAGGGGCGGTCGCCAAGTCTGCAGCCTCTCACTTATTTATAGTTGATTAAGCAGAGTGCACTTCTTAAGTAACAATCAGTAGGCCCCAACGCAGTACGCATGGCAGAAAGCTAGTGATGTAAAAAAAGCATTTTCCTACCATTGTTTTTTGTGGCCTTGTTTTTTATTTTTTAGTAAAAAATAGTTCGGTATGGATGTGCTCTAAATGACAAAATGTTTGTTCCGAAGCTTTCCACTTGCTACGATCCCTTCATGGGTATTTTAATCAGAAACAGTTTTTCCAGATAACACAGTATACACCGATATCTGGAGTGAGCCCAAATTCAAGCAACAATCAGATGTAGGACATTGCACCAGAGATGTATGATACCAACACGCGCGCAGTTCACCTTTGCAAAAAATTCTATTTTGATTAAGAGCTTCAAATGGTTAGTTTTGATTACTCAGGGCAAAAGTCTGTTCAGGCATCGCCATTCGCTAATACTCTGTTGTTAGTTTGATGGTTAGAAGAAAGAGTCTATTAAACTCATCATCTCATCAACTCTTTTTTGAGCTTAATATACCACTTAAGCTCACTGATTTATCCACTAAACATTGCACTGCCGCTACTCCAAACTTCAAAACGATTGGAAACTGGAAAAGCGACTATTACTGCTGCTATGGCATGGCTCCGATATATAAATACAGCCGCAGTGCATTTCACACTTTTACAAAAAATTCTACTAAAAAAGTTTAAGATCGAGAGGCGATTGTGTTCACATTGTTTACTGTTAGAAGTGTTAAAAATGGTTTGTGGTGGAAGGAAACTAGTCCAAACATTCCTCCTCTTAGTTCCCAGCGCTTGTTTGGGAAAGCGCATGAAAAGGATGTTGCAGCGCAAAACCGCTTGTTTTTGCTATTAGTTCTTTGAAATTCACCGGACCACTTTACACACCAGGTTACAATACACACACATATTTTCAAGAGCTTATTTCAGATATGGCCTGATGCTGCAGCAAGAGTCGTACCCATCTTAATTCGGAACCTCCTTTCCCGCAGTATCCCCAACCGTGGGGATCCGGATTCAGCAAACCCTAGCCCTAACAGCCCTGCATTAAAAATAAAGGCCAAAAAGGTTATCTACTAGTTGCTTAGCCGGAGTAAACATTTTGAAAATTCATCTTGATTTCGCTCACCCGCAAGGGGGGCCCCAGAACCATAGCCATACGCTTCTGCTGAAAGATAACAATCAGATTTAGATGCCATTTGGCCTCTTTTATGCAGAGCAAAAACTAAGGTAGCAACAACAGCGACAAACAAAAAAAAAATTTCAACTACAAATATGTTTTTTGAAGTGATGCTTTTTGCTCAAAACAAGTTTTGTTTCGGATAACAAAAAACGCGCTTTGAATTTGCAGTTCCTTGTATTCTAATCAGGGCATCGAACCGCTTGAAATATCGCTCAGGTTCCGCAAAATATATTTCTAGCGGTTTACCTCCGGTTCAGGTTTTTCGTCGTTTCATTTATCAAATGGCCGAGTGGTATAGAGCGTCTGTCTTTTGAGCTGTAGACTCGGGTTTGATTCCGAGTCGGGTCAAACCAAATGACTTTAAAATTGGTATTCACAGCTTCCCTGCTTGACGCTCAGCATTAAAGGGACAGTGTGGAGAACAAGCGGGCAAGTTTACTTGTTGTGCCGTTGGGAAAGGCACTTAGCGAGATTCCCCCATCTTGGTGTGGTAGACAGATGGCTGGCAACTCCTAAGCGAGCTCGTATAGCGCATTGATCGCTTTCTCGTGATAGGAGGATAAATATGCAACTAACTAACTATTTTGCAGGTTTAGTTTCGGTCAAAATTAAAAATATTTTAAATTCTCGGGTTCAGGTTCGAAGAAGCAAAAACTTAAAGGTTTAAATTCGGTTGGGTTCAAGAATTTGAAACCGTCAATTCGACCAATGTTCCGCTATACAGCTACAGACGCAATTTTTCAAAAATGCTTATTGTATTTAGGCTGATTGCACTTCCTAAGACGCTACTGTAGCTCATTAAAGATGTCCTCAGAAAGAACCTCAAATTAACTCCCGATGTCTGTAACCGCTGTTATAGCCATTAGCAACCATGAATCAAACCTAGCAGAATTATTCGACTTTTTTCCACCGCATATAAAATCTGATTCTCGTTTAACACGCAATAGCCTTTATCGTTGGTTAAAGCATTTTTATCTGCGCATATACTCTTAGATCAATCGATTTTACAAAGTAATGAAGCACTATAACTGCATGCACCAGTGCATCACCGTTGCTAGCTGCAGTGTTGCTCTCGGCCTACAACAAAAACTTTCAGCACGATAACGTAGGATTGCAACACAAGCGCGCCGAAATGAACGAAACCATCAGAAATGGATCACTTATACTACAGCATTGATAGCGCTCCAAAAAAGGCACTCCGGTCTGGGTTTAGGTTAGACAAAAATTATTTTAACGCTTCAAATCCGGTTAAGGTTCAAAATTTTTGATGACCTTGGGTTCAGTTAAATTTACGTCTATTAAATTATTAAGGTTACGGCTCGGTCTGGGTTCAAGGGTTCAATTAAAGGAAGCGGTTAATACAGATTTTCGATTTACGTTCCGGTTCGACGCCCTGATTTAAATATAAAACAATGTTTTAAATTATCGTTCACATGACCAAGTGTAGCTAACAACGCGTCCATTCCAGCTATTCTTTGTCTTCATGAGCATTTTTACCCAGTCAGCAACGGCCATGCAGTGGTAGACTGGAAAAGAACAAAACGTTACTGGCAAAGTGCTGCACTGGTATTGGAATCAATTCAGGGTTGAAAACGAACAGACTAGCTCAAGCCCGAACCCAAAACCATACACCAAACAGGCCCCCAAAAGCCCGGTAAGCTTGGCCTGAAACACTTATGGACTTATGCTAAATGCATGTTTCTTCAAATAAACGTAAACTTGAGGCAGTGCAGTACACCCAAGAAGCCAAAATAGATTATAGCTACACGGTGCTGAAAAAAGGCAGTCACTAATCTGTGCGCGGGCACTAGGCCTGAGTCAGTGCCGAAGTTTTTTTCAAATTCAGGCCCGAACCCCGGTCCCATTCGCACAGCCCGACCCGACACACTACTCAGAATCTCGTAGCAGGTTCGCTTTAGTCACCAATACGGTATACGTAAAAGATGAGCAAACAAGAGCAGAAAGTTTCAAACTATGCGTTCACAGTAAGTTCCACCCAGATCATACTTGGTGTATCTGTTAAAAACGTCCGCTAGGTAGCCGGTAGACAGGGTTATCATAGCCAGTCGCCTTATACTTACGTCTTTAAAAATATTATTGGCAGCTTTTCCTACGGGAACCAGGCACAAAAAGAAGTGCGTAACGCTAAAATCATGTGGTATGAGTATTGTTTGCCTTGCAATATGTCCGCTAACGCTAACAGCGTTTCATGATCATAGCTGATATTTGTGATGGGCCGTCATTTGAGAACAGCATCACCGAAACACCCGCTGCACCGTACCTTTACATCAGGTCACGAATTATCAGAACTAAATCACCTGTCATGGAGAGGTAGCTCGCGTTCAACTTTTACGATCTTTTCTGCTCGATTCAACATTTCCTTGGCATCAATTTGTAACTCCAGTATTTTTACTGGTAGAATACCACGTTTATTCATGAGCAGCATGTGTTGACTGGTGCAAGGAAAACCATCTAATATGTACCTGTCAACATAAACCAACAATGTTCTGTATTGATTAATCTGGATGACAGCACCAAACTGTCTACACTGATTGACCGTGTGTTCTCTACGCAGTCAAAACGTACACCTTACTTTCGTTCTCTTGTTTTTTCCACAGAGAACGTGCCTCGAAAGGTTCCTGTACCATGGCTTTTCAGTGGAGTCAGTCTCTATGCAGCAGCTCCGTGAAATGGTCAGACAAAAAGATGTCATCATTAAAATACTAAAACTAGGTTTGAATATATGCTACTAACAAAAAGCAGTTTTTCAGCTTACCCTCTCGTGGTGCAAACTGTATCCAAGAGCACAACGGCAAGCGCTTCAACGGCGAATTCATCCGGAACAACTTCCCCTTTGAGTAAGTGAGATTGGATTTGCTGAGCAAGATAAGTGTCAGATTGAGTTTCCAGAACTTTTCTGACACTTGATCCAACTGATATAACCACAGCGCCATAATCTTTCGCAAATCTTTGCGCCACTAAAACAACATTACCGGTGGATTAGCTGGGAGCATGAAATTTGTGTTATTTTGTGTAACGGTGGCAGTAAAAAGTTGCACGATGGGCAGATAAAGAATGTTTAGTTCTTGACACTGCTTGGTTCTCTTTCACTCGAAGCTCACGTCAATCTGCGCTAGCTTTTGTTGCAGCAACAGTCGCACTTCCATTTCCTAATCTTCTGCCGATTTTTCCCCACGAGTACACGCATGTAAGCATTCAAAAAAAGAGACGGGAAGCGGATGAAATCAAATCTTTACATCAAGAACTAAAGCAGCAGTCATTATGAACAGCAGTTTAGCATAAAAAGTATTGTACTTCCAGTCGTCGTCGAAGCTAATTTACGCTAAAAGTAAAAAATCTATAAGAACTTTTATCTTTTTCCGAATCCCCATTAAAACATGTCCGTACTAACGAAATCTCTAGAATGCACACACTCAGTGTCTTACGATGTGCATAACAGCATTCAACATCTTTAGCACTTCACAACTTACAAGTTGTCTTTCCGGATTTCGGAGGTCCCACAACAGCTATTTGCAATGGCACAACAGGTTTATCCAGAAACTGCTCAAAAGCATAATGAAGTGGGCTATTCTTAAATTTCTCTCGAGAATCGAGACTGGACAAAAAGTACACATAATGCTGATAAACAACAGGAAATGTAGGTTTTGACAAGTTTTGAGCAGGTTGTACTACTTCACCTTCGCATAGCTGAAAAATTAACATCATTAATGCGCAGTGATTTTTTGCGAAAATTTTCACACACGAATCGGGCAAGAAATTTGTCAATCAAATGCCCCAAATGAAAAAGCGTTTTCTACAGAAGTAAATTCTCGACTCCAAATCAGATCAAAACAAGGAATCAAAAACTAATAACTTATTCACGCTTTCTATTCCTGACGTTTGGAATCAAAGGTGCAGTGTGGGGAAAAACCAACAAAGCCTCTTCTTACGCAATCAACAAAGCAATTGAAAAGTTTTGCAACCTACACTCTCAACAAGATTCATTTTTGCAAATTTTTAAACGTTTCATGAATCTTTAAAAGATCTGCTTGTGCATTAATCACTCACAGAAAATGAATAAACCGAAACGCAACTGAATCTTTCTATGGATTTTTCACAGATAAAATTCTTGGGGTCAATCTTTTTAACAAATGAAATGCCCTTGTAAGTCTTCTTAAAAAGCTCTTGGATCAAGGTCTACTTCTTGTAAACAAAAGCTAATCGAGCTATACTTTGGTCTACTCTATAATTTACAACTTAATTTGTTCAACATTTGCGGTTTTCCTTAAAAAGGACAAATTTTTATTTTTTCAATGTATCCCTACAAGGATAGTGCTGTTCAGACTGCAAAGCCTAATATGCGCTACTTTCGGTATTTTTTCATAATCACTTTTAATGTAGGAGTCAACCCTGAAGAATATGCTGCAAGTGCAAAATCATCCACGTTAACTCAGTTATTTTTGCTAGCTATTGGATCAATGAGGACCCAAAAAAATATGATTTGATTGTACACAGTGTAGGGCAATGACTGCTTAACAGCATTTATTAGGCTTTTTCGTGCACATTGGGTATTTGGAGAGAGTGATTACCCTAGACTTGCAACTTTCTGCAATTGCTGAGGTATGGGTTACAAAAGCTTCGCCAGAAGCTCGCCGTCTTTCGATTTTATAGCAATCGCAAACTCTTACCGCATTTCTGCCACTGAGTATCAAACTACATTTTGTCCTATATATTATAAATAGGGCCCGCTAAAGACAACAAAGTCAAAATTTTTTCAGGACCTTATTACCTGATCAAACGTGTACTAACGTTCGTTTCAGGTGTTCAGGAGTCTGTTCTGCTAGATTTTATAAGTCAAAATTTCACATGAAGTCAAAACTTATCAAAATTGTTTTCATCTAAATTTTCCTTACAAAAATGAAAATAGTTTTATTTCTTTTGGATTTTTTTGAATTTTTGAGCTAATTTTATGCGCAGTTTTATTTGATTACTCTGAAATAGTTGCAATAGTAAAAATGCGTGCGGCAATTGAGAAGAAACAGCACTTATTATGCATGAAATCGTCCTAGTAATTATACTCTGGACAGTGGTTCTCAAACTGGGGACTGCGGTACCCTTGGAGTCTACGAAAGAGTTTTAGGGGGACCGCAAAGAGGCCGCGGATTTGCGGATTTCTCATAAATTATCCCATTGAATTTAGGGGCGTATTCTCCAGAGGTTCAAGGTGTTCAGCGCACACCCTGCAATATCACAGGCACAAGCGTAAATTACTTTTAAAGAAAATTTTTAAATTTTCTCGTCTTTAATCTTTGTAATATCAGTGCAGTGGGAGTTTTTTTTTGGGGGTGAACGACAAATAGCTTTTTTTTCGACGCTGACCGATGACGACCTTTTTTTTAGAGAATTAAATTTTGGTGCCGGGGGGCACGAATCATATCTCTGTCCCGGGGCCCGGATTTTCTCTAAACGGCCCTGGGTCGATATACTGGCATTTTAAAGTTGTAGTAGGTCAAATTTATTTAGTGGAATAAAGGTTAATGTTGACAATGTAATTAAAAAGGCCATTTTCTAACAGAAATTATATTAAAAAATTGGAAATAGTGTCGTGGTTGTAATTGTGTCAATCTGGTTGTCGGTAGTTGCTTGCCACATTCCAAAGTTTGGCGATCGATTTATACGTTTTAAAGTTGTAGTCAAATTTGTTGAGTGGAGTGGAACTAAGGAATGACAACATAATTAAAAAGCCATTTTCTGGCAGAAATTATCTTGGAATACTGGAAATAGTATTAACAGCCAGTTAGAAGGTCCATACCCTTATGTTAGAAGATTTGCCTCGTTGGTACCGGTATCATTATGTTTTTGTACTGGGCGAATTTTGACGCTTCTGAATTTTTACTTTAGGCTACCGTGTGTATTTTTTTGAAATATAGTTGCACAATGATTGTTTTTTCGAAGTTCATAGTCTATGACCGTCAAGTTGATTTTTGTGTACATACCTGTTTCTCGTGAACACACGTCTCAAGGTTATGTGCCTAAAATGCGAATTAGGCTGATTGAAAAGGCGTTAGATGTCAGATCGCATTGAATTTTCGAGCTCTTTCATACATTTGTTTAATAAATCTCGGCAGGCGGCAGCATATAACGGAGTGAAGCACACCTTAAAAAAATGCTCACCGTACCCCACTGATTGAATTGTGCTTGATTGGACATCTGCGGACGTGATGACCTTTTTTTTTCTGCTCTTCACTTGATTTTGCGTGGAAAATTGGACACCTGCGGACATGATGACCTTTTTTGTTTTTTTTTGCTCTTCGCTTTATTTTGCGTGGAAATTTATGCTTAAAACTAAAGAACCGCGAGTGATAGAAAAAAATCTTTTGAGACCGCAAAGTCGAAATTTAAAAAAAAAGTTTGAGAACCACTGCTCTAAGGTTTTTGTTAGAACACAGGCAAACTGTTAATGTACAGTACAGTTGCGATAATAACGCATTTTTGTATTATGCCCACTATAAATTGATACCAGTACACACAGAGAGTAGAAATGGCTCGAGCTGACTTTTTTGATGCCCGGACCGCCCACGGCCCGTAATCTCTAGCCTAGTAACCGTAACCGACCCGACAACTCATACCAAAAATAAAGCCCAGCCCGCCCAAAGCTCATTCTTTTTATGAACCTTAAATCACATTAATCGAACTTACAGGGAGTTCAAAAATTGCTAGCGACTCGTTAGCGGCCCAGTAAAAACAACAGATAGAACTGGGCCGTTAGCGGACCAGTAAAAAGATCGGTTAACGGCTCGTTAACGGGTCTCTAAGCAGCCCATGCCATCTCTAACTGAGTGATTGAGAAAATGTTCAGAGTAGGCTACCTTCTTCTTTAAAAAATTTATGCAAATTGAAAATCATAAAACGTTTGTAATGAAAAAAGTGCAACAAGACATAAATAATATGCGAAAGCGGTAATAGGTCAAAATATAGTCAAAATTTTGCTAAAATAAAGTCAAAAATAAATTTTTTGAAGTCAAAAAAATGCCCTAATTATACAGGATATTTTCTGTATATACATAGGACAAATATGTGGTTTAAAGTAGCCAAAAAATTTAACGCAAATATATAGAAAATTTCTTAATAACAATGGGAATCAGTGTTTTTGAAAAAGTGCTCGATAACTGAGTTCAGCTAGAGCAAATATACGAATTCACCGCAATTTAAAAACATCTATTAAAACTCTACAGTCAGGGATCATCAGGGGTATCTGAAAATCACGTAAAAAGTTTAAATTATGAACTAAAACAAACTAAAACACTGCACCTCTCAGGTCTAGATAGACGGTGACTGGCACTGTTTGCTGGCATAACGATTAACGAGATGACATACGTCACGCGGCAGTAGCAGCGCTGAAAAGACGATGGCGTGAAAACTATTCCAGCGCCATGGCCCAGAGTAGTTAGAGCGTTCGCCTTGGAAGTTGGTAGACTGGGTTCTATTCTCAGTCGGGTCAAACCAAAGACTTTAAAAATGGTATCTGCTGTTACACTTGCTAAACGCTCAGCAACTAAGTGTAGCGCGGAGGATGAAATTAACAGAGAATATAATACGTCAGTGAATTCTTGACAAAACTTTGTCCTGGCGCTAAAGGACCTCAGTAGTTATAAAGCGCCGTAAAACCACACAACATTTCAACATTGTAGAAGTCGCGAGAAAAAAGCAAACAAATGCCCGGGGTTGAGACCGGAAAAAAAAAAAAACATACAAAGGCGGAAAAAGGTTAAATAAAGTTGGTGCACTTAAACATAAAACTAAAACACTACAACAAGCGGTAAAATATTAATACTAAAATAGATGAAAGCATTAAGTTATAATTTAACGTTATTCAGTTTAAATTTACTGTTATGCCGGCATTTGTTAATTAATTCAGTTCGTTTGTTCAACGTCGTATTGGGGTCGGCCGTGAGGATCGTGTACTTTTCGGCAAGACAATGGTTGCAGTGTCTGCTGCCACGTTCGTCGTCGTCGTTTGGCGGGGCATCTCTTCCAAGACAGATGAAAGGACCAAGGCCGAGGGTTTATCCTTTTACCACCCTGGCCACCAAACTGCTTGGGTCAGATGCTGACTGTAAGGGACTTCAGCCAGCATCTTGTTTCGTCATCCAAAACCATTAGACCAAACATACCTCGGGGTGCTCGATGTATGGGACACTGTGAGATGATGTGATCTGCGGTTTGTTCACTGGCACCACACTCACAATTCGCTAGAGGAGCGAGACCCCATTTGTACATGGACGAACAGAAACGTCCAACACCAGAACGCAGACGGTTGAGCTTGACCCAGGCTGCCCTGGGCAGACCCATACCCAAGGGTCTGGAGCTAGCCTTGGGAATGAAAGCGTGGAGTGACAATGCGTTGGCAGAGTACTCCATGCCCCATTTCGTGTTCGTCCACTCGGCTGCACGGACGTCCATCTCAGAAAGACTGCCTAGTAATTTCCGAGCAGCAGGTACAAATGAGCGTCTAGATTTCAATCTCTCCCTACATACGTCCTGTGACTCATGAAACTGGCCATGTAAAATGTGGTCAGGGTCCAGGGAGCTGCGGTTGGCTAGGGAGAGTGTCGCTCCTTGGCGGCGAAGCTCAGCTGGCTGGATGCCTGAAAGAACCGGAAGGTAGACCGATGGAGTGGGACGCAGGCACCCAGTGACAATGCGCAAGGCGTTCCCGTAGCCCGGATGGCAGATGCTTTCCCGTAGCCCGGAGCGTTACTCTGTCTACGCTATTTAATCTGGCTGACAGAAACCGAATCTGCCTTAACGGCGAGACACCTAACGATGTTCAAGCTGGGCAGCGGCAAACGTCCTTTTCAGGACGGGGCGATGCGCATCATCGGCGCACCGTCAACAAGTTCCAAAGGCCCAGCATTCTCCAACTGAACATCGAAGGCCTCACTGCAAGCAAGATGAGCGTGTTGCATCATCTTGCGTTACAGTGTGAGGCACTCGTCATCCTCTTACAGGAAACCCATTGCACCTCGGTAGAAAGGTTAGATCTTCCGAGCTACCATCTAGCTGGGTTTTCCTTGAGCAGGAAGCATGGTCTTGCTACGTTTGTCCATGAGCGTCTAAAGTGGATCCTAATCGACCAGTCCCCACCAACATCGGAGATCGAGTGGGTGTGCGTGGATGTTGATAACTATAAAATAGTCAACGTCTACAAACCCCCTCCAACACGGATGCAAGCATCTGATCTTCCAGCATTCCCCCATTTCTGCCTCTATGCTGGCGACTTCAACTGCCACCATGTTGACTGGGGCTATAATAATAACAATCCAGATGGTGAATGCCTGGCTGGCTGGGCCAGTGCCAACAACTTCACCCTGCTATATAGCCCCAAGGAGGCCGCCAGTTTCCACTCTGGCCGCTGGAAAACAGACACCAACCCAGATCTTGCATTTGCCAGTGTCGATTTGGACAGTCGCTTACCTGACAGACGTATCTTAGGAAAGTTCCCAAGGTCACAGCACCGACCCTCGCTTATAAGTCCACCCAAACTTGCTCATCCAAAACCGAGCAAGCCTGTAAAGCGATGGAACTTCCGCAAGGCCAACTGGGACCACTATTCTAAGCTAACCAACAAACTGGCCAAGAGTATACCGCCACCTGAATCTCAAAACATCGATCAGGTTTACCAGTGCTTTTGCAAGGTAATAAGCACTGCGGCGAAGAAATGCATCCCTCGTGGTCGACGATCAAACCACATACCTTGCTAGGATGCGGAGTGTGAAGACCTCTATCAGCATTTCCTGCAGTCACCTGGGGGCCCTGATTCGGATAGAGCTGCCACAGCCCTACTCACAAGGCTCGACGGGAAGCGGAGAAATCGCTGGTCAGAGACGGTCCGCAACATTGACTTTTCGCACTCCAGCCGGCTGGCATGGAATACTATAAACAACTTGACTGGTAGGTCACGACAATCCCCTCGTCAATGTCCCGTTTCAGCTGATGCTATTGCTATTGCTGCCACGTTGATACGGGCTAGCGTGACAGCCTGCGTAGTGTGAAGGCGCGTTTACACACAGATCACAATTTTTGAGCCGCAGCGCAGCGAAACTCAAATCGCCAGATTAACTGCTTATCTCTGATGGCAACTTCTTGGTAAAACCGCTTCGTTACGCTTGATTGAACGTTAATAGCTAGACTCATACAATTCAATCTGCATTCGCGCGTAGTTGAAATCGCAAATCGCTCCTTGAGCGATTTCTGCGTAGCGCAGATCGAATCGCACGCGCGCACACGCACAACTTTGCACAAAGTTGCGCGTAGTAGAAATCGCCGATCGCGATCTGAACATAATAAAACAAACAAACTTCCCGATCACAACTACGCACGTGTAAACGCACCTTGACAGATGATACGCGCTAGCATTTTTTTTTTTTTTCGGTCTCAACCCCGGGCATTTGTTTGCTTGTTTCTCGCGACTTCTGCGGTGGAATAGTTTTCACGCCATCGTCTTTTCAGCGCTACTACTGCCGCGTGACGTATGTCATCTCGTTAATCGTTATGCCAGCAAACAGTGCCAGTCACCGTCTATCTAGACCTGAGAGGTGCAGTGTTTTAGTTTGTTTTAGTTCATAATTTAAACTTTTTACGTGATTTTCAGATACCCCTGATGATCCATCCCTCTTGGGTGAAACAGACTGTCGGGTTTTAATAGATGTTTTTAAACTATTTTTAAACTGAGGTGAATTCGTAGGAAATTTCTTATACAATACATAAGTAGAGCATTTTTTATTGACCTAAAAAAAATATTCTTGGCTTTGTTTTAGAAAAATTTCGACTTTATTTTGACCTATCCGCTTTCGCCTATTATTTATGTCTTGCTGCACTTTTTTCATTTCTAACGTTTTATAATCTGCAATTCACACAATTTTTTAAAGAAGAAGGTAGCCTACTCTGAACATTTTCTCAATTACTCAGTTTTGAAGCTAATGGAACAAAGCGAAGCATGACGTCAAAACCTAGGTTAACGAGTTATGTGTGTACTGTAACGAATTTATAGAGTCAAAAAGAATAAAATCTTCATTATATTCACGGCATTACGCTGAAGCGTGTAAACGAGTGGCGGGGTGCATCTCCGCGGCTCAGCGTCTGGGCTACACAGCTTGAAATAAACGTCGCAACTGTGGCGAGCCGTGGGCGACATTGTGTCGCCGAGCCGTTGGCGACATTTGACCGACCCGGGATTTGAACCCAGACTTCCCGCACCGATAGCGTGTGCGCTAAGCACCAACGCTAACGTCCGGTTCAATGAATTTATGGTGTGTAATACAAAAATGCGTTATTATCGCAACTGTACTGTACATCAACAATTTGTCTGCGATCATGGATGTTTCTAACGAAAACCACGAAGTATAGGACGATTTCATGTATATTAAGTGCTGTTTCCTTCTCAATCACCGCATGCATTTTTACTATAGCAACTACTTCAGAGTAATCAAATAAAACTGCGCATAAAATTAGCTCAAAAATTCAAAAAAATCCAAAAGAAATAAAACTATTTTCATTTTTGTAAAGAAATTTATGATGAAAACAATTTTGATAAGTTTTGACTTCATGCAAAATTTTGACTTATAAAATCTAGCAGAACAGACTACTGAACACCTGAAACGAACGTTAGCACACATTTGATGATGTAATAAGGTCCTGAAAAAATTTTGACTATATTGACTTTAGCGGGCCCCATATATAAGACAAATCATTGCATAAATTAGCCAAAAAAAGGCAGCGAAAAACATATAGGAAATTTTCTATGAAATATTTAAGACAAATTATTGCATAAATTAGTTAAAAAAGACAGCGCAAAACATATAGGAAATTTCCTATACGATATATAAGACAAACTAACGCATACATTAGCCGAAAAAAGTAGCGAAAAACTTCATATATGCTTTGCGGTGCTTTTTTTGGAAAATTTATGCAATAATTTGTCTTATATATCATATAGGAAATTTCGTATATGCTTTGCGTCAGTTTTTTCGGCTATTTCAAACCACATATTTGTCCCATACATATATAAGAAAATATTCTATATAAAATATTGGACAAAATGTAGCTTAAATTGGCCGAAAAAACATGTGGAAAAACCGAAATCAATTTTTCCAAACGGCGCCTCATAACTGAGCCGTTATTTGACGATTCTGCCCCATTCGCAGTTGCAATAGCACTGTGTTTTTCAATAATAGTTGTACCAGCGTCACTGCGCGTAATTTCACTTTCCGAGGCCTTTGCACCAGCAGCGTGTTTTTCGTTAAACATTGCTGTGTTAACGCCCATAAGCGTTATTTCACTTTGAGAATCTTTTTTTTACAACTACAACAGCTGTGTGTGCCGCTTCAGTGGATTTGACTTTCCGCATCATCTGCAACTTGAGAGTGTTTTTTGAAATTAAAATTTCAATTATTAAAAGTATAATGCCGGTTCTTTTTACTTTTGGTTTGCTTGATAAATTGAGATACAAATCTGCATTTCATTGTTTTCTGATACAGAGACTCGGAATCAGACTTTTCTGATTACGTTTAATTTACCCAAGATCTTGGTGGATTAGATTTAAGTTCAATTTATTGCTTAAAAATCTTTATATTGATGTATGAGCTTCAATCACTCTCTTCGCCAAACAGCTAGACTGGATAGACTTCGGTACAAGCCTTCATTGCTTATTCTTCATTAGTTTCGCAATCTTTGCGTTTCTAACGCAAGATAAAAAATTAAAAATTTTTGACTGGACCATTCTTGAAACCTAACCTTCAACTGCTATTCTTAAAACGCTCCACGACGTCAAAGATATACGTAAAGCAGTTATCAATTTCAAAATGAAACTCATTTGGAAAAATTAAGCTTACTGTAGCTGTAATCCCGAAAAGCAAGCCAGGCGGCAATAGTTAAAACGCAAGTCCGGGCAAGCGATACCCGTAGTTAACTGCATTGATCGTCAACGACGAAGTAGAAAGAGAATCTAGGTAGACTTCTTACCAATAGCATACTTAAGAATTGTTTTCAATTAGATGATAACTTTACGTTAGGTTAATATATTTGAAAATTTAGCCTTGCATCGCAAAATCGGGACACACATACTGTATTGCAAAATCTAACAATAGTTGGAATGGGTCGCCACGCAGGTTCTCATCCAACTATAATGATTAGTTTTCTTCTTGTGGATCATTTGTTCTCTGTTGCTGGAATTATTCTATCATGTATAAGTTTGTTGTATAACGTTTCAACTTCTCGGCCCAAGCACAACATTGGAATACAGTAAATAAGTAAATATGGGACGAAAACAACAGAAAAAGAAAAAATACACAGAAGAAATTCGTGTATCTGGACTTTTCGACCAGGACTCATCTATGTTATGGAAACATACAGTTACGAGAATTACTTTGCCTTTATTTCTATTAAAAACAGAATATTATTAATACCTTGACTGGATCCCATTTCTGAAACGAACTTGGGTGTTTGTAACCAGATGATAACAACTTTCTGGCAATTTGTTCGCTGACTGGATGAACTTTTTCGAATGTATATCTTCGCAAGTCTACGCAATTGCGCAACTTCTTATTGATTAAATAAGTTACGATGGATGGCTTTCGTCTTGCTGACACTTCGACACACGGAATTAAACTTTCTTCAAGATTATCTTGTACCGCCTGAATGCAACAACGTATCATTTAATTAGTCCTTTGGTGTAACAAGCATAATCATGGAAACTCAATGTTTTAATCACCTGAAAACATAGAAAATGCCAGGTAATAATTATAGTTTGACGATAAAATTATTCACAGTAGGCCAAACTGTCACAGCTGACACTTCTATTCAAGTCGGTTTCGGGCACAGAGCGAAATTAGTGATTACTGATTGATGGCTCTACTACTGGCTTCCATTTCAATAAAGCATTACCAGAGATAATATCTTGACAGATTCGAAGATCAGGCTGTAATTCGAAGATCATTCGTTTGTAAAAACGACATGGCCTAGCGGTACCGCGGGCAGGTGACAGATCCTACGTGACGGGTTCGATTTGCGGCTAGAGCCGATCGCATTTGACATATGTAACAACGGGTGGCTGCTGACGCGAAAAGCGCAAGCTCACTTCGCAGTCTCCCTCGATCATTGTTGAATTTTCAGTTCAATATAAGTTGAAAATAACCTCAGTTATTTATTATGTATTGAAGAAGAATTCTCGATAAATTATTACCCCAAGTTTAGCCAGTTCTATATCAAAGGTCTCAATAAAGTCATTGCGCATGCGCTCTTCAGCTTCATCCTCTGTCTCTTCAATATCATCTTCTCCTTCATCGTCTTCTTCATCTTCCTGCAAACATCTCATAATGCGGATCCTACGATTCAAAGCAACTCTGCTGCACGTGAAGGTACACTGCTGCCACAGGGAAAGAGCTTAGATGGCTCAAGCACTTGATCTGTGGAGTGTCAGCTGACCTTAAAAAATGGAAAAAATCAAACACTTTTTCTTTACTCATTAAAAGAAAAAAAAAAAAAAAAAAGCAAAGACATAAGTTGAAAATCGAGTCTTTAAAAGTTTTCTCGGACCTATTCCCAACCAAGGGATTAACAATATTAAACTAAAACTCGTTTCTTGCAAATGGCGATTACATCCTTGGGAGAGGATCACTCATCACGGTTGTAAACTTCTTATTCTCATTCTTTTGACACATTGTATTTCGCTTCATTGTATGGATTTTGCGATCATTTGCTTTCACTACTGCTTTTCTTAGAACCTAGTTAGTACAAAACATTTTAATGCCACGCCACACTCTCCCTCTCTGAAAAAACATCTATGTGCTTCACATAACGCAAGGTCTAGGGAGGGGAATTATTGCTACCATGCCAGCTACACAAAGCCCAAGTTTGGCTTTCTGTACAAAGAAAATTTGCATGAGGTTATACATGCGTTAAAGAGAGGCTGTTGGCTTGCAGACTCAACGGTTTTTTGCAGTCAACCCGAAACTCCTGTCCCAATTTTGACAAAAAAGTTACAAAGATGACCTAATGTATTCTCAGCTTTGATTTTTTGCAAGTGCCTCTTACAATCGTGTCCGACAAAGGAGTTCCAATTGAATTACGGCTCCTTCATAATGACATTGAATTTTTGCTTTAAAATTTCTAGAAGTTGCTTGCCCTTACTGGATCCTGAAGCTAGAAATATAGCGAAGAAGCTTCGGCATTTTCTTAGAGGTTTTTAGTTTCTGGTAACTCATCATGAGAATGTTTGGACCATGTTATCATTTCTAGCAGTTATGATTAGAGGAACTCTTAAAACACCATAACCCATATCTGCATCACTACTTGGATTTTGCCATTATAAATGTTGTATATGAACATAAAGGTGCTGAGTATGTGTAATGGTGTGCCTTATTTTGTTATCTTACTCTTGGTTAAAATAAGCTTTGTGGAATGGAATATGGACTTTTGATAAGTGAGCCTATCCAATTGGAGTAACTCTGTCCATCATATTGCATACCAATATATTATCCTTGTGGAGATGAAGAGTCCCGTTAAAAGCTTGCTTGACTTCAGTCTAGTCTGCTTTGTTTTGAATAAGACCCTTTATCACATCATAATCCATGCCAATTTAGTATTTAGTTGCGTAATTATCCTCCAATTACGAGAAAGCGATCACAGCGCTATACCAGCTCGCTTAGGAGTTGCCAGCCATCTGTCCCCACACCAAGATGAGGGAATCCCGCTAAGTGCCTTTCCCAACGGCACAACAAGTAAACTTGCGTTTAGCCCTCCCACGATTCTCTTGATTTGGCCTTTTTTCCATTGTTTGCTAGACAGTAAGACCAGGGAATAGTATTTGAAGCGCAAGTTAGCAGTTTCTTCTAGGTTGAGGTGGGAAGTTGCTACGTTGCACTGATAAGACCTAATAAGGCAGAAACGCGTCTGCAGCTACATGAGCATAGGTTGGATTTTGGGCCTTAGGTTGCATTTGTGAGACTTCTGGTTAGACTAGCAGCAGATTAGTCAAGCAGAAAATGTTTAGTCAATTTATCCTAGTCATAGCAATGGCTTGTCTTCTACAAGTGCCTACTAAATCGTAAGAATTGAGTATTAAAAAGGTGGAAAATCCATTACCTTGATATCTGTTGGATGAAGTTTTTCTTCCAAGATATCCACCACTCTAACGTAAGGTCAGCAAATCTATATTATCTTAATTGACAATGCCTATACCTCTCTTATGGACTGCCAGCTTAGCGAGGTAGGGAGGTTTGAGTTTTCAATGACCCTTAGAGCAATGAGGTCAGTGGTGTTTTATCACTTCCGTCAGGATTACCTACTGACGTGAGACCGAAGGAAAGAAACTAAGTAACAATCCGACACCGTACGTACATGGAAATTGAAAGGTAGTAAAATGCTCTTGCTGCATCAGACGGCTCACTGGATAAAATGGTCTGAGTTCCAGTTTTAGGCAGAGAGCTCGTTCAAAAAGAAAGCTACAGTCTTCCTTACAAGCTGACCGTCATCGAAAACCCACAACGCAGTTGCTAAGCATTTGGGGCAGTAAATGGGAGCAGCACATAGAAGATGTACACGAGTTGAATCAAACAGAAAATGTACTCATGGTGAAACTTGCTATCGAAAATTGGAACGTTTTGACACTGACAGGAAAAGCGCAGCTGCTTGTTTGGGAAACAGTACCGCTTTGATATTGTGGGAATTTTATCAAAAAACGTCAGGGTTTTGGAACTGACAAGTTGAATGGTGGGTGGAAAATTTTTTAATCAGGCGTAGAGCCAGCAATACCTCCTCAAGCTGGGGTCGGCATACTTGGATCCCTAAAATAACTGAGCATGTGGTTGACTGGGTACCACTGAGAGGAAAGGTTTGTCTTCTAAAGTCAAGGCGGCTGGAGCGATCTCCGTGTGTCCTGCACGTAAACGCACCTTACATAGAATCAAAGTACGAAGCCTTTCTGGAGGAAGTTGAAGTGAGATTGGAAATGGCAACTTCATCAAAATCGCTTGTCCGCTCAGGCAATTTCGGTGCACATGAGGGCATCGACAATGCAACCTGGAAAAGTATTACTGGGCAACATGGTAACCCATAACCTCTACACCCAAATGTCCGACCAACCGGGAGTGAACATCCTAAATAATTAGTTGCTTCTCTGAAATGATAGCGGGATGTCATACTTCAAATTCCATATACGCTTTACTTAACCGTTCACCCATGCGTATTATACCATCCACAAAAACGGGATCTAGATCGTACAAAGAAAAAGATTTATTTACGCATTCAGGTGAACGATTGAGCAGATATCCATACCATTTGGAAAACACGTCTTTTGTGCATACCTAAGATCTGTTTCCGCTTTATTCATCGCTGATACTAACACCGGGCACATACCCAGCACAGTGCCCTTAAATAACTCAAGCATATCTGACTTTACTCTCAACAACCACGCAACAGCGATCTTTAAACAATAAAAGGATGAAAAAATGCAATTAGTCGATCAGTTCCACAACGTTCATCGTCATTCAAATGTATAGAAACCTCACCTTTTTTTAGACAAATCAAAGTTTTGCACTAATTTCTCATCGTAGCTTTGATCCTTCAAAAACTGATTCGGCCATTGATTTGGTTGAAGTTTCAAAAACTTTGGTCCCTCAAACCAAGTTTCATCTTCTAACAGAGTCGACACTCTCACTCCTCGGCCAATCAAGTCAGTTGACCACTTTAAATGATCTTTCTTCCATGAAGTTAGCAGATTATTATATGCAGAGACTATGCCAAGTGGTTGGTGAATAGAAATCTAGAATTGGTTTCGCGACTTTGACACTCAGCTAGGTCATCCTTCATGACGCCTATAACCTACTTGACTCATGTAAAACCTAAGCTGCACTTAACGTGGTTAAAAAAAATTACTCGCCGTGCTAAATATACAGAGTATAGGGACTATGGTGGACCATATTATCTTTGCGTTACAGCATATCTTTGAGAAATCGTGGGAATATGCAAAAGAGGTCAATGTAAGTTTTGTTGAACTTGAAAAAGCATATGAACACATTCCCAAAGACAAGCTTTGGGCGGTTTGTAACAGTATGGCAAGCTACAAACTGCTACTGAGTAGCCGCACATGAGTTCTGAGTCCTGTCTTCGTGCAAACAGCATTGAACTTATCCTGTTCCTTATTTATACGGTGAAAAATAGTTAAAAAGGTCAATCTGGTTGTGAAATAACGATTAGTGAATGCACTGTAGTGTACAATGTCTGTTGTTTGCAGATGATCTCGTGCTACTCAACTTTACCCAAAATAGTCTCCAACAAGCTCTCGACAGGTTTTGGGATGCACGC
Source organism: Trididemnum miniatum (assembly GCA_964006365.1). Lineage (NCBI taxonomy): Eukaryota > Metazoa > Chordata > Ascidiacea > Aplousobranchia > Didemnidae > Trididemnum > Trididemnum miniatum. The sequence continues at coordinate 5,062,234 of OZ023240.1, forward strand.
TCTGTTGCCACAATCCAAATCAGTACAACAAATACAAAAACCATGTGTGTGTTTAGACAACCAAAGCAGTGCTTTTTCCAAGTTTGTGGAGTATTATTGAAAGAGCCAGGGAAATTCACGTAAATTGGGGTCTTGGGCTACGCTCACATGAGATCCGCAAAGAAAATTGAGCGAAATCAAAAAACCGGTAAAAGCCGGTTTGCATCGGATTTGTTGTTGCATTTCATTTCACCACGAAAGCAACGAAAGTAAAATACCTTGGTTGCTTCTGTGACGTCATCATCTCCAAGTGGCTCACACAAAGTGAAGACAATAGAATTGTCAACCCCGGTGCTCTGTATGCTGGTATCATTTTAATTTTGCATAAATTGCACATGCTGCGCAACTGCGCATGCACAGCTAAAACTGCGCAAGCAAAAGGAAGATATTCTATAAATGCATGCAGAGTTCAGCAATTTGAAGAAGAAACGTAGGCGGTCGAAAAGGTAAGTAAAATTAAGTATGTTTAGTATGGCTGTGGTTTAGGTCTAGTAAGTAGCAAAATTACTAATCCTTCCCACTGGGAGGCATTAATTGCAGTCTACGGTACATGTTGGAGATAGTCTGAACTGTTAGAAAGTCTTGAACATGAAGAAAGGTTAACAGTTTACTGTTGATTCTATCCCGTCAAATGTAGCAAGAACGCATTGGCAAAGCGAGGATTTTTTAAAGGGGGTAATAAACTGCAAAAGCCATGAAAAGATTGTGTTTTTAGTCACTTACCAACATTTCATCTTTTTTAGTAAAAGAAGTAAAAAAAGGGGAGAAGGGCGTGGCACAATGCCCCCCCTTTAAATACTATTTTGCTTGTACAAAAAAGCTTTTTTAGATCGAACGAGAAACAAAGATTTTGGAAGAAGCCAGAAAGAACGACTTCGTGGCGGGACAAAAGGCTAAACGAAAAAGCACCGATGGAAGGATGGTGCTTAAATCTTAGAACATTGGTTCCTAACCTGTGGTTCGCGACCCCAAATGGGGTCGTGGGGTACTTTAAAGGGGTCGTTAGTGCTGGTAGTACTAGGTACCGGTCCACAGTGACGGACACGATAAACCATTTTGTACTAAAGCGATAACGATAATCGATAAATTTTTCCGATAGATGTTGTGATAAATTTTCGATGTGCTCGGCAAAGTTTTTTTTGTAAATCATAGTGCAAAAATGTTTTTCTACATTTTTCAAGAAGAGAGAGCAGTTCACAGACTCTGCCAGTGCATTTAAGAAAGCAAAGAGAGATTTTTCTAAAATTGCAAAAAGATTTAACGGACACCGTGTATTTTTTTCCATAGCGCCAATTTACTAACTTTGAAGATTGAACACTGTGTGCGTAAAGAATTGTTTATCGCGATAATTTATCGGCAATAACAAAATATATTACAAAAGCGATGTCGGTAATCGATAAATCAAAACTATTTTGAGCGATAACAATAAGCGGTAATAAATTATCGCCGATAAATTATCTTGATAAATGCCCATCTCTGCCGGTTCGCCAGTAGTACCCGTACGCGCCTTGTAGTGTGTCACTTTTCATTGAGCCATTTCATTCGGATTGCTTTGTAGCAGAAGTAGTCGTATTTCATTTTAGCAAAAAATCAAACGTACATAAAGGATAATGCACAGATAACCAATGTATAACGCGACTTAATTTCAGTTATTGCAAGGAATAGTCGTGAAGGGACATGAAGTCTTCTAGAATAGCATGAAAGGACATGAAGTCTTCTAGTGTAGCACAACATTATTACATCAGAATACAATAAAACTACTATGAAACGAAAATAGCTCACGAAGAAAAAACTTATTGTGACTTTCTTTTTCCTCATTGCTGCACCAGTATGCGTCAGCCGTGATGTAATAAACTATGACCACGTGACTGTAGGGTTAAGTGTGCCGTAGCTGCAAATTGAATTCTATTAAGTATTAACAAAATGGCCCAATAATACAGGGTGACCCAAAAAAAAACGGGCCCCGTGTATTTAGAATAATTAGAATTGGGGCCCGTTTTTTTTGGGTCACCCTGCACTATTACAACAAAGATCAGCTAAGCAGCTTGCAAATTTATTAACGAATTTCGCGATTAGCTGCAGACCTATAAGGCCAACCATTGCATTGATTTGTCAATAAATGCAAGTAAAACATTTTAGTGCTTATTTTTTAATTATGCATTGAGGAAAGAATATAAGTGGGGGTCGCGGTATCTACAAAAATTTTCAAAAAAGGGTTCAACAAGACAAAAAGGTTAGGAACCACTGTCTTAGAATGATTCAACATTATAAAGCTTGTAACTTCTCTGCGTGAGTTTTTAGTTTTTCAACCTCAGTCATTTCGACTAGACTGCATTTCTCCAGAAAAGCGAGTAGCTGTTGCTTTATATTATTTAAAAGATAGGGCGCTTTGCGTATGACTGCTAATACTTTTAGACTAGCAAAATCTACTATATATGAATCAATAAAGACTATGTGTTCACTGATCTGCAATCAGCTTGGACCTAAAAAGTTTCATTTCCTTCTACTGTACAAAAAAATGGCATTGGCAGCTGATGAACTTAATACTAAATTTTGCGTCTCTCACGTAATTGGTTGCATTGATGGCACACATATTGCAATAAAAAAACCGAAGAAAACCAACACGAACAAGATGAAGCATTGTCACTCAGAATTGTCAGGTAATTTGCGACGAAAATGGAATTTTTACTGACGTCGAAGTGCATTAGCCAGAAAGTGAGCACGTTGTGATGCGAGGATTTACGCTAACCGCTCTATAAAGCTTTCATCAGGAAACTATTACCGCATAATATAAAAGAAACTGTTTCCGACCACGCTCTTGTACCAGCGGTGGTCCTGCTGACCTACATATCCATTGTTACCTAATGTCATGAAGGAATATCCAGCCAATTTGAATGCGAAAAAATTTTTTTTTAAAAATCGATTTGGGCCAGCAAGAAACCAGATTGAATGTGCTTTTGGTCGTTTGAAGGCAAGGTGGCGTATTTTAAGCAGGAGTCTTGATGTAGATCTCGATTTTGCACCCACATTAATTTACGCATGCTTTGAGTCGCATAACTATTGTGAGATGAGCTATGTTGAAATCTGTCGTTTGACGTTTAATGACCATTGAAAAACAAACGCAATGCTGCGAGCATGTTTAATGGAGACAAGTTAAAGATACTTTCAAAGAATATGTCTGCGATCAATGCAAAGAATAATAAATTTGTAAAAAAACTGCATCTTTCAGCTCATTTTCTTCAAAGTACGAACAGTTCGGGTCGGACTTTTTGGGAAGGTTATGAAAGCAAGTTTATAAATTTTACTTTTCGTTACCTGTTACGCTTTCTTTTTTCTTAGTTTACGAGTAATGCATAAATTGCTAATATTTTGTTCTTTCTTATCCTATTTCAGTTTAATCGGGTGTTGCGACCATGCCTACTAATCCCCTCATCTTCAAGTTTCATTGTCGCTAGCATGTTACAACGTTGATCGTTTTGCTGCTTCTTCCCTTTTCTGTGTCCGTTTGTATTTGAAATCCTATATTGCTGCGTTCTATTTATTTTGGCGGTGCAGAAACAGGTGCACACGGTTTATTTTGACCATTTATTTTGACGGTGCAGACTACTACTACTACTATTTACTTTTTGTGAAGGCCAAGGCGACCAAATACATGTTGCTTTGTTTTACACACTTTTTTGTGACAAACGTGATATCTTTATTTATGCTATATAATATTCTCCTCACACTCGAAACATATTTGCTCCTATGTAACTCGCACAAAGTTTCCCACCAAAAAAAGATTTTTTTCACAAAAACAACATTATACGAAACGTTTTTTCAACAAAACATTCATGTGTAGCAGATGTTTCATAATTGGCAGTATTAAAACAAGAATGGTCCTCTGCGAAAAATACGAAGTCTTGCAGGCTTATAGTCTACAATTATTGTCCAGAAGAGCTAGAATTGAAATCCGCAGATGCCCTTGAAAATGCTTCGAAAAAATGAGGCTGAGGTTGATGAAACTCGATACAGGAAATGTGTTATCCATTTGCCTGCGAAAATGCGCTGGCATGGACATGTGACAGGCAGGGCCGGATTAAAACAATGAGAGGCTCTAGGCTATTTGATCAAATGAGGACTTAGTAATTAATGAACAGACATATCTCTACGTATGAAAAGGTCTCGATGGACGATTTCCAAACAAAAGATCTTGATGATGGTCGATCTTAAAAAAAAAGGCCTTCTTTGTTCGTGACGAGGATCCTTATTTCTCCGAGGCCCTGCGCTTCAGCCTGCTTCGCTTGTTGGTAAATCCGGCACTGGTGACACGAACGTCTCAGAAAAGAACAGCCAAAAAATGCTGTGCTTAAAACCCGTTGGTCGCAGATCTGAAGGTTGTCCAGAAATTGATGGCAAGGTTACGAAGATAATAGTTGGTTTTGCCTTGGCATTCCACCAGGACATCTGACCCTTCGCCGCGAGGGATCGAGAGGTGTCAACTCTAGCAGCTACCCTCGCGATCCCCAACGGATAAGAGGGCCCAGAAAAATGCAGCAAAGTGAAGAGAATGCCTATCTTACATCATGCTGTGCTTTGTTATAGCTTTAATGTAGTTAAGCATGTCTCTTTTCATAGTTATCTTTTTTTTTCTTGGTATGGACTGATTTGGTTTGCCAAAGTAGCTTTCGAACCCGCATACCTGGATTTGTATCGTTTTGTGTTAATTTTTTCTGTGATTGGTGCTTCACCTATGAGAGCCGTGTAACTTGATAATGACTTTGCAAAATGTGACGAAACTGAGATAAACTTAAAACTAACTTGCGCAGAAGGCAAGATTTTATTTGTCAGTGAAAAGGCCTTCTTTGTTCAAAACGTCATTAAAAAGTAACTACTTGACCGAAGCATTACCTAAGGTATTGAACTTCGGATATCTAAATGCTACTGCATATCTACTGTTACCCATGAAAAAGCTATCCTCTACGTATGAATCAATGTGCTGTCGTCGCAATGCTTCAGTAAGGACATTCATTTAATATTTCAAATATGCCATAATGTGTTATGAACGTTCAAAAAATTTGATGTAGGAAGTTTTAGCTTAACGTTTTTTCTTCACCTCATTCAGATTGTATTCTTCTTTACTCTTCTTTGAAAACTACGGCCTCCTACGTTAGTTACGTTAGAGTGAGTTGGCATGGTGCCATTATTTTTTGCGTATGATGCTTTTGTTTGTGTTTGTAAAGATTTCGAACGATGAAATAAATTGCCATCAGCGGTCAATCAAAATTTCCAGCTACAGCACATCAGAATCAGTCTTTACGATTCAAAACATGGACATTTGTAGGTCAAGTCATGAAAAAGGGCGGTTTTTATTTTTCCAAAATCAAGTGAAATTTTGAAATTAAATCAATGGCACTCTACTGTTTTTTTTCACTTTCATTTTTTGTGAATGTTTCTTACTGACAACTGCCCACTGAGGCGCAGTGAAATAACGAAATTTTGGAATTTTAAAAAGTGGTGGTTATATTTGTTCCAAATGTGGAGTAAACGACATAGGAACCAATTCTAGGTTGGTACATGTTATAGAAGTAATGCACATTGGCCGAGCAACAAAAAGATTAATAACTGGGCTCTTTCTCAAGAAGCAATTGACCTGGAAAGCTGTTTTTGCCTTAAAAGATGCAGAAGCACCGTTTCTATATCTTCCCTCAGAGAAGTTTTCCATTTAAAATGTCCAGAAAAAAGTTACTAGCGAAAAATAAGTTTTTCGGAGCTGCTTGTGGTATTAGCAAAACTTTCACGTTTGTGATGAAAATTAGGTAAATTTAAGGTTTGTTATCACAGAAGTTATCATTTAAACATTTGGTAGCACTCAGTTAATGCTTACAAAATTTCCAAAGGGCTTTTTGTTTCTGCGACCTCAATTTAAGGAATTTTTTTATATTTTAGTGAATAAGGTTAAGTGCTTTAAATGATTTGCTGCAGCAAAATTGCTGTTTAATTACAATCTTTTTTTTGCTTTATTAAGAACAAAGTTGAAATAAAAAATAATGCTGTGAAGAAAAAGATGCACTGTGGAGAAATTTTTATAGCTGCTGACCCTTTTTTTTTTGAGGAATTTAACAACTCGACAAGTAATTGAACGAATGCTAATTTTTCCCAATTTCAAAACTTCAAGTGCTGCAAGATTACTTGCTCAAGAATTGTATGACAGATGGGTATGGTGCAATGTCTATCCGCAGTATCATTATGCTATTGCTACTAAAATAAAAGAAAACATGACAACCATTTGCAAAATTTCTCGATATCCAGGAAACAGTTAGGATCCATAAAAGGTGAAGATGAAATCTTTATTCCTACAGGATATAAATAATCTTTTTCATATTCATCGTGTTGATAAAGAGCATAGCACTAATTATAACTGGAATTTGATAAAGAGCTAGCAGACCAAATGGACATGCGACATTCTTTAAGAAAGGTAACAGAAGAGCACATTCTATAAAGACCAGTTTAAGCGTAAGTAGGTAGATGATGTTGTTCACCCAACGTCATCAGAACTAAGATTTAGTCGCCATGCTCAACCACCTTCTTGCTCATCGTCTAGATATGCTTCACCAAGTTTACAACAAGACTCTTCCTATGTTTTCGAACGTGACAGTGATACGAACGGTATCGTATAACATTCAAGTCTGATAGTTTCATGTTTACACCACAAGATCGACACCAAGGTCCTGCAGCAATTGCATCATAACATAACCAATTTAACCATCAAAGATGGAACGACTTGGCAAGAGTGTGTTGAAGATATCAGCTATCAGATAGAGCCGAAGCTGCTATTGTCACCAGTACATTGCAAGACGTAGGAACCGTAACCCATCATCATCATCAATCTAGTTTTAATTCGGTTTTTTCCTAGTCACCGAAGGTGGCCGAATACACCTCATCCCCTCCGCGATCGCTCTCACTCCTTCCCTCCATTTCGTTCGATCTGCAGCTTCCTCGATCTTCAACCCCACTTTTTTCACACTCTCTTCCACCTGCCTCTTCCATGTCATTTTTGGCCGTCCTCGCTTTCGCTGTCCATAAACTTCCATCACCATTGCCTTTTTCAGTGTATTATCATCTTCTCTTCTAATCATATGTCCATACCATCTTACTCCATTCGCCTTTGCCATTCTATCTAACGTTTTCTTCAAACCCAACATCTCCATCAGCTCCTCCGTATTCTTTCTATCCACTAATTTTACTCCACACATTGACCTCACCATGGCTCTTTCAGTTCTTCTCAAAATTGCCATTTCACTTTCCCTCAAACACCATGTTTCACTTCCATACAACATTGCCGATCTCACACAACTTCGATAAACCATCCCTTTCATTCTCAAAGAAAACCTTCTTCCACGTAACAACTCCCCGCATGCTCTAAATTTCATCCATCCTATCCTTACTCTTGAGGTCACGGCAGTTTCACACCCACCACTAGCATTCAGCCTGTCCCCTAAATAACAAAATCTTTCACAGTCTCCACTTCTTCGCATAATACCTTCACTGGTTCTTCCGTGCCATCTCCAACATCTGTGCATCTTCTGCAAACAAAATCTCTGGCAGAACTGCAGGTCACCTTTTTCATCTTGGTGCACCTTCCATGTATCTACTTCATACACTGTGTGCAGCACACAGCGTTAGACCCAACCCTTTTCCCACATACTCCACAAGAATCTATTTTACTCGATGTAATTTCACCTTCCGTTCTACTCACCATCATCTTAGTCTTTCCAACATTCACTTTCAATCCCTTGCCTTCCATTGCTCTTCTCCACCTCTGGAACCTCTCCCGTAAATCCTCCAAACTTTCACTCATCAGTACCACATCATTCGCGTACAAAATTTTATTCAACAATCCTTCTCTTGCATGCTCTGTCACAACAGCAACCACAACAGCAAATATTAGTGGTGATAGCACAGACCTTTGATGCACACCAACCCTTACCCCAAATTCATACGACGTCCCTGATCCAACTCTGACTTTCGTCCCTGAACCCTCATATAAACTCATCACTGCTTGCACCAACACTTCTGCCAACCCTTTCTTTCTTAATGCCCATTCCATTACTTTTCTCGGTACTCTATCGAACGCCTTTTCCAAATCCACAAAACACGTGTACAAATTTTTCTCTCTTCCACGAAATTCCTCTTGCATTCTCCTCAGAATAAACAACGCATGAGTCGTGCCCTTCCCTGGCATAAAGCCAAATTGCATTTCATCTACCATTACCAATTCTCTTATTCTGTTCTCCAACACTCTCTCCACTATCTTCATTGCATGCTCCAGCAGCTTTACCCCTCTGTATGCTCCACAGTCCATCACATCCCCCTTTCCTTTAAAGATTGGAACAACAACGCTTGTTTTCCATTCTTTTGGCATACCTTCTCCATCTAGCACTCTCTGACAAAGCTTCTTCATTACTCCAACACCAAACGTTCCACTTGCTATTATTATATCCATATTTACTTCTGAGGGTCCAGCTGCCTTTCCCAACTTCATCTTATTCATAGCTTCCATCACCTCCTCATCAGTTACTCCTTCAACTGGTCTTTCAACCATATCTACTTCTACCATCTGATCCCATTCATTTTCCACATTCATGATCTTTTCCATGTGTTCCTTCCATAATTTCCCACGATCTTTCTCACTGACTACAAGTCTATCTTTATCCTTCATGCAACCTCCACCATCTATGTCCCTTCCCTCCTTTCTCATGAACTTCACAAACTTGAAAACGTCGTTTGGTTTGGTGCATAGCACATTCATTTCTTCTTCCGCCTCTTACCTCACGGCTTTTGCAATTACTACTTTGTTTCGTTTCTGGCCTTCCTATGCTTATTTTTATTTTCCGCAGATCTATTCGTGCACCACAACTTAAACGCTTTCTTTTTCCGATCTATTGCATCCTTTACTTGCTTGTTCCACCACCATGTGTTTCCCTGATCACCCCTCGTTTTCGTCTTTCCACACAATTCATCACAGGCCTTTAAAACTCCATTCTTATAAGACCCCCACAAATCCTTTGAATCAATGTCCACCAATTTTCTGATTCTTTCTTCAAATTTCTCTTTGATCTCTTTTTCCTTCAGCTTCCACACCCTCCATCTCACCCTTTTACTCTTCTTCACTGACTTCTTCAATTTCTGCTTCTCCACATCCACCACTACTAGCCTGTGTTGCATTCTATAAAACTGATAAAGAAAAATCACTAATAATTGATCTTGGCAAATTGGGAAGAGAGAAGGAAAAATGCAAAGAACAAATCCGACGAGAAGAACTTTTTAATTGTGAATTTGTTACCGGATTGCATTTTGACAAGAGATGCAAGCCAGATTATGGTGGGGGGACAAGGTGGAAAATGTATAGATCTACCCACCATGAACAGCATTATGCACTATGCAGTAGTAGGTGAACATGGCACTTATCCTCAACCAATGGAAAAGATCAAAAAATATTTAAGTTTGTATCAAAAACAGCCCTGTGTGAAATATTCACCATCATCGGTACCGATGGAGCAGCGCCGAGGACTGGTAAACGCGATGGTGCCATCATGCGTTCTCTGGTAGAGTTGCCCAAAAACCACTCCAATGGTCAATCTGCCTTCTCCATACCAACGAACTTCCTCTTCGACACGTTTTTGCGTAACTTGATGGCGCAACCAAGAACCCTGGTAGCTTCACCGGACCCATAGGTAAGCAACTCGATGGATATGTTTTAGAAGGCACTGCTAACTTCAAATGTACTCCCAATATGCATTTCTCCGACATACCACATTCAGCTGTTAATGAGCTAAGCAGTGACAAGGATTATGCATGCAGAATTTGCAAGGTTGCAATGGTTGGTTCAGTGAATAAAGATCTTCATAAAATACGGCCAATCGTCCACTCACAATGGTTGTTTGCACGCGCGACTTTGTGGCTATGTGTTTTAAACACAACCCTTCAGTAAATCTTCAAGCAATCGCCAGACTTAGCATTAGCGCTTACTTGCCCACGTGGTTTGAAATTAGAAAACGAAGTAAAATATTTCATGGAGGAAAAAATTTCCCTCTTCTGCACTTAGGGCTCTCCAACTTGTGGTGGAATGAAATTTCCCTCTTCTGCGCTTAGGGCTCTGCAGGAAATGTTTTTTCTCTCACCCTGAAAACGTTCTCTTTGGCGTGCTTGAGGACAACGATGAAGAAATTAGATTGGCAATTACTGTAATACTCTATTCAAAATGACAACATCAAATAAGGCTACATCAAAGAAGAGATGGTGCCGTTGCAGTGAGCATTATGAGAGTATTTAACGTCCCAATAATCAACATCAATGCACGGGCGTTTCGCTTAATTGTTAACCTAAACGGTAAGGAGATGAAGCAACCATCAGCAATAAAACACTTCAGCAACGCAAAAATAGAAATAATTTCGAAGGAACCTATGAAACTGAAACATCCATGCCACAATCAACATGTAGAAAGACATCGGAACAGAGGCATCTTCAAAGGTGTGTGGCAGTGATCGTCTGATGGACTTATTCGGAAAAATTGAAGTTCCGACACATTATAAATGAACTCAACACGACAGATTATAAATAAAAAAATTGTATTTGGCTCTCCAATGTAAAAGGTTGCACATGCCTGAGTTAAACGGTGAAGTGATGCTTCACTGTTTAATCACTTCGCTTCACTGTTTAACAGCACATGCCTTTCCTGGCTGAGAAGTAACAAACTCAAGTTTTTTTGCTTTGTTTTTTTTTATTTCAATTCACATTGCAATGGCATTCTGCATTTACAAATCCCGAGGTTTTTGATCCAACTAATAATAAACAATTAAAGCAGAACTTCATGAAGTGAGCTTCAGAATATTTTCAAAACGAAATGGGCAACAAACATGAAAAGGTTAAAGGGGAGGTTGGGTGGCAACAAAATAAAGAGTTAAAAAAAGTGTTATGCCACAAAAACATTTTCCCAACATTACTCTGACGAACAGATTTCGCTTAGGCAGCAATTGCAATTTTAAAAAATTATGGTCGGTGTCGCAAAAAAGATATTTGACGTCATTGAGTGGAGCTACTAAATTCTAGCAATGCGCAAAGATAGAGATAACATCGAGTTACAACCAGGTGCCATACAAAAATGAACCATTTTTATAGTAATTACCTAACTAACTAACAGTTTTCTTTCTATGCGACATACCATAGGTTAAAATATAATATATATGGCACATTAGAAGACAAACCAGTGGTGGGATTCAGCCGGTTCGCACCGGTTCTATAGAACCGTCTCACGAAATTTTATTTGATCAGCGAACCGGTCAGCATTGCCGTTTAAACTTGTACCATTAGTTGAAACAGAACCGGGTGAAAAAAAAAACTTCTGCGACAGAACCAGCTTATAAAAAATTTGAATCCCACCACAGAGACAAACGCAAACTAGCACAGATCTGGCTATCTGAGATCAATCTCCTCAAATAAATCATAGGTCGTATGCCTAATGAAGAAAACAGTTATAAATCATAAAACACCTATCCTGCTAGCTGACTGACCGGTTGTCCGTATTTACGGCATTCAGACACTAATCTGGTGGCATGAATACTGTCTGTAGCTTATGGAGCCTAGCATGGACCGACCCATGGTATAGCCTACAAATATAGAAGCCAACCGACAAAGCCTCTACTTGCTACCGGTATTCGACAGAATCCATAGTTACCCTGTCCACATGCACAATTTTACGTTTTTTGGCTTTACTTTCTGCATCATAACTAATTTCTTCCTGTCATAGTTTAAAAAAAGTGTAGCCTAAATAGATATCATCGTAGGCCAAAAAGACTTACTAAAAAATACTGCGGAATGCAATCTTCCGATTAGACTCGCGAGTTGATCTCTCTTCAGGTTCGAACATGGGACCTTGTGATTGATAGTTTACCTACCGATTTATTCGGCCACCTAGATTACAACTTAACCATTGCAATTTTAGTTATACATACTCAAGCCCCTGCAACACTGCAGGCTACAGCATTGAGCAGATAGCTTAGTTGGCACAGAGCGGCAATAGCAAGGCTGATTTTACTAGGCCTAGTATTGAAATATGTGGGGCCGATGTAAGTGTATATATGAAATATAAATAGATATTATTAAATTAAGTCTCTTCAGTGGTGCTATGAGCTTCAAATCCATGAAGTACATCCATCAACCTACAATGCATTCTTCCAGATAACCTTTATTCTACCTAATACCTATAAAGGTTAATTCGCGTTTCTTGTTTCTCGATTATGAAGTGAATTAATTATGAAGTGAATTTGTGTAATTATGAAGTGATTTACATCACCACGCAAGATGACATCGTGGTCACAATAAGATATCTTGAAGTTTTGAGAACCATAAAAACAACTTACTCTGGCTGATGTTGAAGATGTACGGTCATAAACTTCTAAAGTTCAAAAAATCAGCTTGATCTGATGGCCTATGGTCAAACTTAGAAAATGAAATTACTCTGCGGGGAAATAGAAAAAGAAATCTATTTCCCCGCGGAGTAATTTCATTTTCTAAGTTTGACCATAGGCCATCAGATCAAGCTGTTTTTTGAACTTTAGAAGTTTATGACCGTACATCTTCAACATCAGCCAGAGTAAGTTGTTTTTATGGTTCTCAAAACTTCAAGATATCTTATTGTGACCACGATGTCATCTTGCGTGGTGATGTAAATCACTTCATAATTACACAAATTCACTTCATAATTAATTCACTTCATAATCGAGAAACAAGAAACGCGAATTAACCTTTATAGGTATTAGGTAGAATAAAGGTTATCTGGAAGAATGCATTGTAGGTTGATGGATGTACTTCATGGATTTGAAGCTCATAGCACCACTGAAGAGACTTAATTTAATAGTCGAAACGTATCCCATCTGGTGCAAAATAAATAGATATTATGGTTGGCCAAAAGACCTACAAACGCTGTAAAAACCAGTTCTACGAGTAGTTTTCAGGTTTGACCACTCGATCATGTCGACTCAGGTTCGAACGCGAGACCTTGTGAAGGAGAGCTTACCTTCTTATCCACTCGGCCATCGGGCTAACGGCAATAGATAATGCAATTTTTGCGATGCAATACCCAAGTTCCTGTAGCTGCAGGCTTTAGCATTGAGCAGTTAGCCAACTAGGCCAAGTAGGCTACCGGTAGGCCTATGCCAACGAGGCTAACTGCTCAATGCCAAAGCCTGCAGTTGCAGGGGGTTGGGCATGTATAAAAAAGTTGAATGATGCAGAGAGTAAAACATCAGAGAAGTTATAAACTTTAAAAACAACAGAGAAGTTGAATGACGCAGGGAGTATAAACAATTAAACATCACAGAAAGTATCAACACCAAGAAGTTGATTGTGGCGCAGATTTACGATTTATTTATTTGTTTACGCTGACACAGTTCCACATAGCTAATACAAATTAGCGAAAAACAAGCATTTAAGTCAATAGGTTGGCAACCATGCAGCAAAACTGGACAGCGAAAGACCGTTTCACGGTCATCAAAGTCAAGCTGCCCATGACATATAAAGATAAGGCATTCGAAAAAATTGACAATGAGCAAACGAACAAAACAACACAAAAAAAAAACAAAAACAAATAAACGACATCATTTGATGAGTAGAGGCTGTGAAATCAGTAATAAGCAATTATTTGTTTTTTAAATTCTTTGGCGAATCTATACTTGGACATTAATTTCAAATTTTGTGAAATATCATTCCAAATTTTAGCTCTAGTATACGTACACGAAGATTGCCCACTTTGCGTATTTACTCGTTTTATAAAATAGTTTTTATTAGTTACAGATCTTGTAACATATTTGTGAGAAGCGTTAGTTGGGGTGAAATAGCTCTGAAAACTCTCAGGCAGTGTGTGATGGTGAAAAGAATGTGAAAAACGCTTGACCTACTGTCGTTGAAAGAGGAAAGTTCAGACATTTTGCTACGGCCAGGTTTGTTTCTTAAATTATAGGCAGGCGCGCTCATTTAAACTAATATGCCGGAAATGAATTTAACAAGAATAAAACAAAAGCAATAAATAATTAAAAATTTGGAAATAAAAAATAATGAAGCACAATCACGGTACCGTTTTTAATTTTTAGGAATTGTTCTTGGGAATTTTGTGTCTTCTTTCTTCCTGTAGTTATTCTTCTGTGTCTATGTGACACTAAGTCTTCTTATTCTTCACGTAGATGGTTTTCTTCTGTGTCTAAGTGACACCAAATCTTCTTATTCTTCACGTAGATGTTTTATGTCACTCGGGGCACCAATTTTGGAGTTCGGGTTTGTTTTAAGTTGAGCGCGTCTCGATCTCAAAGGTAACACAGCGATGTGAGAGCCAGATGAGAGCGAATGTTTATTTCGAGCAAGCACGCGAATTTAAATGAATGCAAAAAAAACAAAATACAAGCATTGCCACGTTGGATTGCTGGAAATCACACCTTCTATTTCGGAAAAACCTGCCTGTTCCAGGACGGAGGAGGAGATGATAAACAAAATAATAAAACGTGGGAAAAGATTGGAAAAAGATAAAAAATTGCACTATCGATGGAGCATGTTGAGAAACAGCCAGATTTCGTACGGGAAATAGATTGCAGGACGTCCAGCAACGTCCAACGAGCATGTAATCGCCACAAATGCATGAATTTACCAACTTCTAGTTTAAATATGTCAGGTGCTTGTAGAATGTTCATTGCTTTGTACAGGACACTCATTTTGACATGGTCTTTTAACAGTTTGAATTTAATAATTCGAATGATCCTGTTTAGCATAACCGTTATTTTTTGCATTAAAGTTTTATCGGCGTTGCCCCACGCCAATACTCCATACTTTAGGTGAGGGTATGCAAATGTATAATAGAGATTAATTAGTGTTTGTCGATCTACATAATGTCGGATTTAACATAAGATTCTCGCTGCACTTGCAAGTTTTTTTGTAACATTTTCAATTTGTAAGTTCCATTTTAAAGCTCGGTCAATGTGGATTCCCAGATATTTTGCATTGTTTTGTTCTTGAATTGTCAGCTCTCCCATTTTTATATTAATTTCATTTAATAGCTTTCTTTTACTCCTTGGCTGAGTAATGAAATAAGTTGTCTTGGAGTAATTAATAGACAGTTTATTGCATATCATCCAATCATTAATGCCATTCAACTGTTCAGTTACTTGTTGTTGAAGGTGATCAATATTTCTGTTTTTCAACATCAGTACTGTGTCATCAGCAAATAAATTAACGTAAAATTTAGTATGAAGAGGTAAGTCATTAACATACAGCAAGAATAGGAAAGGACCCAAGGTTGATCCCTGTGGTACACCACATTTAATCACGTTGTTTTCTGACTGGGCACCATTACATTCTGTGTACTGCTGACGATTACTTAGGTAGCTAGAAAGAAGGTCATGCATATTGCCTCTAATGCCATAAGCTTCCAGCTTTTTTAGAAGTATTTTGTGATTGACCGTATCAAAGGCCTTTGACGAGTCTTAGAAATATGCAGCATGTAAGATATCCTTCGTCAATATGCAATTTTAATTTATTCGTCAAATCAACAATGACCATTTCAATAGAATGGCCTTCTCGAAACCCATACTGCTGAGTGGAAATAATATTATGTTTAGTCAAAAAATTTTCAAGTCTAAAATAAATTAACTTTTCAAAGACCTTTGGTATTGGTGACAGGAGTGATATTGACCTATAATTAGTAGCTACATTTTTAGGGCCACCTTTGTGTATTGGAATTACTTTAGCTTGTTTTAGAGTGGCAGGAAATTTTCCCACCTCGAAGCATTCATTAAATATACTAACTAGAAATGGTGAGATTATTGGTGCTAATAAATTCCAAAATTTATTGGGTAAATTTTCAGGTCCGTTGGCTTTCCTTGGGTTGAGTTGATTAAGTTGAAGATATACTTCATCATTTGTGATTGGTTCGTAAGCAAATGAATTAACAACACTTGGTATATTAAAAATATTTCTAGAGGGCGGTATTTTAGCATTCATATTAGGACCAATATTTGCAAAAAATTCATTTAGAGTTTTTGAAACGATTGATTGGTCAGAAACTTCTTTTCCCTCTGAATCAATGATAGAGGTTATCATCTCTTGGTATCTCTTTTTATTGCATATGATTTCACTAATTATTTTCCACCGTTGAGATAAATCATTTTTATGACTAGTGAGCTGATTTTGATAATACATTCTTTTTGCAATTTGGTCAGTTTGTTTCGGTGTTTCTTATACTTCATTATTAAATCTACATCATGTTGCTTACAGCAAAGTTGAAACATTTTATTTTTTGTTTTAACAGATTTCAGTAGACCCTTAGTCAGCCATGGCTTCGATTTAGCTTTCATTTCCTTACGAGATGGTCTTCTTAATGGAGCATGAATGGATGTAACTTCCTGAATGATTTTCATTAAATTGTTTAAGTCAGTGTCTGGATCTGATAGTAGGGACAAGCACTGGAGTCTATTGTAAGCGTCTTCTGCATATGTATCAATATTAAAGTTTTTCATGTCATGAATTAGTCTGTTACTAGTTTCCTTTTGTTAGGCTTGCCAGCGGTCTGCAGTATGCAGAATGTTGGTAGGTGGTCAGATAGATCAAAGATCAAAACACCTGACAAGCGAGTTTTATTGATTGAATTAGTATAGATATGATCAAGAGTGCTAGTACATGTTGGAGATATTCTTGTTGGTACATTAATTAATGAATAGCACCCAGCAGAATATAAATCACCGAGATAGTTTTTCACTTCAACATCTGAATTAATTTTGGAAAGATCAATATTGTAATCACCAACAAGAAAAAAAGAAGAATTGGATCGATTAAGCTCGTGAATTATGTTGCATAATTTATCTTGAAATGCTGAATAAGACTGTCTTGGATGCCTGTATATAACACCTACGACAATATTCTTTCTCGGTTGATGTTTATTATTAGGAGACTTATTTAGTATTTCAATAAATAAGCTTTCACAGTCATTATTATCCACCGAAACGTTGTAGTTAATACAATAGCTCAAGTCTTTTCGGATATATATGCCTACACCACCTGCATTAGTTAAGGAATCAGAATGAGCAAAGTTATAATTTTTAATATCCACAAGATGTCTATTTGAGGAATTAAGTTTTGTTTCAGAAATTTCGGGCAAAGTAGGCATTTGCGTCAAAAGAAGCTCAATTTTAGATTTATTTTTAGGCAAAAATCTCACATTAAAATGAATTAGTGCCAATTCATTATTATGTTTAGTTTTTATGGTGTGAGCAAGTTGGGAAGGGGTATGATATTCACAGTCACCACTACATAAATTATGAGAAGATTCAAAGTTATCAAAAGCAGTTTTCATTTCACGTCAACTATGCACTAAGTTTGATCTCCTATGAAAAGGAAAACAAATTGAGAAAACAAAAACAAAAGAAAAAAAAATAATAATACAAACAGAAGCACAAAATGTAAAATAGTCCAACTTTTGCTTTAGTGCTAAAGCAATACAAGCACTATCCTGAAAGACAGATGACCTACCATTATAATCAGCTAGAGAGTGTATTAAGCTGTATAAAGAGTAAGCTTAAAAATCTTCAGTTCTGCATGAAAAGTGAACCAAGGGCAAACAATAACTAAACTTCATCTTGAGTAGATTAGCCTATACCATATATTCCAGAAGAGAAACAACTTTTACCTTTTTGCTAAGAGCATTCTCCATGTAGTATATACTGCCATCGTTCGTCCAGTAAGAGTAAATTTCGTTTTTTCTTTTTAATAACTGAAGTTTCTAGATGCATCTTATTCTCGTTGCTGTGAGAGATTCAGTTATTAAAAATGGTTTCCCAGCCAGTCTTTTTTTAGTACCAAATATTTTTTCCTCGATGTCATGACGTATAAATTTCCCAATAATGAGTCTGGGTTTTGTTGTTTGAGCAGATGCTGATGAGTGCCGGTACCCTAATCTGTGGCTTCTGTCAAGATCGTGTTCATTAATGGATAATCCCAGCTTTTCATCAATAAACTTGATTATTAAGATTGTTTGTGTTTTCATTTTCTTCTTCCTTAAGCCCATGAAATAGTAGGCAATTGCGGCGAGAATATTGCTCGAGGCTTTCATTTTCTTGGGCAGCCCTGTCCAATTTTCCATTTAGTTCTTCAATCTTTTCATTTAAAGATGATGTTTTAGCCTCGACAAAGGTTGAGAGATTCATTGATATTGCAGTTTGAAATTCCTCATTGGCAAGAATTTTCTCTGTTAATTTTCCCACAATAATATCAATAAAGGTATTATTTGCAATGAGGTTTTCAGCTGCTTCAATTTGACTGTTTAGTAGTTGGGATTCAGAAAAAGCTTCAGTTAACACTGTTGAATCTACCAGCAGGCTTTTAATGATGGGTTTCAGCATGTCTTCATTGATGGATGGTTGTCCCTTTTTGGTTGACTGTTGTTGAAGCATTATCAGAAGATTTTATTATAAATTACAGCAAAAAATTTAAAATATATAATGATAGGCCAAAAATATCCTACTCGCAACTCATCACCTTATTCAAAATGGATCACCTTATTATTCAAAATGCAGAAACTAGAACCAAGAACCGTGGGCCTAAAACCCACAAAAATTGGATACGTGGACAGGATAATTGTACTTTCCACTTCTTAAATAGAAGAGTTTACTGTTTTCTGCTAGGCTTGTACCGTTTACCAGTAAATACCACGCAGTAACTACATCACTTCTAGACTAGAGCTGGCTGATGACGATGTGGTTAAAAACTAAAGACTGACTTTCATTTTCATAGTAATATAAAGCTAAACGCGTTCAGGAAAGCAGGACTTCTTCAGCAAGCCCGAATTTGTTTAACGCTAATGGCATTCTTGTCACTTTCTTGAGACAGGAGTGTGGGCCTACTGTAGACCTACCAAAAAAACGAATCATACTAACAGGGAAAGAAAGCAACTAATTTTATATCACTTATGTAGCCTTCATTCAATATTTTTTCCGAAATAAAAATTAAAGTACTTCCCCGCAAGTTGGAGGAGGCTCTAAAAAAAAACCTTCCGAAACATCGTTGGTGATTGAAGTCCAGGCAATGCTGGCTAACATTGATTACGAGTAAATTATGAACTTTACTGAGGAAGCAACCGCTGAAGCATCAGCAAAGAAAGGAAGCGTAGTTACAAGCTCACTAACTTTTGATCCAGTAACTGACGTCGTGGGCGTGGCCATTTCCATAGCTGTAACTTTAGTATCTTCAAGTGCAAAGACTAGATCGCAGTGTATGTTCAAAAATATTATTAGTTTGAAATAAATAAATTCTCAAGATTTATTTTGTACTCAAATAATTAATAATTTAATCATTTTAAGCATTAGCCTCTTCTCAAGCATTAAAGAAAAAGTGAAGTGACAAGGTAAGAAAGGAGATAAGCCTGAATTCCTTTATTTGTGATAGGAGGATAAGCACACAACTAAATGAAACATTATGACTGGTTTCACTTTACCCACCATTTAAACCACATTATGCTCCATTTGCAAGAAATTTCGTGTAAACTCTCCTTAATACCTAATTGCTCACTGTGGATCCTTGAATATTGGCCATATTCGCCAAAACCTAATCAAACCAGTGACACCTCGGAAGTATGTTCCTAGTTGCAATTCAACACCAATCATGAAGTAGATTTTTAAAACCCGTACATACTTACTCACTACTGACGTCGATTTGCGTGGACCTCTTCATAGCTTGCAGCATGGTGAGAAACCTCCCATGAAAACCTCTCCCGTTACGTATCGTGATGTAAACGTCGATTTGCGAGGACCTCCCCATAGCTTGCAGCATGGTGAGAAACCTCCCATGAAAACCTCTCCCGTTACGTATCGTGATGTAATAATCAATGAATCAAATTCTATTTTACGAAATTAGAATAAAGGTGTACTTGTGTTATTTACGCGGATTAAGATGTAACAATACAGTAGAAAATGTGAGAATTGTGGAATGCGCAAAACACTCACAAAAAAATGCTTAATAACACTAAAAAACACAAGAATCAAATTTTCATGATACTCGCAGTATTAAGGCAAGACGCTGAGCCCAACCACGCGGCTTAGCGAGTGGGCAACACAGCCCCTGGGCAATACTGGCCTTTTCAACGTATCAAGCTTGAAAACTTTCTGCATTAATGACTTCGGTTTTACTCGCGTGATGAAACAAGTCCAATAAAACTCGCCCAGAACAAGCCCGAAACGCTTTGCAATAGCTTCTTCAAAAGCGTGTATTATTTGCTGCATTAAATTAAAAATACCGTTCGAGAATTAAGCTGCTTTTAAGTGATTGTTACGGTATACTTGTTAACAGGATAGTTTACAATTGTATTACCCGCTGATTACAACACCCAAAAATCGAACCGCTACAGTCATCAAAAAATCAAACTCCGGAAGAGCTATTATGGTTATGCAGCATTTCTGTTAGCTTACAATTTCGCGGATTACTAGCAATTAATTCAAATCGAAGGGAGAAATTAACTTCTTCACTTGTAAGACAAAAGGTCAGTTGTCGTTTTTTTCTTTTTTGTGTAACTAAACCATCACAGTAAAAACAACGTTGATGAAGATTTGACTGGAAATGCAGCTGAACCAGGGGCGAATTACTCTATTGTGTCAGTTAGCCAAACATTATGTCTGAAAACATTCAATCTCGAAAGAACATGTTGATTGAATGTTAAGTGTTACACAAGATGAAAAAAAAAAGGTTTACCGGTACTCATTGCACGAGCAGGATAAAGCTAAACGAGCCTTAAAAAATGTGCATTCTCACTGTAATCATAGATATGCGTATTTTTTATGATCTTTGTTACTTCGATTACGCTCGCAGTGTCGCACAAAACCTCCCCATGTTTTAGGAATAAGTCAGCGCTATGTTACTCACAACCCAGATAAATTCAAACTCCTTGTACTTGAGTTATTATTTCATTTATCAACTCAAACCTGGTATAAACATGGAATCAATTTTTTCCACTCGGTCTTTCTAAACTCTAAACTAAAAGTTTTTCCAGTCGTGCATTAGTTTTCTTCTTTTGCGCTACAGCTTAAAACCCAGCTCAGCCGTAAGTTTGCAGGATTAGTAATGGCACCAGAAACGGGCCAAAACGTCTGCCCATGCGCTTTTTACCGCTTGTTGGCGTGTTATTTGAAATGTTACGATGCAACACAATACTGAGTAACTGTTGCGTCATATTACAACAAATATCACAGCAAAACATACTGATATTCTACATACAAGTGTTGGTTTGTGAGTACACGTAGCCTACATTGTTGACTTTATTTTGAAAGTTTTGCTTAGCTGTCAAATACAATTTTTTTGGCACGTATGAAGAATAGAGCGAAAACGTTCAGTATTTGTTTTAGCGCAATAAAAAGTAATAACTCAAACTCAACTCATACCTCAAATTCAGCTAGCAAAATTTCTTCAATATCCTCTTCTTCATCATCTTCTTCCTCCGCTTCTACAGCCTCCAACCTCCGTTCCTCCTGCTCTGCTATTAATTCAGCTCGACGCACTGCCATCTTCTCTAGCTAAATATACAATACACCGGTACTCAACATCAACCTAGAACGATTCCCCTTGGTTATTCGTTGACCTTACAATAAAAAAATAAATATACAATAGAAAAAGTTTTACCAAGCTTCGTAATACTCAACTAGCCAAAGGGACTTAGTTCAAGAAATTGATTGAGCAAAGAATCGCATTTTGATCACAAATTTATATCTCAGCACATGATGTCATTTATAAGTATAATGCTTATGAAAAAACACAAACTGCAATCTGTATTTTCACATTAAAATGAAACAAACATCTAAAAAAGCTTTTATTTTTTGTCAAAAATCATCTCTTCATACCTTTGTACGCTAATGATCTTGAAGCTGGGGTTTGCACATAATTTTTTGCTTTTAACATAGAACATCCCGCCCTTAATATACTTTTATGACTCTTATGCTTGAACTAATTCATTTCACTTCCAAAAAAGAACTCTTATATTAAGATGATTTCGAAAGATGAAGGGTTCTGATTTAACCAATCAGCTTTTTTTCTCTCTAACCAATCAAAACCCTTCATCTTTTGTACCAATCAGAACTTTTTCTGTTGCTTTATAAATCAGTTCGGCTCACACATGCTTCATTCTAACGATTTCCTCTGAAGATTGTCAGATAATGAAATGAATGAATCTTCTACTTCATGCCATTTTGAAATACATCTACCTCGCAATAACTCAAATTTGGAGCTCGTGAATATGCACAATTGTGACACACAATCAAGAGAGCGTTAACATGTTTTGCACTTAATCTTACACGAATTTCATT
Source organism: Trididemnum miniatum (assembly GCA_964006365.1). NCBI lineage: Eukaryota > Metazoa > Chordata > Ascidiacea > Aplousobranchia > Didemnidae > Trididemnum > Trididemnum miniatum. The sequence continues at coordinate 5,084,637 of OZ023240.1, forward strand.
TTTCTTTTCTTGAATTTTATTTCCTTTCAACAATCGCATATCCCGGCGTTGTCTCCACATTTTTACTCGAGTGGGTAGAAGCCGCTTCAAAATATCAGTTTCATCGACTTGCAGCAAAATGGCGAGATCAGGAAAGTAATTATTCTGAGTAAGAAACAAACACTCATCCGCACCTCGTGGAAAGCCTTCCAACACAAATCCTGTTGATCTGAAACAAAAAGATTGACGTAGCTATGAGTTTGAATTGCAAAGAAAATCATGACGACTGAGTTCCCTCAACTTTCTTCCAAACTCGTGCCCTTGAATATACAATGCTTCATAAGGCACATTCCCGCTGATTGGTTAATTTCGAACAAACAGGAAAAAACTAGCCGAAAACATAATGAATACTAAAGCATTTTGTGAGCGAGAACTGAGAACAGGTTTCGCATAGTCAACAATGTGCATAAACAAAGCATAATTTTATGTGGTCAATGAACATAAAATGCAAAGTGCAAACAAAAAGTTGTCGCCAGCAGCAAATCTACGTAACACTTGTCATGTGCCAGGGCAGTAAAAGTGCTTTGAAATGCTTGTTTTGAGAACCTAGCTTGGACTACGTATGTCAGGACCTGCCTTGCGCAACTCCTAATGTGCCTTTTTACTAAATTGCAAAAAGTTACATAGCACTGCTTTCAGGAAAAAGCCATTCAAACAGTCTTACTTAAAAGGTTCTTCTTTCCATAGGGGTGATACTATTTTTTCCAGTAATTCAGCTGGAATCGCATCATCTTCGACTAAGCTTGCATAAATAGCTTCTTCGGCGTCATTGAAACCATAGTTAGGTTCAGCAGACTGTTCAGCGTTGAGTGTATCCTGACAGATTTTAGAGCATAAGTATAAATCACTTCAACGGATATAATGTTCGAAAATGTGCATACAGTTAAGTTCTCACTAATGCAATCAAAAAGCAAGGTTACTATAGATAACGTAGAATTATTTCTCATAGACAAGTGCTTGGTTGAAGGAATCACAAATTACTGTTTTGAATAATCCACATTCTAGAATAAGATTCTAACCCAAACTTGCATAAAAGTAGACCTACACCAACACTTTCTTACTACTGTAAATTCAAAGATTAAATGAGGAAGCAAAATTCACAGAAGCACTTCCACGTCTACTCAAGGAAATTTAACTGATACGTGACAAAAATAAATAACATAGCTAGAAACATCAAGATAGGATTTAAAACTTAACTTTTAGTAAAACGTTAATAGCCAGTATGTTTGCTCACTTTAATCATATTTATTATCCCAATGAATTACAAAAACATCTCACTAAGCACAACCCTACAAGGCATCACAACACCCATGGAAATATCTTAGTTGTGAATGCAACGGAAGGTGGCTGCACACAGGCAAACGAATGCGTTTGCGATGGGAAATCCCCAAAGTTCAAGAGACCAACGTCTACGCTTTAGCGGCAAAATGAAACAACTATGCACACCGTTGCCATCGCTGCGACTGTTGCGATAGCAACGACATAACGTATCCTTGCTTGGCCGTGTCGAAATAAATGCTATTAGATTTGGGAAAAATAAACTTGGATTTATGCTTCAATGACTTTCGCGTAACGCGCCAGGTTATGCAGTGGCCAAAATGCAACTTCCATCATGCATGTGCAACAAAAACTTAGAAAGAAAATCAAGCCTCTTTCTCAACTGAACAAAATGCTTAGATCCGCCCCCGAAAAAGCGATCAATAGGCCGAGATTTTCGCCACAAGAATTGATCAAATTGGCACAATAAGTGGTACTGTTATATATGATGCTACTGACTACCGCCGGGCAGCTAAAAAAATCGGCTACCTTACACAAACACATAGATAGGCCTACTATATTTCCAAATACAAGCTACAGTTTTATCGCACGGTACCGTTTGAGCTTGGAAATCGCTTGATAGAGTAAATACGACTCCACGACTACAGTAGGCCTACTTAATATCAGAGTTTTTTTAATGATTTGATTTTGAACACTCATTTCTTTGCTATTTTCGCTACGAAACTGAAAGAGTAACAAAGTAAGCTAACCTATCTTAGGTGAAGCCTACATAACATGCTTCTAGCCTTTTAAAAACTACCCACAGGCCTGGGCCGCCAGCATGCACAGCTACACCTACAATTGAAAGACTGGGCAAAAAATTAAATCTAAAATGACTTTATTCACAAATATGGTCAACAGCCTATGTAGCCACTTTCACAACGTAGTTTGCTCGCGATTCCTGCGACTAAGCAAGAATCGTAGAATCCCCTTCTTTTCACTTGCGGTGACCGAAGCCGCTTCAGTTGCATTCTATGTGCATAGTTTGCAATTTGTCTCTGGAATCGCATCACACGAGTTGTACGAATTTTTGCGTAGAAAATCGCAGCTGTGGGCATTGGCAGTCGCAGGAGTTGACGCAAGCGTGATCACAATGGTAGTAGCGCATCGCAAAGAGCTCTGTGTGCAGCCGCCTTTAGTCAAGTCGCACCTACCGTAGTTTCTTAAATACAAGCTGTGCCTATTAATTTTTAAACATTTTGTACAGTTTCTATTCAAAGACGGCCTCAATTTTTTATACGAGCGTTTTCGTCTTCAAAATGGTGTCCAGTGAGCATTCAAGTTAATCAATCATAAGTGACAGGACAACGGAAACACTAAACCAGCCGCAATTTTCTTGTCTCTTCGGTGAAACACTTTTAAGTAGGTCATCACGTGCTATCCTATGGTTAATCCAACAACTGCTATTCCTATCGCGTCTGTGTAAAGCACTCCACAAAACCAAACGGAAGAAGTGCTAAGTACTAAGTAAAAACAAAAGTAGCATTTGCCTGAATGATCACAGCATCATTGATAATGATGATGAAACTGACCATTAATACAGTAGTTGAAACAAAACACACCTTGTTTGAGTTGTTTTTGTTGCGTGTCGTTAGATTTACTACCTTTGTTTTCTTGTGTGAGTATAGAAACGGTTTTGTATGTTACGGCTTCTACTCAAGAAAATACGATATGTAAAAACACTTCAGCATAAAACTTATACCATCATCAGTCTTCTTCTATGTATGAGCTTACACCATCTTTTTGCAAGCGTTTCCTTAACAGGGCCACTACTGCGAGTTCATTGCACGAACTCAATGAAAATTGATCCTACTTTTCGTGCGAGAGCTATCTATAAACGTTATGAAACGAGCTCACCTAGGAGTTTCCGACGATCGGTTGCCACTCAAATAGAGGAATAATGCTAAGCGATTTTTCTCAACAGTACAAGTGAACTTTCCTCTCTACTCCCCCTTTAATGCTGCACTACTATCCGGGAATTGCGTATTAGTGACCATCAGTTTTTCTAGGTCATTTGTATGACCAAACTATCTGATCGAACATCAACAGTGCAAAAACAGCCGAGTGTGTCTGCAGCTAATCAATTTTACAACCACGATAGAATAAGTTTTTTACTGAAGAGTATGTAATATGATTGCACTTTCCAATACGAGTAGGCTACTCGCCAGTAATTCTTACTACAAGGACAAAGCCTGTCATAACACATAAATTACTGCAGAGCTTGGTTCAGCGATTCCTCTACGCACAGCCTCTTCAACACTCTCAGATAGCTCCTTTCGCAGCAGTTTTTCCTCTTCATGCTCAGGTCCAACTTTGAATTTCGTTTTTGATAGTATCAATTCCTACAAACATTGCATACAGTTTAAAACACCGTTATATCTCTGCATCAACCGGTACCCACAACATTATTTAGTAATATCTATAACTCTTCACTTTTTCTTAACAAAAATAGGGGTATTTTCATTGCAAAAAATCCTCCATTAAGATTTAACTGTCACGAACCCTAACTGCATGAGAAGAACCCTAAAGCAGTTTATGACACATGTTGCTTTGTCACGTTCTCTTAGTACATTACTCGTTTCGCGGTATGTAGCACTCCCAGATCCCTAACTTTGCATGCATTAATGAACATTGAGCACAGTCAAATCTCGTTACTATGCCACTCTCGCTACTATAGGCTACCACTTTCCACCGTACCCAACAAAATTCAATAGAAAATATAAGGGTTGCAAATTTACTATGCCACACTCTAATCTCGGTACTACTATGCCACGTGTGGTAGAATGTGCAGTACTGTAACGAGGATAAAACAGACCTGTGACATGACAATGTGATACAGCATTTACCTGTGCACGCCACGTTCTGTCTAACAGTGTTTTGCAATTAACTGTAGGCCTACAGTGCAGCACAATATTTTCAAATTTTACATTTTGCCTGTAATGCACGAGATCCGCCGAAAGAACATGCGCCCGCTAAAAATTAATTAGAGTTTTTGGCGGAGCAAACTTGATCGAATAAATGACATGTACGATTTCACCGGTACATATATACTATGGCCAAGGGGTGTCCATTTTAGAATATCAAATCTTACGAAACAGGTTCCGTTTTTAGGATTCGGTTTAATTGAGAAGAAAAATCGTGCGAAATAAATCTTTTCAGACGTTGCGTATAAACGCAAGTGCGCGCTCGGCGTCGTTTGTATGTGATCATGCGGTGTTTGTCAGAGGCCGTACAAAATTTGTGGGAGGCCATGAGTGTAGTATGTACCGCTTGTAGCCTATATATACTGGAGCAGTATTTTTTCATGTGTTTCTAAAATTTAGGAGCGGCATGCCCGCTGTTACCTCTATGACTAAGCCACTGCTTGTATATATGCTTCGAATTTACAGTGCTGCAATCCTTGTGCCTACTACAAATTCATTAAAAATGAAACAATTGGTTTTTTGTTTTGCAGTAGTCGAGCGGTTGCGTGCTGAACCGATATCAAAATAGTATTGACGGTCATTTTATAAATTTAGAATTGGGTTAAGGATTCAAAAAAAAAAAAGATTCGGAATTATTCTGGAATACGTAATTATTCTGAAATGGACAATGGACATCCCCAACGGTAGCCGTTCATTGTTTCGTTCGCAGCGTTTATCGTTTCATTTACGCAGTACTGCACATTAAGTACAGTACAGGGCATGGCTACTCAACTGGCGGACCGCGGTTCAAATCCGGATCTTCTGGATGTTGAAGCTGGACCCCAACAAAGTTTCAGCATATCGAGTATTTTTCAACTGATAACATAAAAATTTATCATAACTACAACAAAGTAAACCTTTAAAATGCGCGAGTCCTTTACGTGTCCTATTGTAACCTTCTTCGTGGGTGCAGGTCTCGGGTTCAATTACCAGGCTAGTTACACCAGATACAGTGTCGCCATCAGCTCGCCACCGCTGCGATGTTTCTACGGAGCTGCGTAGTCCAGGTGCTAAGCTGCGGAAATTAACCCCACCACTTATTACACGCTTCGGCGCAATATTCCGAGTACCGGTATAATAAAGATTTAATTTTAATCACAACCTTATTACACAGCGAGTCAAAAAAAGCGACTGCAGGCAGTTTTCATTAAATGGTAGTATTTTAAAGAAATAATCGATCGCTATGAAGATAGCAAGTAAAAAGATAACGATAAATGCGCTGGAAAGCGTCGGTGTTCATCGTGAGAATTTTAAAATTCAGCACCAGGTAAAAAGGAATGAGGAAAGCTAAGAAGATGGAGAATGAAGTAAGAAAAAAATGTAGAAAGTTAAAGCTAAAAAGGGAGATGAAGTGTTTTTAGCAAGTTGTTAAAAAGAAAAAAGCGCAATGTTTCTCCATAAAGATAGGATTGAACCCAGATCATCACACCACATTCTAAAAGGCAACTAACTGTGATATTATTCAATTTATAAAAAGCTAAAAAACAAGAAATCGTTTTTTTTTAAGTCAAATCTTATTATCTTCATGGTATTTCGCGGAAGGGTGTAACCAGCGCATACGGCGAGGCCCATCTCTAGAGCGTAGCGCCTGGGCAACACACCTTTGAAAAAACATCGTCCCTGTCCATTTGTCTAGTTAAGTGGGTTCCAAAAGCCCACGGACTTTCTGCATCACGATTAAATTTATGATGTAATCACCACTATCACTTGTTTTAATTATGACATCAACTAAATTGACTGTATCATAGAGCGGGACAGCGCTGTTTCGGGCTATTAGACCTCGTCAGCCGCACTCAGGTAATAGGTACACTCACCCTTCAGTACGCTTGACCTTGATCAACCAAACACCCTCCGGATTTATGTACCCTAAAAGAAATTTAACCTTTGTGGTACGTAACGTGCCACGCCAGTTAAATTCCCCACGTGGCCAAGGCACAACAATAAACAAAAGGTTAAATTTCTTTTAGAGTACATAAATCCGGAGGGGTGTTTGGCTGATCAAGGTTAAGCATTCTGAAGGATGAGTGTACCTTATACCTGAGTGCGGCTGATGAGGGCTAATAGCCCGAAACAGCGCAGTCCCGCTCTATGGTACCCTACCGCTGGAGTCGCTTTGCAACTGCTGGTAATGGAGGATATTATATCTTCTGACCCAAAACGTAGAAGTCGTTATATGACTTCCCATTCAGCAGGCCAGGAAGGACGACTTTTGTTTTAAAATTGACTGTGATTACACCTGTTGCAAGCAAGCCTGTTGGCCTTTGGAACTAAAGGTGCGTTTAGCGATACGCGGCAATGCGATTACCATTACAAATCACACTGGCTTGAGGTAACGCGATATAAAATTTGCTAACCTGCGTCAGGAAAGCTGATTGTTCAATGATGTTGTAACAATCAAACGTGCATAGTCTCATTTCCGTCGTCAAGGTTATTTCCAATATTTTTTTGATACCAGGCGATGAAGCGGTAAAAATTGTACAGGTGCAATTCCTTGATATCGCGTGGTTCTTATCGCGTTGCCGCACCACAGTTCAACGTCATAATAAAATAAACAAAAAAATTAGGTAATCGCGTTGCCGCTTGCCGCGTATCGGTGAACACACCTTAAAGCGATAAATGTTAGGCCCTGAAATTCAACGCTAAACCTCCCGCTCCGATAGCAATGTTGTTAATCACTCAACCAACCGGCTGGTGACGTTTTTTTGCCGGAATCAAATCAGATATATTTTTTTTCTGGACCTTTGCAAATAATGAAGTTTTCTAAATGAATCGATCCTGATTATAGTTGAGTAGCCCTGGTACAGGGCAACGATTTTGCAAATTCTTATTACTATGCCACTTTTGATACTAACTAAGCCACTTTAGCTCGTTCCCGACGGATAGCATAATAACGAGATTCGACTGTAGCACCCGAATTTTGCGGTGCATATTCAGGAGAGACATTCAGGCAACCTCCATTTTCACATCAGCGGGATACACAGATCTGGTAACATTCATAGCTCAACCGTTACAAGGGCCTAATAGCTCAGCATAGGACAAAAATAGATTGAGAGTCATTGAATTACTAAGAAATGCAATCACATTAGGGTAAACATCTCAAGAACTGCAATGATACAATAAAATTCTTACCTGCAATCTTTCTCGAAATGATAAATGAAAGATGCCAAGTCGTTTTGCTAAAAGTCTACCCTGCTGAGTTTTGCCACTACCTCGGGGGCCCAGCATCAAAACACGCAACGGGGGAATAGGCAGAGGTGAATTGGTAGGCAAATACGCCAGAGGGTGCTCCAAAAATTTTTCGCGATTTTCGATAGAAAAAAAATAGTAGAATCTTTCCCGATATTTTGCACATATGTCAGCATTTCCAGGACATAACACAAACGATTCCTATGACAAAGCATAAAGAACAGCATGTAACACACTATTAAGTTCTGATGCGAGCTGCATCAGAAAATCAAGAGGGTCGTAGGTTTTCCAACCTTGCTTTAAAGCCTCAAAAAGTAAGAACAGCATGGCCTTAACATTAAATATGGTAACATCAAAAAACCAAGATCAGGACTGCTACGAAAACCGTAACACTTAATTCAAGGACTTTTCAGGATTTTTTCAAGTCAGTATCAAGGACTTTTCCAGGACGGTTTTAAGAGCATTTTTGTAGGACTTGAAATTTAGTTTTTACAGGGTGACCCAAAAAGATGCGTACCCATAAAAATTTCAATTGTGACTTTGATTAAAAAGCTATTAATTTCAAATTACAACCACACATTATTCAGTTTATGGAAGACCATTCACCAGAGTTTCAGCTATTTCTGTCAATTTTTAGTAAACTTATGGCTTTTCCAAGTTGTGTTCCAAATGTCCACCATTTACTTGCAAGCAAACCTGTACTCGTGTGGCAAAGTTTTCAATGACTTTTACACACTCCTCTTTCGGGATGGCTCTTATTTTTGCTGTGATGGCAGTTTTCAGTTCCTCAATTGTTTGTGGATTTCCCTGGTATACATTGTCTTTGAGGAAACCCCACAGATAAAAATCAGGGAGGGTTAAGATCTGGTGAGTGCGGGGCCCATTCCTCATCGCACCTTCTGCTTATGAATCTCTCTTCGAACCTCTGCCTCAACCAAGCAAGGATTTCGTTGGCAGTATGAGGTGTGACCCCGTCTTGCTGAAACCATTGTGAAACTCTCAGAACCCCTCTCCGGCGTCCCAGCGACGCCCAGCACTTGTTCAGAACAGCCATGTAGCGCCCCTTGTTGACTGTCTGGGATCGGTCGTCATCATCTTCGAACCAATAAGGCCCGATGATCCCGAGCTTGTTCATGGCCACCCAGGCAGAAAATTTAACGAAATGAAGCGTCGTCTGAAGCACTTCGTCTGGAACCTTCGAACCCCAAAAAAACATTGTTTTTGCTATTGACGTGCCCGGAAAGCAAAAAACGAAACGAAATGCTTGCAACGAAATTGTGAATATTTGGAACATATCTTGGAAAAGCCATAAGTTTACTAAAAATTGACAGAAATAGCTGAAACTCTGGTGAATGGTCTTCCATAAACTGAATAATGTGTGGTTGTAATTTGAAATTAATAGCTTTTTAATCAAAGTCACAATTGAAATTTTTATGGGTACGCATCTTTTTGGGTCACCCTGTACTTCTATTCTTACACGTACCTACTTTTTGTAGCTACTAATAAAGAACAATTTTGGTGTAAAGCAGGGGTGTTCAACACGTGGCACGCGTGCCAAATGTGGCACGCGACAACATTGTGAGTGGCACGCGAGCTCTTGCCATATCTCATAAACATGCTACAATGCAGTTTTAAGCATTGTTATATAGTTTATTGCTGCAGTATCGCACTAATGAAATTAGTCTCCGATTATCACAGTTTTTGCTCGTCTATCCTGATTCAAGACGTATGAGGTGAGAAACTGCTAAGATCACTCATCCCTTCGGATAAATATATCTTAAAGAATCGGATAAATTATATATCTTTAAGAATTTAAGGTTAAATTTTTTAAGACATATTTATCCGAAGAGATGAGTGATCCTGGCAAGATCATTCGTTCTGGAAGATGAATGTATCTTACCTGAGGGCGGCTGATGAGGGCTAATAGCCCGAAAAAGCGCTGTCCCGCTCTACGGTACGTTTGACTGGAGTGCTTTGCACTGTTGGCAACGGAGAGCTGATATTAGCCTCCGACCCAACAGGAGGAAGTCGTCCTGACTTCCCGTCCAGTAGGCCAGGAAGGACATTGCTTTTTTAGTTACCGCGAATGTTCTGTCATAAACATAATATTTTTGTGCGAAAAAATTTGAACTGTGAAACTTTAAAATGTAATGAGAAGGTTAACCTGCTCGAAAGCTTCCACCCACTTTCTAGATTGATTATGCATTATCTTTAGTTTTATTTTCAGTAACAGGAAGAAACATATCCAGTTCTTTAAAAAAACGCTCATTTCTGGTCATCTTAATTTGGAAACCCAAACCTGTGTGAACAGGGATTTTCTGTCACGAAACTTAATAAATCTAAATTGCAAAGTCAGCTAACATACTGACACTAATTAGACGCAATAATGCGTATTGCTTTGCGCCGTTGAAGCTAAATTTTGCCAGCTAGCTCAGAACAAATGCTTGCAAAAAAGGGTTTTCGTTAATCGTGTTGTTGATAAAAGTCAACCTACTGCAACTATTTTTTTCGTATTTTTGTGAATGTTAAGTTCTTCGTAAGCAACATAGTTTTAAAAACAAAAAAAATTATTAAATTGATGATAGTTTACCAAGCGTTGGCACGCGAAAAAATTATAAAACAAAAATTGGCACGTTAGCGGGTTTGAGTTGGACACCCCTGGTGTAAAGCATTTGCATTACTAGCTACTGCCTACTAGTAGTTAAAGAGCTTCGCAATGCAATAAATTACTGCCTATGAATCCACTTTTCTCGATAAGTTCAATAGCTTTTACATACTTTACAGCAAAGTGCCAATAATCTTTAATTTAACAGTAAAGCTTCAAAAGACCTTCACAATGCAAATTATTATCGTGATAGCTTTGGTACAATTACAACGGACTCAAAATAATACATCGCAACTTTTTCAAACAAAAACATTTTTCCTACTTAATTAACAGCCAAACAGCATTTGTATAGACACGTACTGGAGATGGAGAGTGGATACCTTAGTCATCCATTTGTCTTATCTGAAGTGGAGACTAAGTGTTTGTCCCTCTAGCAGGGGTCCACCTATATTTGCAGCCTTTCCGCCATTCTTCCCTGTTCTTCGGATCTATCATTTTAACCTTTCTTTTTTCGAGGTCAACATTAATGACTTCCTGCCATCTCTTTTTTGGTCTTCCGATTTTCCTGCCTTGAACCCGATAAACCCTTGTCATGGCTGGTGGTTTATCTTGACTCATTCTTTTCACGTGGTTATACCATCTCAACCTCTGACTCCTCAGGTATTCTCTTATATTTTCTACTTGAACTATGTTTCTAATATTTTCATTTCTGACCTTATCCTTCAAAGTTTTCCCACACATCATTCTCAACATTCTCATTTCAGTAGTTTCGATTCTATTCTCATCCTTAGATCTCATGGCCCATCCTTCAGCTCCATAGCACATAGCACTTTTTACGCATGCTTTATATACTATTCCCTTCATCCTCAGAGACATTTTTTTTTTGCACAATACACCTGACAGGTTTTTAAATTTTCCCCATCCAACTCTTAATCTTGCTATTACTGCATCATGTACATTTCCCTCACTGTTTAACATATCCCCAAGATAACAAAACTTTTTCACAACTTCCAGATTGTCCCCCATTCAATTTTACTGTTTTTCTCTTCTTTGACTTTTCACATCTCCTCGACAACATTTGTATTGAAAATTAACCACACGTGCCAGACTTCCCTTAACTGCTGTGCATCCTTTATGCACCTATCTACTGCATTTTTCACATTTAATTGAGTTATTTCCCACTCTTTTTCCGCACACTGCGCAAGGGTCCACTTTAGATTGATTTATCATAATATTGCCAGTATAAAAGGCCTTGGTCTTATTAACATTTATCTTCAACCCTTTCTCTTGAAGCGCTCTCTTCCACTTAGAATACCTCCTTTCAACTTCAGACCAACAGTCTTCATGAAACACCAGGCCATCAGCATATAGATATTTTTTCGGTATTCCTTCCCTTAAATCTTTTGTTATTTCGTCCAATACTATGGCAAATAAAAGTGGACTGAGAACTGAGCCTTGGTGAACTCCAACCTTCACCTCAAACCATTCAGATCTTCGGTCCTCCATTCTCACTGCTGTCTCCACACAATTATACATTTTCACTATGGCTCGGATCTCTCTTTCCAACACTCCTTTCCTTTTCAGAGCCCACCATATCACCTTCCTTGGGACTTGATCGAAAGCCTTCTCCAGGTCTACAAACACTAAATATAGCTTTTTCCCAGCTACTTCATATTTTTCCATCATTTGACGCACCAAAAAAATTGCATCTGTTGTACCTTTGCCTGGTACAAATCCCATTTGCATTTCATCCAACTTCACATTCTTCCTCTAGCGTTCTTAAAAAATTCTTTCAATCACTTTCATCTCATGTTCAAGCAGTTTGACTCTTCTGGAACTTCTGCATGAACTTGTATCACCTTTTCCTTTATATAAAGGTAGCAAGTCACTCCTCTTCCAACTCTCTGGCAGCCTTGCACCATCCAACAACCCATTGGCCACATCCATAAGCCGTTTTACACAATCTTCTCCCACTACTTTCAACAAGTCAGCTGTAACTCCAGTAGGTCCAGCAGCCTTTCCTGTTTTCATGCGATTAAGGGCTTCCTCAACCATTCTTTCCGTTACTTTCTCATATGGTCCCTCAATCTGTCCCGGATTGCTAAGCACACCACTCCATTTATTTTCGGTATTGAGTATTGTAATGATTCTTCATATTCTTTCCACACTTTTATTCTATTCTTCCATAATACCTTTAACTGTCCATCCTTACCACGGATACATTGTATTTCATTGGCTTGTCTTGCCATCCTGAAAATTTGTTTTAGTCCTTCTGTTTTTTGTTCCGTAAGCCTCTCCAAGGTATGTTCCATTTCTCTTTCTCTTACTATAGCGATTATTCGCTTAACTTCCATCTTTTGTAACCAATATTTCTGTCTCGATACATCTTCTCTCTTCTTTTCTCTCTGATGGCCTCTGCCACCTATGTATTCCACCACTATGAGATCTTTCTTTTCTTGTGCTTATTCGTCACGCAACATACCCTTTTTACTGTATTCATCAATGTCTTTTCCCACTCATCCCAGTTTTCCACTACACACAATCTCTCTCTTTCCAGTTCTTCACCCAGCTGTCTTTGCATTTTTTCATCCTTCAGTTTCCACTATTCACCTGCCTCTTTAACATCGATGCCTCCTCTTTCACAACTTTACTCCACTTCATATGCATCACTAATAACCTATGTTGTGCAAAGCATTCTTCTCCTGGTATTATTTTTACATCTTTAATCATTTTCAAATCACCCTTTTCCATCAAAATGTAATCCACTACTGTGGCATGTCCATCGGACTTGCATGAAATCAATTTTTCATGATCTTTTTTAAAAAACGTATTACCAATTATCATGTCGAGGCTGTCCGCCAGTTCTAGAAGTCTTTCCCCCTCGCGATTTCTTTCTCCATAACCAAAACCACCATGCACTTCAAAATATCCGTTAGATGAGCATCCCACGTGACGATTAAAGTCACCCATGACAAAACACTTTCTCTTTTTAGACATCACTACATCACACAGCTCGTCGTAAAATGCATCCTTATCTTCGTCACTTTTTCCACGTTGAGGACAGTACACAGATATCACTGTGAAAATCTCCTCGTCAATCACTATGTCCATCGTAATTATTTTCGGGGACACTTTTTTCACCTCTACCATTTTCTGCATTAGCTCACTTTTTAATCATTAATGCAAAACCTCCTTGGCCCACCTCTTCACCCATCCAGTATAACGTATATTCATATTCTCCACCTTTCACCATTTTTGTACCTTCTTTTTCGTACCTCACTTCTTGTAGGGCACAAATATCCACATTCCTTCTTCCCAATGTCTCAACCACTTCCGCACTTCTGCCGATCAATGTTCCCACATTAACTGTTCCAAGTCTAAGCACAGTTTGAGGTTTTTGCACTAAAGTTTTATCAAGCTTCCTGGTCTCCTTAGTGGCTTTCTCACGAGCTCTCATTAGCTTAATGCCACTTGCATTCAAACTGGGCTTCTTCCTAGTAACTCTATTCGCCCTCAGTGGCCCAGGGTCCAACACTGAGGAACCACAAATATCTTCCTTTGCTATCTTCTTTCGCTGCATAACGTTGTTGATTCAGGCAAATATGATTTTTCCGGCCTCATGCCCTTGCTGACGCCAACCACAGTTATAAGCTGTGGGCCTAGCCTTTACCTCAAGAGGTTAAGTCCCCTACAAGGCAGTAGGGTTGTTACAGCACCAATCCAAAAAAAAAACGTCGTTATCCACTACTGGCATCGCACTCGTGCTTGCAAATTCAGTTATCACGTTTGCGCCGTCTACAATTTCATCACGTGCTTGGTTCACCTCATTTCTATCGCAATTTGCTTACAAACTCGACCACAGGCTTTTGCGTTTATTCCCTACATTACTTCACGTTTCTGCACTTCCTTTGGTTGATTAAGACGGGTTTGAAAACTAAAGTCAAGAAGTTTGAATTTATTCCTCTTTTGTTTCGCTACAAAGTGGACGTTTCATTTTGTGAAGAATTGCACAGTATTGCCCTTTTTAGTTCGAGTAACCTTCAGTTATTTTTTACCGATGTCGTGCTGGATTTTCAGTTTGAAGTTACAAAGAACACAATACATTATTTTTATCGAGTTTCCGGTGTGACAAAAGACAGCGTCAGAGCGGTGAAGGCAGGAGAGCTCCTGTCAGGGCAAGTTAAGTTAAAATCAGACAAAACGCAAGTGTTGCAGAGTGGATCTGTAACAAGGGTCAGTGGCATATTTTAGCCGATCCACCACTAGCAAATAAAATTAGTCATTCGTAAATACAAGAAATGAAAAGCATTCAATGACAAATAATAAAGCCAGAACAAATTGATACATATTTAAATGAGACGTTTCGGTTAAGTTTCACTAACCAATATCAATCTAAAGAAAATATAGTCACTGAGAGTAAGACACTTAGAAAATGCATGGAAACAACTACAAAGTTTGCGAACCAAATGGCCTACGTTCACTATCTTAATTTATTGAAAATGAGAATCAAAAGCCTTGAGAAACGTGAAATAAAATTAAAAAATAGCTGCCAGAGCGCTAACACTACGAAAAAGCAAAAACTTACCTTAAACTGTAGGGCAAATTCTCAGGTTCAGTAAAACTGGCGGTAAAAACTCCAAAACTATGTCCAAATTAAGTCTTAACTTCATGGGGAAAAACTGACGCTGAGTGAAAAAAAAACGACAATCCCACACTCTTGACTGGGAACTGTTTTAAAGTGAAATGGAAATAAAAACATTGCCAGTGGTGACATAATAAACAACTCAAACGGGGCAAAAGAGTTCACAGAAAGAATGCTAAAATAATATAGGCAAAAAAATTAGTAGGCCTAACATACAGAAAAAAATAACAACATATTGTAGAAACAAACATAAGAAACAGAGTTGGGTAGTGAACAAATACAACGGTGTCGATGAATTGTCAATATTGATTGCCGGACTGTGTTGATGTATTAATAACGTTTCTTTGATTAAAATTTGCTTCAAATGATGAGCTGTAGCCATTATTTCGGGTTGATCAAAATTGATTTTATGTCCAGGGTTGTCTGCTAAATGCTTTGTAACGTGTGTATTTTGACTTTTTGTACTTTTCGGGTTATGCTCTTGTAACCTGGATATGAGATTTCGGCGTGTTACTACCACTTAAACAAGGCAACATATGGACGACATTGTTACGACGAAGAGTACATCGTTTATCTTTGAACCGAAACATATCATTTATACAAAACGTATCATGAATTACACATAAGCGAACTTAGTCAATCAGATATTTGTGAAAAAAAGATCATATTTCCTTTTCAATTTTTATGGATTGGTTTGCGATATGAGGTAGTCGGAAAAGTATGATGCAGTTGGATGATTGATTAGAGGATTCATCGGTGGGTTGCGATTGGCTAACGTTGTTATGCTTTTTATTCAAAAACTTGCGAATTTGGGCTTGAATAAAAGAGAGAGGGTATCCGTTTAAAAGCAGCATGTGAGTGGTATTATCAAACTCTGTGTGGATTACCTCATATGAGCTGCATATTTGGTACGCTCTGTGTAGTGAGCAGGCAATTAAATTTCTTTTATATTTAATGGAACATGAAGACGAAAACTTGATGTAAAGTCCTGTGTGAGTTTTTTTTGCGAAAAACAGTAGTTTCGAAGTCGTTATTGGTGCTCCGTTTTGACTAATACGTCCAAATAAGCAAGTTGATTGTCCTGTTCACCTAATTCATGCATACATCAGCTAGAAACGGAGCCATAGGAATGCCCATCGCGACGCCATCAATTTGCTGAAAGAGTTTGCCTTGGAATTGAAAAAATCGTTAAATTTTCTGTTGCCATGTGAAAGTACTTGGTTTGACATGAGGTTGATCGTAAAATCTACTGGTACGTTGGTGAACAGGCTTTTGACATCTAAACTGGCCATTAAATGGTGGTGTAATTTGACATGTTTGACACGGTCCAGAAATTTTAATGTTTCTTTTACAGAAAAGTTGGTGGCGTAAAGGGGTTAAAATTTCAGTTAACCAGACAGAGCACTGAAGATTGTAGAACTGAGAATTGGTCAAAGAGGAGTGTTTTCCTTATGGATTTTGGGTAATCTACAGAAGGATAGAGTCGAGGCAGCTGTTGCTCGGATTCGGTGGTAATCTTCTGTTTTAAGGGCCCACGTTTTTTCAAACGCGCTAGAAATTGCTGAAATTTTACAAGTTTTCCAAAATGTTATCTTGTGTCGTTGGTCTAAATTTATTTTGATCTTTTAAAATCTGATGCATTTTTGAAACATAATCAGACTTTTATCGATACTTAAATTTTTGAGAGCTACAAGCTGATCAGGTGGTGAGTCGGAGAAAGACTTTCTTGCTGTAAAAAAAAAAAAAACAGATTTGTACTTGCTATATAATTTTATGAGCATTCGTTTAAATTCAATTTTGGATGGAAAATTTAGAAACGGCCGGCTTTGTTGGTACAGTTGTTAAAAACTTGCTTGGGTTTGCAGAAAATCAAAATGTGAAGGTAAAATGCAATATTTGAGTCCATAGTTTAAACTGGGTAACTCTAGAGGGGTGAGTTTCCGATGGGAGAGATTAATAACTAATTCGGGATCGGAAATTTTCGATATGCAATCCCAGCTTCAGCAATTTTTTGCTGTGGATTTGATTCGTGTACGTTGCCTGTTGCTTTTCCCATTCTTTAAGAAATCGTTCTACTGTAATTATAGAAAGATAGCCCAATTTTTGTTGTAGTTTAGAGGAGAAAAGTTTCATTTTGGAAAGTAAACGCATTTACTCCTTTTCATGTTGAAGAGATTTCGTTCAGAAGCAAAGATTTTCAGAATGAATGCGTTTTTTTGATAGTTTGAAGTTCTTTCTTGTACAATTTAAACCGCAGAAATACCGGTGTTAGGTTGTATGCATTTCTTAGGAAAGTCAATGTTACAAGAGCACAACCCGAAATCCAGGTTACAAGATAAGTCAATCGAGGTTACTAGGTCAATCCAGGTTACAAGAGCATAACCCGAAAAGTACAAAAAGTCAAAATACACACGTTACAAAGCATTTAGCAGACAACCCTGGACATAAAATCAATTTTGATCAACCCGAAATAATGGCTACAGCTCATCATTTGAAGCAAATTTTAATCAAAGAAACGTTATTAATACATCAACACAGTCCGGCAATCAATATTGACAATTCATCGACACCGTTGCATTTGTTCACTACCCAACTCTGTTTCTTATGTTCGTTTCTACAATATGTTATTTTTTTCTGTATGTTAGGCCTACTATCGGGTGTTGCGACCATGCCTTCGGGTGTTGCGACCATGCCTACTAATCCCCTCATCTTCAAGTTTCACTCTCGCTAGCATGTTACAACGTTGATCGTTTTGTCGCTTCTTCCCTTTTCTGTGTCCGTTTGTATTTGAAATCCTATATTGCTGTGTTAATTTATTTTGACGGTGCAGAAATAAAAGACACTACTACTACTACTACTAATTCTTTTGCCTATATTATTTTAGTATTCTTTCTGTGAACTCTTTTGCCCCGTTTGAGTTGTTTATTATGTCACCACTGGAAATGTTTTAGGTACCTACTGTATATGTGGTCATAATTAACGTTTAATATGCAATGTTTTTATTTTCATTTCACTTAAAAACAGTTCCCAGTCGAGAGTGCAGGATTGTCGTTTTTTTCACTTATCGTCAGTTTTTCCCCATGAAGTTAAGACTTAATGTGGACATAGTTTTGAAATTTTTACCGCAAGATTTACTGCATTTGAGAATTTGCTCTGCAATTCAAGTTGTAACAATAACATAAGAGATAACGTTGGGCTACTACTAGCCACGATGACTGACATTAGACGGGAATTTAAGTGAAACCCAAGAAGCCAGATAGTTTTTGCTTTTTCATATGTATAACGCTCAGGCAGCTATTTTTTTTTATGTTATTTCACGTTTCTCAATACTTTAGATTCTCAGGTTCAATAAGTTTACGTAGTGAACGGAGGCCATTTGTTTCGCAAACTTTGTAGTTGTTCCCATGCAATTTCTAAGTGTCTTACTCTCAGTGACCATGTTTTCTTTAGATTAATAATCAATGGTCAGTGAAACTTAACCGGAACGTCTCATTCAAATATGTATCAATTTGTTCTGGCTTAATTATTTACGATTAAATATGCTATTAAGTGGTGCAAATAGACATTCGATAAATCTATTGTCTACTGGTATAGATGATATAAATTGGTAAAGCGGTGCAAATGGATATTCGACAAGTCTATTGTCTACTGGTATAGGTGATATAAATTGGTACAGTGGTGCAAATAGACATTTGTCCAGTCTATCGTCTACTGATATAGGTGATATAAATTGGTGAAGTGGTGCAAATAGACATTCGACAAGTCTATTGTCTACTGGTATAGGTGATATAAATTGGTACAGTGGTGCAAATAGACATTGTCAAGTCTATTGTCTACTGGTATAGGTGATACAAATTGGTACAGTGGTGCAAATAAACATTTGTCAAGTCTATTGTCTACTGGTATAGGTGATACAAATTGGTAAAGTGGTGCAAATAGACATTCGACAAGTCTATTGTCTACTGGTATAGGTGATATAAACTGGTAAAGTGGTGCAAATAAACATTTGTCAAGTTTATTGTCCACTGGTATAGGTGATATAAATTGGTACAGTGGTACAAATAGACATTTGTCAAGTTTATTGTCTACTGGTATAGGTGCTATGAATTGGTAAAGTGGTGCAAATGGACATTCGACAAGTCTATTGTCTACTGGCATAAATGATATAAATTGGTACAGTGATGCAAACAGACATTTGTCAAGTCTATCGTCTACTGGTATAGGTGATATAAATTGGTAAAGTGGTGCAAATGGACATTTGTCAAGTTTATTGTCTACTGGTATAGGTGATATAAATTGGTAAAGTGTGCAAATAGACATTTGACATCTTTATAATTAGAGCCGAAAGGTTGATTCAACATGACGCAGCTGTCACATAACCACACCTTGTTATTGTTTTAGCTCTTCTCGTTTACTCACTGTCCGGTTTAGTAGTAGTGTCGACCTCAGCTTAACGCTACACGATAATGCACAGCGCAGTGCGCAATGCAAGTAGAAGCGGTAGTGTACTAAAGTTGCTGGAACTGCCCAGCAGTAAAGAGATGAAGTAATTTACAATTTTTTTTTCAATTCTTCAGCATTTTCTTTCCTGCTCTTCTTAATACTTTACATTTAAAAAGCACAGGGGTGCTCGAATGCCGCAAAGGTAAGGGAGGGGGCAGCTTTTTCAAAGGGCATTTTTAATACCACCGTACAGTTGATTATAATCAACATTTTTTTACCGATACTGTCAAACAAAAATTAATTTTCAACAGAGCCAGAGTAATAAGCACGTCGCATAAATACTAAAAAAAATGGTTAACCGGCTAATCTGTAACTGCTGAGGAGCATAATCTCACAATGCTAAAGCATAGTGTTGGGTAAATGCAGCAGACTTGAGCTTGCTTGGAGCGCTCGACACTGCTGGAGTCGATTTTTAGTTTTTTTAGGCTCGGTTTTTGTCGAGCTCGTGTCCAAGTCCAAGCCCAATGTATAAAAAAAATTCAAGACCGCAACCTTGTGTCAAAAGAGAAATTAGAATACATGCTCTTAAATTTCTTCGCCAGTGTTTATTGCTACCTGCTGGGATTGACAACTAACTGTTGAAACTGCCGTACAAAAAACGCAAATTGTAGTTTGTTTATTTCGCCGTAAATACAATTGAATAAACAAGGTATTAATATTGAACAATAATAATGGCCAGGAAGCACCAAAGAACCATTAGGTTTTCAAATCGAGGTGTCCCCTGACTGGAATATACGTATTACATAAGGGCAAACCAACCTAAGTGCGCGAAAATCAGAAGATGGAATTGGGTTATGAATATGATTTTTACGGAAAAGAGAAAAAAAGAAAATGAATACACTAGATATAAGCACATTTTCAGAAAAATAGGCGAAAACAGACAAACAAAATAATCGAATAATTCAAACAGGAAACAAGGAAAATTTAGATTCATATAGGCCTACAGTAAATCGGTAATATTGAATTTAGTAACTTGCAACAAGGTAGTTTTTACAAACCTTTTTGAAAGCTATGAAGTGCATTTATTCAAATTTTTATCGAGTTCGCTCCATAGCTTAGTGCCTCTGTGTAAAATGTGATTTTGAAAACCGAGGTGCGAAATACACAATTTCTTTAGATCTTCTTGTATTATGATCATGAATTTGTTGAATTTTTGTAAAGTTTGCATAAATTCCCGACGGCAACTCGTCGTGTACGAGCTGATTGAAAGGATTTAGCGAGTTTAAAATCATATAGATCTGCAAGCTTAAGTAATTTCAGATTCTTGTACAATGGGAATATTCGGCAGAATTTTGTATTTGATGTAATAATACGAATCAATCTGTTTAATCTCAAATTGATTTCTTGCAATAAATATTCATGCACTGTGCCCCAGACAATGATACCATATTGCAAGCGACTATAAACATGAGCACAAGGTACAGCGCGTAAAGTATCAGTTGACACGAATTTTCTTAATTTGCAAAATATCCCAGAACTTCTTGCAAGCTGCAGTGACAACTCTTTGATATGTGACGACCAGCTTCAGTTTTCATCGATGTATAATCCTAACTATTTGACCGCTTTTTTCCTTTCTATTAAAGCTTTGTTAATGGTCAATGTGAAGGGGGCCGAGATAGATTTTTTCGGAACTTGTGGAGAACTCCGAAGCTGAGGGTAGGTCATTGATGTACATTAGGAATAGTAAAGGACCCAGTGAGGAACCTTGCGGTACACAGAGTTGGGCAGTAACGCGGCACAAAAGTACTGCGATGCTGTAACGTGGTACTTTTTTAGTACCGTTATCGGTACTGACGGTGCTTTTAAAAAAATGCACCGTTTTTGGTATCGTCGTTACTTTTTAGACCGTTTTACTCGATATTTCGGTAACTTTTTTTGAGTAAACTTAAGAAAGTAAAAGCGGAAAAATTACCCAGTTTTTCTGCGAAAAGCAACTTCGAAAAGTACCGCGAAACCACGTTGTTGTAGATCAGTGGTCGGCAATCACCAGGCCCTGGCTCCGTGCGAAGTTTGTTACCGGTCCATATGCGTTTTCAGAATAAATGCTTTTAATTTAAAACATTTTGATAACGGTGGATGCAATTTCTGTTGCCAACGAATTTTTGCGGTTTTCACAAAAAAACGCTCATTTTAGCAAACTAATTGATCGAAAAAGGGCATGCAGTGAGTGCAGGCACTATGGACAATGCAAAAATGTTTTCGCAGCATATGTCTAAAAGCAGAAGCGCGGCTAAAATAAATGAAAGGAAGCTGCAATCATTATTAGTTTGAGAAATTATAGACTAAAAGTTAAATTTTAGCACTTTATCACAGGGCAAAAGGGGGGGCATGGCACCGTAGCCTCCCCCTGCGTGCGTCTACGACGTCAAATCACCTCTAACGGCAGTTTTTTAAATCCCCTAGAGGTGCTGTTATAGACGAATTCTACTACCAATATTGTTAACAACTGATTTCTGAATAGAAATAATTCATATTTTAATAACGATGCGAATCAGTGTTTCAAAAAGTGCTGGTCAACTGAGTTCAATTAGAGCAAATATACAAATTCACTCACCACAGTTTAATAACATCTATTTAAAACCCGACAGTCGATTTCACTCAAAAGGGATCATCAGGGGTATCTTATTCAAATAAAATCTATTCTATTTGAATAAGATAAGGTAAAACAGACTGTCGGGTTTTAAATAGATGTTTCTAAACTGTGGTGAATTTGTAGAAATAAATTCAGATTTACTAGCAACATACCTATTTAATGATCTTTCAAAAACTTTTACAAATGTGTTGCAAATAACGTAATTTTATAGAAATCATAAAAAAATTCCTCAACGCAAACTGCGGGCCGCACGCAGATCTTTTTTTTGCTCTTCACCGATTTTTAGTGGAAAAATAGTAGATCTGCAGACGTGTAGACTTTTTTATTTTTGCTCATCAATGCTTTGTGGGGGCAATTTGGACACACATTTTCCAAAAAGGAGCGATTGAGTAAGAGTCATTGAATCAAAGTAAAACTATAGACCTGCAAATTCAGAAAAAAATGTAGATTTTGCTTCATCTAAAAGTTCTGAGTATGATGCTACTGATACACCAACCTCTACCGAAAGTGGCATTGAAAATATTCTCCTTCAACACAATGATGAAATTCACACAGCAAGAGCCTTTGCAACATTTTTTTTGTATATAAGGCGTAAGCTCTTTCACGTCCGTAGTATTGTTCGAATGTAGCAACGTAGCCAGATAAACTGGGGTGTGACAAAAATTTTTCTCCAGGGCGAGTTTCTGATGATGATGCTCCTCATACCTAGCCTTACAACTAATGAAGGAGACCAACAGATTATTATACATGTTGCCATACATGAGAATGCTTGTTTTAGTAAGTGTGCCATTGTCACCTTGTTAATATAACCGACCCGTTCGCTTGCAGTATCAAGATTCGCGTAAGACTACAACTCAGACCTTACACTAGCACCAGATGCGACAAAAAGCTTGATAAGGCTTTAATTTTGTTGCTTTGCAAGACGAAAACCAAAACAAAATTAATTTTCAAGAAAAAAATTTTCGTTTGAAAGCACCGAAAATCGGTACCGACAGTACTTTTTTAGCAAAGTATCGGTACCGATATCGTCGTTACTTTTAAAGTACCGAGTGCTCAGCTCTGGCGGTACACCACAAGTGACATTTTACAAATTAGACTCGCAATTAGCAATTTTAATATATTGAAATCGATTGTTTAAATAATCTCCGAAAAAGTCTAAGGACGAGCCTCTAAATTCAAAGTACTTTTCGAGTTTCTAGAGTAAAATGTTATGATCGACCGTATGGAAAGCTTTTGATAAGTCTAAAAATAAGCAACAGTTGTACAATATTTTGTCTGCGGTCGTCATGAGATTGTTATGAATGTCAGCAATGATGTGAATAGTTAAAGAGTTTTTGCAAAACCGTATTGATATGTTGTTAATAATTTGAATTTTTCTGGATAGTCGATGACGCGATTAAACAAAAGTTTTTCAAATATCTTACTAAATTGAAACAACAAAGAGATTTGAACAATAATTGGTAGGCTCGTAAACATAGCCCATTTTGTATATCGGGACTACTTTAGCAAATTTTGAAGCTTCTGGAAAAACTCCTCGGGTTAAACAGAAATTAAATAATATGCTGAAAAATTTAGCGATAGAAATTTTTGCTAGTTTAATGAATTTGGTTTCGTAGTCATATTTTCTAATTGCCTTTTTATCTTCAAGTGATGAGATAATAGTGATTAGTTCATCAGGGGTTGAAGATGACAAAAACAATGAGTTTTTGATATTAGGAAAGTGTAGAAAATTTTCGGAGGAGGGTGAACTTGGGGTAATTGAATTTGCCATATTGGAACCAGTGTCTGTAAAATATTGGTATAAAGTATCTGCAATTACTTGAAGATCAGAAGTTACATGACCCGACTAAATTTTTTAACTTCGATGGGAAACTAGATTTTTTTTATCAGGATTAACTATTTTATACACGATATTCCACACAGTTTTTTGATCGTTGCTGTTTTTACGACAAAGATTATTGTACTGGATGCGTTTAGCATTAGCAATCACCTTGTAGTTCTTGTAAGACTCGGAATCAATCTGAGGTAATTTCATAAGCTTTTTATATCAGAGTAATCATAAAAGTTAAAAATAGAGTAAGCTGTTGATAAATTCAACTTACCTTAGGCAGTTAGCTGGTAAAACTTATTACTGAATTCACGTATTAGCCGGTTAGCCTTTTAAGAGTTTATTATAAGGAAGTGTTTTGCTATTCTGAAGTACCGGTATAGGGTAAGAGTGAAGTCAGTTTACTGTTCAAGATCTAAAGTTCTGTTTGCCTAGTCTAGTTACAAAAACGGTACCGGTGTGCTTTTTTGAGCTTGTTTGAATTAAGCTGTGGTTTGGGGTTAGAGTTCAGGGCTACGGTTAGGCCCTATAATTTAAAGGAAGTGTCTATTTTGCCACTAACGGCAAAATAGCTTCAAGGTTTATTTTTGCCGGATATAGTGCAATCCATGTAGTGTGAATACTCATGACTGTTTTTGAGCGACAGCAAAATAGCTTCTAGATCTATTTTGCCGGAAGTAGATGCTGATTTTACACACTGCCGGCAAAATAGACCTAGAAACTATTTTGACGTTAACCAGTTAACAGCAAAATAGACACTGCCTAATTCAAACAAGCCCTGTTCTTACTTGTTTAGGGGTCAGCCTTGGCCTTTTTGCACATTGCAGCATTGAGCGACATACTGGTATGCAAGCAACTTTGGTATTGCATGCTACCGGCATAGGCCTACCGTACTTTATTCACTCAATTGCAATTAAACAGTTGAATACTTGAAAGCTTGCTTGTAGGTGATTTAG
Source organism: Trididemnum miniatum (assembly GCA_964006365.1). NCBI lineage: Eukaryota > Metazoa > Chordata > Ascidiacea > Aplousobranchia > Didemnidae > Trididemnum > Trididemnum miniatum. The sequence continues at coordinate 5,109,269 of OZ023240.1, forward strand.
CCCACTGATACTCCTAATATCTAGTACCGGTACCCTTACCCATGTCTAATCTTGAACGGTATAAAAATTGATAGCATTCATTTAATTTTGGCATTTATCACTTAATATTCATCATTGGTAGCCTAGTTCTTTAATGGTCATAATTTGCTACGTCCTAACTTGATGTTATTACAAAAAATTATGTCTGTTGAAAAGTGTTGATTAGTCATATACTCTTATCCCTTTCAGTTTCACGCTGAAATGCAAACTGCATGCTTACATTTGTGTAATTAATTGATATTGTAATTGTCATTGTTCACTTGTGTTACTGACACAAGCTACCAATAGACCATACCTTGACAGTGACCAATCGCATAAATAGACACAAGTTAAACACCAACTAAAAATGTATATCATTTCATGATATATTTTTTGCCCGAGGGCTTAGCTACATTTTGTGCAATTTTCAGGGCTTTTGTTTTGAATTTTCGTCAGTCGCAGGCACTATGCAAAGACATTAATATTAAACTCACTGGTACCTTATGTTAACAATTGGTATTTTCAAAATGATATCATTGCAGAGATAAATGAAAACAATTTTTCGCATTATGCAATATTGATGGTATTTAAATAGATTGTCTTCTTAATTTTTCAATTTCAGTTCATTTGATGCCACTAGTATGTTTCGGAAACCAGAAAACTTGCTGATTGCTTATTGACATGTTACGGAAGCCAGCAAGTGAAGTTTTTGACTCACTTGTTTTAAAAGTGGATTGAAACGTTCAGTGGCGTAGGCAGGAATTTTCAATGGGAGGGGGGGTTGAAACACTTAGCCGCATTGTAACTTCAATGTTATCACTTATGACGCGGTTGCGCAAGGCGATTCATATTTTCGTCAGTAAAAAGCGGAAGCTATATCACAATTATAGTATGTCGCCTATACCACAAAAACTCATCGCTAACTATAGTATACGTGGCTTAGCAGTACCACATGCAGGTGACAGATCCTTCGTGACGGGTTTGATTCACGGCGGGAGCCGATTGCATTAACATATACAGTGGCGCACCCAGAATGTGGTGAAGATGGGGCACAAACAAGCAAAAGGTGGCACAGCCGCCGGAGGCTAAGGGGGTCTGTGGGCGTAGCCCCCATCCGCCAACAAATTTTTGCGGTTTTCACATAAAAAACACTCATCTTAGCACACTTTTTTATCGGAAAAGGGCATGCAGTGAGTGCAGTCACCATAAACAATGCAAAAATATGTTTGCAGCTTATGCAAAAAGCAGAAGCTTGGCTAGAATATGTGAAAGAAGGCTGCAACCATTATTAGTTTGAGAAATTACGGACTGAAAGTTAGGTTTTAGCACTTTATTGCAGGGCCAAAGGGGGGGGCATGGCACCGTGCCCCCCCCCTGGGTGCACCTATGGACATTAATATGCCGGGTGGCAGCTGACTCAAAGAACGCAAGCTCCCTTCGCAGTCTCCCTCAGTCACTATTAGCTTTTTTGTTCACAATAATTTGAAAATAACCTCAGTCATTTATTTTTTTATCTACTACAATAGCTGTTGTTCTTACCTTACCATCCATGAACACGGGCCAAGGGCCAACGCTTTTCGTAAATGCGATTGTGCAAGACCGCTAAACAATATTGTGACGCAACAATGACACTTCGTAATTGAGCAACGTTACAACAGTGGGCTTATGCTGTGATGTTACAACAATCGCAAATGAAGCAAGGACCAAAATTATTGTTTTTTTACGACAGATCAACGAATATCGGCTATAAAAGCTCAAGCGTTGCCAAACCAATAGGGGGGCGGGGTTTGAACCCCCGAACTCCCCCCTTGTCTTCGCCCTTAGAAACGTTGGTTCTGTTTTATTATTCTTATCAGGATAAAGAAATTGCGACAAATTTTGTTTAGTATTTTATGAAGCTCTGCTTAATATCTTGTAAATGTGTTACATGCAAACTGCAGAGCGAAATTTGCTGCTGATTTGATCCAATGAATTATCAGTGAAGTAAATTTTCGAGCAGACTTTGATATTTGTGCATGAAAGCCACTTTCATTCTTGGTAAATGCAATTTTGCAGTCGCAGTAAATAATAATTGTACAAGCTGTATTGCTCTGCAACAGCTTTGATATCATCATCAGCCGAGCTATATTTTCAATCGTAAATTGCAGCAGGTACAGAGTGCAGACAGCTTGCAAGAAGAATTACATTCGCACCGCCTCTTCCGCTGTTCATTCCTACATCGATTGGCTGCAATGCTTTAGGAACGGCAAAATTTCTGCTGCACAACTGAGTTTCCATTGCACCAAAAATTGTTTGGGTATTTCTCTCAACAATGAGCAAGAGCAAGCAGTTACACATGTTGTTGAGACCACCATGAAGTGATACGCCACAAATGATCCATCTGTCCACGATGAAGAGCAAGGTCTTCCATTTTCCTGATCAAAAAAATACGTTCATTTTTCACGTATTTTGTGCTTTCGCTACCTTTCCTGTTTCACAGGCATGCATAAAACTGGGAAAACTTCCACCATCTTTTCCATAATTTATTTCTTTGTGAAAGAGAAGCTCAACGTGCTTGTTTACTGTCCCACAGCGTTCCTTGCAAATACTTACAAAGCCCATTTTGGAGATCACAGTCATACCAACACAGTTCACAGCAGTTTCTTTCCTCCTATTGGCGATGAGTAGACAACAGACATAAATTGGTCGCTTTGCAGGTAAGACAATACATCAAACTTTTGTCAATGCATTGCCATTTCATTTCTGCTTTCAGATACCACGTAATTGTCATGGTTGAGATCAGCATGATCTCATATGACAATTCCAACTGCATTTAGGAAACACTTAATTCCCTTTCCATCTTCCCATGTCTGCTATTGTGTGGGGATCCACGTCTGTTCAGCGCTTTCAATTCAGGTGATGGATCTACCTGCGACAATTTCTTCTCAAACACTGCAGTGCTGCAGCAAGCAGACACCTTTCTTTTGACCAAGAAATGTCGTTACGTTGATCACTCCTATAACGATTTCCTGAAGGAGATTCGGTACACATGCAGCAAAACGCAAACATGACATTCATTGTGCTTCTCAGATATTCATGTCCCGTATCATACACATCTCAGGGAAACTTTACAACACCTCACCCTTCTTCTACCTCATTCATCAGTTGGAGAGCGACACACTGTCGAAGCTTACCACCAAAACTAAGCCATAACCTTTCTCACTTTCACTGTCCAAGGTTCACGATGGATCAACTCTGTTCTCACTGACCACATTTTTTCAAATGAAACGCCTCTTGTACTTGCACCCATTTCTCACAATCACACCACCTCCAGTCTCCACTCCTATTTATCGCAATGAAAGCGTCATAGTGACCGAAAATGTCAACACAGCAATGGGGGTGGTGAACGGTGTGTGTGGCACCAGAGTTCTCTTTATCAGAGTAGTCCGACTCCATCACGTGATTTCATTTTTACGCATGGGTACTTGTAGATTACTTTCAGCAAACTACAATCAGATGGCATTGTGAAAAGTGACCTAGCGTTCAAACGCACGAATTAGTCTGACGAATTAGCTAAAACTGATGTCAATTACGTGAAGGATAGTTTTAAAGACATTCGTAAAAAATTTTTTAAAGATTACGTAGCCTATTCAGCCAAAACTGATTTAAATAACGTGAAGGACAGTTTTAGTGATGAGGAAGCCTGTATAGCCTATGTAGCATGGGTTACTAAGACAGCCCTTGTTGGACACAAACTGCATTTAGTGATAGACTGGAGTTCTAGTCTAAACGTCATTTCAAATGGAAATTGATTTTTATCATTAAAAGTTCTTGAGTAGGCCTAATATTTTCAGGATTTTGATACATAGTGAATTCGATATTTTCTTCAATGCGAAGCATTCTTTTTTTTTAAACCTTAACTTAAAATAACCATTAAAACTTGTACATCTTACTAAAAGTAGGGAAAGTAAGGGAGCTATTGCACAAATTTTACTGAATTCAATTTTTTGTGTAACTGGTTGAACATTATATTAGGCCAAATGCTTTTTAGTTTGTTGGACCATGGCTGAACTTTATCTTAGTTGTAACGACATCGCTATCGGTGCAGGTCTAGGTTTGGGGTTCGCGCCCTGGGCCGGTCAAATCGGATAGAGTATCGCCAGCCACTCGCTCCGCTACTGTATTTCTTCGAACTTCGAAGCTGTGTTGCCTGGGCGCTAAGCGGCGAAAATGGGCCCCGCCACTCGTTACATGCTTTGGCGGAATACCGCGAGTATAATGAAGGTTTGAGTTTTTGGACTTAATTTTGTGATACAACTATTCTGTACCAAAACGAAAAAATTCGAAATGCTCACGGCAAATTTATTCGCTGTTATAAAATGTCACTTAAACGTCCCCACACGGGGACCTTTTGTCAATAAGGTCGTGACCTTCCGACTGCTGCATAATTAAGTGATATTAAGTTATTGCAAATGTCTTCTTAAAATTGTTGCTGCAATCGGATAACGAACGAATGTTTCTTCAAATGAAACGATAAGATCTTAATAGTAGAGGGGTCTTTTCGGATAATGTCTGAACAGTTAAACATGTCCGTTGGGTCCCGTCCAAAAGTTCCCCTGGTGGCCATTTTGAACTCCCTTCTTAACATCAAAAATGTCGAAAAATATTTTGCAATGTGACTGACTAAAAAACTTCGTCAAACACATTGAAAATTTACCGCAACATTTATTAAAAAAGTTTGTCGATTACCGATATCACTTTAAGAAGCTGAGATTTATCGATTATCGGTATTGCCCAGGCAGTAGTGTAGCCAGGATTTTGCAATGGGAAGGAGTTGAGAATGACGTCACATTTATTCGTGCGCCGTTTATCACCCCCTAAATCGGGTTCTTGGGATCCGCCTCTGGCTACGTGTCCAATTAACATAAAATAACCGACTTAGGCCTACAGTTACGGGTACTTGCGGAAGAAAGGGTAGTAAAAGTATCTAACGCTTCAAAAAGAAAGTCAGAAAGAGACGTATGACGTCACTTGAGGCTCAATGGGGAAAGGAGTAACCCCCCCACCGTGGCTACGCCACTGCGCCCAGGGCTTTTTTGAAATTATCGCTTCATCGCTTTAGTACAGAAAATTTTATCGTGCCTATCACTGCCAGTGCAAATGAAATATTAATATTTGAACAATTGGTTAGCGGTACAGAACATCAAATAGCTTTGACAAAAGCTGTTTTCGCATTTGAAAAAATCTCTATCATCAATACTCTTGATAGCTTTGAAAAAAGCTGTTGTATCCCAGAAGCTTTTCGTGACGCGCTCGTCGAGGTTTACTAACACAAAAACTACAAACGCAAATTCTTACCAGAATAGGTTTTATTTTTGTATTCTGTATTGTATTCGTGGTATTTTTCGGAATTTCTGTCACAATTTTTTTACTGTATTTGCGTACGTATTGTTAGAAGGAAGGAAAAACAAAATTTAGTTTTTTAACATTAAATTAAAAATTTTTTTTGTGATAAAGTTTTTCTACCGTGTAGACCTATAGGTGCTTGTAAACGAAGGTATGTGCGCAAAGAATGATGTTAAGTAGTTGTTAGTTTGTGGCTGAAAGAGTTTTGCATTTTTAAAACTTTCACTTATTTTTTGGAATTCTTGTACATAAATGTAACGAACAGAACCCTAGTAGCATAAATCGCACATGTTATCTACATGATTTTTTCCTACAATGTAGATAAAATGTGCAATTCATGTTACTAGGGTTTTTAAAAGTCATTTGTACGGTTAGGTGGTCTGCTGATTCCAATATGAAATTAATGTAGACCAAATGGTTATTTGAATGTAATAACTTACATTTTGCATTACAAATTCAAAAAAATACTAAAAATGATAAATTACAAAAATCTGTAGCTTTGAGGAAAAAAATAACCCCAAATTTAGATTTAGCGTCCCAAAGTCACTTAAAAACAAGTGCAGGTATCAATGCAACAAAAATTTTGTTTCCCAGTGTAATCGTGTAATCCATCAATTATTCTCGATTATGTTTGGCAGAGTGCTTTACCACTAATTTCGGACGAAGTAGGGTCAGTAAAATCAAAATCAAGTCCTTATTACATTTATACTCACGGTATTACGTCCAAGCCCATCTCCGCATCTTAGCGTCTGGGCAACATACCTTCGAAGTCCGAAAACATACCGCCGCAATGGCGAGTCGCTGCCGACACTGTGTCCGATTTGATCGCCGCACAGCGCGAACCCCAATCTTCCCGCAACGATAGCGACGTCGTTACAATTGAGCTAACCAGCCGGTTATATCTAATCACCATTGTTACGTTTCAATGCACTGCCTGTCAAAGCGCGAGGCTAACACTTATCAAACTAGGACTGGTTTGAGTAATATTTAAATTGTATTGCAATAAAGTAATAAGCAGAGGTGGACAAATTAGTCAAAAAATCTACTTAAGTAAAAGTATTGCTACTTACACAAAAATGGCGTTCAAGCAGAAGTAGAAATATGGCGAAGCATGTAGGAAAGCAGTCAAAATTAATTTTACTTAGGTAATGGAAGTAGAAAGTAATTTTAGATTTCACGTGTTTGTTTATTATTCGAAGGTTTGCTGTTGTAACGCTTACAATCAGTGTTCAAGTAAAGCAATGGTATTCATAAAATCAAGTTTTTGTTCGCCTTCATTACAGAGACTGTAATCACAAATTAACATACTTCAGTTTCGCGTCCTGTCCAAACATGTTTTCGACCAGCAGAGCTGCCAACATAATTAAACAAAAAAAAAAAAAAAAAAACTTCAAATCGTGGTCAAATCACTAAAAAGGAATGGCTAGGTTCCTACTTCCACTTTGCTTAAAATTTATTACTACCCAAGTAGCGGTACTCCAAGAGAATTTTACTTAAAGTAAAAGTTTCAGAAATGAAAAATACTTAAGTCGCTCGTTACTGAAAATACTACTGAAGTAGTCTGCGTAAGTAGAACTACTTCGTTACTGACCACCTCTGGGAATAAATATTTGTGCAGGTTTGCACCAACTACTATTCGATACAAACATTTTTTCATTACTCCACCAGTGCCGGCTTCAATCATCTCTGCACAGGCATCTAACTGAAAAATTCGATAACACCGGCTTTTGATGTTCACACAACATCTAAATACTTGCGTAAAATGAATTGAATTCGACGTAACAGATATAGTGGCTTACACAATTGCTAAAATTGCTACAGTAAGTAGGATTTTTTTTACGTCATTCGAGCTTTACTGATTAGAGTATACAGAAAAGCTATTGCCTCCTCCATTCAATATTTTGTGGCTATCGCACTTCCGGCCAGACTCTTTTTTTTTAATATTTTAGGCAGGATAGCAAACCAAACCGAAACATGAATCGCAACCAAAACATGAATGGTAACACCGCCTTTTTTCCGTAAACCTGAACCTTAACCCGAATTCTCAAAATTTCAATTGAACGATCATGAATCGAATCTAAATGATATAAAATGAATGCTGCTCAACGACCTGAATGCAGCGATCACATTATAGTTTGTAAGCCATCTAATTTGACAGAGGTTGTTTGCTTTTCTTTTACTAAACACTTTTGTCAGCACATCTGCACAATTTGACACAGACGTTGGTTCTAATTCTTGCTGTGATATGGAAGTTGGCGATTTATCATTTTCTGAGCCAAGGTTAGTTTCCACACAACCACCCAAGTCCGTTATAACAAGTTAATGGTGGACCAATTGCGGCTCGCGAGCTATAATTTGTCGCCGGTAGATGTAACAGGTTTTGCAGAACATTAGGTGTAGGCCTATAGAGCAATTTTGAATCAAACCCTTGAGTAACGTATTTCAAAAATCTGGTTTGGTTTGTTGTATTTAACACTTTATACAAAATTTACGTCTCGTAAGTTTAGCTCTACAGTGCCCCACGTGACTTTTTTAATGAAAACTATGCCCACCCCTAAACTAAGGTATATTATTGCAAAATGCTTTTTATTAATGCAACAGTAGGCCTACTCTCATGACTTCAAGAAAATTGTCCGAAACTCTATTATTGTAGGCTATGTATTTTTTTTCTTGAAAATGCAGCATACTGCATTGTCATTTATTTGTTGCTCTTCATGATCCATGTTTTTATTTTTATTTATTTATTTTTTCAGGAAGCGTCGTCGATTAGAAGTGGAAAAACAGAAATTTAACGAAGAAAAATATGAAGTTTTGGAGCCCTGTCCGAAGAGTTGTAGAATGACGTGTAATGAAAATTAACTGCGATTTTTGGAAATTAAATTTTTCTGAACGTAGCCTTTGGTTCGATGCTGATGTTTTGATTCAGTCAATCAAAAGACGAAAGAGCAGCTCTGAAGCATTGGAATTTTCACGTTCTAATAGTTATGTATACCGACTTCCCGTGACATCTCGTAAAGTACCGGTATGCAAAACCCTGTTTTTAAATACTCTTGGCTTGAAAACGAACGGCCGCATAACTGAATTCATAAAGCAAAAGCTTTCAAGCCATAGCAGCGATTCCCCATGCTTATTGAAGGACGGAAGAAGAAAGCCCTCTCCTTGCAACAAAAAAGATTTACTAAACGTGAAGAACCACATCAAAAGCTTCCATCCTCAAGTCAGCTATTATCACCTTGAACATGGGCCACTACGCCGATACTTGGATCCTGATCTCAGCGTAGTGGCTATGTGGGAAGATCGCAAAGAAAAGGGGTTGGATGTTAGTTATTCACTTTACCAAAAAGAATTTCGTAACATGAGTATAGGATTTTCTCACCCCTTCCAAAACGACTGCAATGTATGCCAGACGAAAACACTTCACAAAGAAAGCATGGAAACATCAGGACGCAATAAACTGTTGTGCACTGAATGTCAGCAATATGAACATCACGAAAATCGATACAAACGGGCAAGAGAAGAATATAAAAAAGATACCCAATCCAACGATAAAACCATTTACGCAACCAATATGCAGAAAGTTATCTTACTGCCAAAAATGACCACCAAGGAGCATTTTTTTGTTTCCAGGCTAGTGTTCTTCAACCAAACGTTCGCTTCATTGCAGAAAGATGGGGACTTTCCTTTACTTTGACAAGAAACAAATGGAAGGCTTGCTGCAGACGTAGCGTCAGCCTACATCAAGTGTATCAATATAGCAGACAAGGATCACATCGTCTTTTGGGCTGACAACTGCAGTGGCCAGAACAAAAACTGGGTGTTATACACCGCCCTCACCTGGTACGTCAACCAAGAATAGGGGCCCGAATCAGTAACCACTAAATACCTAGAAAAAGAGCACCTATTCATGCGAGCGGACAGTGTCCACGGCAGCATTGCCATTAAAATGAAAAAAAAAAAAAAAAATGATACCCACCTTCGACGACTTCGTGAAGATGTGCCAAGAAGCCGGCAAAAAAATTCATCCAATCGTCATGCATCATAGCGATTTTTATGCTTTTGTGGCTACACAAAAATCGCGGCAGTGTAAAAAAAACGTGTTGCCGAAACTTTCAAAAATATGTCAGGTGGAATTTCGGAAAAATGAAACATCAATGCGTTTCAAGCATTGTTTCGAAGAAACTTCCACTGAAGTGGAGTTCTTAAAGCACACTTTCAAAAAGCAGGAGCAACCAGCCAGACGTGACAAGTTTTTTATTATACGCGTTTTTTTCAGAGCGCGTGAATAAAATTAGCCTCATTCATGATGAACAACCCTTCCCATCACGCAAGCTCAAACAACGGTCTGATCTAAGTGAAGAAGGTCCTGCGAAGGATTTTTTCTGACCTTTGTGTCCCTGCTCCGTTAAATTTGACCTTGATGACGCTGGTGCTTTTGTAAGTTGCAACAGCGGCAAAACCTCTAAATCGTTTTGCCTTTCTTCTGAAACAGCTCAGATCACCAAATCATGACTATAAGCGTATGTTTTGGGAGCTGCAGACTTGGTTTCGATTGTATGACGGATTAATCCAATGACTTGAAAATAGGTATTCACAGCTTACCTGCTTGACGCTTAGCATTAAAGAGACAGAGTGAAGAACAAGCCCGCAAGAGTTTTGCTTTATTGCAGTTAAGTGATTACTAAAGTTAGTCAGACCATATAAAGGCGAGTTATCTGAACACCCATACATACTCCAAAGGATTCGTCAACAATCATACAAGGTAAGATAAATTTTTGTTATTCATATTAAATGGTTTTCCAATGTTGTTACCACAGTAGTGCTGCACTGGCGTAACCAATGCAAAAAAATTTCAAGCGTTTGCTATGGTTTTAAAACATCACTTATATGTTGAGCCATCCCTTAACGTTTACCTTATTCTACGTTGACTTTATAAACTTAATTGCATTCTTTGCCTAATAATACCGTTCAAGACGTCTTACTCACGTTGGAAAATAACAATTTCCGAACATATGTTTGCATAAATACTTTCCTATTACCTACGTAACAATGCTTGCTCAAAATTTCGTTTACGCTAAATAAATGTAAAAACAATGCTGCATGGCTACGTTCCACAATGAATCACTTTCATTCATTCCTTCTTTCATTGTAGATGCCTTACCCATTTAAAGACAACTTTTACGGAAAAAGAAAACGAAAGGAACAGGATGATAACGCTGTGCATGGAGTACAATTCCACAAACAGTTTCCAAAAGATTTTCTCCGACCATACGGAAAGGCTGTACTGGAAAGCACTGCAACTGATGCTGATCTGCAACAAAAACTAAAACCATACTTATGCGAGTGGCTCAACAGACCTGCAGTAGCCATATCTGAGGCACTTGACACTTTCGAAGCAAATGATTACGCTTTGCGGAAGCTGGTAAAGCTTTTGCATAAGCCAGACCTGCTGGACGATTATAATCAACACCCTCATGGTATAAAAAAAAGGTTAATATTTCCACCTCTGCCAAATGCACAATTTCATGTTTTCAGACCGTTTCATTTTTTCCAGCCATTTTAACCTTTCAACAAAATCCAACGCAAAGGAACCTTGGAGAAGTTGCAAAAAAAGTGGTGATGTAAAAGCGACAAGGCTGAGTGCGTCATTGCCACCTTACACGATTTGTGTGGTGCTGTGCCCGTTTGTGCTATACACCTCATGGCGGGTCGGCACTGTATTGAAGATATGACCAGAACTTCACGCATCTTTGCCGATCATAAATTTTCAGCGGCTTTTAAAGCTGAACCGAACTTGAAGTAGTACCACGTACTCATGGCTCCAACATCCTTGAAACAAAAAAAAAACTATGCTAACTGTTAATCTTTGATTCACGCAAACATTTTCTTAAATTCGTTTCCTTTTTTCACAGACCATGACAGACGAGCGCAATTTGTTTGAAATCCTCGTCTCTTTAGATGATGAAAATAATGTTTCCGTGGAACATGAGCAACCATCCAGGAGAAGCTGTAATTGGGGCAACATCTATCACGGTCCCAACAGCAGCACCATCACAAATGTTGTGACTTCCACACGCAGCCAAATACCTACAGGAATGAAACCATCGAAAAGATCAATCCAAATTAAAGAATCTTTCCCAGACACTTCTTCTGACGATCACATGCAAGCAACTTCCTCCTCACACTCAATCAAGAGAAGTCTTAACAACAAATTTTTGCAACAAGCATCCCCACAATCGCCATCCATGACAGGCAATGTGCCTTCAACTCCCATTGATGATGATATACCTATTCTAACACTTTCTAAAAGTTCAGCTGAAAAAAAAAAACAAGGTCAAAAGAGTAAAGAAAAACCGTAAAAACAAACAAGTCCAGTGACCTCCAACAATGACAATTACTCACACAAAACTATTAAGAATTAGTGTCATGCAATTCATTTCGTTCATGTTGATACTCTTATTTGCAATAATAGCGTAGTGTTAAGATTTTTACGTTTTCAAACGTGCATTTTCTTTTCCAATTATGTTAAGTTAATCATAAGTTTCTTTTACAGCGTTATGATTTCTTTGTATTCACGCACTAGCATAATAACATCTTCCATTATGTGTCACCTTCATTACCAATATGTTGCCTAAGCGCCTTTTTTTACGAATTGTCACCTTGCACATATGCCTTTGTTCTTACGTCCCATTATGTTGAATTAATCATGGTTTTGCTTTTTCAGCGTTACCAAGTACTTGTAATAACACATATCCATAAATTTTCTTTAATTATGTGTGACCTTCCTTACGAAACGACCACTGCGCACAACAATCGACGCTTTTGCCTGCTCAATTGCAATGACGTAAGTAACACTTTCATCAATAACCGCCATACTTTAAAATTGTATTGCTCTTTAGGAACGAAGAAACACGCCAATGCTAACCCTTCAACAGGAACGCATGCAACGACAGGAACACGCATTTGCAAATTATGCTGCTACTCGTACAAACATCACCAACCTCCCATCTTCAATCACACCAAAGCTGCTAAAGGTATTACTTCAAATTTGAAAACCATGCAATTTCCACATTTTCAAACAGAACCTTTGTTACAGGATGGCAACCTTATTTGGACTTGGTGCATAGAAAACTCATGGATCGAAAGCCCAAGATGCTCTTGCATGATCCCCAGCTCCATGCATCTGCAATACAACGTCCTGCGCAACAAGTGGCATGTTTGCGCCTGCAAAGAAAATAGAACGGAACACATTCCAGACCTCTCTTACTCCCCTTCTTAATCTTCAGGAATGTGACCAACAACTTCTTGCTGTTTTAGTCTGCGACGCTGGTGCGCACCAGCACTCACAACACGGCTACTGCGTTAATACCTGCGGATTCAGCGCTAAAGTTAAATCCAATACGGTTTCACAATGCATTCATGATGTTGCTGATGTTACCAGACAACGAAAACTGCAACATGCCTACGACGTGATTTTCCTCGACAATACAATTTCATCATCTTTACCGAATTCACTTCGTTGAAACAGCGCTTTGGCCAGTATTTTAACGATTTCCTAGGTGAGTCTACTGACAACCCTTCCAACCATTCCAAGAAAAGCAAAACAAAGCTTTTTCTTTGGAAATGCCTTTCCCCCAACGTCGACTACAGTCTCAACTTTTTTTTTCTTCACTTTCAGAACGATGTTTGGCTTTACCAATCCGTCAATGGCACCATTGACTCTGCCAAGCAGTTTCGTGTATCCCCGGCTACTCCCCTTTCATTTAATCCTATAGCCACACCTTCTGGCGTTGGCAACACGCATTGCTTCTAGACGTTGTTGCCCAACACGGATTTCCTACTCTCTTCATCACCTTAACTGCGAATGAGTGGCAATTCCCTAAGCACCATCACTTGCTACACCACGCCCTCACCTCCCACGCTTGCCTTGGTGAAGATGCGTTCGCAGAAACTATGCGCATTGTGCACACGCTGCAGCAGATGTGTATGCAGTATATTTGCGGTTTTGCAACCAGATTCACCAAACACATCCTTTCAGATTATCGTCATCCCAAAAAGCAGAATGTCAAAACTTTCTTCTATCGCGTCGAATTCCAATGACGTGGCACCCCTCATATTCACTTACTTGCATAGCTCAATCAACTGTATGCTGTTGACCTTTCTCGTTTCTCTGCTCACATTCCACTACATCATCTTTCTCTTTCCTACAATGCCGAAACTCTTCAGAAAAGCTCTGCACCACTTCCATCCTTCCTTCATGCACCAAACGAACCAAACAACGTTGATCGCGACACCGGCCGTCTTCTGCTCATGTACACTCAACATGATCACGACCTCGGCGTAAGACTGTACGTAGATACTTCAAACTACGCGCTCGGTAGCCATATGGATCTTCAATCGACAGACGGCTACGGTATGTTGCTCGCATACGTCAGTTCCTAGGCTACCAAAATGAAAGACGATCACATTGGGAAGGCCCTCTACAGTCTTGACATCGACACCAGAAATGTTGCTTTTCGCTATGTAACTTGCTTACATCCCACGAAGCCTGAGATGTGGTTTCAAATGTCTCGCTTAGCATCTGCATATCTTTCTGGCAAGCATAAGAAATTCACAGTTCCACGCCTTTACGATGCTGATACTGATTCATCCCTGCAACAATATCTTTCACGACCCTCCACCAGCTGCATCTCTTTCTCTTCTTCAATTCTAGTGTTTCCACGTGATTTCTGCTTCCCCACCTCATCCCTAGAAGCGCGGAAAAGTCGCAGTTGTCGGTTGCAAAACAGTAAGGTTGAACAACGTCGAGTTCTTCACGCAGCACACCATCCTCCATATACCCTTCACTTCTTATGAGCAGTTGCTTCCGTCAACATGGATAGCATGCCTGCGCAGATACAACCTTTTGCCATTGCATATCACAACAATGCCGATCTTTGGGGTAATGAAGAAGAAATTCGCAAGCTCCTGCGTCTGCGCGGCTGCAAATGTCATACTTGCAATATGGTTTATTTTTTTCAAAATTTGACTTTGGTCAATTGACCTAACTGTCTACAAAAATTTCGGTCATTCCAATTACTATTTGGTCATGTTTGAAGTAACAAGACGTGGAATGAAAGATACACCAACTCCTTTGTAACCGCAACACAAATAAAAACTACTTTTATCAGTTTGATGTTTGTTAAACCTGACACTGTGACACCGGTAGTGCGTCTGCAATTGTTGCTTACATATTGGCAAGATACTTACTTCGGTTAATTGACCGAAATGGCTTAACTTTTTCGGTTTTTACGAATTTAATTTGGAGTATGACGGAAATTTGACCGAAAAAAAAAAAAAAAAAAAAACAGCTTGCAATACTTTTCTCTTTGCAGTGTGTTCTGTCTGGGGAGTTGAGTGCTGCCCAGTTAACCTACAATCGCATCCTCGACAGCCTAAACGTACGTATGAACCACCAGCGGCTTCAGGTTGCGAATCATATCAGCGATACCATCAATAAAAGAGCTCGACAAACCGATCCGAATGTTTTTAATGAAGAAAATGGCTATCCTTTTCATATCATTAAAGGTACGCTTTCAATAACAGAATAATAACAGAATAACAGTTTATACCTTTCCACTCGGCTTTCCACTTTTCGAGATCAGACAAGTTAAGCTGGCTTGCGGTTGTTAAAAAATTGAGCTCACAGACCGCTGCAGAATTACTACTTTAAAATGCCGAAGCAGAACTGCGAGAAATTTGATGAAATTTTGCTCAAGCTGAATCTACTGCTAAATCGAGTTGATGGTTTAAACAGAAACATATCAAGCTTTAATGAAAGATTATCCAATGTTGAAGACAATATGGAAAGTTTATCTCCCAAATTTAGTGAAATTGCAAGTGAGACTGCTACCGAAAATGAGTTGAAAAGACTGGAGAAGCTAACCAATGACTCAATCGCATAACTTAGGCAAAAAGTAACTGATGTAATTGAAATGATCAACCATGCCGCGTATGAAAACAACAAAATTACTTTAAAAAATGAGACGTACAGCAAGCGATTTAACGTTCTTATACATGGTATCAAAGAAAAAAGTGGAAATGTGTGGGAAACGAAAGAAGAAACAGCCAAGCTCGAAAACGATTTTCTGTCGAATGCATTGCTAATTGAATACCCTGATGCCATAAAGCTAGCTGACATTCACACACTGCCTCAGCACCCTGTGGTTAGAAATAACAGAAAAGTAGTGCGCCCGATTATCATAAAGCTAACTAATTCTTTTGACAAATAATTAATATTTAAAAAATTAAAGCACTTGAAGAACCATAATGAAACCCTAAATCCGAAACCCAAGAATCCTGGTTACGTTTTTGTAACAGAACACCTACCACGTGAATTGCAACTTCAAAAGAAAAGATTGATTCCGATTTTTCGAAAAGCTAAAGATGAAGGTAAATAAGCAACGTGGAAAATATCTGATGGTGACTATCACCTTTACATTGATGGTGTTCATTTCAAATTTAAATGAACTAAATATTATTGTGCCGAAGACGTGTTTAGTTATGCGGCGCCGTTGTGAAAAAACGATTGAGCAAATTTTATACGAATTTTCAGCAACATTTACACAGTTTCACAGCTATTTAGCTAAAGTGAAGTGAACTGCAGCTAAAACGCTTCGAAAAATACAATAACAGCCAAAGTGTAACACTATTTAATAAATAGCAGCAGCATGTAATAAATAGCAGTGACATTTAATAAACAGCAGCGACATTTATTAAACAGCAGCGACATTTAATAAAGCGCAGCGACGTTTAGCTAAAGTGCTGCGAAAAATTAAAGTGCTGCGAGTAATATGCTAATGAGATCAACAGTGTTTCCATTTCTTCAATTTTCGTAACATGCAATCGCGGTTTGTCAGGTCTCAACCGTCTCATGTCCTACAGTTAGTGCATCATTGCAACCAGCAGTTAATTGCATTTGGACAGAAGAACGCTTGCGTAAATGCAAAGTTGTAAATTGTAACTATTTTAGGACTATAGAATTAATATAGCGACTGGTGTTAAAATTTTTTAGCTGATAAGACATTATGAACGGATGAAGCTTAGCTTAGACTAGACCTAGAGCAGTAACGTATTAGCATGTCTTGGTCAAGATTTTTCACATTTAGAAAAGATTGAGTATTGAGTACTGTAGTTCTAAAATTTGGAATAACCTACCTAAAACTATCAAAGAAAAATCTGAGAAAGTTAAATCTTTCAAAAGTAGTTTAAAAGAGTACCTTCTTTCTGCGCAAGAGTTTTCTTGATTATCCCTTTCACAGAGCTGGTATGTCTACAAATCATTTGCTTAACTTTATTTATTATTATTATTATTTACGTATTTTCTTTTTTTCCTCTTTTTGGTGTTATTTAATGTAATTGTAGTAGACCTAGTTCTACATCATACTTCATTTATGTGTGCTTTTATGCTTTTATATTTTTGTGTACCTTATGTTTTTGAATAGACTCTACCGTGAGGAGATGCAGACTCGACGACCTCTCAGGTCTTTCGCATCTCCTCTGTGACATTATTTGTTA
The DNA here is from genome assembly GCA_964006365.1 of Trididemnum miniatum. Lineage (NCBI taxonomy): Eukaryota > Metazoa > Chordata > Ascidiacea > Aplousobranchia > Didemnidae > Trididemnum > Trididemnum miniatum. Next base: position 5,126,225 of record OZ023240.1, read on the forward strand.
GTATTTTTGTTGTTGTTTTCACTGTTACGCACTATTATTTTGTTGTTTGATTTTGTCAAAATAAAATGTTGTTGTCGTTAGTTCATTATGTGCATTTGAGTATGTGTAATTGTGTAGCAGTATAATACAGTTTACAGTAACCTATACCATAGTCTACCAACATGTTTAGCCATAGACTACCGGTATCACCTAATCATGGTACTGGGTATTCCAGTCCAGGCTCAGGGCTAGTCCAGTACGGTGGTTCTTGCAATTAAGTTGAACATTTGAAAAAAAAACTTGCGGTGACCAGCATGTCTGAAGTACCAGTACTGAGTATCGGTACCGTTTCCCCTCTCAACTTTTCCAAAGTCTAGGATGTACTAGTATCTCTTTTGTGAAAAGCAGCACTCGTTGACCTGTTTAGTCACAAGACTGTTACATCTTATTAATAAACTCTGCTTTTTCAAAAAAATACAAAAGGTGGTAGGCTACCGGTATTACCTCTGGATGATATTTCCCTAATTTCTACATACCGTATATAATAGCCTACCAGTACAGCCTACATACGGTAGTTTGCTGTAAATGTCTGTGAATTTAGTCATTGCTTTTAACGAAGTGGCTATTATCTGTGCACGTTGTTTTAGACACATTTCTGTTTTTATTTATATACCTATACCAGCATATAGCTATGGATGAATAATATTTTTATAACAGTCAAAAAGATTTATTGCTTACCAGTATCTAAATCCAAAAATTTTCATGCTTGTTCAACCCACAAGCAGCGGAATATAGTAATCGAATATCAGAAATGATCGCATGGAAATGTGTTGCAAAAAGTTGTGGCGTGGAAGGACGAGGTATATAATGTATTGTAGATAGCCAAAAATGGCTAATGCTTACTAGTATTTCATATTTCAGATTTATAATAATATTTTAGCTGTTGGACTGTGTTTTTGTTTTATAGTTCTGTTGTTATATTTTTTGGAGATACCGGTATAATATAAGCTGGTAAAAACCTTTACTGGTTTAAAATCAATGCAGAAGTAGAATGGGCGAGACCTGTGTGTGTCATCATCAATCCAGTTTTAATTCGTTTTTTTCTTCGTCACCGAAGGTGGCCGAATACACCTCATCCCCTCCGCAATCGCTCTCACTCCTTCCCTCCATCTCGTTCGATCTGCAGCTTCTTCGATCCTCAACCCGGCTTTCTTCACACTCTCTTCCACCTGCCTCTTCCATGTCATTTTTGGCCGTCCTCGCTTTCGCTGTCCATAAACTTCCATCATCATTGCCTTCTTCAGTGTATTATCATCTTCTCTTCTAATCACATGTCCATACCATCTTACTCCATTCGCCTTTGCCATTCTATCTAACGTTTTCTTCAAACCCAGCATCTCCATCAGCTCCTCCGTATTCTTTCTATCCACTAATTTTACTCCACATAATGACCTCACCATGGCTCTTTCAGTTCTTCTCAAAATTGCCATTTCACTTTCCCTCAAACACCATGTTTCACTTCCATACAACATTGCCGATCTTACACAACTTTGATAAACCATCCCTTTCATTCTCAAAGAAAACCTTCTTCCACGTAACAACTCCCCGCATGCTCTAAATTTCATCCATCCTATCCTTACTCTTGAGGTCACGGCAGTTTCACACCCACCACTAGCATTCAGCCTGTGTGTGATGTTAAAAAATCATAAACTGTTTGAAGGGGGAAATAGTTGAAAAATTGCTGAAGACTCTTCATTTTGCCAAAAAATATTTGCGGTTTTGAGTATGTACATAATCATTGTACTTGCATTGCATGTATATAATTAATTAGGGCTATACTTTTTGATGAACTTGTGATTGTCATTGTGATTTTGAAAAATTATATGGCAAATTACTTAACACATTTTCAAAATTGTACCACTTTCAATTTCACAAATTGCTTTTCTTAACCAAAAGGGCATGCGTAGGAGTTCCCCCCTGCGTTTGCTACTGGTCATATCGATATCAGAATGGGGCTCAAAATAGAAAAAGGCCTCGGAAAGGAAACAATAATTGCTATCAAACTATACAAAACACTCGTTTACTCTTAATTGGAATAATTAACCCAATACCGCTATTACTATGATTTGATCACATTAGATTTCAACTTATTATTTTGTGCTTTGCTTTTGTGTTATTTATCTAAATTTTTTTGCTTCTGTTATCTAGAAATAAATTACCTACTTACCTTACCTTGGACCCGGGGTCTCCAAATTTTCTGAGATTTGTTTTTTTATAGTTTAAAAAAGTGAAAATTAAAAAAATGAAAAATTTAGCCAGAGCCATTTCGTTTTCTTCCCAACCGCCTCCATTTTCCATTTTTTGCTTATTAATTTTTGCTTCAATGAATCGCTTTGACTTGGGAGTAAAGTTAGTTTCTTGATCTCTAGTTAGAATTGAGAAAACATTTTGCATGCGTTGCTGAAGATTATAGAACATATGCACGTCATCACATCAAATGCGCAAAAGCTAATAATAAATATAAGACTCCTTTCATTTTCGTTTAGCCAAGCTTCTGCTTTAAAACATGGGATACTAAAATATTTTTGTATTGTCTGAGACTATAATAATGACTGCACTTACTACAAGGACCGGTATGTCTTTTTTCGATAAGGAAATGTGCTAAAACGAGTGTTTTTTATGTGAAAACCGTAAAAATCCGTTGGTGGCTGGGGGCTACCCCTCCCGACCCCCTAGCCTCCCTTGCTAAATCGTGGGGACCCCATTGATTGCGCATAATGTCTATAATTAAGAAGTAGGCGAGGGCATTAAAATAAATTTTCGAAAATTTGGTGTGTCACGACAACTTTGGTATCTTTTCCTAGCTTCTCTTTTTTCGTGATATTAATACGGCTTTTACAAAGGTTGCGATCAGTATCGGTACATCTGTCTAAGTTGTTGCTCGGGCGCCTCTAAATTTTTGGTTGCACAACGCTTTTGGTTATAGTCCGATGTTTTTGCAGATCAACAGTGGTCACTAAAGGTGTATTGCTGTGCTGGGAGTTACCAGTAGCTAAATGACAGGCCTATATTTCAACTAGGATAGCTAAACAGTAAGTCCCACCTGGCCAAGAGTTTTATTGGCCATTTTTGGTTGTTAATCAATTTTGATATAACAAACTGCCTCTTCTGGCAAATTAGCTCTTTTATCATTTCGGCAGACCATTCTTTTTTGTCACTTTGCGAAGGACCTGGATTTAATTTTGGTACCGGGCCCGGGCGCATTTTTGTGTAATGTACCCAGCACCAGCAGAACCCTGCTTTTTTCTGGCAAAGGGTGGGTTTATAAATGTCACTTTGTGCTAGATTGCAACGACTGTTCTGTGGCGCAGTGGCTTGAAGCACAGCGTAGAGAGGGAAGCGCTGCACCAGTTTTGAGTTCGATTCTCGTCGCGGCTTTTCTTGTGACATGTTTTCAACAATCGGGTTCGTCAAGATAATAGAATAAGAATGTTGGTTCTGCTGGTGTTAGGTACATTACATAAATATGCGGCCCGGGCTTGTCTCTCAACGGCTCTGCACATACATGATTTCACTGCTACTCCCACACGCAGTATCAGTTCTACACGGCTAGTGACGTCATTAGCCAAAAAGCGGATTAACGGAGTTAGACGGATTTTGATCTCTCTTAAACTAAATCACGAAAAAACACTGCGTTTTTTCAAAATGCCTTATATCACCTCATCGATATTTGCACCTCTCAATGAAATTTATTTCAGTTCCCCCTTAAGGCACAATGTATGTTTGATCGAAATCAACAAAAAGTGTAAATATGGATTCAGTGATACCCGACTGTTACATTTGGTGACATAATTTAGAGTCAGATCGTTTGCTACAAGTCTAAACCCTTTTTACAACAGCATTGATTGACGGATTTAGTACATTATTTGGCAACAATTAAGTGCCATCTGCTTTTATCAACGACTTTGTAAAATATTGGGCAGCAGTTATATTCAATTTACCGTTAAACTACCACAAACGCTATTTTGAGCAACATTAGTAGACCTATTAGGCTACTGCTATTTTTCGACAGTTTTGATATAAATATATTCCGTGGGTCAGTTATCAGAATTAGAATCAATTCTTTGAAACGGAACATTTATCACTTTAACGAAGATTTGGAATAGGCATATTACTGTATCATGGTAAATAAGAACTGCACTCCATCTTATTTGTCATACCACCACAGCTTTGCCCAAGGAAGGTAATTTTGAGAAACAGTTTATGACACGTCGACCCTAATGCCAAAACAATTATCCTCCCGGAAGTGAAACAAGGAAAGTGAAAGTCAAGCATCTTAGACGGAAATCACAAGGACAACAACGCAACCTAAGAAAACTTGGCATTAGGTCAATTCAACTACTGACCGTCAAACAAAATAAGTTTTTCACTTAGCTAAAATAAGAAAACCATACTCAATAACTGAATTTCAAAAGAAAGTTCTTTAGAGGTCGCAAATGGCCTGTTTCATACTTCTTGTAGCAAAAACGAAATCAAAGCTGCTACTAAAGAGACACCATTATCAAGGAGTAAGCAGATGAGAAGGAAATAAAAGATGTTCGATAACGCAGCAAATCAACTGTACAAAAACATCTAGTACTGTATATCAATATTGTTCAGATTAACTTTTAATTTAAAACTTTAAAAATATGCTTTCCCTAAAGCTTGGCAAATCCACTGATATCAAGGGGCTGTGCAAATGACTGTGCTTATTCGTATGGTTTGGGATTATTGAGTAATAAAAGAAAGCTTTTTTAATATGACGACTTCGAAAAAGCTGATGAACAATATAATGCCTCGAAAATCACACTGAATAATTTACCTTTGAATAGTCTAATATATGATTAAATAATGCTGCATGATTTTCACCTCTCACTCGCATTGCAAAAAATGCCGCAAGGTTGGTCAACGTGGATTCAAGTAACGCAGTCATATGAAATAGAAACGTGCTTAACTGTTACTAAATGCTCATTGCAAATCGTTCAACCGTTACTATGGAATCCTTAACAACCAAGATATATAAAGCAAATGTTACATTCGTTGTCTAATGAGTGTGCTTTTCGATATTGATCCGTCTGAGTTTTTGCACAAAAAAATTATTAGGAAGCAGCGAGATATCATCAAGATACCAGGAAGTAGCAAGGTTTAATAAAATGCAGGATGCTTCACAACATTTGCAAGCACCACAAATATTAAAAAGTCACTGTGACCAATTAATTGAAATCCAAGTCACCCAATTAAAAATTTAATTTAAGTAGCTACATGATCAATCCATTTCATTTATCTCTTTCTTATGTCACACCTTCCAACTGTGATCGTTAAAACTATGAAGGCGAGACTGCTTGCTTCATTATTTTCTTTTCATCAGTTATTTTTTATGTGATTTGAGAACTGTAATGAATAAAAGTGCAGCTATTTTTTCGTCTATAGCATCCGAGAGCGTCTCACTCTCCTTCAGAAAAGGGAACAGAACAAGGAATGAATTGCCAAAAGATTGTTAATGTTTAGATTAAAAAGTATGTTTTCTTGCATGCATGAGCTTGTGGGGATCACTGCAGTAGAAGAAAGACTTACGTCTTAGCTGTTCGTTTGCGCATAGCTTAACCCGTAGGTAAGAAAACTAACTGTTACTGTTTCACGAACTGTTATTTTATGCACATGTCCAACATGAAAAAAGTTGCAGCGAATTGTACTATTTTTCGTGTTTACATGTTCTACAGCTTCTGTCGGCCAAAATGTTTTACACTGAGCGATCACAAGCTCTCCTTAAAACTTTGAGTTATTTACACAATCTCACAAAAGTTGGCTACCCCTGCTCAAGAACAATAAGCCCAATATAACCCATATGAGTTCATTATGGCTGGTAAATTATACTAATCGCAGCCGCACTAACCATTGCGTTACAACCAAAGACAGTGCCAACCAAAAATGTAAACAAACAAAAAAGAGCTTTCCAGTTTTACAATAAACTACGTTGATATTTAGCTTATCATGATTTACGTTAGCCAGTGACACCCTGCCCCAAACGATCACAACTGTGCTGGATGTCGCATGTTAAGCTTTTCAGTCAAATACTAAAGGGTGCCATTTGCAAAATGCATTTACTTCATGAGTAAAATATAGCTTTTCTCAATTTTGAGAATAAGTAGTTAACAAAAAAAGGAAAAACCACATTCTGTTGACTGCAAAACAAACTTTTCAAGTATAGATGTGAATAGATTGAAAAAATTATTTACAATCATGTTGCAACTACAACCAAATTGTTGAGTGGGCACAACATAGCAACTCACCTTCAAAACAACCGGATCATAAGCATTGGTGTATCCAAAATGTCTATTCCTGTCTCGCACATTAGCCTCATCTTCTTCCTCATCTTGTTCCTCTACTGCCTCCACATTTTCATCTTCCTCATCTTCTTCTGCATCTTCAAGCGTGTATTCAGAAGCTTGGAATCCAAACGAGCCTATACACAAATGCTGCTCAACAGGGCCGCTGCTCAAGCTGTTTAATCTCTTCAATGAAGATATGCAAACTTAACCGTAATAGACGGTACATTAGAATCTTACAATTAGTTGTATTCTAACGATCGCTGTTGCAGCAGCATGATTGAATATGCACTGCATTACAAGCAGATCAAGAAGAACTTTTCCAGCAGCAAAGCGCAATAGATAAAATTGTTTCTATCATACCACAACAACTTTTGTGATGATATAAAAATTCACCATCTATTTCGTCCGCAATTTCATTTCCCAACTTCTCTGGAGGAACGTTCTGAATATCTGAGTAATCAATCTTGCCACCAGCATTGACAATATCACTCAACAGCATATTGAATTCTTTTTCATAACTTCGATAAATATCACGAAATGAAAAGAACTCTGGAGCATCAGCAGGTGGAATGCCATGATCTGTTTCTCCAATCTGCTTCATTTCTGCTCAACAAACAATTCTCTCACTTTGCTTCAACAACGACAGGTTAATTTTACTAGTCATGACAAGACGAGGCAAGTTTATTTGCCTACACATAAATCTAACTACATAAATAATTAATCAGAAGCTTGTCAAAATAAATACTGTAAATGAGGGGATTTTCAAAGCATACTGAACACAACATTTAATAGATTTTTGATTTTGATTTCTTCATTTTTATCCTCCTGTCACGAGAAAGCGACGGAGGCGCTATGTATAGGACGAGTCCAGACTCGCTTAGAAGTTGCCCTTGTTTCCGAGTTTTCCACTTGAAGTTTGTTTCTGACTTCTTCAATCTGCTGCATGTTAGATTCCACCAAGCAGAGATAATTGTCGTGAAGCATCCTATCCAAGGACGCAACAACAAGGCTTGGGTGGGAGTTGAACTACCAACCTTGCGATCATGGCTGTCGTAAAAACGACGCTCCGAACCACCCGGCCACGATGCAGACTAATAAAGACTTCAAAGTGAGCTTGCACTCCTCCGTAAAGCAGCCTACCAGCACGTCAACGCAATCGGCTACACCCGTGAATCGAACCTATAAGGTAGGATTTGTAACCTGCACGGCGCACGCAGTACCGCTATGCCATGTCGCTGAACAAAAACAAATCAAGCACACACATTCGACCAAAAAGCTTTCAGTAGAAACAAATTGATATAATGGCAACTAAAAATTACCTTCTAATAAGTTTAATCTCAACATATTCATTGTATGATCATGACGCTACAACAATTAGCAGATTGTGTTACGGCAAGTTTCAGACGTTCATTTGATGAAGTTTGGCATGTTATTCTTGTAATGTTTTCTTCACGTTATTTACTGCTTTTCTCTTTTCTCACCCGTGCGATATAAATCAAGGCATGAAGTAATGTTTCATTTCCTCGATTTCTTCCTTCTCAGCGGTGGTTTGCTAGACTGCAAAGTTTTTGGTCTTTTCTCCACGCTTCCTATCTTTAATGCTAATTTAAATAATACTTAGTAATAATTGGAGCAAGTTTTTGCAACTTTTACAACTTTTTTTACAGCCTTCGACAGCTTCCAAAACACTCAGACTCTACATAGTTTAGTGTATTACAATTCGAAGTGAGGCTCAATCTCCTCTGGCAGAGTGCTCAATAACTATCACTAGCTAGAGCTTAATTTATATTTATCTGAATAGAATCACTATAAATTCATTAAACCACAACAGCCTGATAGAATTTTATTTGAATAAGATTACTGTATAACCACCAGAAGAGCCGGTAACGGCGAAACAGGCTGTTGTGGTTTAATGAATTTGTAGTGATTCTATTCAAATAAATATAGTTTAGTGGATTCAGCTGTTTCCATAAACCTTATTTTGCAACTTTTTGCTCCTTTTTTCGATTTTACTCGCAACTTTATTAAATTTTTGTGCAAAATGTGAAAGTGAAAATGTGATTTGAAAATTATGCTTTGAAACTTATAGTACAAAATTTTAGTTTAATTGTTGTATTTTTTTTTTTTAGTTGTATAACCAGTTTGGTGACGGATGGGCTATGTCTCAATGTTATCTATGATGCAACAGTTATTTTGTACTATTTGAGGTCACCTACAATCCTAGAAATTCTAGTACCATTGTGTCAGAAGCAGGGTTGCAGAGCTATTGCAGAAAAGGTGTGGCTTCAGCTCGGGCTCTGGTGCTCTCAAGTCTTACATCTGTGGCTCCGGAGCTAAATGCTTTTAAGTGCAGTTTTCTTTGTTTTGGCCAAATCAAGATTATTTGAAAAGTATAACTGCGTGGTAACTAGTGAGTTGCTTAAGCTACAAAAGCAGTGTTGTTTCAACTCTTGTGCAAAGTGCGTTGTTGTTTAAGCTCGTTATGCATAACCTCGTTGTGCATAGTTCTAAATCCAACTATTCACTACAACTTTGTTTAAAAATTAATGCAACTTTTTCAGAATTTTAGTGCTACAAAAACTTGCTCTAGTAATAATATTTCCTGTTCTTTGATCTGTTTGTGCTACCCCTATATAAGCTCATGCTTTCATAGGCTGGGATTCTTAATTGTTTTGGGGAATCGGTGTATAACTGTGTGCTATTCGTATTTGACTTTCTCGTCTTCAAATAATTGGTAAGTGTGCATTTACTTGACTTGTAATTTTAATGCTATTTCTTATGAGCATTCACTGTTTTAGAAAACCGCTGCGCTATGCTGTGCTACGCAATTTGTTGAACTGTTGGATTTGAGTGTGGCTATTAGCGCGTTATTCAACCGAAGACAAACGAGTAAGCGAGTGTACCGTAACAGATTGTAGTGACAGAAAAGAAAAACCAAGGATCACCTTAGCTGTGTAGAAGTTTGTATGATTAGTTGATTACACACTTTCAAAATACTAAAATTGGCTTTCTTTGTCTTACCATTGAACAGTTTATCTCGCTTCTCCATTTCTTCTTTCAACTTTGAATCAAAAACCTGATCTTGATTTCCTGCTTCAGAATTCGTTTTGTTGTGATTATCTTCAGCTAGTTCATGTTTCTTATCTTCCACTTCATTAAAATCAACAGCTTCGGCAGGCGTGTCTCGAACTGCCTCGTCGGAAACATTTTCAGCAACTAAAAAAATTACAAATTAAGTAACACAATAAAATACTAAAAATTCATGCGATTATGCAAGTACATTAGTTGAAACAAGACACACAAAAACCGAATAAAAGCAGGGTAGTGCAAGTGATGCCTGGGGAAATTACACAAAGCAAGCCACAAAACAAAATCTTTACAAACAGTTTTTATTAGTTCGTCTGGAATTTGTTAAATCTTATCAGCTACTAATACTAGGGATAGTTGATCCAGTAAAGTTTTCACCGAAAACCTGAAAAATAAAAATGTTACCACCCTGTGACTGACAGAAAAAGGCTGATATCTAAACAGCTTTAACAGTGCAGCACTAACCACCTTTTTTCTCCTCTGTTTCAGCAAATCTAGCAGCAGCCATTTCTTCCTCTACTTTACGTGCTTCAGTTATCTTTTCTATTTCTGCATCCACTTCCTAAAAACCCAAATATCAACTAATGCATAAGACCCAGTTCACATTAGCACAAAAACGATGTGTTTTGGGGATGGGGGGGGGGGGGGGGGGGGGTGCCAGAGCATTTTTTTATTGCGGAGTTTAACAGCTCAGATGGCCGAGTGGTTAGAGCATCTGCCTAGGGAGCTGTAGGCTTGGGTTTGATTCCAAGTCGGGTCAAACCAATGATTTTCAAATTGGTACTCACAGCTTCCCTGCTTGATGCTCAGCATTAAAGGGACAGTGTGGAAAAATGCAGGCAAGTTTACTTGTAGGGAAAAGGCACTTAGCAGGATTCCCCCATCTTGGTGTGGTAGACAGATGACCGGCAACTCCTAAGCAAGCTCGTATAGCGCATTAATTGCTTTCTCGTGATAGGAGGATAAATATGCGACAACGTACAAAAAAATGCCTGACAAAATTACCAAAATTTCAACTTTATTTGCTTTCTTCACCGCTGGAGAAATTCTAGTGCGGGCTTCAGATGATTTAGGAAAATATAAGCCTACATTAACGACAATTAAATACGATAATAGCACGGGAGGTTTACAAAAACGAAGAGAAGGCAGCAAAAGAAAAATGATCACCAAGTGCAGTAGCTACTCTAGACTAGCACTTTCACAGACAGAACAGAACATATTTATTTTTAGTCGCTCGTTGACCAACACGATACGTAAATGATAAAATACACACGATACAAGGGAAAAAAATGCACGAAATGCGACAGGGAAGTTGCGAACGGACCTCGCGGTGATCGAGTCAAGCAACCACCCAGTGTCAATTAGAGCAATTTTAAAGAATTGAATAATCGCATCTGGTTGAATGTTCAAATTAAAGCGAGCGACCATTTTCCCAATGAGAAACGAGTCGGAATACTCATAGCAGGAAATACCGCCACAGCCTGGTATCCCAATCTTAATACAACGAATTAATATAATATTTATTGATCGTACTTGGATAAGAGGAAAGTTTTAAAACGAGATTTGAACTGCTGAAATTTGAGTGATTTGATGTCATTCGGAATGGAATTCCATATTTTAACTCCTTGATACTTTATGCTTCTCTGCAGTCTATTTGTGGGATAGCAAGGAGTATATAGACTGTATTTATCAACTGACTGTCTAGTAGCTCTTTGGGAAACCTCATCGACTGTTGTAAAGAAGTCTATGAAGGGTATTGGTGCTAGGTTATAGAAGCAAGAGTAAATAAATTTAGCGGTTTCATAAATATATAAATGATGAATTTGTAGCACTTCAAGTTTCTTGTATATAGGATTGGCTTCGTCGCGATAGTGACCACCGGAGATGATTCGCATTGCCTTATTTTGCAGGGTTTTTAACTTGGTAAGGTGACTGGGATAAGTTGAACCCCAAACCAAAATGCCATAAGTTAATAGAGGATGTATGAGAGCATGGTATAGTTGCAGCAGGGTTTTGAGAGGAAAATTATATCTAACTTTACTAAGGATGCCCACGGAGCGAGCTATTTTGTTTTCAAGTGTAAGAATGTGCTCTTTAAAGTTCAATTTGTTGTCAATGAAAACACCCAAATATTTTATACTACTAACAATATTAATAGGATTATCATTACTCGAAAGAAGGGTGAAAAGTTGGAATTCATGGATAGTTTTGGCGGAGTACAAAGTATGCAAGTTTTGGACAAGTTAACTGTTAATTTGTTGGCAGAGCACCAGATGCTTAGTCGGTTCAATTCATCAGTAATTGTATTTCTCAGGGTTTGTGAGTTATTTTCAGTAACTAGCAAACAGTTATCATCTGCAAAAAAGATAGGTTTACTTCGCAATGCGTTGTTAAGGTCATTGATATGAATAAGAAAAAACAAGGGACCTAAAGTAGAACCCTGGGGTGCACTGTACTCTATATTCATCAGTTTAGATCGCATTTGGTTAAGGGCGACGAATTCCTTTCTACATTCAAGATAAAAAACTAACAATTTTTGCGCTACTCCACGAATGCCGCAATTATGTAATTTTTTTAGAAGAGTGGTATAAGAAACGGTGTCGAAGGCTTTCTTAAGGTCTATCAAGACGAGTCCCGAGTACTGATTACGATTAATAGAGTCATATAAGGAAGTAACAACATTGAGCATAGCATGTGCCATCGAAGTTTTGCTTTGGAAACCGAATCGGTTGGGGTAAAGTATATGATGTTTTTGAAAGAAATAAATTAATCGCCTGTAGATAAGTTTTTCAATAATTTTGGAGAAGCATGTCAAGATAGATATGGGACGATAATTGTTAGTTTCGTCTTTTGCTCCGTTTTTATGAATTGGGGCAATTCTGACAATTTTACAGCTATCAGGAAAAATACCCTCTCTGAATACGAAATCAATAAGGATTTTTAAAAAAGGGGTAATTTCGTGCCAAGCAGCTTCAAGGAAAAAAGCGGAGATGTAATCATGACCCACTGCCTTGTCCTTAAGGGACATGATCTCATTAAAGACTTCAGTGAGCTTCTGGGGTTCGCAAAATATAGAGTTAGATAGTGGTTAGTCAAAGAAGTGCTCAGCGCTGCAGTTCGTTATTTCTTTAATTTTACCTGCAAGAATTGGCCCTATATTGCAAAAAAAAATCATTAAATTCGTTGGCGATAACGGAGGATTCCCTCGAAATCACGTTATTTATTTTAAGGGAGGAGGGAGGCTCGCGGTTCAACTTGTTTGGCAGCACTGATCGAATAATATCCCAGGTTTTGCGTAAGTTACTCTTGTTTTTGTTGATTTCTGAACGAAAGTAAATTTTCTTTGACAAGGCCTTAAGTTTAGTGAGAATGTTTGTATATTTGCGGAAAAATCTTTTTTCATTTACGTTACCATTTATAAAATGGCTGCGAAACATTGAGTTCTTTCTTTTGACCGAAATAAAAATGCCTTATGTAATCCAAGACTTCTTTGCAAGCCTTGCCTTTGCCTGCTTGCTGCTTAAACGCATTAGTGGTGCATGTTTTTCTATTGTATCAGAGATTGCCGTAACAAACATTTCAAAGACGTCATTGAATTTAGCACGTTGGAAAGGGAAGTTGGATAGTACTATGTTCGCCAGTTTGCTATACATTTCTTCACAATACGTTTTACTGCAAAATTTCCTTTTATCGCGATAAAAAAAGGTATTCATTTTCCTACTGAATAGATTGAGTTGACTTACTTTGCATGCAATAAGAAAATGATCAGTTATAGAGCTATACATGACCCTTGGGATAATTTTATGGCTGGTATCATTAGTAATGATGTGGTCAATTACAGTTGCCGTTTTGGCGGTCACTCGTGTGGATTTAGTGATGACGGATACCGCTCCATTGCTGGTAATTATATTCAAATATTTTTCAGCGAAGAATTTATTTTAAGTGTTGATATTACTATCTCCTGAAATATAAAAGGTGTTGTTATTTTCTATTAGTTTATCTAGGCAGTCAGAAAAATCCTCTACAAATTTATTAATATTTTCGCTAGGATGTCTATAGATAGTACCAATAATAACCGATTTGGTTCGCTCTTGAAGCTGAAGTTTTAACCATAAGGATTCAGAACCACAGAGATTGAAATAATCAATTTTTCTGAATTCGATTCGAACATTGATGTAAACAGCTACCCCGCCTGCTTGTCCTTTAGTTTTAGGTTTGACATGAACAAAGTTATATCCATCTATTTCGATATTTTCAAAGGGTTCATCGATTCGAGATTCAGATAGACATACAACATCCGGTTTAAACGGTAAGGACGCTATGAGGTTATGCAAGTCGTTGAAGTATTTGTTTAAGGTTCTAATGTTGAGGTGCAGAAGTATAAAGGAGTCAATTTCATTCGTAATAGAACTTTCATTATCAAAGATGTCAATATATTCACATTCCATTATATTGCTTGTTAAAGAACCTTTCATTATATTGCTTGTTAAAGAACCTTCCATTATATTGCTTAACAACTTGCAAGGGCTATTGTTCTGCAATCTGCTTACTTTTGCAGACATGTCATTGGCAAGGCAGCTGCTTATGGTCATGATAACGAGCCTTTTTTGGTCTAGAGTACACATACTGACTATAAAGCGTAAAACTTTTCGCCGATTGGTATGTAACATTATTGTTGTTACGCCTAGCATCTCAAAACAAAAGTGAAACACTAATCAGAAATCTAACATGCAAATCATTTGCTTGAGAGATTGGGCTAACCTTTTAAACAAATGTTGAGCATATTAGAATTCTCATTATTGCATGATGACTTTTCTGTTATTTTTTTAATGAATTTATTACTCAACTTTATTAACTTTGGATGTGAGTTTAAATATTTTATTTATATCTTGAAAAAGATTACTGGTACTTGTAAGAAGCAATGTGCAACAAATCATTACACATAGCTAACGTAGAAGCTTAATATTTTGTATTCAAACTTTATCGACAGCGATTACACATTTCAATAATAGCTTAGAGATAAATTTGATTCGATAATTTTTTAACTTTTGATCCAGTTCAGAAAAAATAGTGTATAGGTCATCTCACACACCAGTACAGTATAGGTCATCTCACACACCAGTACAGCGGCACTACAAAATTGCTATATTCAGCAATTTTTAGTTACACTCAGTGTTCAATTGGGAATTCAATTGGGAATTTAAACTGAAAAACTTTGAGTTGCTTTACGCAAGCAACGCAACATACGTACTACGCAAACGCACTTCCCACTGTTGTAATAATGAAACTCCATATTAACGTTGGCAGCAAAAACTTTGATCAACCCTAAAACAAAGTGAGAAAACTATTTTTTTATTGATATCTTTTTTTGCCACCAAGGACCCAGTTTGAAAAACCTAAATAGTGAACTCATGTCACATAATGTTGTGGCAACTTTGGCAAAGCTACAATTTGCTACGGGCTTAGTAAAAGCACAGGTGCTTTTTTTGCTGTGATTTTGGTGGTGAGTTGTCACAACAGTCAATTTGCATTCCAGTCAGCCATCCTCGGGCCAGTTTGTGCCAGTCAGTTGTCGTAGACCAGGGGTGGCGAACCTATGGCATGCGTACCACATTTTTTCTGGCACGGCATTTGATGATACTTTAATCTTAATTTCCTATGCTGTTAGCCTACAATTCAAATATCACTTTTGCAGCAGAGTCTCTAGGCCTAAATATGCCGTACATTTGGTGATATCGCATACCCGAGCTTTTAAATAAGCACAAAAGGTCTGTGACGTCACAATATTCAAGTGTGTAATCCTTTATCTCTGTGTATGCTTCGTTTTTGCCAGTTATTATCTAGTTTAGTTTCGAGGCAGATGAGCGACATTAGTTAAAATGCTTTGGTTCTTTAAAATTTAAACTCAGATATGTCGAGTGAAAATAAAAACAAAATTGTCACCTGACAGTGGTCGAACGTTCCAAAGTTGATGGACTGAAGAGTATGGCATAGTTAGTATAGTAACGATAGTCTCATTGATATTTGCTTTATGACAATAAATTCATGTAATAATATCTTTTTGTTTTGTGTAAAGTAATGGCACGGTATTAACTTGGTAAAGTTTATTTTTACTATTTTGGCACGTACGTCAAAAAAGGTTCGCCACCCCTGTCATAGACCAAATTTTGAGGCATAAAATACAGAATTACCGGTATTCTGTTCCTTTTTCATCATGGATTTTCCACCCTACATTTGACATATCTATCACAATGAGATTATTCATCACAAAAACGCCAATACTCAATAAATAGAAATCGCTTTTACATTTTACTGCATTTGAAAAATAGATATTTAGATCTTTAGAACATCAGTTCTTCTTTAGTCAAACCAGTTGTGATTTCAAATTCTGCCAAAAACCTGGAGTCGCCACTTCTTTAACATATTAATTGTGGTGTAATGTTGCCACATGCTGTAGCACTTGCTGGTAGTTTTGCATGAATCGGCTTTTTTCATCTGCTAGTAGTTAATGCATGCTATTACTAACTAATGCAAAGAAAGAAACTAGAGCAAAAAAATGGTGGAAACAATTCCTTGGTAAAAAGTTCGGCAATATATCCAAAATGTTGTGTACATTACTTTCTTAATGTTCAGTTCTGTTAACGTGAATGTATGTTGCTACTAGCAGGCTATAGAAGCTCAGAGTTTGTTGCATGATTTGCAAGAGCCTTGTGGCAATCTCTCGTAGCGTTGCTCCAGTCTCACTTAGCGATACGACCAGTTAGAATTTATGACCAGTTTTTTGTACGCAGTCGGCAACTGGTCAGGTTAAATGGTCAGCGATCGAAAATGCACCAGTCGTAAGTGGTTTTACAAACGGTTTGCAATACCAGTCATGACTCATGCAGTTGCCGACAGGCCTTATACCATCGCAACAAAATGTAGTGATTTTTGCAGCCTACCCGCAATTATTATCTGCCTAGAGTAAGTCTATTATAAACAATTAAAATAGAAGTTTAAAGGTGCTGAAAAGATAAAAAAACAACTGGAGAAAGGTGTAGTAAGAAAAAAGAGGTGAGTATCAGACATCATGAGCAAAAGCAGAAACTGGCTTAGTGTTTTTCTGATCATACTCTGTAATATGATCAGTCTCAAAAGGGATAAAGGTAAGCAGCTACAAAATGCCATTATTGATAAACCAAGCAAAAAAGTATGGCATCGACGGTCGAACTTCATGCAAACAATGTTCGGTAAACTAAAGTCAATAAAAAAAAATGGCCAAGCAAGAACAACACAAACAGCACGGCAAACGTGGCTAACAGCAAATTTTGCTTTTCTGACCTAACATCTGCTACCAAAACAACAACAACAACAACAAGTTTATTTGTCAAGCACCATCACATTTTATGCATAAACAAATTAATGAAGTCATTGACTTGAAAGGTGTTAGTGAAAAGACAATAAGGTCATCTAAGTCAACCACCACCTTCGCAACATCTTTGAAACTTGGTTTAACTCAAAACAAATTGTTTGACTAGATACACACAAAAGAAACTAAAAAAAAAAAAAAAAAACTAAAATAAATAAATAAATAACACACATATTCAGTATATATGGGAATCACCTGTTGAGGAAGCTGCAATAAATTGGAAATTTAAAATTTTTTGCCTTTCGCAGAACAGGAATTTGAATTTAGTACTGCGTGATTATGTGTTCTTTGTAAAGTTTTGCAAATGTTCGTAAGGAGTAATTTTTCAGATTACTTGGGACACTTGTCCAGTATTTTGGTCCAAGTATTTCAATATTTGTTCTGCCAAATTTAGATTTAGTTCTCTTTGAAAAGTAATTTTCATTTACTCGTTTTCTTGTGTTGTAGGAATGCATTGATGTTAATGGAATGTATGCAGATGGATTTACCCCTGCATATTGTTTTGAATTTACTTGATACATATGTTTGCAAACTTCGAGTTTATGGATGTCATCTATTTTTAATAAATTCAAGGATTTGAACAAAGGTGTTGAATGTGCATTGTACCTACTATTAGTGATTAATCGAACAGCTCGTTTTTGTAATTTTATTAAGGGATTTAATGTAGTTTTGGAAGCAGCGCCCCATGTTAATATGCAATATTGTATATGGCTTTGGATCATTGCATAATATACATTAAGCAGGGTTTTCTGATTGACATAGTTTTTTAACCTCGCCAAGGCCCAGCAACCGCGTGCTATTTTAGAACATACACTGCTTACTTGTTTTTTCCACGTCAACTTATCATCTATGTAGATACCTAGATATTTTGAACAACTGTTTTGTTTAATGATGTGATTATTTATCTTTATTTCAAATGAACTTTTAGTTTTTGTTCTAGTGATTAGTAGATATTCAGTTTTAGAAAAGTTTATTGATAATTTGTTACATCTCATCCAATCACAAATATTTTCTAATTCATTATTCACATTATTTTGTAGCTCTTTATCTTTATAATGAGACATAGTTAAGTTTGTGTCATCTGCAAATAATTTTACGTTGAATTTTGTTACAGATGGTAGATCATTGACATATAATGTGAACAAAAGAGGACCTAATGTAGATCCTTGTGGGATTCCACATGTCACGTCATTCATCCTTGATGATATACCATTAACAAGCGTAAACATTTTTCGATTGCTCAAATAACTATTAAACAACTGAAGTGTTATTCCACGAATTCCATACAATTGCATTTTTTTAAACACAATTTCATGATCAACAGTGTCAAATGCCTTGGCAAGGTCAAGAAATACTGAACAAGTTATTTTCCTATCATCTATACTTTTTATAATTTCACTACTAATTTTGGATACAGCCATAGAGCACGAGTATTTTGACCTGAAACCATACTGACTACTTGTTATTAGATTTTTTTTATTTAGATAATTGATAAGTTGGCTGTATAGACATTTCTAAAAAATTTTGCAAAAAGGTGAAAGCAAGGAAATTAGACGATAATTGCAACACATATTCTTCGGCCCATTTTTGTAGGTTGGAGTTATTTGAGAAATTTTTAAAATATCTGGGAAAATCCCTTTAGATATGCAATCGTTGTATAAATTAGTTAATCTGGTGTGATAACAACTGAGGCAATTTTAATAAACTTTATTGGAATGTTATTTATACCGGTACATTTTCTACTGTTTAAGTTTCTTATATGATAATGTATTTCTTCTTCTGTAATTGGGCTTAAGTAAAAAGAGTATGTTGTACTTGTGATATTATTAATGTAATTGCTTTTTGCAGGAGGGATGTCTTTAGCCATGGATGGTCCTACTTCTGCAAAATAATTATTAAATGTGTTGCTAATTGCAGGTGGATATGTATGTATCACACCCTTGTTGTCAAGAATTTGGTGTATACGTAAGTTATTCCTTTTAGGTACTTTGTTCAGGATTTCATTAATTGTTTTCCAGACTTTTTGGGAATTATGCATGTTTTCTTGTATTAACTGATTGTAATATAGCCTTTTAGCATGCTCTTTAACATGAGTTAACTTGTTTCTGTATATTTTGTAATCTCGAGCAAATGTGGCATTGTTTGGATTTTTTAATTTAAGCCGATAGAGCTTATTTTTTGTTTTTATAGATTTTTTTATTGCACTGGTTATCCAAGGTTTTTGCCTAAAGTGCTTCTCTTTGCGACTTAAATTTTTCATTGGTGCATTTTTATTTATGACATTGTGAAATATTTGAATAAAATCTTTAAAGGCTGCTTGTGGTGATCCATTGTTAGAGGTGTTAGTTAAAGATTCAAATGTTGCATAAGCATGAGCTAGATCAGTTTGAAAAACCTCTTTATCAAAATACTTCATGTTTCTAATTTTAAAAGGGATTAATTGATTTCTTTGGGGGAGAACTATTTATAGAGAAAAATATAGGAAGATGATCAGAGATATCATATTCAAGGACAGAACAGCTTAAGCGATTTTCCAAAACAAAGTAACAAAACAAAACAAAGCAATTAGACTAGGTAAATTTTTATCGCAAACCAACCGATTCGCTGTGATTAATAGACCCTATATCAAGCCTAGTTTAACTCACTCGCAAATCACTGATTGCAATAGACCCTTATTTTGGGTACCAGCAGTAGTTTAAATTTCCTGAAGCTAATTAAGGTGGTAGGCTACAATTAACATAACAAAAAATGATCAAAAAGTGAAATATTTTGATTTGTATCGACATTGATTTGATTGATTTCTTCATCTTTATCCTCCTATCATGAGAAAGCGACGGAGGCGCTATGCGTAGGACTAATCCAGATTCGCTTAGGAGTTGCCTTTGTTTCAGAGTTTTCCGTTTGAATTTTGTTTCCAACTTCTTTAATTTGCTGCTTGTCAGATCCCACCAAGCAGAGATAATCATCGTGAAGCATCTTAACTAAGGACGCAACAATGCGACTAGGCTGGGAGTTGAAACATTAACCGTGACTTCATGGTCGTTGTAAAAACGACGCTCCATACCACTGCGCCACGCCAGATGCAGTAATATTCCATTGCTGGGGGTACAATGTAACCTTTAATATTTCTCCAATGAAAAGCTTTAGCTTTGAAACAGCTCAGAATGAAATAATTTTCAAGACATCGTAAGCTGCGCGTATTGTGGGGGTAGTAGGCTTTGGTTGTTTTTTTCAGTATCGTAAAACGTTTCTCAAGGACTTGACAGTGAGACTTGGATACCATAACTAATGGATAATTTGAGACCTCTCAAGAAAGAGGCGTAAGCTCAATATGCTTCGACTCGATATTAACCTAATAAAACCAATATGAAAATTTCTAATTTAGCGTTTGAACCAGATAGCCTACTGTAATAAAGATAAAGCCTAATCATAAACACACCCACTTCACTGGGCTTTTTTACATTCAAAAACCAGCTTTGGGGCAAATATTCCAAGAACAAACTGGACTAGTAAAAGTTATCTAGGACGAAAATGATGACAAACCAGATGATGATGGAGAACAATCCCTTGCACCATTACTGATACTTCTTTAACAAGCATTTCCAGTTGCTCAATAAACTCATGGACAACCGTAATCAGTAAGCCTAAGAAACACAAGTTGAAGCAGCCCAGCCATGACATTCTGGCGATGCTGTCAGAGCGGATAAACAGAGCCAATCAAATGGAGAAAAAACTAGAAGTATTAAGAGGCAAAAATGAGGTTGAGCAAGCTTTTGGTTACTGGTTCGTGATTGATTTCTTCATTTTTATCCTCCTGTCACGAGAAAGCGACAAATGCGCTATGCATAGGACGAGTCCAGACTCGCCTATGACTTGCTCTTGTTTGCCGAGTTTTCCGCTTGAATTTTGCTTCTGACTTCTTCAATTTGCTGCTTATTAAATTCCACGAATTAGAGATAATTGTCGTGACGCATCTTATCCAAAAACGCAACAATGAGGCTTGGGTGGGAGTTGAACTATCAACCTTGCGATCATGGCTGTCGTAAAAACGACGCTCCGAACCACTCGGCCACGCTGCCGACATCGTGACTGAGATCGCTATGATTTCGGATCATCTCCGGCTCGAATTCCGCCGAGATGTTTTCAATTTGTTGTCATCTTACCAAAAACGAGCTAAAGCTGAAGAAGCAGTATATCAGCAGCATCGGTCACGTATTCAGCTATTTACTGTAGACTGAGAGACAAAATCGAGGTTTTAGAGATTCGGGTAGTAGTAGGTCTATTGACATGGCAGGCACATCTCAAAAAGCAAAAGTAGTACAGCATAGTGTGGCCACCAGCATCGAAGAGTAGCAGCATAGTCTCTACAGACTACTATCAAGCTTCGACGCTATTGGCATAACGTTAAATGATTATTGAATCATGTTTGAAGCGGTGTGCTGAGCACTTCATGTATTTTTTCGTAGTCCACATGTTTTTGCTAGGCGTCACAATGATAACAGTAAACAAGACAACAACTAGTGAACCGTTTCTTTGTATTACCAAAGAAAAAGATAACCACGACAACCTACCAGTAGCCCATATGCACAATTTTGCTCAAATGGTTAAAATACACGAAACAAGTGGGAAAATCTGAAAAAACTTTTATTATGAGCCAAAATAGAAAAATAAACTTAACGAATTTTACAGGTAAAGACAGTGGAACGTGCAATTTAATTAAATTATATTTTTAGTAGTAGTACTATTTTATTTTTCGAGAATAAAAAATGATCAAGCACATAATAAGCAAGGAAGAACAAGAAAAAAATACTCGAAAGGCGAACGCGAAGTCACCGTTTAAGGTCTTCTAGTCAAGCAGCCACCCGAGATTGTAAGTTGCTAAAAGCAACATTTCAAAAATCTAAAAAATGAGCAAAAAAAACAACGTATAAAGGTTCATTACTACCTTACATTCCACAAGAAGTTTTCTAAGGTTGCTCTTAAATTTAGAAAATGGCTGATTTCTTAATTCAATAGACAGCGAATTCCAGATTTTCGGCCCTTGAAACCTTATTGATTTTTGGCAGCGTGTTGTAGAATATTTGGGGAGGAAGAAGTTGATTTTGGATTTCGATCTGGTATTTCTAGCATGTATGTCCGAAATGTTAGTGAAAATGGAAGTGAAACAAGGAGGGAGTTTTAGGCTAGTGGGTTGGTGCATGAGCTTCGCGACTTCATAGGTATATAGGTTAATGATTTTGAGAACTTTTAGTTTGTGGCATTGTTTTGTGATAGGGGAACGACGACTGTTTTTTGAGATAATTTGAATTGCTTTATTTTGTAAGGACTGTAACTTTTTCAAGTAAGAGCCGAAAATGCAGCCCCTTAGTGGAAGGCCGTATGGTAGGTGAGGGTGTATGAGTGTAAAATACAAGAGGAGGAGAATGGAGGAAGGAAATAAAGAGCGAAGTTGACTTAGAATACCAACAGATCTAAAAATTTTGAGTTCGGTACTTATAATTAAAAGTTTAAAATCGAGTTTGGTGTCTAACTTTATACCGAGGTATTTTGAAGAAGCGCACGTTTCTACAAATGCGTAGTTATAATACATATTTAACACTGGAAGGGGAAATCTTAATTTAGGAGAAAGGGTTATTATTTCAGACTTAACAGGATTAATTTGTAAAGCATTTGCACTGCACCAGTGAAGCAGGTCAGTATTACAGTTTTTTTCAAATTCAATTAAAGATGATTTGCTTACAACTATGCGAGTGTCAGCAGCAAAGACATGAGGGCACGAGGATATGGCGTTACTAAGATCATTGATGTATCTTGTATTTAAGAAAGAGAAGAGGACCTAAGATAGACCCTTGAGGAACACCAATATTTATAGACTTGGAACACGATTGATGGTTGTTAATAGAAACAAACTGCTTTCGCGATGTGAGATAACTCTCTATTAATGAATGAGCTGGACCTCGTACTTCGTAATGATATAATTTAGGCAATAAAACATGATAGGACGCAGTATCGAACGCTTTATGTAGGTCCATTAAAAATAAGGCTGTATATGAATTGTTTTGCATTGCATCATAAGCGAAGGTGGTAACATCTAACAATGCATGAATAACACTATGCTTTTACCCAAATCTATACTGGTGGTCATACAGTATAATGTGTTTGTTAAGAAAATTTACTAATCATTGTTTAATCAATTTTTCAAGAACTTTAGATGTTGAAGGTAGGAGAGAAATTGAGCAATAGTTACGAACTAAATGTTTGCTTCCAGATTTATGAATAGGAATGACCTTAGCTGCTTTAAAGATTTGGGGGAATACACCAAGTTCAAATACACATTCAAAAAATTATGATAACACAGGGACTAAGATTTTGTTTCCAATTCGTAAGAAATACGATGAGATGTCGTTGTAACCAGTAGCTTTGTGGGGATTTAAAGAATTTATGACATTAAAAACTTCTATTGGTTGAGGAGGGTCAAGATTCAACAACAATTGTTTTCGAGAAAGTTTTTTTTTCAACGTTTTGAAGTTAACTTCGTTAGAATGTTAACTTCGTTTGAGCGATAGAGCTACCAATTTCCACAAAATAATTGTTAAATGCAAGCGCAATTTCATTGGCATTTTCAACAGCCCGATCATCAACTATTAACTTAGTGGGGTTCGAGCATGCTGAACTCTTGGAAGGAATTACCGTTTTAATAAATTTCCATAAATCTCTAGGATTAGATTTTTGATCAGCAATGGCAGAATGATAATTCAACTTCTTAGATAAATTTTTAACTCTGGTTAATTTATTTGCATGTATTTTATGAAAGGATTTTTCGAAATCGCTATTCCCCAGAATAAAAATTTTGTATAATTTTTGCTTGTTTTTAATGGAAATAACAATTCCTTTTGTTATCCAAGATCGCTTTTGCAGACGCGTTTGAGATAATTTGAATTGAGATAATCTGCCTTCTAAATGCAGATTGTAAGGGAGCAGGACTTTCAATCACGTCCAAGATTGTCTTGATTAAACGGTTAAAGTTGTGATTCAGCGATTGAGGAGTTAGGGGAGAATGAATTAAGTCGCACATAAGGGGCATTAAGGACGACTCCAAATCATCATAAACTTATCATCATCAATTGATTTAATATTTCTAAAAGTATTTGTAACTGTTGATTGGCACAACTTAATTTTTGGTCGAGATATCAAGCAAAAGATAGGGAAATGGTCCGCTAATTTATAATGAAAAACCCCTGGATTTATAAGTGACTCATTATCGTTAGTGAGAAGATGGTCAATTGTTGTTTGGGAGTTCTCAGTGACACGTGTTGGTTTTGTCATTAAATTTGAAAATGCGTTACTCTCAAGCATATGGAGGTAATCTGATTGAACAGCGGAATTGTTTTTCGGATTTAAATCAGTGTTAATATCGCCCATTATCACAAACAGGTCACCTTGACGATTTACTTTTCGTAAAGATTCATCCAAAAATTCAATAAAGGCCGTAGTTAGATTGTTCCAAGGGTGACGGTAAATTACGGAAAATATGAGTTTATTATGTTGGCCAGGAAATGGCACATCAAACCAAAGGTCTTCACAACCGTCAACTTTTAAGCGCAAATTATCCACTTGGCAAAACTTCAAAAGGTTAGAAAAATATACGCCGACACTACCAGATAAGGTAGAGGGAAGGTGCACAAAAGTATAGCCTGGAATATCTACAATGATGATAGAATCGGTTTTAAGGCGAGTTTCAGAGAGAAGATTGAAGAAGGTGGGTAGTGCAAACAATCAAGAAAATCTTACACTCTTCGAAATGTAATTGAAGGGAAGAAATATTAATATTAATAATTAAACAAAGCTGTACATGTGTTTTGTGGACTTAGAAAAGGCATTAGACAGAGTACCGAGAAAAATGATGGAATGGGCATTAAGAAAGAAAGGATTGGCAGAAGTGTTGGTGCAAGCAGTGATGAGTTTATACGAGGGTTCAAGAGCAAAAGTTAGAGTTGGATCAGGGACATTGGAAGAATTTTGGGTACGAGCTGGTGTGTATCAAGGGTCTGTGCTATTACCACTGATATTTGCTATTGTGGTTGATGTTGTGACAGAACATGCAAGAGAAGGATTATTGAATGAAATTTTGTACGCGGATGATCTGGTACTGATGAGTGAAAGTTTGGATGATTTAAGGGAGAGGTTCCAAAGATGGAGAAGTGCATTGGAAGACAAGGGATTGAAAGTGAATGTTGGAAAAACTAAGATGATGGTGAGCGAAACGGAAGGTGAAATTATTTTGAGCAAAATAGATCCTTGGGGAATATGTGGGAAAAGGGTTGGGTTTAACGTTGTGTGTTGCACATAGCGTAGGCTACGAAGTGGATACATGGGAGATGCACGAAAATGAAAAAGGTGACGGGGGAGATTCTATGCTCTTCGCACGAACCAGAATCTTCGCATTCGCAGACTGTTCGTACTCGCAAATTTTATTCGCAAATTTGTCAAAAATCTTGGTGGTTTTGCGAATGCGAACATTCGCACGAATGTTTGTAGTTGGTATTCTATGTTGCCTTCGTATTCGCAAATCTCATATCTCCGAAAAATCAATATTACAACATAATAATAGGCAAATAATTCCCTTTGTTCTTTAGAAATAGCCTTACACCGTATGAGCAAATCTGTTGCCATTAAAAGCCTTTTTGGTTATTGTCAATTTGCGTATACAGTAGCTATTTTTTAAATATTGAGAATAATTAAACCATTTGAGAGATGGTAGCTAAAGATAGCCTCCGAAGGTGGAATCAGGAAGAAATAGAGCCGTTGATTAAGCTAGTCAAACATAATTACGATTGTTTAACTAGAGCTTCGTTTAACAGTAAAACAAAGCCCATGGTCGATGGCAAATGGACTGACTTAACTGCTACCACCAATAGCTTAAGCCATGGACCTCCATTTACCACCGAAAAGGTGAAAAAGAAGTGGTTTGACCTCATGAGAAGAGCAAAGAAGGACGTAGCAATGTATAAAAAAGAGGCCGGTCGCACTGGAGGTGATCAAAATCCATTCATTACACCAATTGAATTGCAATTTAAAATTGCAAAGATAATGGCGCCATATCTAAGGAAGGTGTTCCATTGTTCCTGGAACAAATTTATGCGACACTAGTAACTCCTACAATCAAAGCCTTTCTGACAGCACTGCTGCAGCATCTTCAGGCAGCACGCAATTGCACAGCCATCTTCAAGAACAGACATGGGAAAACTACGGCCCGCGAGCCAAATGCAGCCCGCCGTTGCTTTTATTCTGGCCCGCCAACACTTACACCAACTTAAACTCCCACCGTGAATTGAGCGGAAGAACTCTTTTTTTTTCCTTTAGAGATCATGGATGGCAGTAATTTAAAAAAAAATAAGCCTCAACGGTGCAAAATTGGAATAACAAACGAGATGAAAACTTTTTATTTTGGAAATCACATTTGTACGTGGACCGTGATCTCCAAAAAAAAAAAAAGGTCTTCACCTTATTTTCCAATCAGCGTGCGGTCCGCGGCTTCAACAGTTTTTCCAAATCTTGCCCTTTGTGTGAAAAGCTTGCCCATCTCTGCTCAAGAAGCTAATACAAGTGGTAGCTTCAACGATGATGATACCAACCTATGACCTAGGCCTACTAGTTGCATTTCTCCACTGAGTAGGCTAAATTACAGATTTCTTCAATTTTTTTCTGATTTATACGAAACTCTTTGATTAACTCCCCAGTCCTTATCAATCATACTCAGTGTATGATCTACACTGCGTTGCTGCATGATTCTGGATTTATTTTGTTGCAGATATAAAAACCGGCAGGCCATATTTACTGATACCAGCCTCCTTTCAGCCTTTTCAACAGCAATTTGAGAAATGGAAAAATCTTCGCAAATCACTGCGAATGGTCTACAACACTCGCAGAATTTCGCGAATACTTTGTCGAATTTTGCGAAGATTTTTGGCAAACGAAAATAGTTGTGCGAACGTTCGTGAATTTTATTCGCACGAACGGAGCATAGAATACCAAACGTCGCGAAGATTTTTTTTTTGTCACTTCTGCGAACGTTCGTATTCGCACAAAAAGCATAGAATACCCCCCCTGCAGTTCTGCGAGACATTTTGTTGGTAGAAGATGCACAGATGTTGGAGATGGCAGAGTATAACCAGTGGAGATAATACGCGATGAACAATGAGACTGAGAAGGATTTTGTTACTTAGGAGACAGGCTGAATGCTAGTGGTGGGTGCGAAACTGCAGTTACATCAAGAGTTAGGATCGGATGGATGAAATTCAGAGAGTACGGAGAGTTGTTACGTAGGAGGTTTTCACTGAGAATAAAAGAGATGGTTTATCGCAGTTGCATAAAATCAGCAATGTAGCATGGAAGTGAAACATGGTGTTTGAGGGAAAGTGAAATGGCAATTTTGAGAAGAACCGAAAGAGCCATGGTGAGGTCAATGTGTGGTGTGAAATTAGTGGATAGAAAGAATACGAGGAGCTGATGGAGATGCTGGGTTTGAAGAAAACGTTGGATAGAATGGCAAAGGCGAATGAAGTAAGATGGTATGGACATGTGATTAGAAGGGATGATGATAATATAATGAAGAAGGCAATGATAATGGAAGTACATGGGAAGCGAAGGCGAGGACGGCCAAAACTGACATGGAGGACGCAGTTAGAAGAGAGTGTGAGGAAGATCGAGTAAAAGATCGGGGAAGCTGGAGATCGAACAAGATGGAGGGAAGGTGTGAGAGCGATTGCGGAGGGGATGAGGTGTATCCGGCCACCTTCGGAAACGACGAGAAAACCGAATTGAAACTAGATATAAGAAAACAAGTGTTAACATTATCGAAGCGAAACAATTTGTCGCTGAGATCGCAGTTTTCACAGGGCTTGATGTTAGAATGGAAAGATCGAAATAACACATCAGAAAAATTATTTTGGTCAATAATTACGTAATCATCTGAAGTCGCTACTTGACTTCGCAATTTCGAGCAAGTATTTGGAGGCATAATGAACAAAACACGTGCACAGACACGGCAAGGTGTTGCTAGCGATTTCAAAATCCATTTATGATGAGTGAAGCTCTTCATCTGTAGTTTACAGCTTGACAGTGGAAAAGCAAAACAAAACAGTTACATTCTCAACTAAGCATAATTGTTGGTCTCAAATCGACCAAAACGTTTGATTAAAAGAAAACGTAAATACTTAAATAAATCAAAACAAAACAGTTAAATTTTATTCAGTTACATTCTCAACCAGGGATATCTAGAACAACGGGATCGCTTACTCCACTTTTTTTGTCTTTTGCGCTTGACAACAATGATGCTGACTGCTGAGTTCAGAGTCTTAAGTGACTGGACTGGTGGCCGGTGAGGCTAATTTGGACCGTGGCGTTAAGGTGCAGTCAAACGTCAGTTGTAGGATAGAATGTCAGTTTTAGAAGAGTAAAACAATTATCTTTGGTAAACATAAGCCTAGTAGGCCTAGCTTATCAGAAGACGATAAGACTAGACTGAACAAGAGATGCCGTAGCCGCATTTACTGGTACCTGTTAACTAGACTCGATTTTTAACAGCTTCAAAATGATTTAACAATATTTATTAGACAGTGTTTAGGGCATTGTATATTTTTTATTATATCTCAAAACTCTGCTGCCTTAAATCACTAGTTAGGGGTAGGGAGGAGGGGGAAAAGTTAGGGTTGTATGCCTATTGTCTAAGCTTAGTGAAGTAGATTAGTCATTAGTTAGAGTTGATTAGTGTAGCCCATGCAAAAACAATTCAACTAAATAAAGATTAGCTGTGCTGTTCAGTAAAAACTTTGGAGTATGATTGATGGATATTTTAGATAGGGCCTAGTTTAATTACTAATAATAGGCCTATAGCTAAGACAAATTGACATGCATTCAAATGAGACTTTTCAGTTAAATTTGACTATGACAGTTAAATGTAATTCAACCGATATATTTCATGCAAATATGTTTCAAAATGTTCTGACTATTATATTTGTAATTAATAACTACTCATACTGTTAACGTACCGGTACAAAAAAAAAAAAAAACATAAAACAAAAATATTGACATTACCGCGTATATATCTGTATTTTGCCAAGGCTAGTTGACCATTAACTGCACTAACTAACCAAAAATCTTTTTTAAGAATTATATATTTTAGTTGTAAAAATAGGCTTTTAAAAGTAAAAACAATCACCACAGTAATTCTATCATTATACCACACACTTGTTGTGCACCCCAATGCAACTCTGGATACCGAACTTGTGTTGATAAATGTGCCATGTTTCGTTTTCTCTGTTCTGGTTGATGCAGATATGAAGAGTAAATGGATAGATTTGGCCTCGACAACCACATTTTACCGAGGAAGTTAAAAGTAGATGATACTAAATCCAATATCGAAAGACTGTTATACTCGCTCAAAACTAATGAAAGGCTCAACATTACCGACAAAACTAGAGACGAAATCAAATTTATCACTAAGAAATTCATCAATGATGCAAAAAGATTGTGTTCTGAGCGCCGAAATATAGCGCTGCATACCACATTGTCCAAATTAAGCAAAGATCCTGATATTAAAGTTTGCAAATTTGATAAAGGAAGAGGAGTTGTTTTGTGAAATTCAAATGATTACTATTCCAAATTAGATCATATAGTGAACGACCAATCCAAATTTCATGAAATCAATGTGAACAGCAAAATTCACCCTGTTATAGCGAAAGAAAACTCCATTGCCTACCACATGCGCAAAAACCTGAAAAGCCTTGGAACGAAAACTCTGCGAAAATTAATTCCTACTGGTAGCATTCCAGGTAAAATTTACGGCCTCGTTAAGGTTCACAAAGAAGGTAACCCGGTTCGGCCTGTCGTTTCTATGATTGGAACCCCCGAGTACCAGCTCGCCAAATTTCTCGATTCCATAATCAAACCTTATATTCCTCAAACTTACATGTTACAGTCTACCAATCAGTTTCTTGAGCACTTGAATGAATTTAAATTTGATTCCAATCATAAATTAGTAAGTTTCGATGCATCATCTCTATTTACTAATGTTCCATTAGACGACACCATCCAAATTATAGCCAATACCATATACTATGAACAGCAAAATCCAAACAGACCTATCTTCGAAAAAAGGATATTTATTAAATTACTACAATTGGCAACAAAAGGCATTTTTATGCACAAAGGTAAATTTTACCAACAACATGATGGGGTCAGTATGGGCTCTCTCTTGGGACCGATCATTGCGAATTTCTTTTTAGCTCACATGGAAAACAAAGTACTCAGTTCAGGTCTTCACTTCCTTCCCAAATTGTACTTGCGATATGTTGATGATATTTTTGCTGTTTTTCCCGACGATAAATCCTGCACCAGCTTTCTTGATTTGTTAAATTCCCAGCACAAAAATATTAAATTCACTGCAGAGCATGCTGCTGAAATCATTCCTTTTCTCGATGTCGAAATAAAGTTAAATGATTCTGGTTTGGACACATTGGTTTGGAGAAAACCGACACATACAAACCTTTTCCTTAATTTCAACGCGTTTTGCCCACTAAAGTGGAAATCAGGTTTGATCCTATGCTTCCTAAACCGAGCCAAACTCATCTGCTCTAACATCTCCTTATTCGAACAAGAAATTGAAAAGCTCAAAACTATGTTCAAAGCTAACGATTATCCTGGTAGGTTTTTTGATAAAATTCTGCAACAATTCTTGAAGTCTGACAAGAACCAATCTTCCAATTCTACTCAACCTTCCCAGTCTGCATATGAATATCCAATTAGTCTTCCATATTTGGGTAAAGCTTCTCAAAGATTCGTCAACCAATTTTCCAAAATCATCAATAAGCAATTACATCAAGATGTTAAAATTAATCCCATATTCAAATCATTTAAAATCAACTCTTATTTCCAACTGAAATCGTGCACCTCTCTCGCTCTGTGCTCAAATGTGGTCTATAAATTCACTTGTTCGTGTGATACGAACCTTACATACATTGGTATGTCTTCACGACATCTGAGCACAAGAGTTAGAGAGCACCTCAACTTGAATAGCAAGCAAAAAAGTTCAATAAAAGACCACATCGCAGCGTGCACTTCTGCTCAAAAACGAAAATTGGAATTGACTCTTTCAAAATTATCCGAAAATGCCGTTCAGATTATGACACTAAGATTCATGAAGCTCTGTTAATAAAGAAACATTCACCCGGTCTCAATCGTCAACTTTACGCCAGTGGTGTATCTTTTTTGTTACAAGTGTTTTAAATTTTGCAAATTGAATTAATTCACTATAATTTCTTGATTATTCACCATTAATGCACCATTTTCCAGCTATATTCACCTGATGAGCTCAAAATGAGAGCGAAACCGGTCGTGGATTGCTACTGCATCCCCTACATTGCTATTTTTTGCGATGCTTTCTTGTCAGCTACCCTCTCCTAATCTTTTAGTCTTATATCCCGTTACTTTCGAAATTGCGTTGCCTCATGCACTGACTGTAACTCTAATTGTGCATCGTGGGAAGGCAAGATATTCTCGCTTCGAGGATTTAAGTGACGTATCATTATCACGGAATCGATGCAGAAGAGTCTATCTTGATCAAAAGCCTACCAAACTTGGGAACCTGGGCGCTCCCTAATTTGTTCTTTATAATTAAAACAAGGGTAACCGAAGTTAGCCTACCAAAGTGGTCATTGGGCAGTCCACACTCTGATTTTTTAATTATTTGGGAATCCTTCTCATTATTCCATAATTCCAGCGAAAAGTGCGCAATGATCTTTCTCGGAAGTTTTCTCACGATTTACCCGAATATTTAAAAGAGTTTTCCGTCATTCTGGTTTAATTCTCTTGGTTCCGATTTAAATCTCAATTTGTTATTATCGATCATGACGAAACAATGGATCCAATTTCGATGACAATCACAAATCCAAATTACCGGATGGACATCATTTCGCTTACGTTGGCATCTGGTGTATTTAAGAAATTTTTCCGTCATCTCTATGAAACCTGCTGTTTCCACTTTAAACTTTTTGAAGGAACAACGAATGCGGTTCGCTGGTAACGGTGAGCTGCATTACTTGTTATTCTCTCAATCTTGAACTTTTTCTCAAATCCCTTCACTTCGGTGCCATTTTTGCACCATTTTCCAGCTATATTCACCTGATGAGCTCAAAATGAGAGCGAAACCGGTCGTGGATTGCTACTGCATCCCCTACATTGCTATTTTTTGCGATGCTTTCTTGTCAGCTACCCTCTCCTAATCTTTTAGTCTTATATCCCGTTACTTTCGAAATTGCGTTGCCTCATGCACTGACTGTAACTCTAATTGTGCATCGTGGGAAGGCAAGATATTCTCGCTTCGAGGATTTAAGTGACGTATCATTATCACGGAATCGATGCAGAAGAGTCTATCTTGATCAAAAGCCTACCAAACTTGGGAACCTGGGCGCTCCCTAATTTGTTCTTTATAATTAAAACAAGGGTAACCGAAGTTAGCCTACCAAAGTGGTCATTGGGCAGTCCACACTCTGATTTTTTAATTATTTGGGAATCCTTCTCATTATTCCATAATTCCAGCGAAAAGTGCGCAATGATCTTTCTCGGAAGTTTTCTCACGATTTACCCGAATATTTAAAAGAGTTTTCCGTCATTCTGGTTTAATTCTCTTGGTTCCGATTTAAATCTCAATTTGTTATTATCGATCATGACGAAACAATGGATCCAATTTCGATGACAATCACAAATCCAAATTACCGGATGGACATCATTTCGCTTACGTTGGCATCTGGTGTATTTAAGAAATTTTTCCGTCATCTCTATGAAACCTGCTGTTTCCACTTTAAACTTTTTGAAGGAACAACGAATGCGGTTCGCTGGTAACGGTGAGCTGCATTACTTGTTATTCTCTCAATCTTGAACTTTTTCTCAAATCCCTTCACTTCGGTGCCATTTTTGCACCATTTTCCAGCTATATTCACCTGATGAGCTCAAAATGAGAGCGAAACCGGTCGTGGATTGCTACTGCATCCCCTACATTGCTATTTTTTGCGATGCTTTCTTGTCAGCTACCCTCTCCTAATCTTTTAGTCTTATATCCCGTTACTTTCGAAATTGCGTTGCCTCATGCACTGACTGTAACTCTAATTGTGCATCGTGGGAAGGCAAGATATTCTCGCTTCGAGGATTTAAGTGACGTATCATTATCACGGAATCGATGCAGAAGAGTCTATCTTGATCAAAAGCCTACCAAACTTGGGAACCTGGGCGCTCCCTAATTTGTTCTTTATAATTTCTTGGTATTTGTTCATACCGAAAATATTTTATGTTGCGTAACAATTGCTCCCTATTTTTCCGTCATAATATCTCTATTCGATCCATGTACCGCATCAATTTATCAGCACCTCTTAGACGAGTTAGCCTAGCCTAGTAATGTTCTCAGCTTGAGTTTACTAATAATTTCTTTTCAGTCAGTTTTGTTAATACTTAAAGTTACTTAACTAATTTAAAAAATCAGAGTGTGGACTGCCCAATGACCACTTTGGTAGGCTAACTTCGGTTACCCTTGTTTTAATTATAAAGAACAAATTAGGGAGCGTCCAGGTTCCCAAGTTTGGTAGGCTTTTGGTCAAGATAGACTCTTCTGCATCGATTCCGTTATAATGATACGTCACTTAAATCCTCGAAACGAGAATATCTTGCCTTCCCACGATTCACAATTAGAGTTACAGTCAGTGCATGAAGCAACGCAGTTCATTATCACGGAATCGATGCAGAAGAGTCTATCTTGACCAAAAGCCTACCAAACTTGGGAACCTGGGCGCTCCCTAATTTGTTCTTTTTTAACTAATTTAGATATACCTGAAGAGGGCCAAAAGTTGTGCCGAAAACGTTTGTGGTAATGTAATTTTGTAAATATGTAAATAAAGAATGCATCTGATACCGGTAGTACGGTTGCTGTATCTTGCAGCTTGAATGGATGGATGTTGTGTGCCTTGTCCCAATGCACAAAATAAACTCGGATCAGTTACGATATCGGTTTAATACAGTTACGAAATCTTTAAAAGGTATGTTTTTCATTCTGGCTGTTTCCGTGGACAATCATAGCTATGCAACAGGTGAAAATGTGCATTAGTGCAGTTATGAAATCTCATTACTTAGTAACTTCCATGTGAAAACAGAAAATTGTATGTGTAAATAACAATAAGCCTTCTGACAACTTTGACCTCATACATAAAATATCAAAGAAAACAATTTTTGATGTTTGTAAATGTATGATCAATGTTGTTGGTATCAGATGCTGTAGCAGCTCGTATATTGTAATACTTGTAGTAATGTTATACTTGCTTACTGCATTTACATAGGCTCAACAGCTCATCTTGGGTGTTTTTGCTTTTTCTTAAAATCCACAACACTATAATTTTTTCAATGCAGCGGTTGATTTCACAGATGTAATTTTACTAAAAAAATGTGCTATTTTTTCGTTTCTTGTTTTGCAGAAAAGTGTTTATGGATCTCTGTAGTGGTAATTTGAAACCATAGGCCTACTGTACGCATCCTACAAAGACTGTAGAGCTACTTTTTTGTTATTGGATTTCATTCACAATCTAAAATTTTTTCAGGCTGAATGCACATTCCAGTTGTTGGTTTTGAGGATATATTGGGTCTAGTTGCCTGGGTTTGTTTGATAATATAAAGCATCTGTATGCTTTAGAAGAACACAAGAGCTTAAAAGTTGCCCATTCACTGAAAAAGGCATCCTTGAATCCTAGCAATATGGCAAAAACTTCCCCTCAGAATGCTTTGTATAAGTTGGATTATTGGTTTATTTTTAGCGTTATAACTTGGAGATTGATTAGTCAATTGCTATTTGCGCATTTTGCTACTATACTCAAAATGTGTAGCAGTAGTTTTTTCAAATGCATGTCTGTCACTAGGTGAAGATTGCACTGGGTAACTTTAAGCTGAACGAAATAGCTTTCATGGTATGAATATACTTGTATTTAACCTCGTGGGTTCTTTGCTGCTTCCTGGTTCACATTGCGTCGTACCTTACGATATTTTATTTTCGCTGCTATATTATTTTCTGTTGTTTTTGTGGACAAATAATTTGAATCGGTCATTTGTCATATTTCTTGGCTCTTTAAAGATTTTTTAAACACTAGTACAGTAGGATTAAAATTACAGTTAAAATTTAAAAACGCAATAGCTTGTTTTGTCAGTAACGACTCATTAGGAGTCACAGATTCTTATTCAAATGGAATCTCATTGGTAACGACTCAGCAGGTGTCAAAGATTATTTGAATGTGATACCTGATGAGTCGTTACCGACGAAACAGACTGTTGTGTTTTCAAATTTTAATTCTGATTTTAATGCTACTGATTCTGCTCTGGCTTTTATCATCGAGCACAATATAACGTAGTTCCAGTTGACCCAACTTTGCTGCTACTTGAAACTTCATCACTTTTATTAACGTTTGGAAAGTGATATATTTGAAATCACCATCAAAAGGTATTACTGTTGTTACCGATACTGACGAGAAATTGTTTAGCACTTTGTGAAAAAATAGCGCTCTATTAAAGTTCTTGCGGTTTTTGCTGTTATGCTGTAGGCCTAGGCCTGCTAAAAGATTTATGTATACATCAAGTGTGAAAGAAGGTATTTTTTTCTTTTTCACTGATGCATTGCCGTGCAATGTGCCCCTGGCTTATATTTTAGAACTTTCTCTATAATATTTCCATTTTTTGTTTTAGGATCGAGAAAAAATAATGAGATGTGCAAGCCTCTGACCGTAAATGCACAAGGGTCTGCCAGCTTCTCTCTCACATTTTTGCATCGAGTAACTGAAATATTTAAGCAGGGGAAGGCATCAGGGCAGTCTGGTTTAACTAATGAAACCTTCAGCGCGTGTATTCAATCCATGGAAGCAGTAAGCCAAATTGGCTTCTCACCTGATTTCCAAACATGGGTTCAGCTAGCTACGTGCTTTCTGGAAAATTTACCAGCGATCCAATTGAAGGACGTTTTGGCTAGTACCGCCTGGCCAACGGCGGTAATTTTTGTATGTCAATTCTACAACTTTTTCAACAACAAAAAAAAAAAATTCGATGCCAGAGCTTACTGCGAGAAAAAGCTCTCCCCACTTCAGCTAGTTTAAATACCAGCCAAGAGCAGCATTGTCGCCATTTCTGAAGAGATTGTAAATAAAAATAATGAGCATACATTCTTGGTTAAGCAAATTTGTTAACATGGACATTACAACTTTATTCCTACTATGCAATCACTATTCAACTGCTTTGCTAAAAATCAACTCAAGCGAATTAATCAATGCGCCATGGACCACCCTGCAAGAATGTGCCGAGGCTCACACAAGTTATCTTCAAAATCCAAACCGAAACATTAATTAGATTATTGCTCTTATTTCGTGTTTTGACTCTGGTATACCCTGAGTAGCTGCTGTGATAGGCCAACTGTTTTTTGCCCAACACTCATTTGAATGCATGCTAAAATATAATTATGATGCCGGTTTTCTGAAATATCGCAGCATTGAAAAGTATCTATTCCTGTTTGCACCAAGATATGTAACTTAGCTCGCCTTGACTTCACTATTTTTTCAGCAAAAAAATAACAAACATCACAGATTTTCTGACTTTCGTAAAAATGGCATCAGAATTCAGCGGGCAAAGTTAGAATTTTTTTTTTTAAATTGTGATTTTAATATGCATACGATAATTTTGAATATTGCGTTCTTACTTTGACTTATTGTTTTGCTTACTTTTCTTTCCGCCGCCGGCAGGAATCAAACCCAGATTAATTTTTATGCTACTATGATAATGGTTTAAAAACGATAACGGCAATAATTTCTCATTTTATCATTTTTTGATAGTTTAAACCAACACAAAACAACCTGTTCTACAATGGCTCTTGGCACCACTGTTGTCAGTGCGATATTGTGGTAAGCGATACCGTTGTTCTAGATATCCCTGTTCTCAACTAAGCACAATGCTTGGTCTCAAATCGACTCATTTTACAGCTTGACAGTGGAAAATCAAAATCAAAACAAAACAGTTACATTCTTAACTAAGCATAATTCTTGGTCCCAAATCGACCCAAAAGTTTGATTAAAAGAAAGCGTAAATACTTAAATATATCAAAACAAAAGAGTTACATTCTCAACAAGCATAATTCTTGGTCTCAAATCGACAAAAAAGTTTGAGTGATTATGAAAGCGTAAATACTTAAACATTGACTGCACACAATTTCATAACACCACAGACAGCAATCACAACAAAAAAACTTAATCTACAGTGGGAAGTTCTACTTTATTATTGTGAATGTAAAGTGCATAATGACCATCGATCGGTTTCCATACTGTTTTTGGACAACGTTTTCCGGCTTCCTTTAGAACCGAAGCAGAAGATAACGTTTGTCTTGAAATCGTTTCGGCAAGTGTTCTGTAACCTAGGTTGGCCTTTGATTTTGCATGCGCATAGCTTCATTGAATACCTTTAAGTTTTTCAGATTAGCAAAAATACGTTTATCGACAGTTTAATGATGATAGGCCTGTCAATTCGTAACTGTCCCTTGTAAATTGGTCGTTGAGGTAAGCGATGGTAATCCGTCAAAGTAATCGTTGAAGGATCAGTAATTAACAACGCTTCTCTCATAAATTTGTGAATGTGCGCAAGAGTTTGAAGTGGGTTTCTCCTAAATTCTGTGGGTCTTTGGGCAATCCATGAACTAATGCATTGAAACGTTTGTCGTATGATTCTCTCATAACTTCCGTCTTATCATGCTCCTGTTTACTTTTTTCCAATTTTCTAACTGCCGCGCAAAGTTCTTCAAGTTTACTGATATCCGCTTTCTCATCGAGGTCAGCATCGAGCTCTTCAAGTTTACTTTCGCACTGTTCTTCCAGTTCATTCAAACGCTTATCAAATTTATAAAGTTTTACGTCAAGTTTGTCCACTTTTGCTTCTAAAGTAGAATTCAAACTTTCGACTTTATGGGTTAATGCCGTAATAGAAGTATTTTCATCGAAGTTATCGTTTATATCAGTAGTCATTTTATGTTACCAGAAATTCACCAAATCCTTTTGCCAACTAGTAATCAAGCTATTCTGAAATTCCGCTTCTGTGTTGTTGTTTTGCCTCTATGGTACAATCTCGTCTTAAATAGCAAACCTTGCTGTTATTGACTAGACACGTCCGCTCACAAACTAAAAACTGAATAATTAACATGTCAGCCCAAATAAACTTGTACATTTACTAACAGTTAATAATTTCCTTGAAATGATATTTGAAGTATGCCATATTGCCAAGAAACACTTTCAATCGGTGAGCTGTAGTAATTTTTTATACACTTTCGTAGCTCTCCTGCCTTAGCTTTTTGATCTCCTCCAAGAACAGTTGCCATGTCATCAAGCACTCTTTTTTGTTGCCAAGCACCGCAAATAAGATGGTGATCATTACAGCTCAGATGGTCAAGTGGTATGAGCGTCTGTCTCTTGAACTGTAGACTTGGGTTTGATTTCGAGTCGGGTCAAACCAATGACTTTAAAATTGGTATTCACAGCTTCCCTGCTTGACGCTCAGCATTAAAGGGACAGTGTGGAGAACAAGCCGGCAAGTTTACTTGTTGTGCCGCTGGGAAAGGCACTTAGCGGGATTCCCCCATCGTGGTGTGGTAGACAGATGGCCGGCAACTCCTAAGCGAGCTCGTATAGCGCTTTGACCGCTTTCTGTGATAGGAGGATAAATATGAAACTACCTAACTTATACCATATTCGCATGAGGTCATGGAGACACTTGGAGATCATAGTAATGGTAGTAGCGGTGTTGGGATTCTGTCTCATGGTTCCCAGCAAGCACTGGAAGCGATTGGCCAAAATCCAAACGCGTTTTCCACCACTCGTCTAGCTCTGGAGAGTCTATAGTTAAATATCCGTTCTTCTAATGTCACATCGCGCTTAGAAAACAGTTACATCAGCCACATGCGTAATGGAAAAGCATCATCACCCACAACAAAATATAGTGTACCTTTGTTGTCCTCAGATAATGGTTCACCTTTCGGAAATTGAAAAGTACCGTTTTTACTTGCAGCACGCAAACTAGAACGATTAAACACAGCACAGTCTGATGTTGAGTTGTTGTCCCCAATGTCAGCCCAAATAAACTTGTAGTTTGTATCTACGAAGGCAAGAAGAATGATGGAGAAAAACCCCTTATAGTTATGAAATAAGGAAGCGGAGATATTTGGACATTTAACAGCAACATGCTTACCATCTTGGGCTCGAAGGCAGCAGTGAAACAACCACTTCAAAGAAAATTCATCAGCAATATGTTTCCATTCTTCGGGT
The DNA here is from genome assembly GCA_964006365.1 of Trididemnum miniatum. NCBI lineage: Eukaryota > Metazoa > Chordata > Ascidiacea > Aplousobranchia > Didemnidae > Trididemnum > Trididemnum miniatum. Next base: position 5,165,443 of record OZ023240.1, read on the forward strand.
GTGCTAGGCGAGATAGAAATTCCGCTATAATTTCTTCACAAACTTCTCGGACTACATCTGAGATTATATTGTGAGGTACTCGGAAAGCAAAAGCTAGACTGTGGTAGCTTTCCCCAGAGCCCGCAAGCACAGTTCTCACTAGTAGCACGATCTTTCACAGTCACACTATTTAGTTGGACTAGTAGAACGAGTTCGTATGCAGAGAAGTCACTAGTAAGCTCACACTAGTAGTCAGACTATTGATTTTCGCTCAAATTTGCTAGAGCGGTCAAAGCCTGTTTAGAAGTCACACCATGCTATTTTTAATCGTTTTGTTGTAGTAACGACATACGCATTTACCAGGTTTAACTCGAAAGTTCATAGTCAGGCCGATATTGTTGCGCTTGTGAGTCATTTCCATTGTACTGGTGGTTTTCAAATTTTTTCGAAATCTGAAGAGACTATTGTTCTTCAATGCTTCCATAGACGCTGCAGTTGCAGCCAGCTGTGCATCAATCAGCTGATGTTGTTTGGCGCGCAGAGCAGCACTTTCTTTGAATTCGTTTATTTGGCCATTTAAAACAAATTGGGAAGATTGCAAACTTGTAGCGCTTTATCATTCTGAATGTAGATCCATGTCTACACTATATAATGTAGATCCATGCCTACACTACTTAGTTACCTCCATCTGTTTCTCGCGAAGTTCTTCATCAGTAATCTTGGGTTTGCTTCTTACTTTCGCCAGTTTGAAATTGCAGGGCTGAGAGTCTTTGGCTTCTAGCAAAGATTCTGACTCATTGAGCACAACTGAATCAGAAACCGAAGACGAGTTTTCAATATTAAGTGATGATTCCACCCCAACATCACTTGAAAACCTTGAAAACCAGCGGTTTCTCCAAGAAAATCGAGAACTTTACTGGTCTTGTCACACAAAAATTTTCTGTCGGGAGGACCACCTCCAGCTTTAAAAAAAGATCTCTAATTGGCAGCGTTGGTCGCTTTGGCAACAGATTTAATATTATGCCATCTTTTTTTACATTGCTCCCATGTAAAACTTGTTCTGTTCTCGTTGTTGATTGTATGAGTTATGTGGTTCCAGGTGTTTCTTTTTCGTTTATTTTGGTGGGTATTGTTTCCCAAGCATTCGATCCCTTCTCTATGTTCTCGATATAGTTCGACCAATCGGCCATCTTTTTCATTATCAAATTTTAACAAACCGATATAGCCTGAAGTTGTTAAATACAGCACGTGCGAGCAACCAAGTGCGCCAAACTGTACACTTACCGCTATAATATTATATTACGATCTCCGCCAGTTAATAGAGGCAAAATTATAACATCAACAGAGAACATAAAAAACGTTAGCTATTGCTTTACATCAGTGGTTTTCAACCTTTTTCAAGTCGCGGACCCCTAAGTTAAGCAATTTGTTGTTGCGGACCCCACACAAATCAACGCAAATAAACATGATTCCAATCCTTCCCCTAAAATCAAGTGAAGAGCAAAAAAAGGTCATCACGTCTGCAGAGGTCCGATCTTCCACCCAAAATCAATAAAAAGGTCATCACGTCAAGATGGGCAGAAAAGGGGTCATCACGTCTGCAGACGTCCAATTTTCCGCCCAAAATCAAGTGAAGAGCAAAAAGAAAAAAGGTCTTCACGTCCTTAGATGTTCTGATTTCCACAGGAAATATCGGTGAGAAGCTGAAAAAAGGTCTATCCCCATTTCGTTCACAAAAAGATTATTTTTAAAAATACATTAATACCTAATAAAAACCGGTAATTCGGACCCTTTACGGAATACGGACCCTTTAGCCCTTGCGGCCCCCAGGTTGAAAACCACTGCTATACATAGTCGTACTTATTTTAGCATGACTTCTAGTGATGTTTGTGCATACAAAGTAGTGAGATTACGCAGTTTGTGCCACTTTAACTCTGACTATCGCCTGTTAGCATGACTTCTAGCGTGACTACATAGTCGTGATACTAATGAGACTTGTGCGTACGGGGCCTGGGCAGCAGCAGGGTGATAAAAAGTGAGTACTAGTTTCAAACCAAGTTCTAAAGGCTTTCGTATTCTTCAGAAATACACATCAAAATTTCTCAAAACATGCTAGTTTTAAACGGAGTTCTAAAGGCTTTCGTATTCTTCAGAAAGACACATCAAAATTTCTCAAAACATCTCTGGTTCCACTCTTAAAAGGCACCAAAATCTTCGGATTCACGCTCGAGCTCTCTCATTTGAGCATGACACATGCCATATTGCAATCTTCTCGTCACCTAAAAGCGTTTCCTTTTTCGCCTCGCGAATTTATTCTTAATTTGCGTCAGAGCAATAAGATGCTGCTCTTGCTGAAGGCACAATTTGCATACGCAGACTGGTAAGTTTCAATAGGGAAATTGCAGCCATGATAGAATCCATGATAGATGTCTTGCATCAATGATCAAATGAAGACTTTTAGAACAGCTTATCGCTTTTTAGCTTTCTTTTTGCAATCAGTCGCACAACTATGCAGGCGTGACCCAAACAACTTTTTTGTGCGACCGTTGAGAACCAATCGGTAAAAAACGCTCACAAATTAAAAATTGACAACAATCGCCGACTTTGCCAATCGTATCGCTAAGTGAGATAACATTTATCCACAGAAATGGTATCTACCGATCCTGAAATAAGGCGTTTATTTCTCTCCGCAATTCCTTTGAACGCCTTAGAAGTACTAACTACGATACTCTAATTCTGCCTTGAGCCGTAGCACCTTTTTGAGTATATAAGCAACTGGTCTTTATTTTGTTGTCAGTTCAATTAAGTTCATTGCAACCTGTGTTTACATCTGTTATGGACCTCACGAAACACAACATATACCGGTTACCCAAGATTATTTTTACAGCATTAAGAAGAGAGGTTCATGGAGAGATACAGCAACGTGAGCTTGCACTCATTTGGTCACAAAGCTCCCAAAAAGATGCGAAAAAGCCTACCTTCAACAAAACTTCTTTTTCAGCGATCAGCCTCGCCTTGTATTGCTTACCAATTTCTTCCTGATGAAAATCAAAATATCTGTAAAAGCACATTTCTAAAAACTGACCGAAATTTCACGATCCTGAAGTTTTTACATAGGCTACATTCGAAAAATACATAACAACGATGTTTCTACAATCATTCGAAAAATACATAACAGCGCATAAACTATGCAAGCTGAAGATCTGATTATGGCGTGCATTTATGACTCCTTCACTGTATGACGCCAATTGACCCTTAGTCTTATTTTCTCAATCGACACCAATTTGTTTCATAAGGTCTAGAGATGCCAGAATTGTGAACATTTTATTTAACACTAGACCAGTCCACTATAACGTAAATGCCTTTTCGACATAAAAATGACGTCATGGTTCCCACTGATGGTTTCTTATCATATAAATTCATAAACTTTAGATCAAGAGCTTTCCAAAAAAGGCATGATAACCTTTGTTGGATTGAGAGAATCCATCTTCTCAATTTCCGCCCGATGAGCTAGAAGTGAAGAAGTCATGGGTGGAAATGGGTAAAAATTACTATTCAAAGGCAAACCTATATCGAAGATTATTTTCCAGAGTAACTCATTTCCATGATGAATCTTAAAATGATGTAATGTGAAGCTAAAAGTAAGTTATGTCTTTGCTGCTTGAAGTAAAAAAGTCAGTTGAGAATAGCTTTGAGAAGTCAAAGCACCTTTTCAGATCAAATGCAATGGTTTTTATTTCTTAAAATTAGGACAATAACATTAGTTACATCTATAAGGAAACAGAACTTAAAAATTGTCAGAAAACAAAATCAAGCTGGTTTCAACAGAGGTGTGCGCATCCCATTATCATCACTTCACTTAAGAACAAATACAAAGTAGTAAGCACTTCAGATTTCAAGCAATGACTGCGTATATCCCTAATAACAGACCTCTGTCTCACAACTTCATTTGTTTGCGATTGATCAGCAAGTACGATATAATCATCAGGCAGTATTCCAGCTTCTACCATTCCTGCCCATTGGTCTCTGTTATTGGGAAATCCATCCAAAACCCATCCTCCATTTCTGAAACAGATTCATTACAATTGATGAGCAACAAAATTGCGAAGCAAGATTTGGAAGATAAAAAAAGAAAGTAGAACTCTCATCATGCTTGACACCCTTAGTTAGTTAGTTAGTGCCTTATATTTCCGCAACGTTAACACAAAAATAATATACAAAAATGATACACAGTATAATAGTACAGCACGAGAAAAGGGAAGAAGCGACAAAACGATAAACGTTGTAAAATGCAAGAGGAGAGTGTCAGGTAAAGAAAGAAATAATTTGAAAAGCATGGTTGCCACACTCGACGATAGAGATTTATCAAATAAAGAAAAGGGGCACACACATACATACAGTGAAGAGAGAAAAAAACGACTATCAAATAAAAAAGACAGCAAAGAGAATCACAGATTCGAAACTGCCATGCTATGGTGCAATGGTAGGAAAACATAACAGTGCGTGGCTTTTCAAGCTTAATCCAAGTCGTGACAGCGCTTATAGAACTGATAAGTTAACGGAGAGTAGATGCAAGAAAAAATCACGAAAGACCTGCCTTAATTATTCCGAGCGTTGCCGATAATAGAGAACCCTAAAAGGATCAGCATCAACAGTCCGCAGTTATCTTCCGGGAGGGCGTCTTGATGAGGTGTAATTAACTAATTATATGGCCGATTAACCATTTATGATATGGCCGATTATTTTCTCACCACCCTCCCTCAAAAATGGGGGCAAAATCTTATGGAACTGACATATATATTATCCATTGCAGAAGAAAACTATTGTTTCGTTCACGTATCACAAGGTAAAAGTTGGCACCTACTGGTTTATGATATCACTATCGATTTGAAGAAAATTCTACGTTTAAAAATTAGGCTGTCGGCATTCAGTTACAAGGTAGCTGTGGGGTTACATCATGGGCTATTTTTTTCAAAGTCAATTGACCCAACTGTCTACAAAAATTTCGGTCATTTCAATTTTTTTTCTGTCATGTTTGAATTAACAAGACTTTGAAGATCTACTCTTTTGTAACCGCAACACAAATAAAAACTACTTTGATCAGTTTGATGTCTGTTAAACCTGACACTGTGACACCGGTAGTCTGTTTGTGATTGTTGTTTGCATATTGGCAAGATTACTTCGATCAATTGACCAAAATGGCTTTAATTTTTTCGGTTTTTACGAATTTAATTTGGTCTATGAACGAAATTTTACCGAAAAACAAACAAAAAAAAAACAGGTTATATCTAGCCTCCGTCGCACTGATGGGGAACAAAACTTGGAAACGCGTGTCTACGGTTAATTGGATCAATGTCTCATAAGGCTTAGAACCGGTAGTTCGGAATCCTTACTTCCACTTACATCACCTGCAATGCATTGGAAAAAAATGCGCACAATCAAACGAAATAATGTAACAGAGTAAAATGCTACGTGATGAAGATGCAAGTATTCATGCAACAAATATAGCGCAATGGTTTCTTAGCATCTTAGTACAACCAATTGAAAAGTCTACAAAAAAATAGGACTGACTCTTAAATTAAAAAATATTTTTTAAGAACCTACTGTATTTGGTTGAACACCACCGATACAATGCCTTTGTTCCAACATTAAAATTACTTGCAAATTGGCTGAGTTGAAATCACTAATTGCATAGAGATTCTAACTTTGAGTTAAGGTTCATTCAACCTGATGTAACGCTGGCACGTGAACGCCACGTACTACAATGGCGCTAATCATTAACCAGTGATTTAAGCTAGGCTGTAAGAAACACCATAGTTTCCTAAATAGAAGCAGCAGCTACTATTTCCTATTTTCAAACGCTTTGTATGGTTTCTATTCCAAGGCGGCTTCAATTTTTTTTACACGAACGTTTTCGTCATCAAATTGGTACCAGTGAGCATTCAAGTCAATCAACCATAAGTGACAGGAAAACGGAAACACTAAATCAGCCGCAATTTTATCCACTCTTGTGAGGTTTTCGGGCATTTGGGTCCCGAATAAATAGGCACAGTAGTTTGTCGAGCGTCATGAAAACCAACATAATTTCTAATATTGTCATAATACGATGATCTTATATTGTCATAATGTGGATGACAATGTCTCATAAGACAGTGGTCGCAGATCAGTCCGAATCTGATATCATGTTGTCATTGTCAGAAGGCGAAATTGGAAGATCGACTTTTATGCCATCGACGTATAGCGAATAATGTCCATTTTCGGCCTTCCAAACCGTTTTTTGCTTTCTACGCTTGGCTTCTTTGAAAAATGGTAGAAGCAGTTTTCTTTCTGGCTGAAATTGTTTCGGAAGATGTTCAGTTATGTAAACAGAGCTTTTTCACGTTGTTGTAGATTTTACGTCTGTCACTTGCGTTGGTTAGTTTGATGATGATAGGCCTCATCAATTTAGCTCCAGTTCTGTCGTAGATTGGCCTTTGCGGCAAGCGATGATGGTAATCAGCCAAAGGGTTTAACGTAGGGTCTTCAATACGCAGTCCTTTTTTCATGAAAGTATGTATGAGGCCGAGGGTCTGAAGGGGGGTCTCCCAAACACTTTCTTCTTGTTCGGGAATGTCGTGTATCGGAACATTAAACCGTTTTTCATTCGACTCCCGCATTATTAAGACTTTGTCTTGTTCTTTTTTAGCGCCTTCTAGCTTTGAAATTCTTGCTTGCAGCTTTTCAACCTCTGTTTTATCGCCTTTTAAAAGCTGATTTGACTTTATTTCGTCCCATTTTTTTTTAAATAGGTTTTCCAACACATTTAATCTCCAGGTGACGCCATCTAATATTTCATCTAACTTATTTACTTTTTCGTTTAAGGAGCTGTTTAACTTGTCAAGCATTTCCGATAACTTGTTACAAACTTCTTATAATTTTTTATTAAGAGACGCTGTTGACATTTTAGAATTATAACTTGACAATTTTTGCTGTGAAAGTTTCCCTTTTCTTGGCTGCAGAAAACTACAATTTTTGCGTAGTTAATAATTCGATGGCAAGCTGGCAGCTGCTGCTCACACACGTCTGTACACTAGCATTGCAAAACGACGAATGTTCAAGAAACTTCACTGTGCTACAGTCAACCGTTTTCTTGGAGTCAAACTTTGAAAACATCCCGAGTCATATCGACACCACCCCACTTAAAATACGGTTAAGATGGCTTAAAATAAAATATTAATTTCACATGAATTTTAAAACAGATTTGAAATTCTGTGCCACCAAAAAGTTTTTTATACCAGGGGGAGCAGATATTAGCCAGGGCCGTAACTACCAGCGGTGCAGGCGATGTAATGCACCGGGGCCCCAGCACAAGGAGGCCCCGAGGCATTGCATCATGCATTTTTTTTTAATTTCAAATGTATATATTTTTTTAAAATTCAAAATTTCAAAAATTTATAACCATCCAATATTTTTTAAATATTTTTACCTATAGCAGTTTTGCGCCTGGTTGGGGACAGGGTTTATCCGCTTTATTTAATGAGTTTTGCTCTATGACGTAATCATACGTCATGGCTTGTGATGGTTTCGAGATAACAGCCTTTTAAATTGGTGCTTTGTGACTTCACACCTGTCTAGCTGGTTTATGTCGAGTAAAGTAATTCATCATTAAGAATAGGCCCATCCACGCGAAATTACTAATTTTTTCTGGTTAATTTTGTCCGCTTTGTATAAATTAGTAAAAATTTACTGACCGTGGTCTACATTTATTCCAACGTTGTGGTTTTGAGTAACCACAATGTAGCACTCTAGCTAGTTGACTGCAATATGAAGAGAAATCATCAAAGTGGAGCGCATAGAAATTTTCTGATGACGTCTGTCCGTTGTTTGCTAGCCAGATGCTCAAATCCAATCGAGGTTCAGAGACAAGCTTGCCCAATTAAAATCAGCGCAAAGAAATGGCTTTGTTTTTGATTATCGAAAACGCGCCACTTATCCTGACGTGTGCGCGGCATGAATGATGTATACAACCCCACCTGCAGTAGTAGCTAGCTCCGATGGCCGAGTGGTAAGAGCATAGTCTAGACCAGGGGTGGGGAACCGGCAAAGTACAGCGAGCCACATCGATTGCATGATATTTTTAGCGAGCCACATTTACATTTAATTTTTAAATTTTGTTTTAAAAATACCAATATTACGACGCAAATTTATTAAACTTTCACGTTGAGTTATTCATGACCGTAAATTACTGAAGACTTGTGCAGTTTTTATTTCACAAAAATAGCATGTAATTAAATGTGAAACAGTGTTTGAAAAAGATTAACATTTTCTATATTCTACCGGTGTGTTGCACACTTTAAGTTCTGATGCGAGTCACATTCAAAACTTATGCGGGCCGCATGTGGCCAGCAGGCCGCAGGTTCCCCAATTCTGGTCTAAACTACGGTAAGAGCGTCCGCCTCTGCAGCTGTAGACTTGGGTTTGATTTCGAGTCGGGTCAAACCAATAACTTTAAAATTGATATTCACAGTTTTTCAGCTTGACGCTCAACATTAAAGGCACTGTGTGGAGAACAACTCAATTAGTTTACTTGTGTCGTTGGGAATGGCACTTAAATGACTTAACTGGATTTCCCCATCTTGGTGTGGTAGACAGATGGCCGGCAACTCCTAAGCGAGCTCGTTATAACGCTTTGATCGCTTTCTCATGGTAGGAGGATAAATATGCAAATACTCATAAATATAATAGGCCACAAAAGACGGCCGAGAGATCTTTTTCCAAACTCAAACTAATCAGAAGCTTCTTAAAAGCTCAATGTCTCAAAAGGGACTTAGCGGTTTGGGTCTGCTGTCGATAGAGAATAAACGAGCTCAAAATTTAGATTTTAGAAGAGTGATGCAACAGTTTGCCAGCGCGAAAGCAACACCAAAATTTTTCAGTTAAATTGAGGTTCCATGACTGGCAGGGGTGTCGGAACAGACGGATTTGCTTTTTTGATTAGTAATTGTTAAGTAATAATATTTCTTTTTTAGTTTAATCTGTATTTTACAACTTTTATCGGAATTTCAAAGATTTTTGTCAGAATCAGTCACAATCTACCAGAAATGTAGAAACACACTGAGTACCGTTTCAAACCAAGCATTTAGTTTTTTATGTGAACAAATATTGATAATTTAGCGGTCTAATAGTGCAACACCATAATTAGTCTGCTATTTGTATATATTTCACCGGCAGAGTGCCCTTTTCAGATACTGTTCCCCTTACCCTTTCGACACTCCTCACGATTGGCAACAACAAATTGTGTTTTATTAGTTGCCTCGTTAAACCACGATGTAAGGCTAGGCTGTTGCAAGTTCATTTTATCCCCATCGCATAGCACAGCACATCTCCGTTTCACTGAAATATTGTAAATATTGCTCTCAAAAGGTCCTTGCCTCAAATTTCAAAAGATTTTAGTTTACGACGTATATTTGATCAGATTTATTACACAATAAAAGAAAATTATGTTAAAATGGGGGCCCCATAATAGATGTTTTACACGACGCCTGACGTAGTTACAGCCCTGATATTAGCACGAAATTTTTATGCTTTCTACCAGTCTGTTTTTTTTTTAGGATTTACTAAAGCGAAAGAACCAGCTATTGACAAAATTTTGAGCTGTAAAGGTGCATCTAAAAATAAAGAACCAACGCACAAATGCAGTAGCTGGACAAAAATATGCCACAATTGCATTTAAAGTGACGTCATCACCGCTACTGTGACGCTATTACCCCCTCAGTACCCATTTTGGAACGTTGATGTATATTGCTAGGGAAAAACGCTACATTTGATGCCTATATCTGCTTTTAATCATACTTTTTTTATAAAACCTTGTGTTTCAGCACTCATTTTAATTCACTGCAATTTTCTGTTTAAAAGATGAAGAAGGTCCCGGGAATCGAACACTTGTGGTATTTTCTTTGTTTCATTGACATTTTTGCGTTTCTCTTCACTCTACCAAGCAGTTGCCTATCGCTGTTTTTTGAAAGCAACTTGGTTCCTGCCAGAGATGGGCGCGATACTCAATTTTTGAGTTAATCGATATCAATACAAGATACTTGAAAATAGAGTCAATCGATACCGATACACGATACTTTGAAGAGGTGTTAAATCGATACCGATATTTGTATCGCCGATACAAGTATCTCGATATAACATCAGGAAAAAAATCAATAAAAAATTGGTTTACAAATGAATTAATAAAACTGCTACAAGTTTGCAATCTGCGGACAATTGCAAAACGTAAAAATATCACGTATTTTTTTTTATTTTGTTGCATATTCATCCTCCTATTACGAGAAAGCGATCAATGGGTTGTACGAGCTCGCTTAGGAGTTGCCAGCCATCTGTCTACCACACCAAGATGGGGTAATCCCGATGAGTGCTTCTCCCAATGGCACAGCAAGTGAACTTGCCGGCTTGTTCTCCACACTGTCCCTTTAGTGCTGAAAGTCAAGCAGGGAAGCTGTGAATACCCATTTTAAAGTCATTGGTTTGACCCAACTCGGAATCAAAACCCGAGTCTACAGCTACCGAGGCGGACGCTCTTACCACTCGGCCATCTGAGCTGTTAATTGGGACATGTTAAAATTTCACAATTAACGTCGTTCAATGGCGTTACCAAACAGTTGCAAATAGGCTAGTGATAAGAGAAATTTGCGGACAGTAGCCTACGTCGCTTGGAATCAATGAGGGAATTTAGCTTCATTTCACATTCTCCAGAAACCGTAAATGAACACGCAGTCAACATCTGGTTGGATCAATCGTGCTCAAAAACAGTATCGAGATACTTGTATCGGCGATGCACAAAAACATGCTTAATCGATACCGATACGCGATACTGTAGTGAAACACTTAATCGATATCGATACAAAAGTATCGCGCGATACGTATCGCCGATACAAGTATCCCGATACTGCCCATCTCTGGTTCCTGCCTTTGGCAGCATCGCTCGCGTGATTTATCAAAAACCTTTTTTTGCGTTTTGAGCAATGATAGGTGGACTGTGGACTGAGTTTTCAGCAGGGCTGCGAACTCGAACTTAACTCAAACTCGATCGTTTTTGCCGAACTCGAACTTGAACTCGAAAAATAAAATTTTTTGAACTCGAAAAAAAAAAAAACAATCGAGTTCGAGTTCACTAATTAAGTGCTTCAGTTTTATTGATTCAAATCTCTCAAAACAAAGTTTAGCCTACTTTTGATTTGTTATTACGCTGTAGATTGAATGATTGTGAATTTGCAATTTTGGTACCGATACTGCACTGGCATTTCATTTTGCGTTGTCTCATTGAAACTTATTTATTGCATCATAAACGGTGTTCCGAGAGATTTTAATGAAAACGAAGCTGCACTGCAGCAACAGTTACCTGTTTTGAACAGGGCTTTTGAACAGGGCTGTGAACTCGAACTCGATCATTTTTGCCGAACTCGTACTTGAACCCGAAAAATAAAAATCTTTGAACTCGAACTTGCAAATGTCTCTTGAACTCGAACTCGAATAAAAATCGATGGAGTTCGCAGCCCTGGTTTTCAGTCATTGTTTTAACAAAACAGAATCACTGGCGACTTTTATTTTTGTTACTCGACTGAATTTCGATTAATTTTTGCAGCTTCGTTGTCGCCTGCTGCTTTTAAATTTATTATATGTTCAATATTTGTATGGGAGCAAACAGTGGCGCAGCCAGGAATTTTGATTGCGGGGGGCAAACTTTATCGCTCGAGCTGCAAAGAAAACTCCACATGAAAATATCTGTCACCATAATGCCTCATTATATAATGCAGCAGGCCTATCAAGCAAATTGGTGCGTCTGCTGTAGATACAGACCTAAAATATTGGTTTTCACTTTTTTATTTGTGACATTCTTACATCAATCTTTTCAACCACGTTTGTTCATAGCTTTTTCTCGAATCTTACCTTGTTCTTATTTTCGACATTAATATAACGAATGTTCGATGTAGTTAAACTTCACCTGCAGAAAAAGCAGCACAATGTTCTTGTAACCAACGTTTATTACGCTAACAAAAGGTTATTGTTACAGTCGTAAAACCGTAAAGCTAGGTTGAAATTTGATTTTAAAAATTCAATTAAAACAGCGCGGCTACTCGACTCAATGACCTCACGGTCCCTTCGTTCGTAGTCACCCTGTTGCTCTATTGTAATCGCAATATAGCAGCTACAAACAAATAAAGCTTGAGTCTCGAGCGCTGAGGTTGGTTAGGAAATTTAATATAAATTTTTTCCGCGCACCTTGTTAATAGAAATCATCGCTGCGTGAGCTCGTTGATGCGTGCCTGGGTTGCGTATTGTACTTTCAAAACACCTGATAGAGATGTAGGTTTTCATACAGTGCCGCATTTGCTTGGTGCTGATTTGCCATTTGTCTGGGACCCAATTGTCCGGGACCCATTTGTCTAGGATCCAATTGTCCGAGACCCATTAGTCTGAAACCCAATTGTTTGGGCTCATTTGTCCAGGACCCAGTTGTCCAAAACCCATTTGTCCGGGACCCATCTGTCCAGGACCCATTTGTCCGAAACCCTATTGTTTGGACCCATTTGTCCTGGACCCATTCGTACGGGATCCAAATGTCTTGGTACCCAATTGTCCGGGACCCATTTTTCTTAGAATCCTCTCGCAAAACACTCATAAGTAGGTCATCACGTGCTACCCTATCGCTAATCCAACAGCTGCCATTCTTGTCGCATTCGTGCAACCACTCAACAAAATCAAACAGACGAAGTGGCAACCACTAGGTAACAATAAAAATAACGTTTACTTGAATGATATCAGTATTATTTATGATGATGAAAATTACCATTGATGCAGTATTTGAAGCAAAACATACAATGTAGTAGTTAACAATGAGTAATTAAAATATCAATGAAGCGCGACCGTATGCTTTTGGTAAAGAGATTAATGCTACTACTTCCTGCTCTTCAATTGACATACTAAAAACCTTCAAAAACACTTAGGATTTGTCATGCATTTACTCAGTATGTCGAATCCTCTAACTTGATACCACAATTAAGTTTCACTCAGCATGAAATTAATCAAAAGTTCTGCTCAATCACTCGCTCATTTTTAAAAACTCTTAAATTGTCAATTGAAGAGCACGAAGTAATAGCGTTGATCTCTTTAGCGAGAAAGGAAGACTGCGCCTACTTGATATCTTAATTACTCATTGTCAACTTCCCTTCCACATGTTAATTACCGCTTTCACGAAATTTGATGACGAGGTCTACTGTGGACCTCCCCTGTCGGAACCCAGCTTGCTCCCGAGGAAGAAGCGAGTCGACAATGGGCTCGATGCGGGTGTAAATGAGCCTCTCGAGGATCTTGTAGGGGACACAGGGCAAAGAGATGGGGCGATAGCTCTTGGGGTCCTCTACAGGTTTCATTGGTTTGGGGATCACGACAACCAACGCTCTTCTCCAGATTTTTGAAATTTTGAGGTGGTGCAAACAGGATGAAAGAAAGCCACACAGCCAGGATTTCAGGGCAGTTCCAGCATGGAGCAAAAGCTCAGGGCAGATAGAGTCTGGGCCTGGAGCTTTTCCTGGTTTCAGATGTTTGAGGGCGGCTGCGAATTCTAAAGGAGTAAAGCTTCCACAGACATTCACTGCACTTGTTGTAGAGGCCCTCCAGAGATCAGACACTTCTTGAGACACAAGCCGGGATGACTTGCGATCAATATCCTCGTATTTGCCGTTATTGACCAGTACTGATGCGATGGCATTGGCTGAAACGGCACAGTGCCGAGGGGAGCGTCGTGATCTACCAGTTAAGTTGTTTAATATGCTCCATGCTTTACAACTGGAGTGAGAAAAGTCGATGGTTTGGACTGCCTCAGACCATCGGTCCCTGCGTTTTCTGTCAAGCCTGGACAGCAGGGCAGAAGCAGCCCTGCTAGAGTCAGATCCCTCAGGCGATTGCAAGAACATCTGATAGCGGTTCTCACACTCAGCATCCCAACACGGAATGTGGTCGTTTCGTCGACCACGTGGGATATACTTTTTGGCTGCTGTACTGATGGCATTACAGAAGTCCTGGTATACCCGGTCCACATCAGATGTATCAGGTGGCAACAAGCTCTTAGCGAGTTGGTTGGTCAGGGCATTGTGATGGCTCCATTTGGCCTTGCGGAAGTTCCATCGCTTAACAGGCATACTGGGAACTGACAGAGTGAGCCTTGGTGGAACAATGAGCGAAGGTCGATGTTGTGACCTAGGAAACTTCTTTAAAATATGCCTGTCAGGTAAGCGACTATCAGGACCAACACTAACAAACGCCAGGTCCGGGTTGGTGCCAGTGTTCCAGCGGCCTGAGTGGAAAGTGGCCATGTCCTTTGGGTCATGGAGAGGGACAAGACCATTAAGGCTTGCCCAAGCAACAAGGCACTCTCCATCAGCGCTGTTGCTGCTGTAGCCCCAATTCACATGCGAGCAGTTGAAATCACCCGAGTACAGGACAGGGTATGGAAACACTGGTAGGTCGGTAGTCTGCAATGGTGTAGGTGGAGGTTTGTAAACGTTGACAATTTTATAGCCATCAACGTCTACGCATAACCACTCAGTCTCTGATGTAAATGGGGACTAATCTACTAGGGTCCATTTTAGTCGCTCATGGACAAATGTAGCAAGGCCGTGTATCCTGTTTAAACAGGACCCAGCTAGTACAAAGCCTGGAATCACAAGCTTGTCGGTAAAAGCACAGTGGGTCTCCTGTAGTAGGATGACGAGTGCCTCAAACTGCACAGCGAGAGGATGAAGGACATTCATCTTGCTTGCAGTGAGGCCTTCAATGTTCAGCTGCAGGATTGCTAGCCTTCGGAACTTGTTGACGATGTGCCCTGAAGCAGAGCAAACATCGCCCCGTCCTGAAAAGGACGTTTGCCGGTTAGTAGGCCTTGGCTGAGCATCGGGATGGGTGGACGCCCTTCCGGGTCGGCAGATTTGGTTTCGGTCTGTCATTGTAACTTTGCAAGAGAAAAGCTTTGTACAGACTTACTCACAGCCCGGGCTACATGGAAGCATCTGCCAGCTGCTTATGACACTGTCTGGCATCGTGGCCTCACCTGTAAGCTGCTGAGACTCCTTCCTGATAAACACATGGTCCAAATGATTGTGGAACTTATCCCGAATAGAAGTTTCACCCTTTCCATCAGTGACAGCAAGCGAAGCAGGTTACGACGTTTGCGAAATGGCTTCCCACAGGGATCAGTCTTGGATCCCCTCCTTTTTAACATCTACACATACGATCTGCCTTCCACAATTTCCCAGAGGTATGCGTATGCCGACGACCTGGCATTGATGCATACCTCGAAAGACTGGAAGACTTTGGAGGGCACTCTAAGCCAAGACATGACAACACTGGCGACTTTTATTTGAGGCTGAAGCTCAGCCACACTAACATGGTGACAACAGCCTTTCATTTAAACAACCGAGAGGCGAAACGTGAGCTCAAAATCTTCAACAACGGCAAACTATTGCCATACTGTCCAACTCCAACCTACCTTGGTGTAAAGCTGGACAGGTCGCTCACTTTTCATCATCACCTAGAGGCATTGCGCAAGAAACTTTCCACTCGCGTCACACTGTTGAGGCGACTTGCAGGCTCGGGATGGGGTGCAGGAGCCAAAACATTGCGAACAGCCGCCTTGTCCCTGGTCTACTCCACAGCTAAGTACTGCGCACCTGTTTGGTGTCGTAGTGCTCACACTCGACTAATCAACAGTGTTTTAAATGACGCCTTGCGCATTGTCACTGGATGTCTGCGACCCACTCCAACGGACTACTTGCCAATCCTCACACGCATCCAGCCAGCTGAGCTTCGCCGTCGAGGAGCGACACTCTCCCTGACTAACCGCGCCACCCTTAACCCTGATCATATTCTACATGAGCAGCTGTCGGGAAACAAAATGCGCACCAGGGAAGGCTCAAATCAAGACACCCGTTTGTACCCGCTGCACAGAAACTACTGGATAGTCTGACCGAATCAGACATTCGTGCAGCGCAATGGATGGATTATGTATGGAACATGGAGTACTTGAAAAGTGCATCAAGGCTTCATGCTTTTATTCCCAGGGCCAGTCCTAAGCCTCTTGGAATGGGTTTGCCCAGAACATCGTGGGTAAAACTGAATCGTCTGCGGACTGGCGTATGGCGATTCCATTCATCCATGTACAAATGGGGTGTTGCTCCTTCACCGAATTGTGAGTGTGGTGCCTCTGAGCAAACTGCAGACCATATCATTTCTACATGCTCCCTACATCGTGCACCATAAGGAATACAAGGTCTGTTGGTCCTGGATGATGACACCCGACGCTGGCTTAAAATCAACGCCGTAAACATCTAAACCGTCGGAAGAGGATGCCCAACCACACGACGACGACGGAATTTGATGATCACCAGTCTGCAGTAACCTTCTGAGCGTCTTGATGAGATGTACGTAATTAACCGTTTATGATATGGCCAATTATTTTCTCACCAACCTTCCCTCAAAAATGGGGGCAAAATGTTATGAAATTGACATATAGTATCCATTGGAGAAGAAAACTATTGTTTCCTTTTCGTATCACAAGGTAGAAGTTGACATCTACTGGTTTATGACATCACTATCGCTTTGAAGAAAATCCTGAGCTCGAAAATTAGGCTACCGGCATTCAGTTGTAAGGAAGCTGTGGGGCTACATCTAGCCTGCACCGTACTGATGGGAGCAAAACTCCGAAACGTGTGTTTACGATTGATTGCATCAATGTCTAATAAGGCTTAGAACCGGTAGTTCGGGATTTTAAAGACAAGTTGAAGAGTGAGTGATTCAGCAGAGTTTCAGACCAATTTCATGCTGAGTTGAAACTTCTGGTAACAAGATAGAGGATTCTACATACCGAATATGCATACATGACAAATCCAAAATGTTTTTAAGGTTTTTAGATTGTCAACTGAAGAGTAGAAGGCAATAGAGTTGATCTCTTCACCAAAAAAAGATTGCGCTTTAGTGATATATTAATTACTCATTGTCAACTTCCCTTCCCCAGGACTGCCATAGTTATTTTTGTTGCGTGTAGTATTTTTTCTTGTATTACTAAAGGAGAAATGTTTTTGTCCATTGCAGTTTCTATTAAAGGGCGGGTTTCATCGCTTTTGATAAATTTGTCCGGCTCCATTCCAGGGCAGCTTCTGTTGAAGAAAACACAGTACGTGCTTCAGTTGGCACCATTGAAAAATTTTCAATTTATGCATTCCGTCAAACCACCAAACTAACAACTTGTATGAAATTTTGTTGGTCAGTTTTACCTGCAAATGAAAAACTGACCCTAGTCTAATGACTTTTGCACTTTTAATTCTTTAGCTTAAAAGAGTTAGTGTCATGCACACTCAAAGTCTGGCAAAGCAAACAGCGAACGCAAATGACTTTTCAGGTTAGTCAGCCACATTTGAGTCATCAAGTTCGTTATTTTCATAATCCTTTCTCGTATTATGATCAGCACTATTTGAACATCTGCACCTGAGTTCTTCGTTCAACTTTCCAAGCCTAAAAATTAGGTTTAAATTATCATCAGCATCTCGTTTAGTGAAACAGACCACAGCTTTCAAGTATTTTCTACCATCTTTTTGTAGTTAATGATTCTCATACCGTTACTTGTACTGCTTTTTTCCTTATTTTGCTAGAAAAAAATATTAGAGATGGTTTCGAAAATGCAAAACAACTACTACCGATACGCAACTAATGATTGTAACAGTACTGGTTAACTTACACATAAACTTACAAAGGCGCATCTGGATTCGAAACTTTTCTAGCTTCAATCATCTCAGTAATTCCTTTTTTAAGCTCTTCTATGTACATTTGTACAGGCAACTTGATTTCCAGCTTCTCTGCTTCGGCTACAGCCTGAGTTACCAATGCACAAACCTAAAATACGTTTTTCTTTATTCACAGTGATCTTGTGCTTACCAAAACATTTACTACAGAAGTGGCTCTCGGCCTACTGTGGTTTGTCGCCTTCTTTCTACAGCCTCTCAACTTCATATTTCTTATTTATAAAGCAATTAGAGCGTCTGCAAGTATGAGGTTTTGCAACAACAATTTTGTAGAGAAGCCATAGCTTTTCTGCTGTTGCATCAACTGGAATGATTTTGATTAACTCAAAAAAGTATAACTAACCAGCAATAACAAAAGGTGAAATTGCAGCTACAGTTTGCTACAACTATTCTCTACTGCAGCTTAACATTTTTTTTGTCTATCTTCTTTTTCGTGTGGGTGCGATGCTGCATCGCGAACTAGCATCATTCTAAATGGCTGGGCACGTATCAGACAGCCACCTTTTCAAGCTCTCGTTCACTGCGAGTAGACCCCAAATCCCATTTGGATGGCGGTATATGGAACACGATCTTATAATATGGTCTGCGGTCTGTTGCCGTGCACCACACTCACAGGATGCCGTGAAAGCCATGCCCCATTTATGCATTGATGACCGAAAGAGGCCGACTCCAGTCCAGAGACGGTTCAGCCCAACCCAAGCGGGTCTGGGAAGCCCCATTCCAAGTGGAAGGACGTTCACATCATCAAAAAATGAATGCAGACGAGAAGTGCCCTCCCGCCACCCAATGCTCCACCTGTGGTCCGCCCATCTTGCTGCACTGGAGCCCAGTTCGTTTGCATCTCTGAGCAATTTCAGAGCAGAAGGTACAAAGGGGTTTCTTGACTTAAGCTGTCAACGCCCTCCACAAGGGTGGGAAGTGAGCCGATTGTGGAGTAGATGACCAGGCTCCTGGGCACGACAAGCCAAAGACAGAGCAGCTTTCTTTCGACAAAGCTCAGTCGGTGTGATGCCTGATAGAACAAATAGGTTGTTTGTTTGTGTGGGACACAGGCATTCAGTCACCAGGCGCAAAACGTCGTTGATGGGCTTGTCAATAAGGCGCGTGTGAGCACTTCGACTCCAAATAAGAGCGCAGTACTTTGCAGCAGAGTGGATCAAAACCAAAGTAGCCATGCGCAACGTTCTGGCACCAGCCTCCCAGCTTGATCCTGCTAGGCACCTCAAAAGACCAACGCGTGTTGTTAATTTTTTGTGCAGTGACTTCAGGTGTCGGCAGTATATGAGCGATCAGTCCAGCTTAACGCCGAGATAAGTAGGCTCAGCAGAGAAAGGGAGAATGCGGCCATCGGCAGCAACCTTAAGCTCACGAGTTGTCTCTTTGTTGTAAAGGTGGAAAGCAGCGATGACCGTCTTAGCGATACTGAGCTTTAGCTTTCATTTCTGTAAGTACGATGATCGGGTTGCCATGTTCTGTGTAAGAGTTCCCTCCAACGACTGCCAGTCTTCTGCAGAAGACATGACGACAGATCGTCTGCGTAAACCAACTTCCTGACAACTGTGACAGGCAGGTCGTGGGTGCAGATGTTAAAAAGAAGGGGAGCCAAGACCGATCCTTGGGGGAAGCAGTTTTTGAGACGTCGTAACCTGTTTTGCTCACCATTGCCAGTGGTGAGGGTGAAACTGTGGTTACGGACAAGCTCCATTACAAAGGAAACAATGTGCCCAATGTGCCTGTTCGGCAGTATGCAAAAGAGCTTGCAGGTGAGGCCACGGTGCCATACAGTGTCATAGGCAGCTGGTAAGTCCACAAATACAGCACCAGCCTTCTTTTTTGCCAAGAAGCTATACTCAATTCCTTCAGTCAAGAGAATAACCTGGTCCGTAGTTGACCTACCACGTCGAAATCCAGCTTGTTCTTGAGGAAGCAAGGGATCGACGATCGGTTCAATACGAGCGTATATGAGTTTCTCCATAATCTTAAAGGGGACACATAGCAAATAGATAGGCCTATAACTCTTTGCCTACCCTGGTGGCTTCATCGGCTTTGGGATGGCAACCGCTAACGCTCTTCTCCAGATTTTTGGAAGTTTTAGTTGGTGCATGCAGGAAGGAAATTGTTTAGCCAAGACTTCAGGGCAGCACCGGCATGGATTATCAGCTCTAGTCATATGGAATCTGGGCCAGGAGCTTTGCCTGGCTTTAGCATTTGAAGGGACCTGGCAAATTCTTTCAGGGAGAAGTCACCGGAGATACATTTGTCAGCAGGTGTTGGTATCCTCCAAAGCTCAAACACTTCCTCGAGCACGAGTCTAGCAAACTCACGGTCATTCGTGTTATATAACCCATTCTTAACCATCTGCAAAGCGATTGAGTTAGCAGAAATGGTCTAAAGACGATAGGATTGTGTGGTCCTGCCAGTCAGATTGTTTATGGCATTCCATGCCAGCCGACCAAAGTGCGTAAAGTTGATGGAATTGACTGCCTCTGACCAGCGTTTCCTTCGCCTTTTATCGAGTCTGGCAAGCAAGGCAGAGGCAGCTGTGTTACAGCCTTCACCCTGCGGTGACCGAGGAAATACCTGATAGAGGGCCTCGCACTCCGCATCCCAGCATGACCTGTGTTTTTTTCTACTACCGAGTGGAATTGATTTTTTCGCTGCATGGATGATGGTGTTGCAGAAGTCTTGGTAGGCCTCATCAACATATGCAGCGTCCGGAGATAGAAGGCCCCAAGTAAGCCTGTTAGTGATGCGCATGTACTTTTTCCATTTGGCTTTTCGAAAGTTTAATCGCTTGTAGGGCTTACTCGGAAGGGAGACAACCGTTTTGGAGCTCTTAATCAGCGATGGTCGGTGTTGAGACCTAGGAAACTTTTCCAGGATGCGTCTGTCCAGTTGTCAACAGGCGTGACCCTTGCTCGCGAAAGCCAAGTCTGGGTTAGTACTAGTGTTCCAGCGTCCAGAGAAAAAGCTGGGAGCGCCTTTAGGACTATGCGACAAGGCAAGATTGCTCTTGGTCGCCCAATCAACCAAAGATTCTCCATATGGACTGGTGGTGCTATAGCCCCAGTCTACATGCTGACAGTTAAAATCACCTGTGTAGAGACACAGGTGTGAGAACGCTGGGATGGCTGATGGTATCATTCGCGATGTTGGCGGCTTATAAACGTTGACGATTTTTACGCCATCAACATCCATACGAAGCCGCTCACTCAACAACTGATCCGTCCAAAGATTGATCAGCAAGGGTTCAGCCGAGTCCCTCATGAACAAACGTAGCGATGCCACGCTTCCTGTTCATAGTCCAGCCAGCTAGTGTGAAGTTTGGTATCACTAGCTGGTTCGGCGTGGTGCAGTGAGTCTCTTATAGAAGAATGACAAGAGCCCTATGCCTGGTGGCCAACTGACTGATAACGCAGATCTTGCTCCGCGTGAGGCCCTCGATGTTCAGCTGCAGTGCACTGGGCAAAAGTTGCCCGCAGCTAGCCTCTGCGAGTTTGCCACTTCGTGTTTGCCTCCGGGGCCGAGGGTCTATCCTTTTACCACCACGGAAGCTTCCCGTCATAGTCATCATCCGCCAGGAACTATATAGTTTCTGTTTTCGAAATTCGCCACGAAGAGGCTGATGACATGAATCTTTTGTCTATAATAGTCATTAGCACTTCATACTTCAATAAGTTATTCTCAGCATCGAATGGTTGATCAGTTATTTATAGCAATTTAACAAAAATGTAAGAACTGACATTAAAAGAAACTAAAAACTTTACACCAGTGGTTCTTAACCGTTTTACAATGATAGACCCCTTTTTAATGCGCTAAAACAGTTGCTTACACCATTATTTTAAACTTGCGAGGTTACAATAGCTGAAATGATAACTAGAATTTTTAAATGAAAGTAAAAAATTATACGCTTTTAGTCAGGGCGTGGAAAGGTTTGACCTTATAAAAGTATAGACAAGCCAGTTTTTGATATTCGTTAGATATTTGTATGCACATATACCAAAAAAAAAGTATCACGCATGATCTCCTTGGGTTTTCTAAAAGTTGCAGATGTTTCAAATCAACTCCACTCAAACAAGTGAAGGTTGGGAGGTCTTCGTATGACCTTATGACGTCATGGATCGATGACGTCATCATATTCAAGCAAAAAAACATTAAAAGTTGATTTTTTTGAAGTTTTGAATGGAAGTCAATTGCGATAACTTTCGTTTTGCTTTCCATAAATGCAACAAGTTACCTTTATGAGCAATTCTATGCAATTTAATTATTAAACTGATGACAGTTTATTGCAAAAAAACTTTAGTAAAGTGAGATTCTCAATAATTCTTTTCCAACTCGTGATAGATACTAAACCTACCTTACAACAATTTATAACAAAGTAAAAAAGCGCTACATGATCCAGACGTACCTCTTCGTTATCTTCAGTCACTGAGTAAGAAAATGTTTTGCCAAGATAATCAGTTGAGCTTACATTATCACTGAGAGACTTTAATGGTTCTGAACAAAAATAAAAATAATTATCGCAAACATTCTATCTAAAGGCAGGACGTAACGAGCAAACACTATTCTCGCTCATAACTTTTACTCGATTCATGAGCTGCATACAGTCCCCATTGATATCCATGACACCTAAATAAATCCTTCTAAAAAAAGTAATAATCTCTATTTTTACACTTTTCAAAAATTTTCAACTTTGATTTTTTTATGCCCGGTTTATATATTGGTGTATTTTGTTGCATATTTATCTTCCTATCACGAGAAAGCGATCAATGCACTACACGAGCTCATTTAGGTTCAACAAGAGTTATTAATCGAAAAAGCTCAGTAATGCATTTCAATGTCAACAACTTCAATTACTAAGCTTAAAATGGACACTTATTATTATTTTTTTCCTTCATATGAACTTCACGCTCTATTAGCAAGTTTTTTAGACTGAGACACCACAGCAAGTGGACTGCATGGCCCCACTAAAAATTTACCTTCCTATTTTTCCAAAGGAGCTGCGGATGTAGTGTAACCAGCTTGCTTTGGAGTTGCCGGCAGTCCATCTGCTTTTTTAAATTGGAAATCCCGTTAAATGCCTTTTCCCACAGCACAAACAGTGAACTTGCCGATTTATTCTCTTATGCCAAACATCAAGCAATGAAGCTATGAATATCAACTTTAAATCATCAATTTCACCTAACTGAATCCAACCCGAGTCTACTGCTGCAGAAGCAGAAAGAAGGTCTATCCACTCAGCCATTTAACTGGCAAAACAGTTTTGCAATAGCACACCAAAGTAGTTTGGATAGAAAACACAAAGTGATATTTGATGTGTAAGTGGAGTCACATTATGAGGACTACCTCACCCTTATAAAAATCTACCGGTAATCGTCATATTAGGAAACACATCGGAAAAGACATGGGTCATCGCTGCAATTACGACTGGACTGTAGTGGATTACTCACATAAAGTTCAACAAAACACAAAGTACAAACACAAAAAAACACAAAGAAACCACTTTGTGTTTTCTTGAACTTTTATGTGAGTAATCCACTACAGTCCAGTCTTATTGCAGTGATGACCCATGTCTTTTCCAATGTGTTTCTTAAAATGACGATTAGATTTTTATAAGGGTGAGGTAGTCCTCATAACGTGATTCCACTTACGCGTCAAATATAGAGTTGTTTTTGACTTTTCCATGTTTTTCTCTGTGTAGTTTGGATAGAACAGCATACTTCATTAAAGCAAAATATTCTAAATTGCAGCTATTTCAACATAGTAGCACCAACGCGGAATTATCAGCGCAAGTAAACATGTTCACATAACGCTGTTGCAAGTGCTAGTAAAGATGAAATATTTCAGCTACAATTAGAAATTCTGGTATGTTCCGAAGCAATAAAACAATTCCAATTTTACAATCTTCTCTAAAGGAAGCAATGAAAGGAAGTGCCCAAGACTGATGCAATGACGAAGAGCCATTGTTACATTCATCACAGATGGAGATATCATCATCTTATGAAACATTGATTATTTACAAGGCAAATAAGAATAAATTAGTAGTACTTCTGCCAGCTAAGTTCAATGCGCACAATGGTTTCAGTTAATTGCAAACTACCAGAAACAGCTAAGTATTACGACTAATAGAAAGTAGATATCCATGTTTAATATCAAATGCCAAAGTATCATGCATGCAAAAGAGAGAGCTTGAAGCTGTGTTTTTCAACATCATGGAATGATGATCAGTTTTCAACATAAATTATCTGCTCAGCAATGACAAATGAGAGCTTGTCGAATTTTTTTAGCGATTGCCACAAGAAGGTGAGAGATGAAAGCTCCACAGATCTTCTTCCACTTTCGCAGCTACTAGTGCAGGTTGCCAGGAATTGCGAGAAAGCAATGCCCGCTACACAACTGAAGAAACCAATCGACTTTATCCTGTCATAAGACGACTGTATTTGGTCATACGTTTCAGATCATGTAGTAAACAAACACTCTTTATCAAAAATCACTGTTAACTACATGCCCTTTACGTGTTAAACAAAGCATTGTGATCATAGTAGTTTGTTGGTATATTCTTGCATAAACAATACCACGTAGCATACGCATAGTAAACCACAAAATACTAATATCGACTAGATATGGTTCCGTCATTACAAGTGCTTTTAGGTGCAAAACAGCATTCAGGTAAAGTTGACCATAGCCATCTTGCTATGTAGTTAAAAATTTCGACTTTCTAACGTTAACACGTTCCGAGCTCTAAACAGATTACAACTACTATATCAAATTCTCGTCTGTTATCTCAGCATAATTTGCAAAGGGTGCTGTTGAACTCGAATCAAATCTTCATTACACTCGCAGTATTAGGCCTACTACTCGTTACACGCTTTGCGTAACACCGCGAGTATAATGAAGATTTAAATTTGATTGTTGAGCGTTTAGCTAATCAGTAGACTTTAAAACCTGCCTTTTATAATAAAATCAACTCTTGAGTAAATTTTACATTTTTGAAAAGATAAGCAAGCTAACGGAAAATGCTAAATCATGGTTTCCCAAATTGGGATAGTGGATGACAGCGTGGGAGGGGTGTGGCGTTACGACAAAAAAAGCTTGCCATATAACTGCCAGTTTTTCATAACCGAGTTCAATTTATAACTATCTACAATCATGATTAATCAAGCTGCATTGCTGTAATAATTACTGTTCTACAGTTGTATTATAACGATTTTCTCATTTAATGTTTGTGACAGAATGTTCGTTGAGATTTACCAAAGTGTAAGAAACGTTGGAAACTTTGCTAAGATAAATTCCAGCCATAATTACCATAACACGTGAAAAAGTTAGAAAAGTAAAGATCAACAAAAAGTAGTTGAAAATTATTTTTTATTAAAACCTGGATGTTTAGTTTAGTTACATATTTATCCTCCTATCACGAGAAAGCGATCAAAGCACTATAGGAGCTCGCTTAGGAGTTGCCGGCCATCTGTCTACCACACCAAGATGGGGGAATCCCGCTAAATGGTTTCCCAGCAGCACAACAAGTAAACTTGCTGGCTTGTTTTTCACACTGTCCCTTTATTGCTGAGCGTCAAACAGAGAAGCTGTGAATACCAATTTTAAAGTCATTGGTTTGACCCGACTCGGCATCAAACCCGAGTCTACAGCTCAAGAGACAGACGCTCTATACCACTCGGCCATCTGAGCTGTCAATGTCAAGGATCTGTCAAGGATGTGTAAGAAAGCATTTTTACTTCTCACTAAAAAGAAAGCAAAATGTAATTTTTGCTTGCATGCTTGGTTAGGCTGCACTCGCTGGGCGCTTGTGTGTTGTCATAGCCATTTCGGAACATGTTGCTTGATGCGATCATCAAGTCGTTAGGATGTTCTCCCTACATACCGACTGTTACAGAGGCACTTCTACTCATAGATGAAGGAACTCTTTTGAATGGAAGGTAGAACATCTTTTCGACTTGAAAGCAGCATTTGCTTGGACACAAATACAGTCCGTACAGCTAAGGATCCGCAGCAGTTTTTGACAGCGATATGTACGTTCTTTCCTGGTTTCACTCCCGCCTTTCCAGTGTAGGTCACCTACAGATAGATTGGGCTCTTGTCAGGACCAAACCGCTTGGGGCGGGAAAACTACGAGATCTTTTTGGATATTTCTTTAACAACAAACTCTTTAGAGTATTCCCATATCCATTGTCCAGCAAGATTTCTTGATCCGGCTAACTTCTTCTTCTAGTCTGCTTTTGGAGCAGATCCTCAAGAAACAATGAACAAACGTCGACACTAAACTAGCTTCACGTTTTATCGGTGTAAAGGATTCCCACCGTAGGTACTGGCCAGAGACGACAGGTTTGCGGTAAACTTTGATTTCTACATGGACATCGAGAAATAGAAGTAAGTTGCTCTCCTTGTTAAAAGCACACTAGAGAAAAAAGTGAAGGCTGCTAAGTCTGATTAAAAATTTCTCCGACTCTTTTCATTTTGAAAGATGACAAAAGAGTCATCAACATATCTCAAGAACATGGCAGGCTTGAATATTTTACGTAACTTTTTTTTATAAAATATTAGTATTTTTTGTATTTAGTTGCATATTTATCCTCCTATCACGAGAAAGCGATCAATGCGCTATACGAGCTCGCTTGATTTGCCTGCCATCTGTCTACCACACTTGGATGGGGAACCCCGTTTAATGTCTTTCTCAACGGCACAACAAGTGAATTTACCCGCTTGTTCTCCACACTGTCCCTTTAATGCTGAGCGTCATGCAGGGAAGCTGTGAATACCAAATTTAAAGTCATCGGTTTGACCCGACCCTAGGCGAACGCTCTTACCACTCGGCCATCTGATCTCTATCCACCAAAGATGTTGGCCAGAGCGGGGCTGAGTGATAAAATCATTGCCACTCCATATATTTGCTTGTAGATGATGTTGTCAAAACTGAACCCAACCGTACTTGTGGCACCGTGTAACAGTTCCACAATAGGGTGGTCGTCAAAAAAACTTGTTTTGAATTTTTTATGGCTCAACCATTTAAAGGGGTCCATTTGGATAAAAAATAACCCGTCCATTTGGATAAAAAATTTTAATATCTAGAGGTAGCTCAAGCTTCTTACATTTTACGAGGAAGGCCGAATGACGTCAGTAGCATTTTCTTCCTATTTTAAACGCTAGAACACCATCTTAGTATCAAACGATTTGGAATGTGTGATTTTCTGTCAGTGTTTGATAGGTGCCGTTAGCTTAGTGCTTCAAGGAAGTCAAAAAAATTGTTATTTTTTCCAATATTAGATAAAAAAAATTGTAGAAAAAAAGTTGAAAATGGTAGGATATGTTGACTTGTTATCAAATTTTGCATAAATGCAGTTACCAAACACATAAAATAACATGATATGAAGGTTCAACCTGCCAGTTCAACCTCTGGTAGAGTACAAAAAGATTAATGAAGATGTATCTGCTGCTGCAGCAACTAACATGGCAGCACATATGTAATAGTTGTTGCAGGAATTTGTGGATTAGTTTTTTCATGGTAATCTCCCATGCTTTATGAAGCGCCAGATAATTCAGTAATTAAATAGAATTGGTGATGAAGAGCCCCCGAAGCGAGTATCAATCAACCAACATTAAAAACTAGTTCCAACCTTAACGATTTTGGAACCTCAACTTCCAAAGTTCTATTCCAAAAACTAAAACTTCCTTCTGGTTTTTTACAAAAAGACCCTGATGCTTGGAACGACCATAACGATTTCCTCCGAACTTCATCAATTGTACCAGAATTGAAAGTGGTTAACGACCATGCTGAAAGAGGTGTGGCTCTTATTCAAGAGTACTGTGGGCCAAAGAATAAACAACAACTGCAGTTTTTACTTAGAATTGTTCAGGAACACCGAAAAAAGTTTCCTGACAGCAGGAAAAAGACTTTCAAGCAATAATTGCTCAAAATTGAAACCTTAAATATAATTATTAAGAAGACAATTGCTATAGTTGTTGCTGTTTATAGATCTCTGCGATTGATTTTTTGTGTAACTGCATGCTGGTGTGACAACCAAAATATAACTATTTCATGTCATGTTATTTTATGTGTTTGGTAACTGCATTTATACAAAATTTGATTACAAGCCTTTATCCTACCATTTTTAATTTACTTTTTGCAATTTTTTTCAAAATGACAGTTAACCACTCTAATAGAAATCTATAGAGTGGTTAACTGTCATTTCAATCACGGTGCTGATGCGTGCGTCTACCCAAACGTTAGCAGGATGCTTTCGTGCAGCTCACCACTGCTCTTCATTTTACAATTTTTTTCGTCTGATTTCGCAAAAAATAACAATTTTTTTGACTCCCTTCAAACAGTAAGCTAACGGCACCTATCAAACACTGACAGAAAATCACACATTCCAAATGACTTGATACTACGATGGTGTTCTAGCGTTTAAATTAGGAAGAAAATGCTACTGACGTCATTCGGCCTTCCTCGTAAAATGTAAGAGGCTTGAGCTACCTCTAAATATTAAAATTTTTTATCCAAATGGACGGGTTATTTTTTATCTAAATGGACCCCTTTAAAGGGTTAAGCCATAAAAAATTCATAAAAAGTTTTTTTAAGGACCACCCTATTTTACAAGTACCTCTTACGGAATACAAGGTTGAGAATCAGGGTTGTTATACAGTGTGTCCGGCTGTCTGCACAGTATCGTGATGGTTTCATCTAGGGGTACGTTCGTAAACAAGTTGCTTACATCAAACAACCTGTTCAAATAGAATTTAGGTTAGTACGTCTAGTCCAATCAGAACCGCGTATTTTTTCTTGCATTTGATTGGCCAATGTACCACAGCTTCGCAGACGTTCGAATGTGCTATTCATAAAACCAGACCTTACTTCTTGTCCTCACTTTGACGCGATTACACACTTACGAGTGCGTCACGAAAAGCTTCAGGGACAAACAGCTTTTCTCAAAAATACACACAAAAGAGTTATGACAGAGAGACTCTTGAAGCCTAATACGAAAACAGCTTTTTTCCATGTTATTCTTAAGTTCTGTACCGCCAACTAATTATGGAAGTGATTTTCTAAATAACATCGCGACCATGCTCAAAAAACTTCCTAACAGCAAAAGTGTCTGTTTTATCCAGCAGCTTTCATCTTATCTATCGTGTGCAGCTTGAAAATAACAAAAATGCCATCTCATGCAAGTGTTGTTTAAACAAATGTATGACAATTACGTAATTGCAATTGATTGAAAAATCTGCAATGGATTACCACGAGCTCCACTTCACCTTAAAACTGATTTAATTTCGCTGTAACAGTTATCATAGCATTTTTTGCAACTGATTAATTGTTTTTGTGATTGTAAAACTGCACTCGATCGACATTGTAGTCCAAACTTACCTTGTGAAAGTTGTATGGGATCATTAGCCGACTGTAGCAAATGCTCTTGTTCTATTCGAGCTTGAACAAGGCCAATCGCGTACTCTAAAGTGTCCTGAACAAAACACATCAAAGAATATAATCTCAATCTCGTTTTAATACGCGGCAGAAAACTCTTCCTAATGTCACAAATATCATGCATATGCCTCTACGATAAGTCAGAGCTAATTTTAACCTTTCACAAATCAGCTCATCAACGATTCAATAATTTTGTAAAAGACTTTACAGACATACAGTAGCAAATGCTCACGCTCCTCTAAAAACGCTACCAGAAAACAAACTAAAATTGAAACCATTCCTATCCAACGATTTATTAAAATCCATCAAATTTTTAGAAAGACTAAGCATTCAATTAAAATCGTGAAACCAATCACATATTATATCCAAGCATCCTAAATCGCGCTATGAAAAGTACAAAGCAAAATTATTACAAGATATGCTTGAAGCTGAATAATGCTAACTATGACAAAATCTGGCAAGTGACATGAAAAACGATTAATAACATTACCTCCAAGCTAGCGATAAACAAAGAATTACTCTTAATGAAAGGAAAAATGTCTCAAACGCAATGAGCAAGTTTTTTATTACGATTGGTAAAGAAATGGCGGACTCCATTTCTGTTGTCAGCTCTTCTTTTCCTTTATCTTCAGCCGCTAACGCTGAAAATTTATTGCACCTGCGACCTACTACCCCCTATGGTAAAGCAAAAACTATCATAAATGGGCTGAATAAAATCATAGATATTAGACATACCGATGATCATAGCAAATTCATATTAAACTTATTAAGCATATTCAATCCCTGTATCATGTGATTTTGTATTTTTTTTAGTTGCATATTTATCCTTCTATCACGAGAAAGCGATCAAACCTCTCCACCGAGCTCGCTTAGGAATTGCCAGCCATCTGTCTACCACACCAAGATGGGGGAATCCCGCTAAGTGCCTTTCCCAACGGCACAACAAGTAAACTTGCCGGCTTGTTCTCCACACCGTCTCTTTAATGCTGAACGTCAAGCAGGAAAGCTGTGAATACCAATTTTAAAGTCATTGGTTTGATTCGACTCGGAATCAAACCCAAGTCTACAGCTCCAGAGGCCGATGCTCTTACCACTCGGCCATTTGAGTGGTTAAACATCATGCTTGCATAATTGATGTAGTTTTTCGTGACTGTCTAAAAATTGCAGAAGTAATCCCCATACAAAAGCATAGCTACTTATTATCATCCAATAACCATTACAGTTCGGCAAAATTTTAGAAAAACTAATTCAATTAAAAATTTTTTCGCATCTGGAGAAGTTCACTTTGCTAATTGAAAATTAATTCCGATTTTGCGCAAACTCATCTCCCAACATTACAATTACTAGCATTTATGATGCTATCCAAGATAGTAGTAGTAGTAGTAGTGTCTTTTATTTCCGCACCGTCAGCACAATGAAAGAATACGATAAGAGTAAGGGAATATAACGCGGCACAGGAAAAGGGAAGCAACAAAACGATTAACGTTATGGCATACACGAAGGAGAAAAGGAGTTAACACAATACGGGAGTGGGCATGGTTGCAATACCCAGGTCGGAAACAGAAATTTCGATAAAAATAAAAGAATACCGCTATGTTATAGTGCAAGGGTAGGAAACATAACAGTGGATGGTCTACCATGGTTATTTCACCTCCAAGCAGCTCGACAGAAAAAAAAGGGGAGATGAGATGGACTTAAAGTACACTGAGGACTATTAGAACTGCTTCGACAAAGACAACCACAGAAGACCTGACAGGCAAAGAAACCTACCAAAAGAAATCCTGCTTCAAAATAATCAGTACAAGAAAGAGTCCAATCATGTGAGAACCAGTGGGCTAAACCGTTTCGGGTAGCATGTGATCTCCAAGGTGGCAAGGGCTTAAGGGAGAAACCCTAAGTTACTATGAGAAGCAAAAAATATATATATATAAAAATAAAAACAAAAGAAATAATAATTACGAAATAATGGCTCCTGGAGAATTTAGACACGGATAGCTCCTGCCAACTCAATCAACGTAAGCTTTAAAAAAAAAAACAGAAAATAAGTCTATAAATCAATTCCCAAGACCACGTGTAGCGAGTTCACATTTGCACGTTTGCTGCTGAGGAGCGCTGAGACGATCCAAGTTAAAACTCGGGAGAGGATAGAGCAATTCAGGATTGCGACATATTTCCCTTGGATTTGAAAAAGGCGTTCGATAAAGCAGATTAGACCTTCAAAGTTACCTCAAAAGTTGGAAAATGCTTCGGATTTTGGAGAAAATCGTCTGACCTCTTTAAAAGCTACCTAACAAATCGATACCAACACACAAAAATTTCACAAATCAAATGTAATTTGGAGCGGTTGTCTTGTGGTGAACCTTAAAGCTCACACTTAGGCCGGATCTTCATTTTAAAATATCTCTCAATGGCCTTCACCGGCCGGTGAGCTCAGATGTTAAGCACACGCTATTGGTGCGGGAGGTCTGGGGTTCGATTCTTGGGCAGGTCAAATCGGCAGTGTTGCCACCACTGTGACGTTTTTTCAGAGATATGTTGTCCAGGCGCTCAACTGCGGGATGGACCCCGCAACTCATTACACGCTTTGGCGTAATACCACTAGCATATGGAAAATATGATTTTTGATTAATGACCTTCCACAAATCTCAAAATTCTAAACAACTTTATATCCAGACGACACTAGTCTTGCTCTTTCTGACAATAATTCGAATATCTTCTGCCAAATCACAAACTAACAAAAAATGACAAGTGATTGTAATAAGCGTAGTGGTTCGGAGCGTCGTTTTTACGACGACCTCGATCGCAAGGTTGATGGTTCACCTCCCAACCTAGTCGCGTTGTTGCGTCCTTGGATAAGATGCTTCACGATGATTATCTCTGCTTGGTGGAATCTGGCAAGCAGCAAATTCAAAAAGTCAGAAGAAAATTCAAGCGGAAAACTTGGAAACAAAGGCAACTCCTAAGCGAGTCTGGATTTGTCCTACGCATAGCGCCTCCGTCGCTTTCTCGCGATAGAAGGATAAAGATGAAGAAATCAAAAATCAATCATCATCTTGAATGATTCTAAGCAAATGACATGAGTACGAATAGCTTCCCGGTAGTAAGTGATTGCAAGTCAGCCTTAAACGGAATAGATTTGGAGAGAAGTTTATCAGTCAAATACCTTGCTTGGAGTGCATAGTCATGAACTTTGAAGACGTTCACATTAAACACTAACCATGAATCACATCGAGCACCTACTTTTGAACTGGGTAAATTCATGTATCAACTGACAAATGAAAATGTGCCTAAGGATTTTTATACATCATTCGCCAAAGGCAGTCAAATTCACACAACTACTACACCAGAAATGCTAATAAATTGCAATGCTTTCTGCCAAGGATAATTAAAAGCTTTAATATGCCTGCGAGGAACTTAACTCTGGAAACAAATCAATCGATGCTTTTCTTCTTGAAAATGCTGATACAGCACAGAGCAAAGGCGTGTGAGAAAAAGAAAATGACGAAAAAATCCGACACAACGGAAAAAACGTCACAGCATGCAAAAAGAAAAAGGCAGCTTACGAATGGAGTCTAAGAGTGAACTCTGGACAGTGCAAAAACGAATCAGATGCAAGTAAAAAAAAAACATAACAAAACAGATAAATGTATTTGACACCCAGTATGAAAGGAACAGGCTGTCAGTGATTGTGATGACAATTAACAAAACCTTTGAGAATTTTCAACAGCTTTAGTTTCAGTTTCAATTTTCATGCTTCAAGAAGAATCGGTATTGGTTCAAGTTAGATTTCAAAATTTGGCTTAACAGGTTTCAGTTTCAGCGTCGGTTTTAAAAATCTCCTTCAAGGGTTTTCACGCTTCAATTTGGATTTTCATCTGTGCTTATGAGATATCAGATCACTTTCCTAAACTTTTGTCTCTAAGTTTAAGTAACCTTACCAAACCCTTGGTTTCAAGTACGAAAGGTGTTTCTCAGATGCAAATACATCTAAACTTAATACATCTGTTGAGTCACTAGAGTCTAGACATAACCACCGTTTAAGTAAAAGCGACCCTAATTTTAGCTTTAGATTAATAATATTATTCATGAGTTTGTACAATGCTGAATTTTATAGATACTTTCCCCTTGTTCGTGTAAAAGAAAAATGCTCCTTGGTTTAAAACTGAGTTGCAAGCTCTGTTAAAAAAAATGTTTCAAGTTGACTCGTAACAATAGACCACCCTGACAAAAGAAGCCTTACAAAAATCATGAACTATTATTTTCGCTAAGCAAAAATTAAAAAACGAAAGTAGTTCAGAACCAAATTTGCAAACAATAAATGAGACATCAGATCCACTTGGCGTCCAATAATTTCCTTCTAGGCAATCTTCAATCATGTGAAAATAACTCATTAAAAATTTAAGATAATTCAATTAACCATTTTTCGAAAACGCTAACAACTTCAATAACCATTTTGTAAATGCAAAGAATTTCAATTAATGAATCGAGTTTCAATCTAACCCACCAAGATCTTAGGCTAAATCACACGTAATCAGAAAAATCTGATTACAAGTGGGAATCAAGCCCACGCCAACACCGAACAGTGACGCATCACCAGCCCAATGGTCGCGGCGAGTCATTGCCTTGTTTTGCATATGCTGCTACTAATCTAACTAGCGCTCTTCCTTTTCTCCACGTTCTACTTCAGTAATTACATGAGACCCCGGTATGAAGATGTTTGCAAAGCCAACTTCTTTGTTCAAGATTGAACACATAATTATCGAGCATAAACCTAAATTGAGTACCACAGGCTTTGATGATATTCCATCTAAAAGACTAAAATCTTCCCAAGATATTGTATCAGTGGCTTTATCTCATACATTCAATTGTTCACTCAACGCCAAAAAATTCTTTTAACGATTTTAAGCAGGTCAAAGTTTTCAAAACAAGCGTTGAAGACAAGCAACACTCGTGCCACAAATAATTATTTGAAATTGCTGAGTCGTTCAATGATCATTTTTCTTCCATCGCCAGTAAATTAAAAGCCAGACTGAGTTCACCTCCCAGCCCTTCAAACCTACAATCCAAATCTAATTCTTCTAAAATTTCTTCTTCCTTTTTTTTCACGCCAACAACCGCCTATGAAGTTAAAAAGATTATCTCAGGTATTAAACCCAAACACAGTTGTGGCGTGGACGAATTCCCAACCAAACTCTTACGGTCCTGCCATCTTCTACTTTTGAATTACTGGCACACATGTTCAATCAATCCCTTTCTACTGGTAAATATTTATCGGTTTTTAGATTTGCAAAGGTTACGCCAATATACAAACATGGTAATGCTCAAATGATTTCAAATTATCGTCCAATAAGTGTATTAAGTGCCTTCTCCAAAATATTAGAGAAAGTAGTACATAAATGCATCCTATCTTTTTTTAACCAAAACAATATCCCATCCAAGTTACAATTTGGCTATAGACCACCTTTTTAACTCATTTAGCTTGTTCCTACTTGTACTCCAAAATCTCTGATCTTTTTAATGACAACAATTTAGTTTTGGCCATGTTTTTAGATTTAACAAAAGCATTTGATACTCTGGATCATGATATAATGCTTACTCAGCTTAAAAACTATGACTTTTGCGGTGCCGTTAATGACTGGCTTCGCAACTATCTCAACAATCGCCAGCAAAAAGTTAGTATTAATGACAAATTCTCAGATGTTAAGCTTATCCCATTTGGAATGGTGCAGGGTTCTATTCTCGGCCCTCTTTTGTTTTTAATCTATTTAAATGATGTATTTTAAGACATTGATTATGAAACCATTTTGTATGCTGATGATGCAACGGTTGTCACACATGCTAAGTCTTTATCTGATTTGTTCTGTGCTGCTAATGAATCCCTTGATGTAATTCATATAAACCTTCTTGTCAACAAATTAACCTTCAACATTTCCAAAACAAAATTTATGATATTGACTCCAAGACCTCATCGCTTGGCCCGAAACCCTGATCATGTAATCTCCGTTAATAACATTAGTAGTAGTAGTAGTAGTATAGTTTATATTTCGACGATGCATATGATATAAACAGTAAACAATTCACGCACAAATTGAAAAGATAATTGCAAGGTCGAAGGGGGACCCGCAAGAACCTTGCGGTTTTCAGAGTCAAGGTCCCCCATCTCCATTATAAACGATATACTCATAGTAGAAGAAGAAAAAAATAAAAAAAAATAAGAAAAAATAAATAAATAAAAATGAAAAAGGAAAGAGAAAGATTAACAGACAAAAGTGAGCAGTGATAAGCACCGTTAGAAGCATAGAACGTAAAAATTTGATGAATTAGGCTATTCAGAACAACGATGAACAAAAGTATTGCAAGAGACGTTAAATAATACCATAAATAACACAAGCATCATGTAAATAGGCACGCTATGTTAAATTGCACTAAGAAAACTGTAGTCGGTTTTAGTACTGTTCTAACAATTTTAGTTTGAAGTGTTTTTTGAAAACACGAAAATTTTGATTTTTTAAGTCATTGTCAATTTCGTTCCACATTTTGGCGCCACAAAAGGCAATTGAATTTTGGCAAATGGATTTGTTAACACGCGGTAAAAAATAATTACTCTGTTTGACGCTTCTAGTTTCATGCGCGTGAATCATATCAGTTTTTACAAAACGACTTTTTAGGATTGGAGGTAACTTATTATTAAAAAGCTTATGCATTATTTTAGTAATTTCTAATTTATACAAATCATGTAATTTCAGCAGTTTTAGTTTTTTATATAGATGAGTGACGTGAGTAAATCTTTTGCTCCAAGTGATGGTGCGCACAATGTTATTAAGTCGAATTTCTATTTCACGTAATTTGGTTTTAGTTGCAGTGCCCCAAACAGAAATTCCATATTGCACTCTGCTACATACAAAAGCATAATATAACATGCTTAGAGTGTGTTGATTCACAAAATCACGTATTTGATACAACATTGCACCATATTTGGCCAATTGCAAAGATAGCTTGTTAACATGTTCAGTCCAAATTAATTTTTCATCAAAACACAGACCAAGGTACGTTACAGATTGGCTTCTTTTAATTTCCTGTTGATTTAATATAATCTTAAAATTTGACCCAACTGTTTGGTGAGGGTGCTTGTTGAATAACATATTATAGGTTGTTTTAGTATAGTTCAGTGAAAGTTTGTTACTTTGCAACCAAGCATTGATAAATTGCAATTGATCATTCACTCTAGTTTCAAGTTGAGTTAAATTTTTATCTGATAGCGCCAAATAGGTATCGTCTGCATAGAGGGTGGCAGAGAACTTCGACGCTAATGGAAGATCATTTATGTATAAAGTGAACAAAAGGGGACCTAGCGACCAACCCTGGGGAACCCCGCATTCAATTGGTAAAAGTTTTGACTTGGAGTTGCCAATTTTGGTGCGTTGAAATCGGTTAGTCAAATAACTTTTCATCAGTTCAAGAGCTCTACCTCAAATCCAAAATAGTTTTCAAGTTTATTCACTAGGATGTTATGATTAACTGAGTCAAATGCTATACTTA
Source organism: Trididemnum miniatum (assembly GCA_964006365.1). Taxonomy (NCBI): domain Eukaryota; kingdom Metazoa; phylum Chordata; class Ascidiacea; order Aplousobranchia; family Didemnidae; genus Trididemnum; species Trididemnum miniatum. Next base: position 5,202,232 of record OZ023240.1, read on the forward strand.
GGTCAAGGAATATGCCACAGTTGTACAAATTTGGATCAATTTCATCATAAACACTACAAGCCGCCAAATTCGTAGAAAAATTTGTCCTGAAACCAAATTGCTTTTCACTAAGTAGATTAAATTTCGTAACAAAGGAATAAATCGGCGAGTGCAACATTTTTTCGAATATTTTGTTGAACTGCGAAAGTAATGAGATTGGTCTGTAATTTGTTGCTTTGTCACGATCACCTTTTTTAAAGATCGGAATTCTTTTTAAATATTACGATTTCTGAGGTACACAACTTTCGTTTCCTTGGCGTCACCCTTTCTAACAACCTCACTTTGAAATCCCATATTGAATCCATCCGCTGTAAACTTCGTTTATGCTTGGGAATAATTTATAAAGCACGTGATTGTTTAAATACAAGTTGTTTATTATCTATATTCCATTCGCTTGCATCAACACACCTTAATTATTGTATCACTACATGATGTACTAATAATTTTTCAAAAGTAACTGAAATTCAGAGCTTATGCAACAGAATCCTTCAGCTAATTTTCCACTGCAACCCTCGTGACAATATCGACGAGATTTACAAAAAAATTGCCATCCTCAAAGTTAGAGATAAGTTTAAATTCGAAATTTGCTGCTTTATTTATAAATTTCTTCACTGCATGTTACCTGATTGCTTTAATAACTTTTTTCAGCGTAACTCAGAAATTCATTCCCGCCAAATAAGATAATTAAACAACCTGCACCTTCCTCGTTTTAAAAAAAGTACTTGCAAGCAGTCAATTAAATTGGTTTGCGTTAACTTAAAAAAACGATTAAAACAACAGCTTTTAAACAGTTATTAATTTAACGCTTTTGAATTTGATATCACTTTTACTCCTTAAGCACTCTGAGGATCCTCGCATTTACCTCCTTTATAGTTAATTTACACGTTTTCTTTTATTTATTTATTTTCCTATTCTAGAATCTATGAATCAATAGTTCCTTAAAAAATCGATTAAAAGCCATTTTCTGGACTTCTCTTAGACTCTGTGACGTCGCTTTTTATTTTATATCATTTTTTTCCGATTACTTTTGTACTTTCAGCTGTAGCCGAAATAACAAACAAACAATTATTGACTTTTCTTGAGTATACTTTCTTGTTTTGGTTACTTTCCCGTGCATGAAAAATTCTTAAAAAATTATGTGCAAAAGGTAAACCAAATTTTTAAACCACCAAAATTTCTTCTATGCCTTGCAGTTCGCATTTCAAAAAAGCATTCTACTTCTGATAACACTAGCTTAATCATAGATGGAATATAAGGCACACGAGTGAAAGGATATGATCAATGATGTTAGCAATATTTTTTGACTTGTCCAAAGCTCTTAATTCAATAAACCATTTCATCCTGCTTCAAAAGCTAAATCGTTTTGGTATCAACATTGGCCCTGCCCTCCAGTGACTAGTTTGGAAGTTAATTAAATGACAGGCTTTAAAAAGTTGTCTGTTCAGGAATGGTATCCACAAATACCAATAAAATTTCAATCCAGGCGATCCAGGGTTTTATTTCAGGCCCATTGCTCTTTTTAATTTTTGCTACCGAGTTTTAGAATAGCCTAAATTTTAGCAATGCCATTATGTATGTCGATGATACCAGCCTCTACATCAGTGGCAAAAATGTTAAAAAACTAGTTGAAAAAAAGCTGCAATGAGTTGGCCAGAGTAAATGATTGGATTATAGCTAATAGCTAGGTTAACCTCAAATGCTTAAAAAACTAAGTTTATACTATTTCGTCCTCCAAAATGTAAAAAATTATTAGTGAAGCCAATAGTGTCATCAAGAACCAAACAAATCGAAAAAGTATCATGAACAGAATTTTCGGCCTTCTATGTGGACCAACATCTACCCTGAAAAACTCAAATGAAGCGCTTGTTAAATGAACTGCGATGTGGCATGGCGGCTGTATGCAGCAAAACCTCTTATGAAATCTAGATACGTTACTACAACGGTATCATTCGTCAGCAAATAATCATCTCTTATATTGTGTAAAAAACTTAAGGTTGGGGAACTAAAACGTTTTGTGAAAAATTGCAGCAAGTTGATGATAATAAATCTATACGAATGACGTTTAGCATGGGTAAAAGCGATAGCTTAAGGACGCAATGACTAAACATATATTATTAAACGAAGATCAAATGACTGTCAAAGCTACCGCAATATCTATGCTTAAGCAACACGCACATTTAAACCCTTTCGTTTTCAATGATTCATTCCTTACAAAATTGCGCCGATACCGCACCAGAAGTAGACGGCAAGCAATCCCTTTTGCAGAGCTGGGTACTTAAAAAACAATTAACTAAGCGCAAACAAATTCCGCAAACGATTTTCTGAAGTAATAGAGCACAATCACAAATTTCGGAACCAAAAATTTAAAATTAAAAAGCACAACCGCAAATTGCGCAATGAAAATTTTTAACTGTGAAAGCGCAACCAAAAATTGCGCAAGCAGATGTTTAAAACGGTAAAACACAATCGCAAATTTCGCACTTGAAGTTTTGGAGCGGATAAGCGCAAACGCAAATTGCACAAACAATATTTTTTATTGATAAACCGCAACTGCAAGTTTCATCACAAACTAAAGCACAATCAAATTTGCTACCTATGGCTTATTTCCTAATTCGTTCTTTGTTCGAAGCAAGGTCAGACAGCAGGAGTTTTTTAAGAGCGGCGCAGAGGAGCAGTTATCATTCTAGTCCCATCACGTCATCTTGCCTTATCTATCACCACGTAAATGAGGTTCGCGAATGAGCGGCTGTTGATAATAACATGGTGGGCTGGCTGAGAGCAAGACTGTGCCCCTGGCATTTAGTTCGGTCTGGCAGCTTTTTTAATCTTGCTCAGTTTGAAAGTTTCCTGCTACAGCAAACTACAATTGCATATGCGTTTATTGCACTACAATATAGCAATCAAAAACAAAAATCAAAACCTAATAGTACGAACAAATACCTACGAGCTAACTCCCAGACCTAAGCTTTCATGTAGATCCATGCTTTCCGATGTAAAGAGAAGCAATTTGGCGTCACTTTCCCTCTGGTCCGTTCTACCCACTCGTCAAATGCTTTAGCAACAACTGCCGGTAGATCTTCAGACTGGTTTGCCACAGCATTGCCAATGCCGTAGTTTGCGGAATTTGCGAAACTGTTTGCGGAATGCCCAGCTCTGCTTAAAACGCAACACAAATTGCACAATTGGTCAAAAATTTAGCTTAAAACGCAATGCAAATAGCGCAATTGGTCAAAAATTCAGCTTAAAACGTAACACAAATTTTGCAAGTGGTAAAACAAATTGTTTATGGCTTAATTCAAATTTCGCAGTTGCGAAATTTGCGAAACTGTTTGTGGAATGCCCAGCTCTGCCCTTTCGTAACACAATTAAACTACATCAACAGTCAATTTCTCTTCGCAGCTCATGTACTTGGAACTCTTTTCCCGTCAGCATCAACAATGAAAAACAAAGTGTTAAGACGTTTGCTAGCTACTTAGCATGTAATCCAAGTAGCGATTAACATAAAGTCATGTTAGGTCCATTTCGCTTCTCCCCTTTTTGTTTCAGGTTTATTAACTTATCGATAACCAACATTCAAGTTACGTTCTACACTGTCAACGCCGCCGTTGTAGTCACATGTTGTAAGTGTCAAGTTGTATGTTTTTGCTATGCTCGCTATATTTTTTACCAAGTAACCAAAATAATAGGTTGGTTCTATTTCTTCTACGTCTTTGCATGTTTCAAAATCATTTTTTTTAATGCACCACTATCATCTTAAAATCAAAATCAAATCTTCATTATACTCACCGTATTACGTCGAAGCGTATAACGAGTGGCGGGGCCCATCTCCGCTGCTTAGCGCCAGGGCTATACAGCTCCGAAGAAACGTCGCAACGGTGGCGAGCCGTTGGCGACACAGTGCCGATTTGACCGGCCCGGGAATCGAACCCCAGACCTACCGCACCGATAGTGTGCGATTGTCACTAAAGGTAAAGGTACGGGACAGCGGGTGCAAGCACACATTGTTTAGGCCATTTTCAATTGTCGGCCCATTACAATTTTCAATCACGAATGATTGAACGCTGTTAAGGGACATAACATGACGAACAACACATACACAAAACCCTTCGCACTTCCGCTTGTGCCGAGCGCCTGGCGCGAAAGCTGCGAATACTATTTTTAAAGTCTTTAGTATGACCCGACTGGGAATAAAACCCCAGTCTACCGGCTGCCAAGTCGACGCTCTTAACCGATACACCAAGCCTAACAGCATTTTAGAATTTTTTTTAACTCTTATTTTTAGTCGTATCATTCGACATTTTTGAACTGCAAATGTGCTCACCATCATTTACATCTAATAGCAACAAAATTTCACCAGCTTTACGTTCTTACAGTACATCGTTTAGCAATCTTGCTGTTTTTGCTTGCTTAAGTAAACCGTTATTGCTCATTGCTATGCAAACACGTAACTACATAATTATGTCGAAATGTCATTTTTTATTCTGTTTTCAACATGAGTAATGTAATGCAAAAACAACGTTTTTTTTTCTACTACGCCATGACTCTCTGTACTTCTCTGCTCTGATGGAGTTATCATTAACTTTTTTGTTTTGTTTAGTCTTAACGCCATTATAGCAGCTTGCCCTTGCATTGATCCATTTTTGCACTGTCCAGAGTTCACCTTTAGATACTATTCAAAGAATTGTCATGAATTTCAGGCCTACTAGCTCCTAATTTTGCTCTTTGTGTCGTTCATCAACGTGAACGCTGTTCGCATTGTTCCTTAGGGTAAAGTATATTCTTTTTTGTATTTCATCTTTGTTTTTTTTAGGAGTCATGACAATGCGAAAGCTGTCTTTTTGCATCTTGTCCTTTTTCTTCTTTTTGCATGTTTAGCCTTTTTATCCGTAATGTTAGTGCTGTGTTTTCCTTTTTTTAAATTTTCCTTCTCTCAGCTGCTGTTGCTCTGTATTGTGTCCGCATTTTCAAAATTAAAAAGCATTTTGATTAATATGGAGTTGAAATAAAAGGTTCAACATTCAAATAGTTCAGTGCTGATCCAGATTTTGCTATTATTATAAACGCTTGTAAAGCCAAGCGTTTAGGTACTAGCGACGTTATCGTGTTTACCCAACTGATACCGGACCAACTTTCTTTCCTTGACTATCTTTGAGATTTACCCTTCTAAATTTCGTATAGAATAACTTACAAACTTTAAATCAGTAAAAGAAGCTTATCCAACAAAATAGAAAAGAAGTGGCACAGGATATGCTTTAATGAAAGCACTACAACTGCAAATCTTCTTCCCGAATGTCACAATCCGGACTTTTCATAGTGCGCATAAGCATACACTGTCCCATGCAGTGCGTTCTAGCAACAAAGCTGTGCAACAAAAACGCTCTTATGTGCTCTTATATGGATGGTGTCTGGGTGTAATCATGAAGGCACTTCTTTGCTTGTTGGAGTAGTAACCTTCAAACAAACGACACCCAACATTCAATTTTGCTTTAAAAGAGCAATTCAAATTTGGCCTCACAAGTAGGGATGTGCCGGATAGCAAATTTGCCGGATTGCCGGATACCAGATATTCGCCCAATCAACTTATCGGATATCCGATATCCGGCCGGGTATCCGGTGCGTCACTATCCGCCGTCAGGCCGGCCTGATGGCGGATAGTAGCACTAAGCCAAAATTAATATTTTGATTTTTTGTATACGGCTCCACGCTATCGTTTTGCTTGACTAGCGAGCCATGAAACTATTGCTTGAGGTCATGTGACACACAGAAAACTTTCAAAAGCGTTGGGTCATTAAGAATGGACTTTATTAGAGATGTGCTTAACCGTTACTTTTGAGTAACGGTTCCAAGTGATTACTTTAGAAAAGATATTCGATACTTTTTATCGGTTACTTGTATTCGTTTAGGTAATCACTAGGGCAACCAAAAGTCAATCAAGTCAAATATTATTACCTGGTTCAGAAAACTATTAAACTTCTACTAAGTATGTTTTAGCTTCAAACTAGGCGTAGTTTAAAAGTTATTAGATCAAAACAAGGTCAAAATGTTGCGTTGGGTCAAAATAAGGTCAAAATCTGCTTTTTAAGTCAACATGCAAAATCTGCGTCCTTTATATTGTTTAATATGCATTGTTTAATAAATAGATGAAACAAATTACGTCATAACCATTGGTTGCCAGCTTGTGGAAAGCAAACTGGTAGTCCCTTTTTCAACATAAGCGCATTAAAACACCATTCGAGTATAAAAGTAGTAAACTGTGTTTATGACGAGACAATCGTTTTCAAATAATTCCAGAATTTCATTGTTACATCGCAGTAGCCGGAGATCGAGTTTTGAGGATTAGCTCAATTCTAACAGTGAAGGAAAGCGTGATTGCCAGATGGGACTATCTTGGGTACAAATTCGCGAAATTTGGACCTTTTTTAACTTGTTGGACCGAAAAAAAGTTATTTTGCACCTTTGGACTAATTTGATTGAAACAGTTTTAGTGCTATTTTGTTCGTTGTTTATGTTGGTTTCGTTGTACTTCGTTCATAAAAAACTATTCAGCATTATTTTTACTTGCTTAAACATGTTGTCGCTTTTTCTGAGATAAAATTTTTATGTCAAAAACAACGTCAAAATTTTAAAATTTTTAGGTCAAAATTTTAAAATTTTTAGGTCACAATCTGGTTGCCCTTGTAATCACGAATCAAAATCTATTTGAATCTAAAAAGAGTAGCAGAATCAAAACAATTAAATACCACGCGACGACGAATATTTTTTCTTTTTTGTCTGCCATGACACTCACAAGCAAAGAGAAGATATCTAGTACTTAGTAATCATTAAGGATTCGACTCACAAACGAATCCCATTTTCAAGCACGCGGCAAACGAATATTTTTTCTCTTTTGTCTGCCACGCAAGCGTGAAGGAATTTGTTGACTTGTCAGTCAGAAGTCGTTTTCTCGCTCGGTTTAATTCAGTTCGCTTGCGCTTCTGAGTTAACATTTTGGGTAAAATATCGATTGCAACGAAATTTTGACTTCGAAAATGCTGTAGGCTTCTTTGCTGTAGTTATGCAACATAGTACAAAAACTAAACGTGGCATACTGTAATACATTGACTCGTCACAAGGCTCTTTTCACTAATCATTCATAAATCTCACGTGGCATAGTATCGAGATTAAGGGATGGCATAGTAACATTATTTTTTATTAAATTTCGTTGGGACGATCAAAAGCGGCATAGTATCGAGAGTGGCATAGAAGCGGAGTGGCATAGTATCGAGATTTGACTGTAGCGCAGACATTTCCATCTCCTTGATTGCAATAAGTCATTGCCGAAATGATGACATCATAGATTTAACCACGGTATTCATAATAGTTCCGCTGTTTTCGCGGTGAAATGAAAAGAAAAAATACAACATAAACCAGTATTTTTATTTCCCTGGTTTTCATTTTGAGTATCTTGTTTTGTAGATGGCAAACGAATACAATTTGGAATCGGTATTTTGACCAAACGAATCTGTTACTATTCGTTACTTCTTGTTAACCGTTACTTTTCAGCCAATGATTACTATTCGCCCATCTCTAGACTTCATTACTCTAAGTTGGTCGAATCGGCAACGCGGTCGAGCGGCAGAAGCTGAGTTGATATAATGACCATCTTACAGGTCGCTTTTGATTCAACAATGATCCACGACACTACGTTTGTGTATCAACGCTGGGCTTTATTTTCGAGTAAGAAAGTGTGGATTTTGGTGAAGAGTGTGCCGAAAATTGGACGCCAAGTCGGTCAGCCACCATAGGCGTCTAATCGGCAGGAGCAGGGACAGTGCTTCCTCAGATCTAATACCGAAGGAGGCAACATATGTCCGGCCTCCGGGGTGTTTTCATTATTACATTAAAAGTTGACTGCATGCACATTGCAAGGTAGCTAAAACACTTCCAAAATGTAACAGCGCAAAATCTTAGCATTTTCCGCTCAAGGCATGGCGAACCACTGACCCGCGGGTCACTAAGTGACCCACTTGCAGATTTCAGTGACCCACTTGTGGTTTCAAAAACTGTAGGAAAAAACGGTAACGAACATTTACGTAGTGAAGAAAAGTTTATCTGCCTGTGCTGTGGCATTGAAGACCTTTTATTTGCTGTTCACACCAAATTGCCTATTTGCGGAAAGCTGGGAATTTATGAGGTCAAGACCTTTCTTGTGCTCTTCGCGTAGATTTCGGCGGAATTTGGGACATCGGAAGGCACGAAGACCTTTTATTATTTTTTGCTTTCCTAGTTCAAGCCCCTCATCAATATCATTACATTCATGACTCACTTTTGTTTGGTCTACTACCTTATATTTGACCCAACACTTAAAAAGGTTCGCCATCCCTGCTATATATAAAGCGAGAGGAGAACTATCAGGTATGTGGCCTGCGTCAGCAGCGTGATTTTACCAGTGAAGCAATTGAGTTTACAATTACCACACATTGTGTTGATTTTTGCGGTTTTGCGCTTGTGAGCAATTTGTGATACCCATCGAAAGCAAACTTCAAAAAAGTTCAAATTGTCATTGTACACGCGGTATTACGCCGAAGCATGTAACGAGTGGTGGAGCCAATCTCTGCGCCTGTGCAACACAATTTCGAACTCCAAAAAATATTAAAAAAAAACGTCGCAACAGTGGCGAGCCTACCACACCGATAGCGATGTCTTCAACCACTACGCTAAGCGGTCGGTAAAAGGCAAGTTTGAATTTAAATTTTCTCTTGCTTTGTGCTATCATTGCAGCTACTAAAAAACGCAAGGTTTATAGCTTATAAATACCATAAAATTACTGCAAAAAATCGAGCCTGCGGTAAATCAGCAATGATGGGTGAATTACGTCAAACTCAAGTGATAAACTATAAGGACGTTGAATTAAAGACTTCAACTTACTTAGTGTTACAAAACCGCACAACATTTAAAAGCAGAAGCACATCCACTACAACTGGTACCTTAAAACGTTTTTTGAACGTAGAAAACAAAAGTTTCTATATAAAATTTTCTCCCCCTGCCGTTTGCTTTCGAGAAAAAATTGGCACTTATGTCGGCTGCGCATTGCGTTTTTTTTTTTTTTTTTGTTCCATTTCGAATCAAAAAACGAACGTGCAAGTTATAGGACAGAAGAAAGGCTTTTAAACGTAAATTTGCTGCATGGTCTTCACGGGAGACAACAATGGTGCTCATCGAAATTATACTGTCTCGGTTGGAAGCTGATTGATTACTGCCTTACCGCTACACCATTGAAGTGGCTTTCCTGATGACAAAACTCGCAGCGCCGAAAAAAAAAACTTGTAAACTAAATTTAAATCCACTTAATATAAAAAATTACCAACGCAGTCTGAGGTTTGGACTCGGTTCTACTTTTTGTAGAGAGTCCAAACAAAATTAAAGTTTTCAAACTTGCACCAAATTTTTTCACATAGATCGAAAAGGTAAATTTTACTTTTACAGAGTCTACTCCACGCAATTTTCCTGAACTTTGAAAATATCCGGTATCCGGCCGGATAGAGAAGCACTATCCGGCCGGATACCGGATACCTCAAAAAGCGCCGGATAGTGTCATATACCGAATATACAGGGTGTTCATAAAGTCTTGATACAATTTGTTATATATTTGTACGACAAATTGTATCAAGACTTTATGAACACCCTGTATATTCGGTATATGGTATCCGGCACATCCCTACTCACAAGTTATTTTTTATTTTGCAAAACGAGCAAATATTTTCTTCGTTTACTGATCCACTGGAACGAAACCATATAGACAACACAGGTATGACATTCTTTCACCAAGTGCAAGCGAGACGGAAGGACGCTTGCTAAGTAAACTCATCGAAAGATATCCAACTAAAACGTTACCTAGCAGATCGGTTAGCAATAACACCAGCACCATCACAGATTGTACTTCTAACTATAATTGTTACCTTTTTTGTCTTCTCAATCACTTTTTGTTTTTCTTCTTCAAATTTGCTTATCATCATTTTCTTCATATCAAAAATCGTTGCCTTCACAATAGAAAAAAAATAATTTTGCTGCAGCGCTGCTATGCCATTAACTTTTATTTCAACTAAACTTTCTGATTTAATCATATTAGTGTAAAGCAAATTTAAAGGGAGAGAGGGGGATGTAACAAAAATCGACATCGCTTTTGTAACAGCAAATGCAAGTAAACTGTACTGAATTGCATGTTCAACAAAATTTTCACAAAACCTTCGCTCCTTTTTATTTTATAAGCCGTTTTATATCCCATTTTTAGCGTATCATTTTTTATTACACGAAAAATCGTCAGACGTAGCATGGGCTCTATGACGTAAGAATGTGATTTTACCAGTAAAAACTCGTACATACGCATATACTACAAATTATTTATTTACCACATATTTAACGCTGCACAAATAAGCAAATCCGCTGCCGCTGAATTTTCTAGCTTGAGGTACAACGATAAAAACGTTGACAAATCAACACTTCCAAAAACAGCAAGAAAATGAAATGTGAGGGTTTTTTGGCGCTTTTTAGCTGCTGCGGTTTTGTAGCGCATGGACTAGTTTATAATATGACTAATTTGCAATTGACCACTTCTATTTCATCCTCTACACTAACCCTGGTGCTGAGCGCTAAGCCATGCAGCTATGGATACCATATCATGGATACCATTTGAGTCTTCGGTATGACTCGACCGAGTACCGAACCCAGTCTCCCAACGGCAAAGCATACTTGCTTTTTCTGCACAGCTTCAAAGAAAAGCTGCTTTCAAAAGGCGATTTTTCAATGAATTTTTCAATCAAAGAAAGCCGATTTGTCAATGAATGCAACGCTCAATTAGCATTGTTCTGTTACGATTTTTCCGTCACGACGCATATCGATATTTTTTACCACAAAAACCAGATGTTTTATAAAACGCCCAATAACTCAAAAAAGAGGTCATGCGACACTGGAGCCAAGAATTTTGCAGAAATCCATGCGATATTGGGGAAGATTTCGGATTCCATTCCACAAACCCATTCATCCCAAATCCGGTTTAATTAACCGGAAAATCAAGAAGACGTATCAGTTGTGCAAGCTGGAGCAAAGATTGAACAGTAAAATGGAAACCAGTCGCATATGACAAGTCATATTTCTGGCGTTACAAAACCTTAGCAGTTAAAAAGCGCTGAAAAATAACTTAATATTTGCTTTCATTGAAAACTTAAGCTGTAAAACCAGTTGCATTCCCCAGCACTCAAGCGTTGCTTAGTGTATGGTTTAGATACAGGAAAGAAGTAAAGTGTTTTCTTTTGGTACAGTGGTAGCATGCAAGTATAAGCTGATCTGATAACCCTTATGATGATTATGTAGATATTCTTACGAGTTACTGGTAATTAGTGTGAGTGTGAAAAGCAACTTACACGGATTGATCTGTTAAATATTTTAATCTAGTGAATCACCTCAGCAGTCAGAGCTGCCTAGTCTACAGTATCATATGGTGGCTTCACTCAAGTTTTGCACTTGTAAGCAACTGAAAGCTTATGTGGTGGTTAAGCTACACTACTGCATTGTAACAGTTTAAGCTCTCTTGATAAGAAGAATCCTGTGAAATTGGATGCAACTACAATCAGAAAGGTTAATTTCAAAATTAGGCCAATAGTAAATGGTTTTAAGTATTCATCTGGTATCAAGTTCATGAAACCTGGCATAGTGCAGTATGCAGGTACACAAGTTTCGTTCTGTTCTTGCTTTCTTCTAACTGGTAAAACTCCAGTAAAAAGTCGGTCAAAGCTGATTCATCATATAAATTTTTGAAGGTTCTGGTAATGGACTTCTAACTAAATTTGAATAGATGTTTTTCAGCTGTATGAGTGTACAGAACAATTAATAGTCTGCACTACTGGTACCTTCTATTTGAATAAAATACCGGTGTCTATTTGAATAAGGTTTATATTAGTATTTGAATAAGCTTATAGTGTCACATAAAATGTGTTGAAACCCCGGTGGTGCCTCCACTTCTCCTATAGGTTGTCACCTTAACGTGGTGGGGAAGTTTGAGTTTTTAATAATCCTAAGAGCAATGCCGTCGATAGTGTTTAATCGCTTCCATCAGGGTTACCCATGGTGGTAAGGTCAGAAGAGAGAAACAGACTAAGTAGCAATATAACGCTGTAGCTAAATGGAAAGCTGTAACAACAATATTCATACTGCAACGGACGGCGCGCAGGATAAGAAAGTTTGCGTTTGAGTTTTAGGCAGCGGAACTCGTTCAAAAAATAAGCTACAGTCTCCCCCATAGCTAAACGTCGCTGGAAACCCACCAACGCAGTCGCCAAGCGTTTTCAGAGGCAAATAAGAGCAGCGCACAGAAAATATACTCGAGTTGGACCGAACTGCCGGGATCTAGCTATCGGGAACTGGAGCGTTTCGTCACTGACAGGAAAAGAGCAGTAGCTTGTTCGCGAAGCCCAGCAGTATCGCCTTGATATTGTGGGAATTTCATCAGCAAAGCGCCAGGGTTTTGGAACTGTTAGTTGAACGGTGGGTGGAAAATTTTCTACTCCGGTGTTGATGCAGCAATGTCTGCTGTCTGCTCAAGCTGATGTTGGCTTACTTGTGAGCCCCAACATGGCTGAGCGCGTCCTTGACTGGGTACCACTGGGAGATAGGGTTTTTAATGCTAAGGCTGTAGGAGCTATCTCTGTGTATCTTGCAGGTGTACGCACCTAACTCGGAGTCACAGTATGAAGCCTTTCTGGAGGAAGTTGAGGTTGCATTGGGAAAAACAACTTCATCAGAATCCCTTGTCCTTTTGGGCGATTTCCATGCACATGTGGGCACTGACAATGCAACTTGGAAAGGTGTTACTAAGCAACATGGTGACCCTGACATTAACAACAACGGAAGGTGTTTATTACAATTCGGTGCAACCAACGGACTGTGCATAATGAACACATTTTTTCAGCACAAAAGAATTCTTAAGTACACCTGGTACAGAGACTCTTCGGGACAACGCTCCCTGATTGATATTTACCTCATTTCGGCAGACTTGTTTTCTACCGTGTGAGATGTTCGTGTTAAAAGCAGGGCAGGGTTGTCAACTGATCACCTACTAGGTGTATGCACTTTGAAAGCTTTGCGAGAAAACGAATTACTTTTCGACCATGAGAAACTTATCAAATCCAACGGGAATCATTGCCTAACAAAGAGGTACGAACTGCATTTGCAGACAACATTGCACCTAAGTTCAAAGAACTTCCGACCTCTACTGAAGACATTGAAACTGAATGGTGTTTGTTTCGAACAGCAGTCATTGCGTCCGCTACGAACTGTAAGTGTGTTGGCGGGATGAAGAGTAGCGAAAAAAGAACTCCTTGGTGCAAACAAAAAGTTAAAGAAGCTATTCAACCGAAAAAAGTGGCCCAGGCTTGGCTTTCAAATAAGTCATCGGTTGAACTTCGTTTGCAGTACTCTGTCTAAGAAAAGGGCCTGGAAGGAATTTGGAGAAAGGTTAGACGAGGATTTCAAAACGGCAAACAAAGTGTTCTGGCAGACCATTCGCCGTTTGCGTGGAAAAAGATCTCCAACCGCTTTCTTCATCGAAGATTCACATGGCGTCACTCTGAAAGATCAAGATGCTATTTTGAATTGGTAGATAGAATACTTTAGTGATCTTTTAAACCCAGTTGATGCTACATCGACGCAAATTCACGAGGAACAGGTTGGGAAAGATATTCAGATAACCGAAGCGTATATGAATGCAGTTACCAAATCATTGAAAACTGGAAAAGCACCTGGTGAGGATGATATCAGACCTGAAATGTTGAAAGCAATGAACATGTATGGTGTTTACTAATTGACTCGTGTTTGTAAGGTGGCATGTAGAACTGGGCAAGCACCAAAGCAATGGCAAACCAGTGTGATAATACCCATCCACAAGAAAGGAGACAAGAGAAAATGTACCATTGCACCGATTATAGGGGATATCTCTCATCAGTGTCCCGGGTAAAGTCTATGTCAAATGCCTTGAAAGGAAATGCCGTGAAATAGTCGAGCCTAAACTAACAGATGCTCAGTGTGGCTTTCGTCCTGGCTGAAGCATAATGGACCAGATCTTTGCTTTGCAGCAAATCTTTGAGAAGTCGTGGGAATATGCGAAAGAGGTCAATGCATGTTTTGTTGATTTTGAAAAAGCATGTGATCGCATTCCTAGAGACAAGCTTTGGGCGGTGCTGTTAGTGTTACAGCTTTTGGGTGGTGCTGTTACAGTATGGTATTGGTGGCCAGCTACTAATTGCTATTTATTAAGTCGCTGTACAATACATGCGTTCTGAGGTCGGTGTTCGTGTTAACAGCGTAACGACGAAACCTTTCAGAGTAAGTGTGGGACTATGGCAAGGCTGATCTCTTTCACCTATTCTGTTGTTTATTTATACGGATAGTGTAGCGTCGCTTAAGTTGTTATTTGCAAAACGGCAATTAGCATTTGGTTAGAATCATACCATGTTCTGACTATTTGGCTTTTCATGCGACGCACGCGTGTATAACCGATGAACGCTGCAAAGACGCGCAGCTTTAATTGAGTTGAAAACAACCCTATCTTGTTTGTTTTTTTATATTGACAACTTGGTTGCAAATTTGCTCGTAATTTTCACAGCCTTTTGTATTTCCTGATTGCACGCAAAGACTTTTGGTCACTGAAAGGTACGGACGTACCATCATATTTCAGAATTTATTGTAAATGAAATTCACTGGGAAGTTTAAAGAATCTTGGCTAAAGGTTACAGCAGTTTTTACTGAAGCAATATTGGAGCTGAGTTGAACCGCTACTACAAACGTGGCTACTGCCACATCCTTAGTTAATTTGGGCTACTGCTCTCTTTCCCTATGTGGCCACTGCCACGCCCTTCGTGTATCGAGCCACTGCTCTCAATTTCCCGAAGCATATATGAATGCGGACGACTTTAAGGGGGCCTCGAGAGCTAAGGGGTTTGCTAAAGTATTAAAAGTTTCATCAAAAATAGTGCAGTTTATTGAAGTACTGGTGTTTATTATTCATTATTAATCTATTTTAAAAAATAATCTTTTCCTGAACGATGTAAGAATATGAAATAGATACTGGTAGTTTTAGGGCCCAAGCAACTTCTTCCGACTTTTTTTTGGTAAGACTAAAGCATTAAAACTCTGCAAACTCACACATAAGGAAGCATCGCTGAATTTGCAACAGTTGGGGCTGAAACTTACTGAGGAATGGTTGTTGTTATGTCAAATTCTGGATAGAGAAACTACAGACAACTTGGAACTATTGCCTGCAATGATACAATTTTGCCTCTCACAAAGACATACCTATCCAAAAACGCTTTCAGTGCTTCGACACACGTTAAGAACGAAAGCGAAAAATCGTTTGTTACTTGCACCTTGCATTCATAAATTTTGATCCAAATATCAAGTCACTGTGCAAAAATTTGCAGAGCTTAACTTAGGCGTCGGCAACCTGCAGCCTGGGTCCAGCCATGTAAAAGGCCTCTTCAAAATTTTTATGTTAAATTGTCACCTGCAGTTGAAGTGCTAGTAAATTCCAATATTTATTTTTCTTCTTATTACGCATTGCAATACAACAAAAATCGATATAACTACGAAGTTCAGTGGCGTAGCAAGAAATTTTAAAAGGGGGGGTAATAGTTTCCACATTTTTTAAGCATATTTTTTCCGGCAGAACAAATTTGAAGCTGATTAAAAAACAACAAAAGCTTTAGGGGGGTTCGGGGACATGCTCCCCAGAAAATTTTTGAAATATGACATGCTGTAATAGCTATTGTAAGAATTTCCGCACCTTGTAAGCTAAATTTTTCCCACGTCCTTCCCTGGGTTTACTTCCCTCATGCCGCGGCGTTAACGTGCTTCTAAGTTTATGGATGCTCCTTTTTTGTTTTTTCACTTCGTATCCGGTTGGAACTTATTTCCTACCCCAGTTGATTTATATTTTTTATTGGCAACCCTAGTCACGTTGCTTAATCAGTACAAGGCGAGCGAGCCGAACGTGACTTGTCTTGTGAGTTTAAGTTTTAATGCAAGCGGATGTGTAAACAATCTTTTGTGTTCTTCGTCGTGCAACTGTGCGAATTTGCCAACGAACGGTGAGTGATACTAAGTGTGCTTCTTCGAGATAATAATTTATTTGCCTGATAAATGTTTAAATTTCTGTTATTGTACACAGAAAAACTGCGTTCTTCAAGTGCGTCCTTGCGCTTTATACATTTGTTGGAGTGCATTTTGGATTTGCGCTTTCTTCGAAGTCTCGAATTACGTTACCTGTGTTAAAGCTGCTAATATTACTTGCAACCAAAACCAGTTCTGCGTGTTTCCTGTTACGAGAGAACGCAAGTCAGTTAAAATCATCGTCCGTCACCATCGGTACAGCAAATAATTCAGAACAGAGTGCAATCGGTCGAACTTTACTCAGAAGATTGGACATTCGAACATTACTTTGCAGATAAGACTTAATATAATTTTACAGCTATCTTCGTGTTTTTTGAATAACACTGTGTAACACAATTTTTGTTACCGACTTCTAAGTGTTATTTCCTGATTGGTTACGTCTAGAAACCAGGGAAAACGCACATAACTTCACCTAAACTTTGCTTTTGTGAATATGAAAGTGATTTTTCGAAATTCAGCTTTTTGGCTAAATCGTGTAATCTAGCGTGTATTATCTCGTGTTATTTTTTTGATGGTTTGCGCTATCGGGGAGGTTTACATCATGTTTTCATAGTTTATGCTTGTTTAAGCAACAAATCAGGACCAAATTTTATCCTATTTACAAAGTTGACAACCTAAACCGCTTATAGCAATGCTATAACACACTTGGATATAATAGCAAACTGTAAATAAATCACTTAGAAATGCATGGTTTATCTAGATTTCCGACAATACTCTCAAGTCACTTTCATGGATCAGCCTCCATATGTAATCACCCATTACACGCTCATACTGTCCTGGGTAGCGACGTTCAAATCCTAATATAGCCTATCCTGAAGGAAACGTTCGCCAAGTTCCTCTGAGTATGCACCCATGTTTTCCATGAACTGATCCAGATTAGCGTCAAGCAGTAGTAATAGTAGTAAGTTTATTTGTTTACGCTGACACAGTTCCACATAGCTGATACAAATTAGCGAAAAACAAGCATTTAAGTCAATAGGTTGGCAACCATGCAGCAGCAAAACTGGACAGCGAAAGACCGTTTCACGGTCATCAAAGTCAAGCTGCCCATGACATATAAAGATAAGACATTCGAAAAAATTGACAATGAGCAAACGAACAAAACAACACAAAAAAAAGAAAAAAAAAAAGTAAACGACATCATTTGATGAGAAGAGGCTGTGACATCAGTATTTCGCAATTATTTGTTTTTAAAATTCTTTGGCGAATCTATACTTGGACATTAATTTCAAATTTTGTGAAATATCATTCCAAATTTTTGCTCCAGTATACGTACACGCAGATTTTATAAAATAGTTTTTATTAGTTACAGATCTTGTAACATATTTGTGAGAAGCTTAGTTGGGGTGAAATAGCTCTGAAAACTCTCAGGCAGTGTGTGATGGTGAAAAGAATGCATGAATTTACCAACTTCTAGTTTAAATATGTCAGGTGCTTGTAGAATGTTCATTGCTTTGTACAGGACACTCATTTTGACATGGTCTTTTAACAGTTTGAAATTAATAATTCGAATGATCCTGTTTTGCATAACCGTTATTTTTTGCATTAAAGTTTTATCGGCGTTGCCCCACGCCAATACTCCATACTTTAGGTGAGGGTATGCAAATGTATAATAGAGATTAATTAGTGTTTGTCGATCTACATAATGTCGGATTTTACATAAGATTCTCGCTGCACTTGCAAGTTTGTTTATAACATTTTCAATTTGTAAGTTCTATTTTAAAGCTCGGTCAATGTGGATTCCCAGATATTTTGCATTGTTTTGTTCTTGAATTGTCAGCTCTCCCATTTTTATATTAATTTCATTTAATAGCTTTCTTTTATTCCTCGGTTGAGTAATGAAATAAGTTGTCTTGGAGTAATTAATAGACAGTCTATTGTATATCATCCAATCATTAATGCCATTTAACTGTTCAGTTACTTGCTGTTGAAGGTGATCAATATTTCTGTTTTTCAACATCAGTACTGTGTCATCAGCAAATAAATTAACGTAAAATTTAGTATGAAGAGGTAAGTCATTAACATACAGCAAGAATAGTAAAGGACCCAAGGTTGATCCCTGTGGTACACCACATTTAATCACGTTGTTTTCTGACTGGGCACCATTACATTCTGTGTACTGCTGACGATTACTTGGGTAACTAGAAAGAAGGTCTTGCATATTGCCTCTAATGCCATAAGCTTCCAGCTTTTTTAGAAGTATTTTGTGATTGACCGTATCAAAGACCTTTGACAAGTCTAGAAATATACAGCATGTAAGATATCCTTCGTCAATATGCAATTTTAATTTATTCGTCAAATCAACAATGACCATTTCAGTAGAATGGCCTTCTCGAAACCCATACTGCTGAGTGGAAATAATATTATGTTTAGTCAAAAAATTTTCAAGTCTACAATAAATTAACTTTTCAAAGACCTTTGATATTGGTGACAGGAGTGACATTGGCCTATAATTAGTAGCTACATTTTTAGGGCCACCTTTGTGTATTGGAATTACTTTAGCTTGTTTTAGAGTGGCAGGAAATTTTCCCACCTCGAAGCATTCATTAAATATACTAACTAGAAATGGTGAGATTATTGGTGCTAATAAATTCCAAAATTTATTGGGTAAATTTTCAGGTCCGTTGGCTTTCCTTGGGTTGAGTTGACTAAGTTGAAAATAAACTTCATCATTTGTGATTGGTTCGTAAGCAAACGAGTTAACAACACTTGGTATATTAAAAATATTTCTAGAGGGTGGTATTTTAGCATCCATATTAGGACCAATATTTACAAAAAATTCATTTAGAGTTTTTGAAATGATTGATTGGTCAGAAACTTCTTTTCCGTCTGAATCAATGATAGAGGTTATCATCTCTTGGTATCTCTTTTTATTGCATATAATTTCACTAATTATTTTCCACCGTTGAGATAAATCATTTTTATGACTAGTGAGCTGATTTTGATAATACATTCTTTTTGCAATTTGTGTCAATTTGGTTAGTTTGTTTCGGTATTTCTTATACTTCATTATTAAATCTACATCATGTTGCTTATAGCAAAGTTGAAACATTTTATTTTTTGTTTTAACAGATTTCAGTAGACCTTTAGTTAGCCATGGCTTCGATTTAGCTTTCATTTCCTTACGAGATGGTCTTCTTAATGGAGCATGAATGGATGTAACTTCCTGAATGATTTTCATTAAATTGTTTAAGTCAGTGTCTGGATCTGATAGTAGGGACAAGCACTGGAGTCTATTGTAAGCGTCTTCTGCATATGTTTCAATATTAAAGTTTTTCATGTCGTGAATTAGTCTGTTACTAGTTTCCTTTTTGTTAGGCTTGCCAGCGGTCTGCAGTATGCAGAATGTTGGTAGGTGGTCAGATAGATCAAAGATCAAAACACCTGATAAGCGAGTTTTATTGATTGAATTAGTATAGATATGATCAAGAGTGCTAGTACATGTTGGATATATTCTTGTTGGTACATTAATTAATGAATAGCAACCAGCAAAATATAAATCACCGAGATAGTTTTTCACTTTAACATCTGAATTAATTTTGGAAAGATCAATATTGCATATAAACTTTGAAGCATATAAACTTTGAAGAACACTCTGCAGTCCCTTTTGCTGCAGGTTTTCACTAATTGAGCTTCGTGATTGCCCAAAAATCCACGAACCACTGGAGCGAAGCTATTCCAAGCTGCCCTCTCTGTTGTCAATTCTTCAAGAAATTCGTGGCAGTTTAGGATCTTTCTCATCTGTGAGCCAACAAAAATACCAGCTTCTACCTTTGCTGCAGAAATCTTGGTAAACAAGTTTTGTAGTGGCTTGAATGCGTCTGAATTCTTGTCTAATGCTTAAACAAATTGTTTGATAAAGCCCAAATTTATGTGAAGCTGAGGCAACAATATTTTGATGAGGTCAATTAAAGTGTTCCATTTGATGTTGCTGTACCCAACAGAATATTCAGTTCGTTTTGGACATATTCGTCTATGGTAGTGTGCAGTTGTGTCTCGATTATCCCAACGGCAAAGGTAACACGGAAATTTCGTAAATCTACCTAGGAGACCCACCAAGAATGCCACCATTCCGAAATCTCGTATTACTTGCCAGTTGAACTGGTCACACTTTAGAGCAATTAGAAGAGTTTTGACTTTTGTATAGTTTTCTTCAAGATGCATTGAGTGGGCAAGAGGAATAGATAGATATCTGTTTTCATTTTGATGCAGTACGCCTTTTAGACTCCAGCTTGAACTAACGATAAAAAGGCGCCAGTCCTTTGGAATACAAAGAATCCCAATCGAGTCAAAAAGACCATTTACATTATGCCAAACGCAAAGTCCATCTGCTGAGGCAAAGAAACTCGAGAAGTCCAGGTGACGTTTACACTGGTCAATGACTCAAACACATAAATCAAGCAAGTTTAATGGTTTGAGTCTGGATGTCAACCATTCTGATTTGGTTTGGTGCAAACAAACCAAATTAGAGAAACTTTTGCATTGTCTGTAAACTGAATACTCTCTTAAAGCTGGTTACCAGAAATTCCTGTTGGTGATGGTTACAACTCAGGCGGTTGATTTTGGTGTGCCCATTTTGGTGTGGTAGACAGATCGTTGACAACTTCTAAACGAGCTAGTTATAGTGCTTTGATCGCTTTCTAGTGATAGGAGGATAAATATACAACAATACAAACGCTATATCGCACGATTTTAGCCAAAAATCTGAATTTTAAAAAATCACTCCCAAAACCACAAAAGCAAAGTTTAAAAAGAAAAAAATGCGTTTTTTCAACCCTTTTAATCGTAAGTGATCAGGAAATCTCGGTTAAAACCCTTTAACAAACAAAAAACTTTTTTTGTTACACAGGGTAATTTTCAGTCAAATTTTGTTTAAATTTTTTTATCATAATTCTGAGTGCTTCGCCAAATATGTTCGCACATTTTCACTAATTCTGAATGTTCGCACATTTTCGAGTATGCGTGCTTAAGGACGTAAGGCTTATTGCTATCAAAGAGGTTTGAAATTATGGAAAAATTGTCTATATCGAAAACAGTTTTAAAATGGCTGAGGGGGAAGATGCATACCCCTAATCCTACTCTCCTGGATCCGCCCCTCGCCATAAGATACAGAAACCATCAAAAGAGTCTAGCATATTTGATTCCTTGGCACCATTAGTTTTGTTCTTTTTTACTAAAAGGTAAGAGTCAAAAGGGGGGGGCATGGCCCAATGCCCCCCTCTAAATACGCTCCTGACGAAGTTACACGGACTTTGCAATACAGTATATACTCCACTTTTTCAAACTTGTTTATAAGTTTCTGGTGCTAATAATAATGTGTGTGAAATAGACCAGTAGTGACATGAAAAGATCTAAATGTGATTTAAGAAGGTTAAGTAGTGAATGGGATCTTTTGTAGAAAGCTCCTCGTCAGTAATGCAAAAATGTTTCATTTAAGAACACCCCTGTTACGCTTGACGTACTACAGAGAGGCTGAGATGTTTTTTTGGCAAGGGGGTTCTACAAAACATCCAACTTGTGCGCCTTTTGTCTTCATGCTCAGCTATGTGGGTACCAAACTCGTGTCAGACCTTTGCATTAAAAAGGTTATTAGCGCATCAACAGCGCTCAGCACCAAGCTCTATTCTAGAATAGCTACACACCAAAAATCTGCAGATTAAGAAGGTCAGTGGCGCAATTATTTGCGGGATATCAATGTTAACTGCTTAATGGAGTTTCTGAGATAATTATTAATTACAAGTAAATAAACAATATTGATCCTTTATCAAAATACAAAAAAGCCAACGCCAAAAATTGAGCTGTTTTTGCGTGAGCAGCGAGTCGTGTTTAGCACAGTTAGAGATTTTTACTTGAAAAAATAAGTGCGACCCATCATACCCTCAAATGATTAGCTTTTGGCAAGCAGTAACAAAAAGGCATCCTCGGTAAAGGTATCCTTTGATTTTAACTCAAATTACTTTCAATAACAATTCTAAAATCGTGTCCATTTGTGTAGATTTGTGTGGGGTCCGCAAACACAAATTGCTTAATTTAGGAGTCTGCGACTTGAAAAAGGTTGAAAACCACTGACGTCGAAGATCTTAGTTGGTCCCGCTCTGGCATTTCAACAGAGCATCTATTCTTTGTTGCAGAGGATCAAGACGCTTAGAGGCTCAAACTCGAGCTGCTGCCCCCGCGACCCCTCAAAAATAAGTGGGTATAAAAAATGAATAAAAGTGTACAGAACAATCAGTAGTCTGAACTACTGGTACCTTCTATTTGAATAAAATACTGGTATCTCTTTCAATAAGATTTATATTGGCATTTGAATAGGTTATAGTGTTATCAACATTATAGTTTAAGTTTTATGAATCAGCTCCAAGGGGTACGAGTTCAGACTGTCCTCTTTGCACAAAACTAATACAAGATTCCAATCGTAGTATCTGCTGACAGTTGGGGTTAGTGGCATCACATAAAATGGGTCGAAATTCCTTTGGAAGTATATAATTTCCTCGAGAAAAGTGTTGATAATTCAACATAGTTATAGTATCTTTAAATAGCACTGTTCAAATACAGGCCTCTTATTCATTTAGTTGAAAAACAAAACACAAAAATTGGCAAAATTGAGCAACAACTGGTTGATTTAACTTATGCTACTGCTCAATCGGAATCTATTCTGTTACAAATGGAACAAAAAATTTCCTTGACTCTGTTGGTAACTGCAAAGAACATAAACTTAACCTGGAGTGTGTCCAAAATGAAAGAAACCTTAATGACCATGTGAATAAATTTTAAAAAATGGTTCACCAGCAAAAAATTATCATTTGCTGAAACTTGTTAATGCTCCTTCAAGTCACTATACCGAAGAAACATGCGCAAATGCAAAAACTTGCCTAAGTTATGATATGATATTCCCGTCTCAAAAGCTGTTTTAACAAGGAAAAGAATTTTTCGTACCTACAGTGACGTAGGCTGCAAAATAATTGGAGGTGATATGACGTATAAAAATTTTTGGATCTGCCCCTAATGCACTTTCTCAGGAACGGATCCAGTATTGCTTTTAGGGGGGGATAAGCATCAAGGAAATGCTCGTTATGCAGTTTTGTGCTTCTACAAGTACCGAAGTAGGTTACTAACGGATTAATATGTATAACTAGAAATGGGGTTATAACTAGACATTGACTTGAAATGGGGAGATAACTAGAAATTGTTCTGTACCGAAGTAGGCTACTTACAGATTAATATGTATATCTAGAAATGGGAATTTCTACAAGTACCAAAGTAGGCTACTAACGGATTAATATGCATAATCAAAATTGAAACTAGATCCATCCTGAATTATGATGCATTGATGTTTCAGAATAGCTAAGTTCTCGCTTTTGTTTATCAGTGATTAGTTTACCGTTTTCTCAATCAATAAGTTTTATTTATTCTTTCTTACATTATTATTATATATACTTACGATGAGAGGGCGCAGACAAGACAACCGCGCCTGGTCCTATTTGGGCTAGGACATATGGTCTTTTGCGCTCTCTCATCGAAGGTGCAAATGTATAATTGTGGTTTATAACGTTATATTTATTTTATATTATGTTGTCATTGCCTACAATGTGCTTGCTCTTCAAACAAAAATAAACGAATGAATGAATGAATCGGGGGAGGGGCTATAGCCCCTCGAATCCGCCAGCGACACTGGCTGCTCAGTGTACCTACCTATCGTGGCTGATTACATACTTCAGAATTGTTAGTGTTGCACCTTCGTAAGTTATATCTTGGTCAAACAATGCTTTTTCCGTTACGATTTGCTGCTGCGTTAGCTGAGTGCATAACTCTGAGCTTTGCAATCCAAACGTGGCCATGCTCGTGCAGTGCTTTTTCTTGTGCCTGCATAAATACTCATGCTTGCAAATAATATACTCCCACTCTTTCCGGCTCTATTCGTGTGTTTATTCTGATGAGACTCAGCAAAAACACTATTGAAAACATCGAACTTGCAACAAGCTCAAGGGCGGATCCAAGATTTCTGCTCAGAGGAAAAGAAGGAGAGCGATTGATTTCATGATGCAAAAGACTAAGGTATAGTCAACGGGCTTCTTAAATTTCAGTATTAAGCTACGCAAACAGCACCTAGCTTTTAGATGTTGAGGACGTTTCAGAAGGGAACGATGGCCTCCCCACTACCCGCCCCAGATTTAGTTTACCATCAAATATAACATACGATTAAAGTAATAAAGTCTGAAAACGCTTAGCACTGCAGTGAAATTGCAAAAAGCCAGCGAATTATCACTTCTACTCATTCATTACAAGCAGCTGCGCAAACGGTTGTACAACTATGACGTCATTAGCCAAATGTTCCAAAACTTGTACTTCGAGCTTTTTGCTGAACCAAATTGTTTTTATTGCTGATGAAACACCTAGTTAGTTGCTGAATAACTTTTTGAACCCAATGAGCAAAAATTAAACTGTTCGATTTTGCTTAGTGCCTAACCTTAAATATACCTTCTGCGTATTTGTGAAAATAACAACATCAGAAAGTACACTGACAACTCGCCTAGTTTTTCTGTATCGCGTATAGTTGATCAAGCTGCTCGCGTTACTGCTCACTCAAACACTAAGCAGGATCATAAGATATATTTACACTAACTCCTAGAAACAAAATGCAAGAGGCAGAAAATTGGTCACTTTCCAACTTTTGCCACTGTACCACGTAAAGCTTGTCCAACGAAACAATTTGATCAAGTTTTCATTCATAACTTTAAAAACTTAATACGGAATATTTCTTTAAATAAAATTTCAAAATATCTGATATCGTCTTCATCCAGCGTCCACCACAACAAAGCAGCTATACACAGACGTCAAAATCCACATAAACATACAACTGGTACTTACTTTGTACCTTTCAGCCAGAACTTTACAAATGGAAGATTTTCCAGAAAGTGGAGGCCCAAGCACTGCAAGCTTGCAAGGAATTATTGGTTGCGGAGGAAGTAAGAATGGACGAGGATTTTTTTTGAATTCATTTAAAGCTTCATCAGAGGATAAAAGATATATCTTGTCCATAAATGTAACAGCATACTCGGCTTTGCCCTAAATCAACAGGCAATAAATTAAAATTTTACATTACAACAAATTTAAAAAAAATTGAGCAAATGGCCTAGCATTGTCAAAAGAAAAATAGAAGCAATTTAAACAAACATCAGAAACAACCTGCGCCACTGCTGATTTACCCACAAATTGCCGCATTTTTCTTGTAACAATGCTGAACCATTTGATCAATTTTTATTTTAACAACGCGTGTCAGCATTTTGCCTGTTTGCATGTCAGCATTTTGCATTTGGCCTGTTATAATTGATTAAGAATTTAATTAAATTACTAAACTAAAAGTAATGGTCAACCATACTAAGGGTTCAGTTTAAGAAATGTAACTTCAATCAGCTTCAACGTAACCATAATCAATAAACACACAAATTAACAAATGCAGGAAACAAGATTCAAAGCATGGCGTTCTCGCAGGATAGACTGAAGTGTGTCACAAGTTTGTGATGTACATCTCCGTAACATAGCACCAAGTACGCAATATAGCTACGAACGTGGAAGAATCTTGCAGCTACAGGAGTCATCGACAGCACCGTGTTTTTTACAATGTAGTAGCGTTTTTATCCTCCTTTTTGCAGTTAACTTCCGTGAAAGCAAAAGCATTGTTTTTCTGCTGCATCTCATCGGAATGCATAGATCTCAATATGAATCTCTTCATTAAGTATCAGAGTGTGGACTGCCCAATGACCACTTTGGTAGGCTAACGTCAGTTACCCTTGTTTTAATTATAAAGAACAAATTAGGGAGTGCCCAGGTTCCCAAGTTCGGTAGGCTTTTGGTCAAGATAGACTCTTCTGCATCGATTCCGTGATAATGATACGTCACTTAAATCCTCGAAGCGAGAATATCTTGCCTTCCCACGATGCACAATTAGAGTTACAGTCAGTGCATGAGGCAACGCAATTTCGAAAGTAACGGGATATAAGACTAAAAGATTAGGAGAGGGTAGCTGACAAGAAAGCATCGCAAAAAATAGCAATGTAGGGGATGCAGTAGCAATCCACGACCGGTTTCGCTCTCATTTTGAGCTCATCAGGTGAATATAGCTGGAAAATGGTGCAAAAATGGCACCGAAGTGAAGGGATTTGAGAAAAAGTTCAAGATTGAGAGAATAACAAGTAATGCAGCTCACCGTTACCAGCGAACCGCATTCGTTGTTCCTTCAAAAAGTTTAAAGTGGAAACAGCAGGTTTCATAGAGATGACGGAAAAATTTCTTAAATACACCAGATGCCAACGTAAGCGAAATGATGTCCATCAGGTAATTTGGATTTGTGATTGTCATCGAAATTGGATCCATTGTTTCGTCATCATCGACAATAACAAATTGAGATTTAAATCGAAACCAAGAGAATTAAACCAGAATGACGGAAAACTCTTTTAAATATTCGGGTAAATCATAAGAAAACTTCCGAGAAAGATCATTGCGCACTTTTCGCTAGAATTATGGAATAATGAGAAGGGTTCCCAAATTCACCTGATGAGCTCACCTGATAATATTCACCTGATGAGCTCAAAATGAGAGCGAAACCGGTCGTGGATTGCTACTGCATCCCCTACATTGCTATTTTTTGCGATGCTTTCTTGTCATCTACCCTCTCCATAATCGTTAAGTCTTTAAGTCTTACTTTCGAAACTGCGTTGCTTCATGCACTGACTGTAACTCTAATTGTGCATCGTGGGAAGGCAAGATATTCTCGCTTCGAGGATTTAAGTGACATATCATTATCACGGAATCGATGCAGAAGAGTCTATCTTGACCAAAAGCCTACCAAACTTGGGAACCTGGGTGCTCCCTAATTTGTTCTTTATAATTAAAACAAGGGTAACCGAAGTTAGCCTACCAAAGTGGTCATTGGGCAGTCCACACTCTGATTTTTTAATTATTTGGGAACCCTTCTCATTATTCCATAATTCTAGCGAAAAGTGCGCAATGATTTTTCTCGGAAGTTTTCTTATGATTTACCCGAATATTTAAAAGAGTTTTCCGTCATTCTGGTTTAATTCTCTTGGTTTCGATTTAAATCTCAATTTGTTATTGTCGATGATGACGAAACAATGGATCCAATTTCGATGACAATCACAAATCCAAATTACCTGATGGACATCATTTTGCTTACGTTGGCAATTGGTGTATTTAAGAAATTTTTCCTTCATCTCTATAAAACCTACTGTTTCCACTTTAAACTTTTTGAAGGAACAACGAATGCGGTTCGCTGGAAACGGTGAACTGCATTACTTGTTATTCTCAATCTTTTACTTTTTCTCAAATCCCTTCACTTCGGTGCCATTTTTGCACCATTTTCCAGCTATATTCACCTGATGAGCTCAAAATGAGAGCGAAACCGGTCGTGGATTGCTACTGCATCCCCTACATCGCTATTTTTTGCGATGCTTTCTTGTCATCTACCCTCTCCTAATCTTTAAGTCTTATATCCCGTTACTTTCGAAACTGCGTTGCTTCATGCACTGACTGTAACTCTAATTGTGCATCGTGGGAAGGCAAGATATTCTCGCTTCGAGGATTTAAGTGACGTATCATTATCACGAAATCGATGCAGAAGAGTCTATCTTGACCAAAAGCCTACCGAACTTGGGAACCTGGGCACTCCCTAATTTGTTCTTTCATTAAGTATGGTCATCTGGTCCATCAAAAAGATCTATTTTTTTCAGCATCTTTTCGTCGTACTCAGTTTGCGCAATGTGTAGCAACTTTATGCTTTGATAGTCATAAAGATGGTTTGATAGGCATGAAAGATAAGTTTGCTGCGTATTGGCAAATGTGAAAAAAGTACATTAATATTGCAGATAGCATTGTGCTGTGCGTGCATTTGCAGTCGTAGATAAACAGTTGGCACCATTTCGAGGTCGCTGTAGTTTTCGGCAGAATATGCCCATCTAGCCAGTTAAGTAGTAAGTACGCAATAAAGCTTTTTCGTTGCGTGATTGCCTCACTGGTTACACTTTTAATGGGTTCTTATTGTTATCCATTGGATTGTACGTCAAGAAAATCAAAGAAACGTTGACTCGTCCACTGATGGTGTGAAACACCTTTTTTCAATTACTACATTTCACTAGAGTTAATATTATTAATGATAATAATTGGTGTACCGGTTCCCAACTGGCTACAAATTTACTCCACAAGCAAATCACCTTGGTAGGTACGAAGAGAAAAATCAGGCAAAAACTTCCCGTTGAATTTGTAACATGTAAAGAAAGAAAAGTTGAATCCAAGTAGTCTGGTTTTGAAAACAGACAAATGTTAATGCTGTACGTACCTTGAAAAAACAAAGCAGCAGTTTTTATTTTCAACTATGCAGAATGACAGCAAGTTAATGAAGATACAGGTTTCCTAATATGATACTTGACAGCAATCTATCGACGGAGCTTTTGACAAAAATGAGTCTATTACTCTGTCACCATTACAGAGCACACAAAAGAATAAAGCGCTGGCGCACTCGCGTGCTTCTATAACTGTCTAACACCACGGGGGTCAAAAATATGATGTTCCATAAATAGCATTTAAAAACTTCCACCAAGAGCATGTAAAGCAAGTCATCGACGTCGAGTATTTTTGCATAACCCAAGTATGAGCTTGCTTCATCCATGGCTACAGCACAGGGTGCAAATAAAATGCCTTACAAAAGCTACTAAACTATCGCTTTGTAAATGCGGACAATAAACTGACACCAGCCTTTCTCAATCTGCTACATATCAAGACAGGAAAACGGAAAAGACGGCAGTGCCGCATTTGTCCATCTTTGCTGGATTGCAAAACAGCTGATATTTACTAGGAATGTGAAGAGCAATGCTTTGCGGATCACTACCACGTCGCGGTTTTATGCTCCTACTGTGTGGCGTAATTCTTGTGCCTTCGCATCATCATTGCTATTAATATTTTTTTGCGGTTTCATTAGATTTTGAATCAGCTTGTAACACATTAAGTCAACTTTTGCTTATTCTATTCCCATTTTTGATCTTCTGCAATGCATGCATAAAAAAAACTGCGTTCTTGCAATCGCTGCATATTGTACTTAATTGTATCTGCTTTATCTGTTGACTGCATCATCTAATTGTTAAACTGCATTAACTGCATCATTTAATTGCACTGCATCTGCTTATGTTAAAGTTTAGTTGTTTAACCCTTAAACGCCTATGTGGGTCGCTAGCGACCCGAGCAGACTTTTCTTCTTCTGTTTCTCTTGGACTGTTTATCTTTACAGCGTGTGACTACCAGTATTCTCCTAGTGTCTAATCTTCTCCCATTTTACATCCACATGTTCAAAATTTTTCTCACCTTAAAAAGTTATTCAGGTTTTAGAGTAAAAAAAAATTTGCACGTCTTCTCTGACTTGCCAAACAGCTGGTATGTGCACGCAATGCGATGGGGAACGTGGTATCAACCACAAGCAAGTCACAGCTTTGTGCTCCTACTGTGCCGCATCACTCTTGTCTTAGCATTATCACTGTCATTGCCTTGGCATTATCATTCTCACTGCATAGGCATCCCTAAAAACTGCATTTGTTTCAAATTTCTTGTTTTTTCTTTCTGCTGATACAATGATACATTCAGTTAGCAGAGTATTATTGTACGTCTTAACTTCGAGAATATTCGCACAATCGAAAAAATAATTCATCGAAATTTCTAAAAATTCAGTCCGTTTATGCTGAAACATGATTGTTGAGGGTCAATAACAGTGAACATGCAACTTCTTTACTTATTTCGTAAGCATATTGGAAAAAAAAGTGTGAATAGCAACCTATAGCAATGGTTTTTAACCCCTGGGTAGCTAGCGACCCACATAGGTAATAATGATTGGCGAAACACTTGGGCGTTTAAGGGTTAAAGTTGATAACAAGCCTGCAACACGTTGAGGTTTCTAGGCATGTTTAACCAAAACGTAGTGTCAAAAGCTATTGCAATGACCTTCTTAACTACCCAAACACTGGCGATCCAAACAGGTAATAGTGATTGGAAAAAAAACACTCTTGCGTTCAAGGGATAAACAAGATGCAGACGGAAGCAAAAATCGCGTAGCAAAACTATAAACATAAAAGAGTACACAAAGCAATTTTTGAATTACACATTCACTTTCCAAAGTTTTCGTTTTGTAATTAATGATTAGCATGTCTCTTGTTTTTGTTTTCTTTTTTTGTTAGTTTCACGTCATGCTTATATAGTTTTCATCACTCACATCACCTTTCAAATAACGACAGTCAAAGTTTGGTTAACTTTACTTCGCATGAATGGTGCCGCTTTGTTAACTTTGAAGATATGTAACTTGATTCTTGAATAGTCAACACATAAAAACCTTTTGAGCAGTTTTGACAAGATCTTTAGGTAATTCCAACAACTTCTTTCCCAAATTGTGTGAAAACCAATCATGATGAGAAGAAATAGATCAGGCCAATGACAACACTGGATTAAATTTAAAAGCCAAACTAGCTCAAAAAAGATGCAAGAAGGATCAAGTGATATCTTAAAGATTAAGACATATGCTTCCGGTTTTAAATTTTGCCACGTGCTTAACTTACGGCAACTTAAATCAAAAAACTGAGCGTGCACAGACACGCCCATACTACCGGTGTTTGTTTTGGAATTGCTAGGATATCTAACTGTATCACGAAGCATGCAAAAATGTTATGTTAATTAATATCAGTGTTAAAAAATAGAATTACAGCTTTGACGAAAATGAACAAATGGATAAACTTAAACTGTTCGTAATTATGCAGCCCACTGTACATTATCCAATCGTTGAATAGCAGCGCTTTAAAATGCATAGTCATTCATTTTAAACACATGCACATGCTGGCATTAATAGCGAGAGTGCCATACACCCTATTAAATATGACTGACCGTGTAATCAACAAAATTACTTGTGACATGTTTCCTTTTTTCAGCGCTACAGGACACCATTTTCCCCACTTCGACCTCCTCCACCTATATCTAGGTCCAGGTATTTGATAAGAACTGAGGTTTCGCAAAGTATCATCCTAAAAAGTTTATGATCAATACTTTTACTTTCATAGTCCTTTTTACTGAAAAGTGATAAAGACTCGCTCAGAAGATTATGGTCTATTTTATGCTTCTTGCTATACTAAGCTGATACAAAAAATTTGCCAAGCAAAAGTAATCACCTTGAAGGATTTAAATTAAACCAATTATATTCAAATAATGGTCGCTATTAAATTGATTCTCTGAACACATTATGCCACACTGCATACTAAGCTGCTTTTTAAACACTTTCATGTTCACATGAAAATGACAATCTAGGTTGTAGATATTCTGTTGAGTATAACTTTGCTCATTCGCAATGAATGTGGTGTAAAAAAAAAAGAAAAACCTCACAAAGGCATTATAGTTTCATATATAGTACGACTCCATGATTGTAATAACTAATACACCAACAACAACGGAGGTGAAAAGTAACGAAACAATTGTTTTCGAACAAGAGGCTTGAAGCAATGCACATCTCCTCAACACAAAAATTAACTAATGGCATGCTATAATATATGACAGAGCTATTGAAAATTAGTAGGCACATTTCCAAAGCAACCAACATGAACAATTAAAAACAAACATCAAATCTCTTACAGCATCATTTTCTTCTAGGATTTCATCTTCATCAGTAGTGTACAATAAAGTAGGAACTACAGCTCGACGCAAACTGCAAGTATCAAGTTTGGCAATCAGCTGCTTAAATTGCTCATCAAGCGAACAGTTTCCATCAAGCTCAATCACTTGTTGACGATTATGATCACTCATATAATTCTATAACAGAAAGAAAAGGCAGTTTGTAAAAGAATTTTTGTTTGTAGATATGTACAATGTTGCACATTTCACATAAATATTTTGATGCAAAAAATGGCATATCTTAACTTGGTGCAACAATGTAGTTGGCTTTTGGTAACAGAGACTATTCACAATCTGAAAACTTCTAAACTTAACGAAACACTGAAAATCTAAATGACCAAGGTGTACCTAGAATTGGATCACTGAATGCTAAAAATCAAAAAGCAGGACATAAGGTCCGAAACCAGCCAAGGAACTTTTAGCATAAAAACATTAGGCAGAGGCTGCGATCTGTCAACAATTTGGACGTAACCAGCAAACCCAGAACATAGCCGCTAAACGCGAAATGTAATAAGAGCAAGCACACACAAAAAACTTGAGATGGACAAACTGCTAAGATCTAGCAATCAAAACTAGAATGTTTAGCCAACGTCAAAAAAGTCAGGGCCATGGTTACAAGACTAAACAGTAAACAGTATCGCTTTGATATTGTTAGAATTTAATCAACAAAGCTTTAAAATCTAACGTAGAAAGACAAAAAGAAATGTATTATACTCTCAAGTGATTGCATTTTAGACTAAAAATGGTTAATGTATTCTAACCGAAACACCTTATTCAAGTACGAAACTACTTGGCTCTGATTAAAAGATCTCAAATTTACATTAACCATGCTTCTAACACCAATTAAGGATATAACAACTGCACAATTGTAATTCGCTTCTAATATAATGTAGCAATGCCAAGTCATTTCTCTAAAATAAAGAAATAGACATGTCCCAACGAATTAGTATCGCTACATAATCATTTAAATTTATGCAGTAAAGTATCTAAGCAAAATAGCAGCATCATATATGAAAATCAGCTACGAGTTTCTTTTGCTAATACTGCCAACTAAAGAAAGATGAGTGCGCAGAAACCATATTTGCCATAAAGTAGCAAATAAATCAATCTGCAAAATAAATAGAACGCAGTGTGATACTATGCTGATTAATTGATGTTAATGGAAATGCCATCACAGTCAAACCTTAACGCATAAAAACGATCAAATTTCTAAAACAGACCCATTGTGGTACAAAATTTCAAATAGCAAAGTAAAGCAATATAATTTTTGGAGCTTTTCGTCGGATACTCTTCTGGAGAAATCGTCAGTGTCGCGAAATAGGTAAAAATTATCCATGAAGGACAAAAAAACTACTTTGCCGACAGAATGATCGATAAGTATTGGATGATAGACCGAAATAAGTAATCCGCACTCTGAACTGACCTCACAGAAAAAAACGAAAGACCTTTACCAAACGAGTATAATAATACGACCCAAGCTTAACTCAGTTAGTTACGGTACTTACCATAACCTAAACTTCAACAACACAAGCTTCTGCCCTCACATCAAAACACTACTAAACCAGGGCTTAGCTCTTCCGCATACAACACTTGCGTAACTCTCTCTACACACGACTAATTACGCTCAAGAAACCTGCTCGAATACAGCTTGAATAATAACGCCAGCACAACACGCCAATTTATACTCAAAAGTCCAATTCCAGAATCTTCTATAAAATTCTAATAAAGAAACAAGAGAAAAGAAATCATATGACATGCAAACTCAAAATATTATTGTTACGTCACGTCACAAGCACAAAACTACAGCTGGCTACAATCACGAGAGTCACCCCGAATATTCTCAAAGGAAATAGTATTGTTACATCACAATACAGCTATACGAAACCATCTCACGAGTACATTTCAAAAACAACATATCGGTCTAGAACCTTCTAGAAGAGGCTTACCATACGTCCTCCTTTTGGAGAACATGTCCTCTTTTTTAACAAAAAATGATTTTTGTCTTCCAAATGCCCAAATGTCCTCCTTTTCGACATTATGAACACTGAAAAAATGTCAAATCATTCTTTCACGAAAAATTTTGGGAAGTTTCCGTTCAAACTACGGCTTGTGGACGTGATGACATTTTTTTTTTGTTGCTCTTAAACTAGATTTTGGGTGGAAATTTGGACATATGCGCACGTGATAATTTTTTTTTTTGCTCTTCACTTGATTGTGGACGGAAAATTGGACATCTGCGAACGTGATGACCCACAAAGAACCTATGCTTCTTTTGCGCAGTGAGAATATGGTAACCCTATTCTAGAACAGTGCATTAAGAAACGACAACACTGTAAATTGTTATATCGTTACAGCAAGAAAAGAAAGAAAACTGGAAATACAACCCATTATACAGTGTACCAAGAGAGAAATGACGAAGTCAACCAAGTACGCCAACCAATCAACGAACCAATTAGCATCATGACTGATCTTAAAACTTAGAACAAAATCCTTTTGCCTGCAAAAACGGGAATTGGGAGTTGTAACAAAAGTACCGTAGCTTCTACTGTAGCATGGAAAGGTGAAATCTGGAGTGACTTATGGCAAGATTGCGAAATCTATCAGTGTGGAAATGATCAAGAAAGCGGAATCTTTCTTTCTGACAAGTTCTTCTGAAGATTGTTAGACAAAAAGCTTCAAAATAAAATTACCTCACTTCGCAATAAAATGATTTCTGCTACGACTTGGCGAAATAAAACGTTTAAAACAAATCAAGTTGTTACACAACATAACCATCGTCTTATTTTTTTTTTTTTTTTTTTGATAACAGTTTCCTGTGACAGCCTTTCGGTCCAACTATATTATTTACATGTAAAAAAATTAATGAGTTATCAAAAAATACCTCAAGAAGTTTTAGCAAAATTTCGTTATATGCTTGAATAGACTCTTCCACACTTTGCCGCTGATGCTCAGGAAGATGAACTAACCTTTCCTTAACATTCTTATCAAAAAATATTGGCTTCAGGTTCTGAAAACAAGTTCATAATAAGAGCTATTAAAAGTCTTGTTTATTATTGATCAAGCCTTTCACAGATAGGTTTCAAGTGGGTGAACATCGCACAACAATCTAAACTAATAAAATGTAATGACTTTGGTAACGGTAAGTCAACCTGCATGAATTGCAGGATCAGCCAATACACGCATCAGCTAGCTGGCAACGTGGTTAATGACATCGCTCTCAGAAGGTCTTGGATTTTATTTGAGTCCGTCAAAGCAGACATAGTGTCACCAACGACTTGCCACTGCTGTAACCTGTCTTCGGATCTTTGTTGCTCAGGCGTTAAGCCGACGTGGTGGGTCCCACCACTCGTTACATCTTTCAACGTGATACTGCATGTACAAAAACAGATTTGATTTTTTCAACTCCTATACACATGTTCATTTGCTTTTTCCGGGTGTAAAAAAATTAATCACCAACCCGATCATCACTTTCTTCTTCTTCAGCATCTTCTATTTGCTCATCAATATCTCCTACATTCTTTTCTTTAGGAATTTCCAAAGCATCCCAGACGTTTCTCAAGTAAACATTTCCAGTTTCATAATCAACCCTTAGTCCTGATTTACGCATGTTTAAATCAATGTCAGGAATCTAAAACAATTTAAAACAATAAAACGAAATTAAAAGCAAACTTAAGTAACAGTTCCAACAAAGACTTTGCTCCTTCTGCTACTGCCTTGTTGCAAATGAAAAAAGAGGATAGCAAGTTTGAGGTTTTTATCTAAACGCTACAAATCAAAAGTGAAGTAGGCTACCTTCTTCAAACTTGATTGTGAAATATGAAACATTTTTACCACAATTTGTGTATTAAGACATCAATCATATGCCAAAGCTTCATAAGTCAAAATCAAATACAAGCAAAACATGAATAATATCAAATAATAAAAATGGTCTTAGTAATGAGTCATTTGTAACAAAAATGTGAATATCAGCAGTTGAAATCAAGATACCATTACTTAACTGTCTTAAGAAACTGTCACACAACTTGTCTGTTTTACTGTTCATGGGAATTACATTTCGGGGGTTATTCCAACTGCAACTGTCCAACAATCGCAAAAGATTTTGAAGATTTATTGTATATAGCAGGGGTTAAGAATCGGCAGCCATTTTACAGTTAATGTGCGGATATTGAGGATTGTATGAAGTAATTCAGGGTGGTCCAACTTAAGTATATCGTGGGCCATAAAAAGCTGTATGCTTATTGCGCGGGCCAATCTTTAATAGAAGATATTGCTACTTGCTAGTACAGTGGTTTTCAAACTTTGCGTTTCCATGCCTCCCTTAAGAATAATTGTTAACATTCGCGCCTCCCCTAAGAATAGTCCAGCAGGAAGGTTTTCGATTACCATTTGCGTCTCCCTGGGGAGGCGCGCCTCCCAGTTTGAAAAACGCTGTGCTAGTAGATTAACATAGTTGTTAGTTTAGTTAGGCTACAACGAAAATCTTAAAATTTGTTCGTTTAATTCTAACTCCCGCATTATTGCGTTAACGCGCGTCACTTTGTCGCCGTGCCCTTTTTCTGACTTACTGTTGTTTATTTCGTTGTGAATATTCCTAAGCAAGCTGGAAATAAAATGAACTACTACTACTGACGTTAATTCGACATTTTGCGAAGATCAAATTTTTCAAGTAAAAATCAAATCTTCGGTATTTTTGCCGTTTTAAGCGTGTAACTAATTAGCGTGGCCCATCTACACGGCAGTGCAATACAGCTTCTCTCGAATATATGGTGCAGCGGTGGTGAGCCGTTGGCAACGTTGTGTCTGCTTTGACCGACCCAGGATTCAAACCCCGAATAGCTCAGAAAGCCAAGTGGTATGAGCGTGTCTCGGGAGCTGTAGACATGGGGTAGATTCCGAGTCGGGTCAAAGCAATGACTATAAAATTGGTATTCACAGCTTCCCTGCTTGACGTTCAGCATTAAAGGGACAGTGTGGAAAACAAGCCAGCAAGTTCACTTGTTGTGCCGTTGGAAAAGATACTTAGCGAGATTTCCTCATCTTGGTGAGGTAGACAGGTAGCCGAAAACTCCTAAGCGAGCTTGTACAGCGTATTGATCGCTTTCTCGTGATAGGAAGATAAACATGCAACAAAATACAAAAACATACAATCTGGTGTAGATAAGCTTACTTCGCGTGAAAATATAACCATCCACAGCACAAAATAGCTGTCATTATCTTTTTTCAGTAAGGTTAGGCAATTAAAAGCGATCATGAAGGACTCTATACGACTGAGAGTTTTAAGCAAGGGTGTGGAAGTCGAAAGTTTTAACATTTTACCTGTTGGCCCAGGCTCGTCTTCCTTGCTACCGACGTGAACCTGTCCTTCGACTTCTACAACTGCAACAAGTTGAAAAGCAATCTGTTGCAATTCCATGAATAAAACACCACATAAGTTATAATGCAAAGCGGTACAGACTGTTCAGAACTAAATTTAAAAAACAAATACGTAAACGCAGTTGAAAACTACAAAATCAAATAGGCCTACTAAGTATTTCCAGACCTAAACGTGCAATTCACCGTACCTCATGGCGGGCCAAGAAAATTACTTTGCGGGTTAAAATTGGCCAGTGGGCCTGCAGTTGGACCACCCTGAAGTAATTGATTAAATAAACAAAATAATACAAAAACAACACTCTTTCAGCTGTGGAGCCTTCAGATGCGTAATACAATATGTAATGTCATAAGTAGGACAAGTTTTTGTCAATAAAGTCAATTTAAGGTTGTGCAACGTAGTTTTTGCAAGAATTCTGGATATAAGGAATATATTTTCAGTTTATAAATTAGAGAGATCAATATTAAGTCAATTTTTTACCATTACGTCAATTGTATCTTTTTAAAGCAACTTTTAAAAATGTTGTTTTATACCATTGAGAAAAACTGATACTTAACAGCATTTATTTCGTTTGCAAACGCTGCCATTTTTTTTTCCTGTGTAGGTTGCTACCCTTGAGTGGCACAATTATGAAGGCTTACGACAATTGATGTGTAGTACAACACAAAATTGCTGATGATGCTTGTTAAAATAAACCAAGAAAGTGAGTAGCTTCCAGCTACAGAATTTATGAAGATTCAGTGTGCAAGCTCGCAAGGAAATGGCACTGTCTATCTACAGAAGAATCGAAAGGGTGATACTGACCAACTTCTTGTTTCGGTTTAGCTTTAGTCTGCACGTTAGCTCAGTATGATTTTTGAATGATACTAAAAAATAAAGCTTCCAACTCATCAAAAATTAAATCTAAGCTTCACGATTTTCCTGGAGAATTGATGTAAATTCCCGACAATGAACTTTACTGCAACTTGTGCTACTGCGTAGTTTCGTGCACCAAACGTTTCTTGGTTGATAGTCATCGGAAAACTTTGAAACATCAAAAAGGGTCAAGCAGATCTGAGGTATAAATGCCCCAAACTTCGCAATTATTTTGAGAAGCTGCGACAGCGATTTTGTGGAAAAAGTGACCAAGGCATTTTTGTCTGCTGATATTCCCTCGTACAAGCTAAACAACAAGCATATAAAAAATCTGTATTCTGACATTGGTTATAATTTACCAGCTGAAAGTACTTGCAGAATAACAGTGTTGAAATTAGGTTCAAATGAATTGCAGTGGAATAAGAAATGCTGTATATGATAAACTGATTTTGTGGGTTGTTGATGAAAGTAATATATTTGGCACACAGTACTTAAATATTCTGGTAGGATCCCTAGAAACGCCTCACGTCAGTTTTCTGAGCAGTTGTCAATCTTTGTCATGTTCACCAAATGCAGACAGCATTGCTCAAGCGATTGACGAAGCTGTTAGATCTCTTGGAACCAATCAAAATTCCTTTCGTCTTCTACTGTCTGATGCTGCAAGATATATGTTGGCCGCATCTACAGTACAGTTCCAAGATCCTTGTACCGCAAATTGTTTCATGTCACTTGTACAGCTCATCTATTGCACAACTATGCAATGAAAGTAAAATCTTGCTTTCAAGATGTTGACCAACTAATAGCAAGAATCCAAGCTGCAAATGCTAAAACAAAACCAGACAAGCAAAGTTTGGAGCTATTGGTTCCTACCTCAGCCTGTCATAACGAGATGGGGAAGCTGGATAAATGCTGCCTTGCATTATGCAAATAAT
This sequence comes from Trididemnum miniatum, assembly GCA_964006365.1. Classification (NCBI taxonomy): domain Eukaryota; kingdom Metazoa; phylum Chordata; class Ascidiacea; order Aplousobranchia; family Didemnidae; genus Trididemnum; species Trididemnum miniatum. The sequence continues at coordinate 5,241,334 of OZ023240.1, forward strand.
TTACCAGAAATGCGATTGTAAAAATTTTTAACGGTCTGGCTTGTTAGTAAGTCAAGCAAAAGGTAACTTGCAAACACCTGGTCTAGTTACCTCAGCCTGTCATAACGAGATGGGGAAGCTGGATAAATGCTGCCTTGTATTATGCAAATAATTTACCAGAAATGCGATTGTAAAAATTTTTAACGGTCTGGCTTGTTAGTAAGTCAAGCAAAAGGTAACTTGCAAACACCTGGTCTAGTTACCCAACTACTCAAAATTAAAAACCGATATGAATGCTTGGTTAAACTCACAGACACGATGGAAAGTGCAAAGTTCACCATTAACAAAGCAGTGCAGGCGATTCAAGCACTGGACTTAGGAGAAGACACTTGCAGCATTAGCTCTTACATTAAAAAGAAAATACAAAGCAATGACATTTCTAAGATAATGCCATTGGCAATATCAGACATTTCTCCTGCCGTTTACAGTTTGTTTCAACATTCTCAGTCCACTAGCGCATCTGTGGAAAAAAGCTTTTTTATGATAAAAAAACTCTTGGCCAAGGACAGAAACAATAGTGTTAAGAATGTAAATCATTGTAACATGATTCTACACTGCAATTCTTGCATGTGGTAAATGATTGTAGAGTCAAATGTGTACGGGCTGCGAACTCGATCAATTATTAACCAAGTTCGAGTTCAAGAGATATTTGCAAGTCCGAGTTCCAGTTCGAGTTCAAAAAATTTTATTTGTCGAGTTCAAGATCGGCAAAATGATCGAATTCAGCGAGTTCGAGGTCGCAGCCTTGGTTCAGAGTACAGTTTTTTAGTTAGGTGCTCCCATACTTCTTAGGCAACTCGCTTTGACTGCCGAACTTATGGTTTCTTCCACACCTGAAGCAAGCTGCGCCAAACTTGCTTCAATCTTTCTTCTCAGCCGTCTCTGATTAAATTCTCTATAGCTTCTTTTAGCGCTATCTTTAATAAAATTTCAGAAAATTCACGAGATTGAATCCAAAACATTTTTCAGCGCCACCCAACTCTGACTTAAAAAAGATTTTACGAATTTAGCCGCAACACTGAAAACAAGATCTTTAAATAATGCCAGCAGACTCAGCACCGTACTCTACGTAATTGAACTTTCGCACCTTACCACTGAAGCCTGACACTCTCTTGATCTATTTACTGATCTACTCAGCTTCAAAATGTTCCTACAACAAAAAAAACTTAAATAGTAGCACGCAAACAGCAGCAGCAGCTGCTGCAGTGTTCTACGTTTTAAAATCTCTCGGAACACCACTTATGATGCAATAAATAAGTTTCAATGAGACAAGGCAAAATGAAATGTAAGTGCAGTATCGTACCAAAATGCAAATTTGCAATCATTTAATCTATAACATAAAATCAAAAGTAAAATTCGATTTGAGAGATTTGAATCCATAACTTTAAAGCACTCAATTAGTGAACTTGAACTCGATTGCTTGTTGTTTTTTTTCGAGTTTGTATTCAAAAAATTTTATTTTCTGAGTTCGAGTTCGGCAAAAATGATCTAGTTCAGCGAGTTCGAGTTCGCAGCCCTGTGTTGCGTTTTGAGAATTTTTTTAGATTTATATTCGTTTTAACTTTCCTTTCAGTACAGAAATTTAAGAAAACATCAACGTGTTAAATTAAATTCTTATAAGGTCAATTATAAAGTCAATTTCTGTGAATTTTCAAGTCATTTTTTTATTTTTTAGGTCAATAAAAACTTGCCCTTGCCATAAGCTTACTTGTTTTTCTTTGTTACGTCATAATGATTGTCTTTGCAACCTAGCGTTTTATTGGAATCAGAATCATATATCATTTATTTGTTGCTAAGAAAAAAAAGTCATTGTAGCAAACAAAACATAAAAAAGAAACACAATGGAAGAACTTTATAATGACAGGGAGACCGCGAAAGATTTCTCGGTCATCGAGTCGAGCAGCCACCTTTCACCTACAAACATGAAAAACTAAATACTGAAATTAAAAGTAAATTAATGAATTATATACAAGCTTTATTTATTGTGTGGCAAGCTTAAAATGAATATCACAGGAACTAACGATAGGACGCAGCAAGGTACTGTTTGTACAAAGTTTTAATTGCTTTATTTAAAGGAAGAGAATTTAATTTCATGTGGTATGGTACAGTATGTAGTATTTCATTTTGTTTGAATAAGGGACCTGGACTTGGGGTGTGTATAATGCAATTTTTCTGTAATAGTTTACAGCAAATAGTATTTTCAATCGGTTAATGGTTTGCTTGGATCACGGTGCTAGAACTCATTCTTTTATTGAATCCAAGTTCTGTGAATCTGAAACTGCAACTGTCAAAGTTAAAATTTGCAATGAAATACCAATACAGCAGCGATTTTTTGACATCGTTCCAAAACACATTGATAACACCAGATCAACAACGCAAAATTAAGGAAACACTCCTCCGAGAAAAAGTACCAACTCGGTCGAAGAGCTGTGGTTCGGCCCAACTGAGGACAAACTGAACCCCTCGCAACCAGCACACACGATCGCATCATTCTGCTTAAAAATGCTAAAAGAGGAACAATATTTAAGCAATGGAAGATTGCCACAATCAACGTAAGAACCCTAAAAGAAGATGCCAAATCATTTGAAGTATTGAAAGCTATCCATGATGCTTCACTGGATATTGCAGGAATTCAGGAAGTGAAAAGATTAGGTCAAGGTAGTGTGTTGATACAAGTGGATAAAACTGAATATAAATTGATGTGGAAAGGACAATAATCTAAAAGACAACATGGAGTAAGCATCATAATAAAGAAGACCAAGAGCATAAAAACTGACGACATTGAATTAGTCCCTTCTCGCTTGCTCATAACCCGACTAATTATTCATAACCGAAACTACAAAATAATTGTTGTTTACGCACCTCACGAGGCACTGCCCTCATCTGAAAAAAAAAAACAATTCTGCAACGAACTACCACAGTACAGCAACAAGAATGAAGTCACTGGACACCAAAAAAACTTATAGTACTGGGTGATTTTAATGCTACCACAAGCATAACAGACGATCATTGCTTTTACTCTTGATACAAAAATTGTGCAAAATTTGACTAACAATAATAACGGCATTAGGCTGCTTGACTTCTGCCAAAATAAACAGTTATGTGTCAGCAATACATGGTTTAACCAAAAACGGATTCGACAACTGACCTATGTCAGCCCAAATGGAAAAAACTTTTAAACTCTGGGCTACATCCCGTGTGAGCGATGGAGCCAAAAATATATGGTCAATTGCCGATAGCAAAACGAACTTTACATAAACTCTGACTAGGGATGTCCATTTCAGAATAATTAGGTATTCTAGAATAATTCCAAATATTTTTCTTCGAATCCAAATATTCGAATTCTCAACCTATGAAATGGCCATTAGTACTATTTTGACATCATTTCAGCATGCAACCGCTCGACTAATGCAAAACAAAAAAAGCACCAATTTGTTTCGTTTTTAACGAAGTTATAGCCAGCACAAGGATTACAGCACTATAAAATTCGAAGCATAACACGCAGTGGCGTAGTCATGAAAACAACAGCGAGCATGCCCCTCTTAAATTTTGGAAACATATGAAAAAATACTGCTCCACTATATATACAAGCGGTGCATACTACACTCATGACCTCCCACAAATGTTTTGCGGCCTCCGACGAACACCGCATGATCACACACACACGAGGCCGAACGCGCACTTGCGTTTATCCCCAACGCATAAAAAGATTCATGACGCACAATTTTTCTTCACAATTAAACCGAATCCAAAAAACGGAACCGATTCAAAATAGGAACCGGTTCCGTTGGATTCGATATTCTAAAATGCACATCCCTAACTCTAACCATAGAATACTTGTGGCAACTATGAGCACTCCATTTACAAAGTACTCTCCAATGAAATTCAATAAAACCCCTAAACAGACGACCCAACCAGACCTTAAGTCAATCGAAAATAATGCAACTCTCCAAAAATCCCAAAAAAGTTCTGAACTTAGACTTCCGAATCATTGATGTAGCAAGATTGAACCAAAGATTACATGATTACAAAGGAATTTTAGAAATAAAAGATCTGCGTATGCTGATGACATTGAAATGTTTTTCAGCTCCGCAAAAGATCTCCAAAACGCGCTGACTTTGTTGAATAAAATCTTCTGTCAACTTGGTCTTAATATCAATGCAAGAAAAACCGTAACAATGATACTCAATTTTAAAGGCAAAAATAAAGCTTACCCCCATTCGATCTGCACTCTAAACAAGATTAATTTAAAAAATGTTAAATCATTCAAATATTTAGGCTGTCAAATTGAATGTAATAATTCATCAGTAGCAAAAAAAGAACTGGACTCCAGAATTAAATCAGCAAAAGCAGCATAACTCTGCTTCGCAATTTTCGAGTAAGCCTCACAAGGAAAAGCCTCAAAACTAGAACAGTGTTCCTAAATTCTTTTCAGCAAAGCCGGCTAACTTATGGATGCGAGTGCTGGCCGCCTGATACTATAATTGTTACGCAAATTGATTAGAAATGAATTTGAATGAAAAGATGCAAAAAAATAATGACTTTACACTAAAAATTACCAACGAACTGCACAAAATCTGTGGAACTGAGGAAATTTCTGACTACATTTCGCACCAACAATTAAAATTCATTGCATAGATAATCAGACGTGATAATGATATAGTTATCAAACGAATTACTTTTGAATCCACAAAAGCAACGAGAAGAGGCCCCACTTGCAAAACACTATTATCAAGTGCAGTCAAAACCTTGAATTGCGACGTGCTTAGTTTGTGCCAGATGGCTCTAGATCGAGACGTTTGACAATCTGGTACTTCTAATGAGTTATTCGTAAATTATTATGCTTTGTTTCTCTACTGGCATCAGCAAACTTGGTGGGAGGACAGTGTGCTTGTTTCTATTTACCTCGGTGAATAGGTCCACATGTATCCATCACAATACAGGACTAAACTCGTATGTAAATATACAGGCCTATACATATGGAGTTCCAAATTTTGACACCCTGATACTTCATGCAGCATTGCATTTTCAAAGAAGTGTAAGGTTTCTACATTAGTAGAATTAGCAAGTCCAAATAGTTTTTTTAGTATCCTCTTTTCTACGCATAATTTCAAATACGGCCATCTAAGTGTAAAACGCTCCCCTCCCCTGATATATATGTTCAGTTTAGTTAGGCTGCAGACATTCTCACAGTCAGGTTTTTCAAACGATTTGGGTCACAGAAAAAAGATTGTGGCACAATGAACTAGCCTACGACGCAAATGTGATTATTAGTAAAAAAAGCAAGGTGGAGTTATAAATTTTAAAGAAATACGCCAATGCAACAAGTTGGTGAAACAAGATTAATATACTTCTTTAAAAAAAAAAACTGATCTCTGGTTTTGTCGCAAAAACATTGATCACTGCATTGAGGTATTTGACCGACTATAGTTTCCATTGCAAAACCATGTCATCTTTTTATGGACCATAATTTATGATCCAGGTCTCACTTGCATGTCAGAAACCATTCATAAAAATGAGTGTTCTTTGTTCACTAAATCCTCCCGAAGTTCATAGTATCAATACTTTAACTGTTACCATAAATATACAAAGCTCTCATTTTGTTTACTTGTTGCTTGCAGTAATTAAGTAATTTATGTAACTACGAGGGCATCCAAAACATAGGCGAAAAAAAAATCATCTGCATCAACTTTTTGAAAAACATTTTGAAATAAAAGTATGTTGTATCTATGGTTGTACTGAATTGCCATAAAGTTTTTGAAAAAAATGCGTGCCTATGTGTCTCATGCCAAAACGTCGTTGACCATTTAAAAACATTTTATAAAAACGATTCTTGCCTTTATATTGATGATAAAATCAGGTCTCAACTGAGTTTCTCTAATAATATCTAGTTGTTCTTGTACAGACATGCTTTTTTCTTCTACAACAGGCAAATCATCGAGAATATAGCCATAATGAGTCACTTCTGGGGATGCTAGCTTCTCTCTGATCAAAAAGAAAACAAGAACTTACAATAAATCAATAATATTGTGTATGTTATTGTGCATACAAAACAAACTCCATCCAATATCTCAAACAAAGCATACGTGCAGTTTGATTTCAAACCAACAAATGCATGAAAAAAATACCAATGCGAACAAAAAATGCTTTGTATCAGTGGTTCTCAACCTTTTTGGGTCGGGGACTGGCAAATTTTCAAAATAAATTTTGTGGAACGGTGGACCTTAAAAACCAACCAACAACGTCATGTTAAAACCAAGTGCTAAAACCACTAGCTAGATTTTCTTAAATGGTGTTTTGGTGTTGTTCAAAGAAAAGGTATTATCCAGGAATAAACCGGAAACCTCCCAGCCCAGGCCGTGGGGGTCATAAAAATTGGCCGGGGTTGAATTTCAAATTTATTTACCGTATATTCCGGCATTAAGTGCAAAACCGACCCGTAAGATAACCCTTACAGTGCAAAAACCCACCCTTTTTTACTTTTCTTTCTTTCTTCACTGCACAGTTTGTGTGAAAGAAAAACAGTGGCTGTTTTTGTAGATTTTAGGTGTGATCTTTCGTTTGTAATAACATTCAATACAACGTATCCTAACAATGTGACTGAAAGCATTACATAACACCACTGACGACATTTATATGAGGAGTGAGGTCGCAAGTAGCCTACTTAGCTATGTACTCTAGGCACAATATAAGGCGCAATTCCCGGGCCCTAGCCAGAGCTACGGCCACAGCCAAACTTGTTGCCCCGGTCGTTCCCTAGTATCATCACACTTGGCTGTTTGTTCATTTCCATTTTATTATCAAATTTTAGAAATCATTCTGCTGAATTTCAGTTAAGCATACTACAACAAAAACTTGTCGTAAATCAGTTGTGAAGTGCAAGCTTCATCTCACCTCCAACAGAGGTAGGAGATAGAAGGGTGGTGTTTCAAATTAAAGGAGCTACAATTTTTTTCGTTGACCTGTGTTGCAAATAACACGGTTTGACCATTTTTTTTTAAATTTATGCGTTTTCCGGAAACTGCTCACCAAAAAACTGAAAAATGGCAATTTTTGACAAAAAATGAAATTGCATACCTCTTACTTATGATATTTGGTATCTTTTTTCGCAATTTTTTGAGTAGAATTTAATTTTCAAGAAAAATCTTATCAATTAATGAGCTACATGTCTGTGAGTCGTTATTTGTTTATTGTTTTTTGCGGAATTTTCAGTGTTTTATGACCAAATTTTCTGTTCTAGAGTATTGCATTTCCAAAAATGTCTTCCAAAAATAATGTCTTTGTTTTGGGTGACAAATTACCAATAGTATGATGCAGCTATTGCAATTTACAACATTGCACACACATCTAGATCACACCAAAATCACACATACCTTGTCGCACAGATGCATAACTCTTTTAGATGAAGAGCTAACAAATAGCCTAGTTGCAGATCGACACTTCTCCATATTCAGTCGCCTTGCCAAAACAGCAAAATCCGAAAACTAAGGTTTTAATCCTGAAGAAAGCAATGATGATGGAACTGAATGGGTAGCGAAAGCGAGGACGGCCAAAAACGACATGTTGGAGGCAGGTGGAAGAGAGTGTGAAGAAAGTCTGGTTGAAGATCGAGGAAGCTGCAGATCGAATGAGATGGAGGGAAGGTATGAGAGCGATCGCGGAAGGGATAAGGTGTAACCGGCCACCTTCGGTGATGAAGCCACATCATAGTTGCTATGAATAAACTTTGGAAAGGAAGGCCATTCTGTTGCTGAACATTTGCAAGGAATTAGGTTGCAGGCCGTTGGGTATTTACGCTTTAGGACTATGAAGTTTATTTTAGGAGGCAAAATTATGATATTTTAAACAGTTTAGGAATGGGTCAGCAAAAGAGTTTATTTATTGATCCTAGCAAAAAGAAATTGTGAGTTGTTTCAAGTACCGGTATTTCATGTAGTAAGAATTGCACTTAGCTAGAGCAGCTGTCAACGTGAACGGTATGAGCTGCAAGTTGTCAAAGTAAATTCTAGCTTTTGGGGCAAAACACCCACCTCGTGCCAAGGGTAGAATGCCCACATGTGCATTTTACCCCAGGAAGCGGCAATCTCCCCATTGGTAAAATAAGAAGACACTTCAACTCTTATCATACAAAATAGCAATTGACAAGACAACGTTATGATTACGTAGAGCTAAATGTATTAAATTATAATTATTAGGTATCATGCCTATCGTTTAGCAAATTTTGCCTATCATGTTTATCGTCTGGCAAATTTTGCCAATCTTTCTGTAAGGACAACCTTCTCCAAAAAAAAGCAACAGCAAGAAAGAACAAATGCTTACCGGTAGCTCTAAAAAGGGCTTAAGGTCACTTATCTTTCCAGGATGCCAAAATTGGGCACATTAAGTGATTTGATTGATTGATTTCTTCATCTTTATCCTCCTATCATGAGAAAGCGGCGGAGGCGCTATGCGTAGGACGAATCCAGACTTGCTTGGGAGTTGCCTTTGTTTCCAAGTTTTCCGATTGAATTTTTTTCTGACTTCTGTAATATGCTGCTTGCTAGATTCCACCAAGCAGAGATAATCATCGTGAAGCATCTTATCCAATGACGCAACAACGAGACTAGGTTGGGAGTTAAACCATTAACCTTGCGATCATGGTCATCGTAAAAACGACGTTCCAAACCACTAAGCCACGCTGCCGACAAGTGTGTCATATTAAGAAAGAGCCCCTGGTCTATTTGTCCCAACTGCGAATTTGATGTTATTTCTGAAATTTGATGAAGAGTAGATCCATTGAATTGATTTTTGACATTTTCATTGGTTTGAATGCCGTTTAAGGTGCATCATTTATACCCAATTGCCTATTCGCAAGCCTAACTGTTTTGCGTATTATTGAGTACTTTTCAAATTGTAAGAAAAATAGGTGTTTTTAACGTGTATAGGTTAAACCCCACTGATGGGCGTTTAGGCATTTTGGGGTAAGCCCCACAGTCAGCGACATGGCCTAGCGGAACCATGCGAAGGTGACAGATCCTACGCGACGAGTTCGATTCACGGCTGGAGCCGATCGCATTTGACATATGTAACGGGTGGCTGCTGACCCGAGGAGCGCAAGCTCACTTCGCAGTCCCCCTCAATTACTGTTGAATTTTCAGTTCAATATAATTTGAAAATAACGTCAGTTATTTATTTTATTTATTATTAAAATGCCCAATTTAATTCTTTTCAAACCTACCGTAATAAATTAGATGGATCACAAAATTTTTCAAAAAATAGAAAATAGATAGTTCGAAACTGTAAGATTTACCAAGACGAAAATTAGACTAAAAGATCTTGTATTCTGGAAAAGAGAGCAAAAGTTGCTTAAGGTGGGCTCGTTTTTAGTGATATTTTGTCAATTCCTGTGCTTGATATGTGTCTGCAACTGAAATAAATTATTCTAATCTGCTGTAAAATATTTACAAGACTATGTTACAACACTTTTCCAAGTCAATTTCGAATCAACGGAAAAATTGTTTTAGACATAAGATTGTAACGCACAATTTTATATCCCAATTTTTTCAAAATTTTACTCCAAAATGTCATAATTTCGTGCTTGTCGAGAAGTTTTTTGGCAACAAAAAATTTCTCTTGTTCAATGTTACATCACACTCCTATATCAACATTAAATCAGCAAAAAAATTTGTGTAAATTGATATAAATTGATATACCTTGATATACATTTTCATTTTTTGGTATTTTTTGGCATTTTTTGCATGGAAAACGTCAAATTTTTGTTTTTTGGTGGGCAGTTTTTGAAAAATAATCAAAATAAATGCCCAAAACTTGATATTTATACTAAAATACATCAAAAAAGCAGTAGCCCCAAAGATTTAAAGATATGGCCCGAAAAATGGTCTCTACCTCCTCTCCAACATTTTCTTACAAAAAAAGACATACCGCATACACTTGTCTGCCGCCTGACAGAAAAAAATATTGTGCCTTGCGTAGTCAAGCGGGTTATAATAAAAGCCCGATTTCGAACTGAGATATAATACGAGGTCTGTTCAAAAAGTTCGCAGACTGAAGTCATTACACAAAATGTACTTTTTACAGCAGTTACAGGTCTGGGTCTCCTTCAAAGTAATCTCTTTCCCAACGCACACACTTATCCCAGTGGTGTTTCCACTTGCGGAAGCAGTCTAGGTATGCTTCTTTTTTAATGCCCTTGAGCTCCTTCGTCGCATTTGCCTTAATCTCTGGAATGGTCTCAAATCTTTTCCTTTCAAAGGTATTTTGAGCATGGGGAACAAAAAGAAATCACCTGGAGCAAGGTCACGTGAGCAAGGGGGGTGGGGAAGAACAGTGATGGAATGTTTGGCCAAAAACTCACGAGCTCTGAGGGCTGAATGGGCTGGAGCGTTGTCATGATGGAAAAACCAGTCACCACTCCTCCACAATTCTGGCCTTTTCCGTCGAATGGCATCCCTCAGACGTTTTAAAACTTCAATGTAGTAGGTCTGGTTCACTGTGGAGCTTTCAGGAAGGTACTCGTGGTGGACAACCCCACTAACATCAAAAAAAAACTGTGAGCAGCACCTTGATTTTGGATCGAACTTGGCGAGCTTTTTTGGGTCTGGGGGATGTTTTGCTCGTCCACTGTGAAGATTGGACCTTTGTTTCCACATCATAACCGTAAACCCATGACTCATCACCTGTTATGATCTTTGACCAGAATTCTTAATCACTTTCTGAGTGATCAAGCAAATCCTGACAGACTTGAACACAATGAGCTTGTTGATCAATTCTCATCAGACGTAGTACAAATTTTGCAGCAACGAGATGCATCTTTAATTCTTCCGTCAAAATGTGGTGACAAGAGCTTACCGAGATCCCACATTCTTCAGCAAGCTTTCTTACAGTCACACATCGATTCGCTCGCACCAGAGTGTTGATTTCATCAATGTGTGGGTCATCAGTTGACGTGGAAGGACATCCAGAACGCTCATCATCTTCAACAGACAGCCGACCATTCTTGAAACGTTTATGCCACCTGAAACATGTCGCTCGCTTCATGGCAACATCACCGTAAGCCGTGTTAAGCATGGCAAACGTTTCTGTAGTAGATTTTTCCAGCTTGACACAAAATTTCACAGCAAATCGTAGCTCCTTTAAGTTATTCATTTTGAAAAAAATTTGTAAAACTTAAAATCCGACGAACTAAAAAACTAACCTTAACTTAACTGAACATAACCAGCATTAAAATAAAGATATCTGCAATCAGAAAATGGCGACATAATCAGCTGATCTCAGTGAACCTAGCGACACCAAGCAAATGCATCTGGAACAAATGAGAGCTGCGCAGTTCAAACAGTCTACGAACTTTTTGAACAGACCTCGTATTGGATAATATATCGACGGACCGGCAGAAAAGTACAAATGGACCAACTGGACCGCTGCCAGTCTGCGAACTGGCAGTTGAGAAACAATGCTTTACATCGTTTGTATTTTCTGGTATTTCGGAAACTACAAAAACATATTTCAACACTACATAGAGCGTTGATTGTATCACAGCATTCATAGGGAAGGAAAGTTAGAAAGATAATACTTAAAAGAACTAAAAGAACGTAATCTTCTCAATTTTGAAGAGAGATCATCGCGTATACTTCCTTTGTCTCCAAATTGGCAATCTTCTAACCTTTAAATTGACTTCTCCATCATCATAAATATACTCAGTCTACTATATAGATCCCAAAAGTGATGCCAAAACACCTTAGACCCAGCCACACTACGTTAGTCTAACACAGGTTTTACAAGTTAACCCACTCACATGCAGCTGCAGACGCGTTTCGACCTTAATAGTTCTCATCAGTGCAGCATAGCACCCTCCCCCCAAACCACCTAAACCAACCGACCTTACAGCTTCTGTCTCTGCGCCATCCGTGTTCTCAAGTAAAACTGACTAACCTCTGTACAAGTAGACCAACCCAGAGGAGTGAAGCAAGCCATCTCCAATGCTTTTGACCGTAGACTTTTCTTCTCCATACAGAACTTTCATACATGAAGAAAATTTATTCCTATGAACTTAAATACTGCTTGACGGAATTTGATGATCACCAGTCCGCAGTTTTCACTATGCGACGCTTCACTAGTGTGCAATGGAGCTAATCACTGTTGATGTGGACGCTAGTTTCTCAACACTTTGTTCTCGTTGAAGAAGGACATTGGCTTTTTTACAACAAACATAAATTATCCTTTATGGAGAAGAAAAGTCTACGGTCAAAAACATTGGAGATAATTGATTGATAAAGAAGGTATACGCGATGATCTCTCTTAAAAATTGAGAAGATTACGTTCTTTAATTGAGTTGTATCACAGCAATGATGACATTTGAAGTCCATATAATGTAAAATATCTATAGTTGCACTGAATAACATTGAAAAGGTTGCCTAGGTATCTACTCCAAATTGACTTGAAGGTAGGATCATATATGCCAACTTCCAGGTTATTAAAATTGGAGGAGGGGATGGTGGCAAGGATTTAGTTTGGATCTTAGCAATTAGATAGTAGCGGGGATTTAGCAGAGGAATGGTAGCAAGAAATTTTGGGGAGAATGAAAGTAGGAATTTACTTTTTTGAGGGGGGTTGTTGCTATGCTGCACTGATGAGACCTAAAAAGGTCGAAACGCGTCTGCAGCTGCATTTGGGTAGATGGCTTTGTGGGTGCTAGAGGTGGGGGTTGCTTGAGTGGAGTACCGTATTTTTGACCTAGCCTAGGCAAATTAATTCTCTAACCAGTTTATTTGTGGCTTTTCTCCAAGTCGTTTGCCCAAATCATGTCAACCTGAGTAACTTTAGATGTGAGCCTCTTAGCAGACCGAGTAACCTGGACGTTGGCATATATGATCCTACCTTCAAGTCAATTTGGAGTAGATACCTAGGCAAACTTTTCAATGTTATTTTAAGCATTTGACATCTTTTGAGTGATCGTTCCTATTGAGTTCTTGATCTTCAATGAAGCGGTGTCATTATTAAATTTTTCTAGTTGCACTGACATAGACATCACGTAGTTTATTAAACCGATCACGCAAATGAGGTACAATGGCAAAAATAAACTGCATATTGACATAAAGCATACAAAAACTTTTCACTATGCTGAAAGTCTGTGCCAGAAATGTTATTATACGTAGACCATTTTTTGTATGAGTTATACACCCTCTATTTGCAAGCTTTTTGTTATGGACTATGCCACCATGGCAGGTAGACCGCACCCTTTGGAACTTTATCCTGCCTTTTTCCAGAAACAATAGGTGTTGCAGTTATAACCTAGTCTATAGGAGTTGCCAGCCATCTGTCTACCACTCTAACATGGGAAATTACGTTAAGCACCTTGCGCAACAGCATAACAACCAAACGTGCCAGTTTTTTCTGCATGCAGTCCTTTTATTGCCCGTGTCAAGCAAGGGAGCTGTGAGAATCAATTTTTGAATAATTTGTTTTAACTTTACTCAAAATCAAACCAAGAGTTCATTTCATATTCAATTATCTGGCTGGTTGGCGTAGTGTTTTAAGATATTGCTACCAGCACAGGAAGTCTTTGGATCGATTTCTAGGTTGGTCAAATTGAACATACTGTCACCACCGGCTTGCCACCACTGCAACTTTTCTTGGGAGCTGTATTGCCCAGACGCTAAGCTGCTGAAATGGACCTAGCCACTAGTTACACGCTTTGCCGTAATACCACGAGTATAATAAACAATCCTCTTATCACAAGAAGGTGATTAAAGCACAAAAAGAAGCTCGCTTAGACGCTGATAAGTGCTTTTCCCAACGACGCTACAAACAAACTTACCAGCTTGTGCTCAACAAATATTCACATAGTGGGAAGATGTGGCCAGATATTGGACAAATCGTCCAAGACAAATTGGGACCATGTGAATCGTAAAAATAGTCGGCAGCGAGGCCGAGTGATTTGGAGCGTCGTTTTTACGACGGCCATGATCGCAAGGTTGATGGTTCAACTTCCACCCTAACCTCCGTTGTTGCGTCCTCGGATAAGATGCTTCACAATTATCTCTGTTTGGTGGAATCCAACAAGCAGCAAATTGAAAAAGTCAGAAGAAAACTTCAAGCGAAATACTCGGAAACAAAGGCAACTCCTAGGCGAGTCTAAATTCGTCCTATGCATAGCGCTTCCGTCGCTTTCTCATGGCAGGAGGATAAAAATGAAGAAATCACATCATCATTGAATCAAATCAATTAAGATTTTTTCCATAAGTGCGATGGGCCGCTGGTAAAGATACAGTCGCATACTATCGATTTTTATCAATGTCAAAGTACACTGCAAAAAGAGCTGCAGTACTGTCTCTATAGCATGAACATTTTAGGAAAACAGATTTTTCCTGCTGTGCATGTATGAAGACCAAGGGGTTGACTTACGGTGGGTCAGCAACGATCAGTTTTTGAAGACTACACCACAATGCTAAAGCGATTTTTCTTTGATAATATCCTGCCGATACAGTTTTGTGTGCACCCCAGAATAATTCTCTTTAACAAGCGCATTACCTCTTTCTGGTGATAAATACCTTGCAAAAGCGATCGAAGCTTATTTTTCTAGTAAAACCTCTTGTCAAAAATCAAACGTGAGCCTATGTTATTATCCTGCAAAACGCTTGCTACTTATCTCCCTAGCTATATTGATCAGTGCTTCACAATATTTTGTCTATCTAAAAACATTGATACTATTCTTTGTTCAACTGCGACTCGTATAATCCCATTGTTTTCAACAACAAAGCACTCTAAAAAGCGCTTTCACAATTTTCAACTCAGTTTCCAGCATAGAAAGATCATGTGCCCGGGTTGTAAAGCAAGCATAAGACCGGAACAAGCAATAAAAATCTTTCACTTGAGCATTCTAATCTTACTTCAGCAAATGGACAATGAATTCAGTTGAAAGTGCTTCCCCATTCAGCAACAAGTTGAGCATACTGACCCCAATTCCTGACTTTTCTTTGATTGCTTGTTCAACAATTTCAGCACCTAAAATCATCATAAAAGTTGGTAAAGCAATAAATCTACAGCTTTTTCAAGGCAGACAAATTCATGTTGCGGTCAAAAAATTTTATATCATGTTGCAGATAAGCATTGCAAAAACAGCAGAATAAAATCGAATGAAACTACATAGGCTTAATGAGAAAAAATATATATGACTTGCAGACAGTGAGCACTGTTTTGACCTATCAGGTTTTATCAGTGCACGTGGTGTGACCGACATTTACTCAAGGCAAAATATATACCTTGGAAGGAATTTTTGACTTGTGGTATGTAACTATACAAGTTACTAGAACCTGCAAAAAAACTCTCAGCCCAACCCGTTCGCCCGAGAAAAAGCAGGAGACAAGGCAGGCACTGTGTCTATGCATGCAGCTCAGAAAACACAGTGAATGTCAAACCTGAGGTCCAAATTTGTGACACAAATACAAAAGTGCATGTATGTATACAGAACTGCAGAGAGTGAACACTGTTTCGACCTATGAGGTCTCATCAGTGCAATTGGTGTGACCGACATTTACTCAAGGCAATACATACCTGAGGAAATTTTTGCTTGTGGTTTGTAACTATACAGTTACCAGAACCTGCAAAAAAACTCTCTGCCCCATCCGTTCACCCATGAAAAAGCGGGGAACAAGACAGGCACTGCGTCTGTGCAGGCATTTGTGTTGCAAATTGTGTTTTTGCACGTTCTGATAACTGGTACAGTTACAAATTTTGCATTTGAGTAACAAAGTGTGACTGCAGTGCTGACCTTCACCGTGTTTTCTGGGTTGCATGCACAGACACAATGCCTGCCTTGTCCCCCGCTTTTTCACAGGCGAACGGATTGGGCACAGAGTTTTTTGCAGGTTCTGGTAACTGGTATAGTTACAAACCACAAGCAAAAAATTCCTTCCCAGGAATACGGTGCCTTAAGTTTATGTTGGTCACACCAACCACACTAATGAGACCTGATCGGTCGAAACAGCGTTCACTGTCTGCAGTTCTGTACACATACATGCGCTTTTGCATTTGTAAAATATGATTTATTTTATTTCGATTTCACCGAAGACATAATTCCTAAAAATTTTTACGAAAGACTTAACAAACATTTAACATGTACACCGCCTGTGACACAGCACACATCAAGTCAATAATCTAGCTATCAGCGTTTGGTCGGACGCGAGTCCAAAAAAAGACTTAAAAATGATGCATTAGCAGGCCTAAACTAGTGGTTCTCTAACAGGAACCAAATGGCTCACTTAGGGAGGATTTTTTATTCTTTGGTAGGGTCTTCTTTCATGGAGGAAATGGAGAGGAAAGTGCACAATAAAAAAAATTCTTTGCAGCTTACTGTTATCCAAGAGATTATTCTCTAATTCGGCATTTCTTAACCAGTGGCAGATTTACCCCTGGAGAATAAATTTCTCGCTTTGGAGAAATGAGCCAGCTCGCTGAGTTAATATAAGTCATCACCATCATCATCATCATCCCATTTCAATCCGGTTTTTCCTCGTGTCCGAAGGTGGCCGGATGTACTTCATTCCCTCAGCAATCGCTCTCACTCCCTCTCTCCATCTCGCACGATCTGTAGCCTCCTCCATTCTCAACCCAATCTTTTCCAAACTCTCTCCGACTTGTCTCTTCCAAGTCTGCTTTGGCCGGCCTCGCTTTCATTGTCCATTTACTTGAAGCATCATTGCCTTCTTCAAAATGCTCTCCTCATCCCTCCTAACCACATGTCCACACCATCTTACTCCATTCGCTAGTGCCATTTTATCTAAAGTTTCCTTCAAGCCCAGCATTTTCATCAGGTCTTCAGTATTCTTTCCATATACTAGTTTTACTCCACACATTTGGTTTTCGGAAAGACAGATCAACAATTGACGCTATAACCTTATTATACGAAAAAATTTTATGGTACAGAGATAATAATTTTCCTGTATGTAGTATTTTCTTAGATTTTGCTAAAGCATTCGACTCCGTTAACCACCAAATACTACTCAGTAAACTTGAACATTATGGACTTAGAGGAATATCTCTAGACCTAGTTACATCGTATTTGACAAACAGAAAACAATACACCTCCATAAATGGGAGACATGATTCGCCACTTCTTCCCGTCGACACAGGTGTCCCGCAAGGTAGCGTGTTAGGTCCATTATTTTTTTTAATATATATAAATGATCTGCCAAATAGCGTAAATTCTGACACAATTTTGTATGCAGACGATGCTGTTATAGTATGCAAAGACACTTCTCTCCCACGACTACAAGCATACACAAAACTACAAATTGATAATGTACTTAACTGGGCAGCTAACAACAAACTATGTATAAACTTCAAAAAAACGCAGTGTTTACTGTTTTCTAATCGAACCACCCGTGGCAAGGTAAAAGAATCATTTTACATCAAAGTAGCCAGCTCGTCGCTGGAGGTTAATACTGTGGCCAAATATTTAGGTGTCTTAATCGACAATCAGTTGTCCTGGAAAAATCAAATTATTGCCGTAGCAATTAAGTTGTCTATAGTTACAGGTATACTAGGTAAATTGAAACGTTATGTTCCACAAAATGTCCTAAAAACCGTATATTATAGTATTGGTTATCCACACCTACTGTACGGGATCTTAAATTGGGGAAACGCGGCTAAAAAGTACCTGCATGTCATTCAGGTTCAACAAAACAAAATAATTAAGATTCTAACCAAATCGTCTACCCTCAGATTTAGATTAGCTCCGCTGTACAATCAGCTATCCTTGCTGAAAATCCCTTTCATATACAAAGCTGAAGTCTGTAAATTTTTTTATCGCTATACTAACAATGTTTTACCTGTTTGCCTTAAAGATTTGTTCATGTCAGTATCTGATATTCATAGCCATCAGACCCGACACGCATCTAAAAAATATTTCTCAATTCCTCGAAGTAATAAATCATTGACTCAACGTTCTATTACAATTGCTGGTACTAAAAAATGGAATTCCTTACCAAATAATTTACAAATCCTGGTCAATCGTAGTAAAACAAATTTCAATCGGAAAATCAAGAAATATTTCATATTACAACAAAATTGCACTTAGATTCTAACCATTTTTCTACAATTCCAAATTATTCTTGTTCCTTATCTAGCTTATTTTGTGCATACTAATACTCTTCAGTTAATGAAAGTTGTTACCTTGACTATTGTGATTACTCATTATTTAATATTGCATGACTTACGATTAGTTCATTTTGATTTTGATATGTTTCTTTCTCCGATTTAATTACCTCTCCGTAAACACTTAGATTCAAACCACTTTCCTATCAATTTCATATTATTATTGTCCCTTATTTACCCTGTTTTGTGTTTTCAAATACTCTTCAGTTGATGAAAGTTGTATTGTGTTTACTTATTATTAATATTGTTTATCTCGTGATTAGTTCCTTTTCGAGTTGTCCTTTATTTTTCATATGTTTTTTTCTTTGTTGCTATTATTACCTCTGTTTGTGATTATTACAACTGTTTACGTGAACGTGAATTATAGTTTTCTTATGCTGTAAGAAAACTGTGAGAGGCTGCAGACTAGACGACCGTGCCAATTTCTACTGCTGAGATTGGACAATAGGTCATTTCGCAATCTCTCACAGGATGGACCATGCAGATATAAATGAAAATTAAACTGTTGATATATTTTTTATTTTTCTTTGTTGTTGCGTCTATCCAAACAAAAATAAATGCACTTACTTACTTACATCGATCTCACCATAGCTCTTTCGGTTCTTCTTAAAATCATCATCTCATTTTCCCTCAAACATCACGTCTCACTTTCATATAACACTGCTGATCTTACGCAACTGCGATACGCCGATACACCATCCCTTTCATTTTCAAAGAAAACCTTCTCCCAAGTAACAACTCTCCGCATTCTCTAAATTTCATCCATTCTATCCTAACTCTTGTAGTCACTGCAGTTTCACACCCACCACTAGCATTCAGCCTATCTCCAAGATAACAAAAACCCTTCAAGGTCTCCACCTCATCACACAACACCTCCACTGGTTCTTCCCTGCCGTCTCCAATATCTTTACATCTTCTGCAGATAAATTGTAGTGCAAAACTGCTGGATACTTTCTTCGTTTGGGCGCATCTAGCATGAATCTATTTCTTACACACTGTGCTCAACACCACATTAGCCATAACTCTTTTACCACATATTCCACACGGATCTACTTTGCTACGTACATATTTTCCTTCTGCACCACTCACCATCATCTTAGTCTTTCTAATATTTACTATCATTTCTTTGCTTTCCAGTGCACCTCTCCACCTTTGGAACCTCTCCTTTAAATCCTCCATATTTTCGCTTATCAGCACCAGATCATCAACGTACAAAATTTCATTCAATAGCCCTTTTCTTGCTTGTTCTGTCACTGCATCAACCACAATAGCAAATATCAATGGTGGTATCACAGAACCTTGATGCACACCAACCCTTACCCCAAATTCCCCCGATAAACCCGATCCAACTCTGACCTTCTTCCTTGAACCCTCATACAAACTCATTACTGCTTTCACCAACACTTCGGGCAAGGTTTTCTTTCTAAATGCCCATTCCATCACTTTTTTAGGAACCCTATCAAACGCCTTTTCCAAGTCTACAAAACACATG
This sequence comes from Trididemnum miniatum, assembly GCA_964006365.1. Lineage (NCBI taxonomy): Eukaryota > Metazoa > Chordata > Ascidiacea > Aplousobranchia > Didemnidae > Trididemnum > Trididemnum miniatum. Next base: position 5,261,015 of record OZ023240.1, read on the forward strand.
TACAGCTTTTTCTCTCTTCCACGAAACTCCTCTTGCATCCTTCTGAAAATAAATAAAGCATCAGTCGTGCCCTTCCCACGCATAAAGCCAAATTGCAAGTCATCTACTTTCACTAATTCTCTTATTTACTTTTCAAGCACTCTCTCGACTATCTTCATTGCATGCTCCAGCAGCTTTACTCCTCTATATGCTCCACAATCCATCACATCTCCCTTTCCTTTAAAGATTGGAACAACAACACTTGTTTTCCATTCTTCTGGCATACCTTTTCCATCTAAAACTCTCTGACACAGCTTCTTTAATACTCCAACACCAAACTTTCCACTAGCCATTATCATATCCATATTTACTTCAGAGGGACCAGCTGCTTTTCCCAATTTCATTTTATTCATAGCTTCCATCACCTCCTCATAAGTTACTTCTTCAACCGGTCCTTCAACCATATCTGCTTTTGCCATTTGATCCCATTCATTTTCCACATTCATGATCTTTTCCATATGATCCTTCCATAATTTTCCACGATCTTTCTCACTAACCACAAGTCTCCCGTCTTTATTTTTCATGCAACCTCCACCATTTATGTCCATTCCATCCTTTCTTATGAACTTCACTAACTTGAAAACTTCGTTTGGTTTGTCGCGTAGCACCTTCATCTCCTCCTCAGCCGCCTGCTTCATGGCTTTTGCAACCACTCTCTTTGTTTGGTTTCTCGCTTTCCTATAATTATTTTTATTTTCCGGTAAGCGATTCTTGCACCACATGTTAAATGCTTTCTTTTTCCGATCTATCACTTCTTTTACTTGCTCATTCCACCACCATGTATTTCCCTGTTCTCTTCTCCCTTTCGTCTTTCCGCATAATTCATCGCAAGCCTTTAAAACACCTTTCTTATAGGACTCCACAAATCCACTGCTTTAGCGTCCACTAATTCCACTACTCTTGGTTCAAATTCCTCTTTGACCTCTTTTTCTTTCAGCTTCCACACCCTCCATCTCACCCTGTTACTCTTCTTCCCTGATTTCCTCAGTTTGCGCTTCTCCACATCAACCAGCACCAGCCTGTGCTGCAATTCCCCAGGGATAACTTTCACATCTCGTAGATACTCTCTCTTTTCCTTTCCCACCAGAACAAAATCTATTTTTGTATCATTTCCACCTGAATTGTAGGTCACCTTCCTTTCATCTCACTTCTTGTACTACGTATTTGCAACACACAACTCTTTTTGAATGCAGAAACCTAGTAACATTGTACTACGTATTTGCAACACACAACTCTTTTTGAACGCAGAAACCTAGTAACATTCTTCCTTCAACATTTCTTTTCTCTATTCCATACCCTCCATGTATACCTTCAAATCCTTCTGCACATTTCCCCCTCATGGCCATTGAAATCTACCAATCCCCACACCATTTCATTTGCATTCGCCATACTCCACTCACGCGCTATTTCCTCATGAAATCTCTCTTTCTCTGAATGTGGTTTTTCACTTTGTGGTGCATAAGCACATATCACTCTCACCACCTCTTCTCCAAAGACTAATCCAATTGCCATAACTCTGTCACACCTTCTTCTGACCTCTACCACGTTCTCACAGAGTTCTTCTTTTACCAATATACCTACGTCTCCGGTTTTGTCATCATTTTCGCACCACCACAGCTTGTATCTCCTTCCCTTGACACCGATAAAGCGAGCCAGAGCTGGAACGAGGACCGAACCTACCGAGACGAGACATTATAACTTTGAGATCGAGACGACACATCATAGCTTCGAGACCGAGACGAGACTTTAAAGTTACGAGACTTGAGATGAGACACGAGTTCATAAGCCAAAAATTAGAAAATACAAAAACGATAGTAACACACTGGAGTATGGGCTCTACTAAGCTAAGTTATTGAAATAACTTTATAGCAAAATGACATTAGCAAAAACAATACTAGCAAATGAAGCAGTCGCGCTTATGAACTGATGTAGCCTATTATAAATGTGCTATTGGTCATATCCTTTCAACGATTACAATTAATGATTTAACGAGTTCACCATAATAACAACGAAACAGCTTATTATCACAGAAGATTCAAGGCAAGCAATACCTCTCACAGACGATTACACGGCCCAATATTCTTTTTTAATCTAACGAAAAAGACGTCAAGAAAACTTTCAACAAAAAGTCATTGGTAGGCTATGTTGGTCTAGACCAGGTATGTCGGCGTTGCAGCCCACTATCCACTGTTAAAACAATTTTTTAGCAAGTTTATCAAGTATTGAGCACGAGAGTGTTTATGAAATTTAATCAAAATACTTTATATTTAATAAATAGTAAATTAATTAAAATAAACATTTTATAGTCATTGTGACACCATGCATTTTTGAAAATTTATCGGGTTAACAACTTTCTCATAAAATGAGCTGGCTCAAATCTGGAAGCACTTCCCATGTCGGCAACCAAATTTCCTGCAACTGTAATCCCTGCACTTTTTCCGATTTGAAGCTTTGTTTGGGCCTGGACTACTTCAAATAATCTTTTAATAGCTGTTGTAAACCAGACGAGTATAGCATCTTTTATAGGGAACAACTTTGTAGAAATCTTAATTTTATGACATATGACACGTTACTCTCTTGAAAATGTTTCGATTTGACACACCGTTTGCCCATAAAAAATATATTAATTTTTTAGACGTGGCTAGCGGTTGTTGTCTTTGAGTGAAGGCCATATTGTTAAACTAAATTAACATTATTGGATTAATTATTACATTAATTAATTATATTGATGGTTTTTTAAATTTTCTTTGTTGTTAAAAAGATGCGTTTTCAGCAAAATGCAGCTCAGTACAAGGCTATCAATGGTACATTTTTTTTTTCTTAGAACTATAGCCTAATATGAAATATTGGAATTCTGGTCGCTTTGCGGCCCAGTTAAATATTTAATTTTGCAATGGGTCCCTAATAAATTAAAAGATTAGACATCCCTGGTCTAGAGTAGATTACCATCGAATGCATGTGCTTAGTGGTTGAAATAGACCAGTTTTCATATATGCTGCTCACAAAAAGAAAGCAAAAGCCTGCAATTCTGAGGGCCTGAACTACAAAGCAAAATGGTCTAAACCAGTGGTTCTCAAACTTTTTTAAAAAAATTACGCAACGGTCCCCTAGCAATTTTTTTAATGGCTCACGGTCCCCTTGAAAAATTAACACAAATAAACACAAAACAACACGTTGATTTTTTATTGTATCAATGTGACGAGGGCACTTGCTTCTTTGCAAACTTATTAAAGGAAAATGAACAATTTACTAGAGTTAGACTAAAATCACACATTGCAGTATCCTTCTCTGAAACCAATACTGCTGCCGCCACCCACCAGGTTTTTACTTTTAAGCCATCCGCAAAAAAACTTGATCCTTTTTGCTACTGCACGTTCTCCATCATTCGCAGACTTCACGCTAAAGGAGCCATTGCACTAATGTGACATCAAATTGCTTCTTGTGATATCATAAATGCCTATGTAGCCTGTAAGGTTTCATGACAAATTGTGTTTGTTAAGTTGATTGGAAGAAAAGTTGCCTGAAAACTTAATTTTACACAAAATTTTTTCTTCAGGATCGTCGTTTTAATTTTTTCGGAAGGTGCTTCGCGGTCCCAGAAAATTTGTCTCGCAGACCCCAAAAGGACCGCGGACCCCAGTTTGAGAACCACTGGTCTAAACAAAATGTGGCCAAATGTTTTTGCAAAGTGCGAAATCACGCACAATGTTTTACTTTGAACACATCGGGTAAGTACCATTGTTGCTTCCGTATCAAAGACCTGAATGCTGTTTCAAATCCAAAATTTTTTTGTCTCGATCGAGACATGACCATTTTCCGAGACTTTTAAGGTCCGAGACCGAGACGAGGCATTCGCATAGCGAGACCGAGATGAGATCGAGACACTCACAAACGTGTCTCGAGACATCCAGCTCTGAAGCGAGCCCCTTCACCTCTCCATCTCACTTCCTGCAAACAACATACATCCACCTTTCGCTTCCTCAATTTTTCGCACACCTCCGTTCCTCTGCCAGAAATACTCCCAACATTCCAGCTTCCAAATCTAACTCCAAGACGTTTTGCAACTTTTTCTGTAAGAAGTCTTAACCCGGAGGTTCTTAGCACCCCCTGCCCATTTAAGGGCTCCCGGGGACTGGGGACCAAAAGGCATACCTTGCAAAGCAGCAGGGTTGCTGAGGTAGTTTAGCTGGCCAGTCGAGACCGTTGCCCGTTTGATGCCACGGTCTTGTTAATGATAATAATAATAGTCTGGTTAACATAAGTGGCAATATAATTTGCTACGTGACAGCTTAGGACAGGGGTTCTCAACCGTGGCCCTCAACCAACCACGAGGACCACATAGTGTTCTCTCGGAGGCCATGAGCGTAGGTATAAATAAATTTTCATTTCTGAACCAAAACTTTCAAAATTACACTCAAGGAGCCACGTTAGTTAGTTAGTTAGTTAGTTGCATTTTTATCCTCCTATCACGAGAAAGCGATCAATGCGCTATACGAGCTCGCTTAGGAGTTGCTGGCCATCTGTCTACCATATCAAGATGGGGGAATCCCGCTAAGTGCCTTTCCCAACGGCACCACAAGTAAACTTGCCGGCTTGTTCTCCACACTATTCCATTACTGCTGAGCGTCAAGCAGGGAAGCTGTGAACACCAATTTTAAAGTCATTGGTTTGACCCGACTCGCAATCAAACCCTAGTCTACAGCTCAAGAGACAGACGCTCCATACCACTCGGCCATCTGAGCTGTTGAGTGTCACAGTCAAGGAGGCAACAACTCAGAAAAGGTTGAGAATCACTGGCTCAGGTTATGCGCTTTTTCATTGCTTATGTCTTAATTGTATTTTCAACTCGTCAAAGGTTTTTAGTCATTAACCAATTAACGTAGTCAGGCAGCTTGCTATGTAAAAAAGACGTTGTTGTAACTCACAATCATCAACGACATGTTGTAACGCACAATCATTGCTTAACATAAGCAACTTCCTTACTTAAATTAGTCTTTACTTTTTACCATGATGATTCGATCAATTGTCATTATGGCCTATGGCCATCACAGATTTTACAAATCACCATTAAAGCTATCATAAAACTGGTGATGTGCTCTTTCTTCCACCAAAACTGAGGTAGTGATGTGACGCGATATCGTTCCTATTCGACCAGTTTGCAGCTACCAGATATTAAAGATCTGATATCGTGATTGTGAAATATTTTGCGTTTGTGGTTTGTAAAAGGTTGCCACAGTACTCCCTTGCCAAGAGTGACAAAAGGCATAGCAAGGAAGTGAATAATTCCATTGCAAAGCAGAGAAGTGCCTGCTGCTGAAATAAGATGATGCATTAGAACTGAGTTCGAGCGAGATGAAAGAATCCAAGGAACGTATTGGGTTGGTTGAGTACCCAACTACTCATGTGTCAGAAGGCTGTGTGTCAATGCGTCGAGTTGTCACCAATGTGGCAGAATATGTCAAAAGTCCGCCACTCGAGTATTAGGTATTGAAGATGTTGGTTTCCTTTTAAACATACAAATGTGGAATATTTTGCGTTAGTGGTTCGGAAGAGATTGCGATGGTGAAATGCAAAAGCAAAAGTACGCACAGTAATCAAACAAAGCCAAATCTCTCAGTTGTGTGAACTTTTATCTAGATGAAATGCAACAGCAAGCAAAAAATACATGTGAAATGTACAAAAAGAAAATTTGACAGGTACCGAAGCAGACTTTTTAGCTCGTTCATTAAATTAATATAGTTAAGCCAGCATCTACCCAAGTATTTATATTGCAGGACGTTGAGCAATCACAAGTACTCACTCATGTGTAAAGCACATGCCATCGAATATGTCAGTTGCAAGTGAACATAAGGAAAAAAATCGATTTTAATCAAAAGTTGTATCAAAAAAAGTTTCTCGCATCCAGTCATTTCTTTAGGTTTGTAGGGAAGTTGACAAAAAAACATGAAGAAAATGAAAGCAAAGCGATCTCCAAAATGAACAACACTGCAAATTGATGCTTTGCTAACCATAAAGAAATTGTGTTCAAGCACCTATTGCGAATTGGTCATTGCAAAGCTTCTCTCTGTAACTCAGAAAGGGTTTATATTGCTGCTTGTGACAATCGATGGCCTATCATACACTCGCACAGCTTTTCATTTTTGCAAAGGATTTTGTCTGGTCATCTGTCTTACATGGCGGTTTCTGAGAATCATCATCTAATAACAAGCTGCCATTGCTGATGCACCAAATGTTTTCCAAACAAAACTTGCTTTTCGAGGAGCCCAAGTTCCTCTTTGGCCAACGAGATAAAAAAAATCTGTTTATCAGTCGACGAAAAGAGTTCAGATCATTCAACAAGGAGTAGGCCAATTTTCCTTTAATTGTATGTCACAGCCAAGCTCATTCAATTTGTGATCCCATTCCAGACAGCAAGTAGTGAAGTGAAACAGCAAGAAACTTTCAAAAGTATGCAAAGTATATAGGGATTGAAAATACTACGGCAAAACGCTCAGACAAACAGTTAATCATAATACACAATACTTGCCTTGCATTATACACAGCAAAATAATAATGCACGAAATTATGATGTATAACGGTATTAGGTTAACTCTTACCATGTAAATGTTGACAGTGCCACACTTCTGCAAGCTTTTTTGCAATAGATGTTTTACCACAACCCTGCAAATAACCAAAGCTGGATCATTAAGCTAGTTACAGGGCAATATGGCAAAACAAATCAGAAAGAAAACGTGATGTGCAAACATGCGTTAATTAATCACTTGCTTTTGTTCAAAATCTACTAAAACTGAACACTTTGACTATTCACATGATTTAAAAATTTTATGTCAGTTTGTGCAAAAACTTTCGACTATAATTTAAGCAAGGAAACTAAGGATTCAGTAATTGCTTTTGCTTTATACTGGGACTACATAAAAAATTCATTTTGTTTTAACAGCAGAAAGCTTTGTGATAAAGTTTAAATCCTAAAAGGTCCCTGCCAAGCTTAAAAAATGAAAATCCAAATTCGACTCCCAGACCTACATTCAGGAAGTGAAAATGAAACTCCGGGAGTCATAATTTTTTACAACAAGTTTTAATTGGAAATCATTTTAACTGAATCTGCTTTTGGATAGTGCAGGATTTAAATAAGTGACATGGCCTAGTGGTACCACGCGCACGTGACAGATCCTACGTGACGGGTTCGATTCGCGGCTGGAGCCCATCGCATTTGACATATTATTGTTATTGTTGGCATATTTATCCTCCTATTACCAGAAAGCGACGAAGCACTGTACGAGCTCGCTCAGGAGCTGCCGGCCATCTGTGTACCACACCAAGATGGGGGAATTCCGTTAAGTGCCTTTCCCAACGGCACAACAAGTAAACTTGCCGGCTTTCTCCACACTGTCCCTTAAATGCTGAACGTCAAGCAGGGAAGCTGTGAATACCAATTTTTAAGTCATTGGTTTGACCCGACTCGGAATCAAACCCCAAGTCTACCGATCCAGAAGCAGACTCGAAGAGCGCAAGCTTGGGTGGCTGCTGACTCGAAGAGCGCAAGCTCACTTTGCAGTCTCCCTCAACAAATTTGTTTTTACAACGGAGTCAGGTATTTATATAGACTAGTCTTTTAAAAATCCTCATTTTTAACTACAATAATGTTGAGCAATGTTTGAGTATTAACCAATAGATAGGGTGTGTGTTCTTCCATTATGCATATACTTGTAACAATGTTTATGCGTTTTTCAGATCAATAGGATCTACTTGTAAATGCACCGAGTAGGTAGGTAGTTGGTCTTTAGAAGAAGTTATCACAGATATTGATACAATAACAAAGTGACGATAACGAAATAGATGTGCACTAAAACTGATGTGGACATTTTACAATTTTTTAAATAACTAAACAGTCAATAGCTAAATAACCACGAATTTTGCTTTCAATCAAGTAAACACAATCTATTGTATAGCTCCGCCACACACCAATCAAAGCACAACTTTTCTATCGCTTCTAGAACAAGTTTTTATCAAATGTTTCGAGAGCTAATTGCCTTTTCTTTTCATCTAACTTCTTTGTGAACTTGTCAGTTAAGTATGCAATTTCTGAAGTTTTGCAACTCTAAAAATGACTTTTTAATTTATGCAAGATAAAGTAATAGCAGTGGCTATACATACCACATAGTATAGTATGCCGTGGCACACAGTTTGGATAGGCCCGATCTATTGCACAAAGTTGCCAAGATTACATATTTCATGCAAAGGCAAGTATCTAGTACTACACAGGGTTAGGATTGTAAATGAATTTACAGTAATAATCAACATAGGGAGATCTTTCTTCACCAAAGTAACTTGTCATAATGGGCATATTTGCTTGCCCTCATGGTGGAAAAAAAGCACAAAGTCAGGTACCTCAAACTGCTTATATCTCAAAAAAGTATTGATTGCAGCTAAATTTAAACGCTTTAATCAGAAAGGCCATACCCAAAAACATGGGGGTAGACACCATTTTATCAAACCAGGAGTTAGGGTTTGCAAGCTACAGCCAATTCATTGGTGCTCATCTCCCCCGAACCCCACTTAGTCTGATTCCAACCGTCTTACTTTGCTTACCATTTTCCAAACAATTTGCTTCGGCTGATTGTTTCTGGTAATTTTTTCATTATTAAAAGTGCTTAGTAAACCCAGAGCTCATTAAGAAGCATCGTTAACTGAATTTATTTCCTGCGTAGTTTTCTTGCGAGCAACGTAAGAACTGTTTTGCTCCCAACATTTTGGATTCTTTGTCAAAAAGCTGCAGTATGCTTTCAGTAAATTCAGTAACGTCCAGGAGTCAGGTCCAACAAGAGCAGCCAGGTTGTACACTTGGTAACTTCAGGCATAGCCTGCATATTTGCTCCCAACATTTTGGATTCTTTGTCAAAAAGCTGCAGTATGCATTCAGTAAATTAAGTAACGTCCAGGAGTCAGATCCAACTAGAGAAGCTAGGTTGTAGACTTGGTAACTTCAGGCATAGCCTGCATAGTTATCGTTTGTGGGCACTATTAGAATACTTCATCATTGCCTTCGCCATTGATCTTTTCTCTGCACTTAAAACATTTGCGCTGAAAAGGAACAGGGTGACCAAACGCTCAGACAAGTACCACAAATGATTAGCCAACTTGCTTTGGTGCACTTGCATGAAACTTGTGATCATATTCGTGTGGGAGTTCGATATTCCTCTCTATGATGCTAAGTCATGATCTAAAATTTTCACCAGAAGCAAGTGAAAACATGGAGCAGTAGATGGATCTGCGCATGCAAGCCATGGTTTAGCATGGTATAGGCCTATCGGTATGACCAGAAATGTAGCTAACTGCTAGATTTTGTTTGCCCTGACTTCATCGAAATTTGCATATTTTTGATAAAGTCAGGGCAAACAAAATCAAGCAGCTAGCAACATTTTTGGTCATATACCATGCCAAACCATGGCTTACATGCACAGATCCATCTACTGCTCCATATTTTCACTTGCTTCTGGTAAAAATTTTAGATCATGACTTAGCATCATAGAGAGGAATATCGAACTCCCATACGGATATGATCACAAGTTTCATACAAGCATACCAAAGCAAGTTGGCTGATCATTTGTGGTACTTGTCTGAGCGTTTGGTCACCCTGTTCCTTTTCAGCGCAAATGTTTCAAGTGCAGAGAAAAGATCAAAGGTGAAGTATTCCAATAGTGCCCCACAAACGATAACTATGCAGGCTATGCCAGTCTACAACACTAGCTGCTCTTTTTGGACCTGACTCCTGGACGTTACTGAATTTACTGAAAGCATACTGCAGCTTTTTGACAAAGAATCCAAAATGTTGGGAGCAAAACAGTTCTTACATTGCTTGCAAGAAAAACTACGCAGGAAATAAATTCAGTTAACGATGCTTCTTATAGAGCTCTGGGTTTACTAAGCACTTTTAATGATGAAAAAATTACCAGAAACAATCAGCCGAAGCAAATTGTTTGGAAAATGGTAAGCAAAGTAAGAGGGTTGGAATCAGACATTGCTTCTTCTAGCGAGAAGGTGACGAAAACAACGGTCTCAAGATGGATCTTTCATTCTTTGATTATTGACTTATATGAATATGACATTCTTAACTGCTGCTTTGTTGGTTGGTGTAGTTTTTCAATGATTTGTGTAGTTGTCAGGTCTTTGTTTTGTTGTATGTTTTAAATTAGGTGTAGCGATATGCTTACTCCAAAATACTATGGCAGAATAGGCCACAGTAATCCTTGGTTTTTTTATTTAAAAGCACTGCGCATGGTAATACTGATCCTAACTTTTTAAGGCTGTTTATTTTATTATTACATAACTTCCTGTCTTTTATTTCTAAAATTATTAAGTGTTTAATCAGTAAGTTCTTTTAAATACATACAAATTCTCAGTCAAAAACATCAATTTGTAAAAATCTCTTAAATGACGATAGGCATGTAAAATGTATTAAATGCATATAAACACATGACCTTTCTGATTCATTTAAAAAAAAAACTGAGCTCTAGCATGACTGGTGAGTGAAATATGGCAAAATCGGATATTTCAATGCCGTTGCCATGGAAACTACAAAAAGGGAGGCGTAAAACCTTTTTTGATTCAGCTAATTTGTATGTTTGTGGTCACTGCAGGGTCAGACACAACTTTTGACCAACTTATAGAAAAATCTGAAGAACTTTAATTTTTTGGTAAACCCTATTATGTAGTGATGCAACCAGTAGGAAAAAAAATCTGCATGGGTTTTCAAAAATTGGCTTCACTCCCCCAGAGCTTTAACGAGCAATTTTAGCAGCTTGCTTCGCAAACAAACATTTTTTTCATATATTACAGTAGCTTATACGCTCTCTTGAATACAACAGCTCAAATGGCCGAGTGGTATACAGCGTCCACCTCTTGAGCTGTAGACTGGGGTTTGATTTCGAGTCGGGTCAAACCAATGACTTAAAAATTGGCATTCAACAGCTTTCCTGCTTGACGCTCAGCATTAAACGGACAGTGTGAAGAACAAGCCGGCAAGTTTACTTGTTGTGCTGCTGGGAAAGGCATTTAGCGGGATTCCCCCATCTTGGTGTGGTAGACAGATGGCCGGCAACTCCTAAGCGAGCTCGTATAGCGCATTGATTACTTTCTCCTGATAGGAGGATAAATATGCAACTAAATAAAAAAAATAAATCAAAAATATATATTCTTCAGGAGAGGGCATATTTAGAAGCTATCAATAGGAAGTATGCCATACACTTTATAAAATAAAGCAATGATTTTTGAAAACTTGACTGAAATTCAGCCAGTTCCACATGAAAACAGATCCTTTGAAATTTTTGTAAAAATAAACATTTCCTCTAAAGCAACGCAGCCGAATCTAGTGCATCTTTCAAGATTGTCTCTAAAATTTACATTGACATCCTGAACAACAGCATCAAACCGATCAAAACGAAATTTTTGCCAAGACGCAAAATAGCTTCAGATCATCACCACAACATCCACTAATACTTTGGCTTTGACAGCTGCGCTGTAAAGGAAAATACACAATGAATAACACCAATCATTTTACACAACTGTTTTATTTGTTTCATCACACACTCATTAAAATTTAATCGAATCCAGTGCTATAGGTTATCACAAGAACTACATGGCATCTATTCATGATCGCTGATGCGCAATCATTATTTAATTTGTTTTTCTGTAAAAAAAAGTACCGGTATGCAAAGAGCGGATCACGACTTTTAGGCACAAACAGTTAGTCGTGAGACAGTTAGCTACGAGCAGGTTAGTTGCCAATACGGTTAGGCGCCAGGACAGTTAGGCGCCAGCTCTATTTATATCTCTACGCATACCGTTCTAAACTCTTCACATGCACATTTTCGATTTTTGGGGGGGTATTTTTTTTTGGTGAAATTTATAGGTTTAGTTTGAAGGAGGCTAAGTAAAAATACTGCAGAGCTCTGTAAATGGTACGTGTTTACTGTAGCGACGCTGAGATGAAATACGTTTTTAACACAAGTAATGAAGGTGACATTTTATAGCAGGTATAAAACAAATTTCTATTTCAAATCAAAGCTATTTTAATCAAATTTAGAGACATTTCATGCAAAAACTAATCTTATGAATATCAAAATTTTGTCGCAATTAACACGCTTTAGCGTCATTAGGAAGCGCAAGTAAGTTTTCAAAAACAATCTTCATTATTATTGTTACGGAACGAGTTTTGCACAGCCTTTCGGCGATCCTTCACTGCACTTGTTACTGGCGACTATAACCAAGAGATCCAACCAACTTGATAAAATATATCTTTAATAAATAAAATCAAACGGAAATGTCACCAGCGACTGCAGCAAAAATTAATCAAGGTTGACTCGGCTTACTGCAATCGCGACTCCAAAATAAAATAGCTTGAACTTAAAGAAATTAAAACGTCTTGCCACCTCCACGTACACAAAGTGTCTGAACCAAGGTGTCAGTTATAGCAGTTAACAGTGCATAAAAATAGAAGGTTGCAAAAAAAAAGCGTGAAATTACAGCAAGTTGCTTAACTGCAAGGAAGTTGCAGCTGCGAGTCTGAGTGCCCATCATCGACAACACACAAGCGACAAGGTTGAAATGAGAGTTCGAATCTTAATGAGGATTATTACCAAATAAATTTTTAACCATGCTGGAACATAGCGCCTTCTTTGAAACAAATTTTTTGTGGGTTTCAAATAATAAAACAGTGAAAGCACGTGACAATACCGCAAAACAATTAGAATTCTCGGAAGGCCAACATAACCAACCATAAACATATATAAGTGTTGAATTAAATAAAGTGCTACTAATGGAACAAAAAGCAATAACTAAGCAAGAAGGTAAAAAACTTGGCATCCTATAAAAGATTTTATTAAATGTCAGCATTATTTATTAGCTCACCATCGAATCAGCCCAGACATTAAGTTATGATTCAATATTCATTGAACATGTGAATAAAACGAAAAATATCACAAAAAAAGGCATTCCTTTAATATAAAACGATAAAAACAAAACATCTCACAAAAAGGCATTCCCTTAATATAAAATGATAAAAGCACAACACAATAGGCCTACGATTAAACAGGAGCTATCTTCACCAGATCCCTAAGCACATATTCAAGTTCTCCCGGGGCCTTACCCAAAATAGCAACAGTAGCCCGCCGGACAACCTCTTGTCCCTGCTGGATTCGGGGGTGCAAGCGATGCACTCTACCTAGCCTGTAAGCTCCACGACCAGAGATGTCCTCAGAGTCACCCATCAAAACCAACTGGCCAATGACAAGATTCTTTTTCAAGGTCCTCCATTTATTACGTCCCTGCAACGTAGGTAGATAACCTTTGATCCAAAAACGCCAAAAACGCTGTGCCAGTGTGGAATTGTACTCGTAATCTTTTCGCAAATCCTCTTTATCATGCACATCACAAATGGGAGTATTTTTTTTTTTTTATTTAGTCGCATATTTATCCTCCTATCACGAGAAAGCGATCAATGCGCTATACGAGCTCGCTTAGGAGTTGCCGGCCATCTGTCTACCACACCAAGATGGGGGAATCCCGCTAAGTGCCTTTCCCAACGGCACAACAAGTAAACTTGCCGGCTTGTTCTTCACACTGTCCGTTTAATGCTGAGCGTCAAGCAGGGAAGCTGTGAATACCAATTTTTAAAGTCATTGGATTGACCCGACTCGGAATCAAACCCGAGCTTACAGCTCAAGAGACAGACGCTCCATACCACTCGGCCATCTGAGCAGTTAAAGGCCATCTATCGGCCATCTGAGCAGGCCATCTATCGGCCATCTATCGGCCAGCAGGCCATCAAAGGCCATCTATCGGCCATCTGAGCAGTTATAGGCCATCTATTAGGGGCTAAATGCTGTCCCAAAAAAAAGGACGGGGTAATAGGGCACAAGTCGTTAGGCTGGTCGCTGGGGGTAGTGAGTGGTCGATCATTAACAATTCTGACTGCGTCAGAGAAACAGGTCTGGAGTTTAATAAGTGAAGGTTTCCGACGAGCATCAAACAAAACTTTACTTAAAGAATTCTTAAATAGCTTTAGCATCGATTCCCAGCTTCAGCCTTGAGAGGGGGAATAAGGGGAAGTTTTGATTCAATTAATATCAGATTTGCGCAACTCATTACAAAACTCAGTAGAAGTAAGGAGTTCAGGCAAATTTTTAGATGCGGCGCAAAAAGTCGAAGCATTATACAAATAAAACGTATCTACAGCGCCAAGAAGATTAGTGAAGCGTGTAAAAGCGAGAAGAAAGCTGCTCAAATCGAGACTGGTAACGAGCTCCACATGAAGGCATCGCGTACAGAGACAAGTGAACAGCAACCCCCAAGCCTTACACTCACTTCGACCCTGTTGAAATAAATAAGGTCCTAAAAAATCCAAGCCAGTAAATTTATTGGCTTGTTGCAAGCAGTGACACGACACGAGGGTAACTCACTCATAAGTTGACGAATGGGTTTAGCCTTTAACAGGGCACACTTCCCACAGTCAGCGATATAAAATTTAACACTAGACACCCCATGAATAACCCAAAACCTCTCGCAAGTCTTCATTAAAGTACACGAGGGTCCACCGTGTTCTGTCAAGTTATGATAATGTAACACAATTAATCTAGTAATCGGGTGCCTGCCCGGCAAAATAAAAGAATGTTTGGTGTCTACAGGCAGTTCTGCGTTTTCCAAGCGGCCTTCGATGCGCAGCAAACCATCCGAACCAACGCAAGGTCGCAACCTTTTCAAAGTTTTACGCTCACTTAAGCGGCGAATTGAAGCCTCGTCTTTAGCTCTGCAATTCAACTTGTTAACAATAGATTCAAAGGCATCAGGTGACTCGTAACTTAACAGTTCAACAGCGCCCCCGAAGTAGCGAGATTGAACAAATTTAGTAATCTTAATAAAGGCTTAATCTAAATAACTAGAGTCAAGGCAAGGTTTCTGAAAAGGCGTGTTTAATTTTTTAGCAGTCATAAACTCTACAAACGCAGTAAGGTAGGCACACCGCTTCTTCTGAGTATAAAGATAGGGAGCAGCTTGGATAAGCTTGTCCAGGGCGAAGTCGCTCGAGTCAGGTGAAAGCTCCATGGAGCAAGAAACCTTTTGAACAACAACAGGCTGCTCAGTCATTTTCACATCCAAGTCGCCTTGCAAAAGAAAAGATGGTCCTTTTAGCCACAGATCGAGTAAACTAGATTGCTTGCCACAACGCTCACGAGTTCCCACGTCTGCCGGATTAAGCAAAGTATTAACATAGTTCCATGAGCTAGGTGGCGCAATCAGATGAATCTTGTCTACTCGACGCTTAACGAACCGTGCAAGAGACAAGTCCGGATTTACAATTCACTTGAGAACTACTTGCGAATCGGTGCAGTAATGAGCAGTGCAGTACAGATTTTGCATTGCCTTCGAAGTGCTATGCATCAACCGACTAAGTAATTCAGCCGCCTCCAGTTCTTTGCATGCAATTACCCACTCCTTTTGGTGTGTGTAAGAACGACTTTTGATTTTCCAATCACAAAATTTACATGCAATCTTCCGTCATGCACGCCTTGCAAATACACAACACAGGAAAAGGCAGAATCTGACGCATCACAAAATCCATGTAATTGGTATGTGACATCACTCATAGGTTTGATTCTCTCTACGAGGTAGTTACGTGTAATAGCATAGTCTTCAAGTGTATTAGAAGTAGAAAGCCATTTTTTCCACTCTTCTCTGATATCTTCTGACACATTTTCGTCCCAGCCAACACCAGAAGTAACAACCTTCTGTAAGATCAATTTTCCCCCCAAGAGCAGAGGATAAACTACTCCTAAAGGGTTCAAACTGACTGGACAGTTGACTGGTCATCTCATGCCTGGTGGTAGCGTCTACAAATTTGTGACTGCTGATGCGCAAGGTGTCGCTTTGTGGGTCCCAAACTAGGCCTAAAGCAGAAGAGTCAGGTAAAGGTTGTGACTCGATGTCTATTTTTCCCACAAAGGAAGCACGGTCTCACGGAGGTATCTGTTGTAGAACAGGTTTAGCATTGCTATTGGCCACCCATTTCCTAAGCTTAAAACCTCTGCTTTGAAAGAGTTCCATACCTTCTCGCGCAAAGGTCTTAGCATTAGATAAGGTGTCACCAGCAAATAATACATCATCCATGTATCGATGTTCCTCGACAGCGTTAAGAGTAAGCTGACTCGCACCAGTGGGGTTTTCAGCCACTAACCTCTTAAGTGCCAACAAAGTGACGTAAGGGCTGGAATTAATTCCCTACACGTGACGAGTGAAACGAAAGATCTGAATTTCACCGCTGTCGATGTCGTTGCCTTTAAACCCAATAATATGAAACCACCTTTGTTGAGTCTCTGGTATTTTAATTTGAAAAAAACATTTGCTTACGTCAGCGACGCATGCAAATTTTCCCATGCAAAATCGCATTAACACATCAACAAGGTTATTTAGTAGATTTTCTCCAGCCCAAACTGCTTGATTCAGTGATGCACCCTCGCTCATAGTAGCCGCGCCATCATAAACCACTCTAGGTTTGGCAGTGTGAGTGACAAAAAACGGCAGATACCACAACGGCCTTGACCGCTTGTTCTCTACCCTTCCGGCAGGCACAATCCAGCCATTTTCTATGAGATCAGCAAACGTGTCGGTAAGTGTTTGCTTTAGGTGGGGATTTTTACAAGCAGTTCGGCGCATAGACAAGGTGCGTTTTAGTGCACAATCGTAATTATTGGGCAAAGTGTTAAACACCTCAGATTTGAAAGGCACAGGTATTTCATACCGACAATTTTTAACTTCAATATAAGGTTCGACTAAACTGCAGGGAAGCTGATCATTTTTTGAAGGTAAGATCTCTTCATCAAGAGACCTGTATTCACGTAAAGCCTCTTTTACTGTGGCAAGCTCTTTTCGAAGCCCACCACAGGCTTCACAGTCCGAAGTTTCCACCTCAGTCTGAACCCGCAATGCAGTGACACAGTTCGAGCTCCCAGAGACTCTCCCTCCACTAGCAATAGAACCCAAGCGAGTGAAAACCAAACTTGGGTCATTCGGGCACCGATTCTCCTGTTCTTTTAAAACAGTAAGAAGTACTCTATCAGATTGCCCGACGAATATATCGACACTTTTGCGATGAGAAAGCACTTGAATTTTTACACCCTTAAAGTAACCAAACACGCTAGTATTGACAGCATGTGCTAAGGTGCTTTTGTCATCCGAAAATTTCAGGATAGCAAGTGCATTTTCAATTTCAACTTGATTATTATTAATTACCGATTGTAAAATAAAGTTTGTTTTACCTGAACAAATGGAAGGTTGGTCTCCCAGAGAACGGATTGTAGTAGAGCAGTTGGGAATCACTTCGAGTCCGAGTTCTGCGCTTAACTTGTACGAGATCAAAGTCGCCTGAAAAGCCGTGTCCAGCTGCGCGTGTGCCAGAGTAGAGCAACCAGTTTTCGAGTTAATCACTTTAAACGCGCACGTACGCAGCAAGACTGTGCCTCCATCAGCAACTCCAACCTTACGGACTTGAACACTGCTGTTAGTGTCGGAAGTTTTGACCTCATCGACTCCGTTAGGCGTGATTTCACTCACTTCCGCAGGTCGATTAGAAACATAACAGTCATGCAAAGCCATAGCGTGCTTATTTCCGCAACGAGGTCCACAAGTGCAGCACCTTGAGGAAGAAGCACAATCTCAAACAAAATGATCTTGTGACAGGCAAATAAGGCACCTCTTAGATTCAATAACTGCCTGACGTTTTTCCCGGGTTAAAAGCTGTTTCACATTCCACAAGATAGTGCCTACTATCAGTTCGTGAGCAATAAAAACATATTGGAGGTCTCTTTTCGAGCTGTTTTGACCTCTGCCCAGCATAGCTTTTGGATCCACTAGTGGCTACAGACTCAGAGGCGCTACCAGCAGTCGCGCTACTTTGCCAGGGTCCGCCACCAGAGTTCACCGTCACTTAGCGAACACGAAACTCGCTCCGACCACCGCTCTGCTCTTTAGGCTTTTCTTTGTCATCTGACTTGAAAAATGCTTGAGCATAGTCAGACGTGGTTATCTCAATTTCAAGTGCCACAAAATCTCGTAGAGACTCAAAAATTGGCTGATTTAAACTCACACCATTCTATTTGAGATAGTCAAGATATCGGCTTTTTAAAAGGTTCGGCAGCCCATTAGCAGTGTCAAGCAGCAACTGCCCGCTAAGTCCATTATATTCACCATGGGCATAAGCAAATACTTTCATGGTATTCAGATCTTCATTAAAAAGCTTAAGTGAAACGGAAGTATGACTAACTTTGGGACCACGATGGATAGCAATGATTTTGGGTTCTGAGGTTAAGCCTCCCGTCACACCATACCTCTGGCGCAAACGACTCAATGCTTTTTCAATAAGCTGAGCGGTTGTCATGCCTCTCATAGGAGCGCAAAATAAATTTATCATTTCGCGTGGTTGACCTATGCATGAAGCCAGTAACACCTCCAGCCTTCTTTCGTCATAAGGACTTTCGTCCATCAGACGACGCACTTGATTTTCATAAAAGACAAACGTAAGGTTTGAGTCATCATATCCCATCTGGGAAGCTAAATTAATATATTCGTTTCTTCCCTGTCTTTCTAAATACGTGTGCAGTACAGTATCTGCGTTACTAGCATAATGATAAGGGTCAGGCTTGTCAACTGGTACATGAGTGGGAACATTCCAGTTTTCTCGACTGCGAGGAAGTGAATCACTACACAACACGGGATCTAATTCTCTTAAATACTCGTCATTACTACGAGCAACAGCAGTGCGTTGACAGCCTTCCACAGCAGATGCACGCTGCAGCGCAAAACCACAAGCTTTCGGGTTCCGCAAAAACGTCATTAAGATGATTAGTAACAGCAAGTTTAGTTTCTAACGGCATAGCAACATTAAATACGGGGTCAGGTGGCAATTTTGTCATCTTTTTCGTCACAGTCATATCCTCAACAGTAGATTTATCAGACGGGTCAACATTAAGTTTAACTTTATCAGCATTTAAGCTAAGCCTAAGCTTAGGGTCAATTTCTCCCAATCGCGAATCACAAAAATCATAACCGTAATTTTTAGAAAAAACTAATCTACTTTTAGATCGTTTAGAGACGGATGAACCCCGTCAGAACACTCTTCAAGCTTTTCTTAAGCCTCGAGGTTTATGGCTTCAAGGCACAACTTTGCCAGGGTTTCCGCTTCTGCCGCCTCTGCGTCAGCCATCGCTTCCGCCTTGTGCCTGAGAGTTTCAGCTTCTGCTTCTGCTCTGCGTCTGCGTGATTTTGCCAATTCCTCTAAAACTTGAAGCTCAGAGCGTCTGCGGTTCAATTCACTCCGTCGCGCTTCAGACGATTTACTTGACGATACGCTTATTTGTCCTGCAGTGAAGCAAGAAGCACTGTCTGTTGGTTCTAGATCGTCATTATCACTGCTTGCCTCGTAAAATAAATCATTTTTACTCGAGTCACCGTAACTCAGTTTAAGTGTTTCAGTAAGCGTCATACATGTCTCATATTTGTCAACAATTTGCTGCGAGAGTTGATTAAGTAAATTGGTGTCATTAAGGTCACAAACAGCTTTGCGAAACTTTGCGTATTCTTTTTACATTTCAGTAACTTCGCGATACTCAATATTAAATTGCTCTTTCGATGAACAAAGGTTTAACGCAGAAATAATACCAGTGATTCTGTTCACCAAACGACAATGAACCGTTAAAAGTTTATGAGGAACATTTACCTACACATAAGCGCAACTTTTTATTGACTAGCTTTAGTATGGTCAGCGGTATGATCGCCCTTATCAATACTAAAAGTTTCTGGGGCCAAGTTAAACCCCTTATCCACACTCTCCCCAGCGACCGGAAGGGTAGGTAAAACATTGCTACTCAAGGCCAGAGCATCCCCAATGCCTTTAGCGCAGGACTTAAAACTGATGTTAATGTTATCACTATGATGGCTTTTGGACGCCATGAATAGTATACTGGAACACAAAAAATATCACCACTAAATAACATAATGCAGAGATAGGTATAACAATAACAACACCGTTTCGAAGACTTCTCCGGAACAGTATTGCTGTTGATCAGCAACGGCTCAAAATCGGAAACGTACGAGATCTCCAAATGACGATTGTCCACCACGAAGTCGAAATCGAAAACCTTGGATTCACGACTGACGGGATCCAAGACAAAAGTTGCCAGCGACAGATGACTCACAAATGGATTGCACTTATGCACCCGTGAAAACCATCAGTCGTAGCACGAAAGCAAACGAGAGGTTACCTCTCAAGAAACCAGTGGGAAGGAACAATGTCTGAGATTCTCGAACCAAAAAGAGACCAGCAGATGGAACCAGGAAAAACGAGCAAAGCCAAACAACAATCAAGAAAGCCAGGGAAAACGGAACGGATCAACTTTTAAATTGTTCGCTTAGTAGAAGCCAAAGTCCATGGCTAAGAATGGTGATAACATAGAATTCTAACCACAACACCGAGTTGTTCAAGCTTCCAAGCCAGCAGCACAACGACCAGTCCAGATGATTAATTTTTTTATGTTACAGAACGAGTTTTGCACAGCCTTTCGGCGATCCTTCACTGCACTTGTTACTGGCGACTATAAGCAAGAGATCCAACCAACTTGATAAAATATATTTTTAATAAATAAAATCAAACGGAAATGTCACCAGCGACTGCAGCAAAAATTAATCAAGGTTGACTCGGCTTACTGCAATAGCGACTGCAAAACAAAATAGCTTGAACCTAAAGAAATTAAAACGTCTTACCACCTCCACGTACACAAGTGTTTGTTTGTTTATTATGTGCGTGAATAAAAACAATAAAGGCGCATTAACAGCATAGGTTTTTTTTGCGCCTGGACTCATAGGAGTAAGAAAATGTTAATGCAGTAGTAATACGAGACGTCAGTAGTAATCAATAATTGAGAGAAAAACTCAAACTTAAAAATGAAAAAGGAGCATCTGTAGCTACATCAGGCGTCTGGTATCGCTGCAGAGACTCGCCAAAAGGAAAAATTAGCAAAAATATTTTGAAGTCTCGCATTAAAAACGGAAATTGTCGATATCTATATTATAACGACATAGTGCAACGTATCTAAAGTAAACTGTTGTAAAAAGAATCTAAGAATAGCTTTTTACCAAAAAGAAAAAAACTTTTTTTTAAACCCGTTGCACTGAAGACAAAAAATTTCGTGAACAAAAAGCGCTTACAAAATCATTAGGACAATTTAAATAACCTTCTTGCAAGATTTTATGAAAAGGCAAACACAATCAAAAGCATTCTTATTAGAGAGAAGAGTATGGAGATCAAATTTTAAGCCTATACTTTCCACATAATTTTTCATAGCAGCTCGGTAGAGAGAGTAAATTGGACATTGAAACAAAAAATTGGAACAGATTCCGGGACTTGTCTGAACCAAGGTGTCAGTTATAGCAGTTAACAGTGCATAAAAACAGAAAAAGGTTGCAAAAAAGCGTGGAATCACAGCAGGTTGCTTAACTGCAAGGAAGTTGCAGCTGCGAGTCTGAGTGCCCATCATCGACAACACGCAAGCGACAAGGTTGAAATGAAAGTTCGAATCTTGATGAGGATTATTACTAAATAAATTTTTCAACCGTGCTGGAACGATTATCGCATATTCCATCAAAATATGCAACGAGTGGCAGGGCTCATCTTCGTGGCTAAGCGCTCGGCCAACACAGCTTCGAACCACGGAGGAGAAACGTTGCAGAGGTGGCGAGCCCTAGACGACACTGTGTTCAATTTGAATAGCCCGGGGATCAAACCCCAGACCTCCCATACCGAAGTCGATGCTAATACGAAAAAAATTTGAAGCTTAATACATCGAAGTGACAAATAGTTACGCTCAGTAGTACCATATTTCACATTACAGAGGTTGTAAAAAGATTTATATTCTCAGATTAGTAATTAACGATTGTCTTTTTATTTATGTTGATTAGGATGCATGTAATTGTACAGCAGATAATATGAGAACTGTCAAATGCGCAAAAACATTCACTGAAAAATTACATTATTACATATATAACTGTTAGCAATTTTAAACACACGTAGTTAAACAGGATTCAGGAACACGTTTTACAACCTCTGTAAAGTCAAATATGGTATTGCAAAGCGTAACTATTTGTCATTTCGATGCATTAAGCTTCAAATTTTTTCCGTATTAGCATCGCCATCGGTATGGGAGGTCTGGGGTTTGATCCCAGGGTTATTCAAATTGGACGCAGTGCGCCTACGGCTCGCCACCTCAGCAACGTTTCTTCGTGGTTCGAAGCTGTGTTGCCCAGGCCCTTAGCCGCGAAGATGAGCCCCGCCACTCATTAAGATGCTTTAACATAATACGCAATAATAATGAAGATTTTTTTGAAAACTTACTTGCGCTTCCTAATGACGCTAAAGCGTGTTAATTGCGACAAAATTTTGATATTCATAAGATTAGTTTTTGCATGAAATGTCTCTAAATTTGATTAAAATAGCTTTGATTTGAAATAGAAATTTGTTTTATATCTGCTATAAAATGTCACCTTCATTACTTGTTACAAACGTATCTTATCTCCACGTCGCTACAGTAAACACGTACCAGTTACAGAGCTCTGCAGTATTTTTACTTAGCCTCCTTCAAGCTAAACCTATAAATTTCAAACAAAATTCCCCCCCAAAAAATGAAAAATTGCAGGTGAAGAGTTTAGAACGTTTTGCGTAGAGATATAAATAGAGCTGGCGCCTAACTGTCCTGGCGCCTAACCGCTCGCGACTAACTGTCTTGCGACTAATCGTCTGCGCCTAAAAGTCATGGACCGTGCAAAGAGTACTCACTGGTTTTCCTACTATGATGAAACAAGTAGGTTTAGATTGCAAAAACTGCAGCTCTGCAATGTCTTCATTATAAATGTCACCAGGGAGGTTTTGTGCAAGGTCAGTGCAAGATTGCATTTCATCAACCAATGCTAACTACCTAAACCAATTCATACTAAACAAATACTAATCTCTGCATCGTATTTCGACTTGTATCTGGAAGTTCAAAATCAATCATGCAATTCACACAAACAAATTATCAAAATGCATGGATACCAAGGCAATATCAATATAATTATGAAAATACAACATGGAAAACATTGCTTCATACAGCGTATTTTATTAGGGATTTGATCCCAAAGCTTGGTAATTACTTAGATTCAAGACTTGTTAAACAACAGCCAATTTCATTGTTAGCCAACACACATCATTGCTGACATCTTTGCTTCAGGACTTTTGATTTGATACACAAAATAATTTTACAAAAAGAATGCAGGAGTTTTTAATCATAAGTCAGGCCTATTGGTACCAGTATACAAATGCATAAATAGGCCTATTAATACCAATCCAAATCAAAACTCAACTAGTTCTGTTGTTTTAAAACCCTCAATCAGTCCTGCTGTTTACTGTATCAGATAAAAATGTTATCTCATTCTTTCAAGAATTTCGGTTATTGATAGCATCACTCCATCCACTTGTTTGCACTGAAATAGAAACCAATTAGCCTACAAGGAGTCCTTGGGTTACACAGGTCCCAACTTACGCTGTTTCGAGGTTGCAAATGCACCCGCTAAACAAAATTAGAGCAGCTAGCAGCCAAGAATCGATATCATACCAGCACCGATATGCTAAATCGAAATAAAATTACTGTATTTACTATAATCCATGTGGCAAGAAATTATTTCTTCTTTTTCTAATAAATTCAAGTCAATTTATTCCGCCAAGTGGCAACACATAAACGAATTAATGTAGCTGTAGGTGTACACTTGGTGAGGAGACAGCGAAAAGACCATACGGTCACCTAGTCTACGGCTACCTCACCAGCACGGCTTCAGTCTTACATATGTGCACAACACCGTAAAACAAGAAAACAAAACCACAAAAAAAAAACTAAAAACAACAATTTGTTGCTTAATAAGCTAAGCAAATAAAAAAAATCATTTGTTTAACCTAATATGAGAATATGCAGTATGTGAATATTTCAGCACATTAATGTTCACTCAGTGTAATTTAATAATGTAATCAATTGATTGGTTTGTATTGTTCCAGCAAGTAATTAACATACAATTTTTCAAACGTAACTGTTGATAAAGATTTGATGCTCGGTGGTACTTCACGCCATATCTGTGCTCCAGCAAATGCAGACAAGGATTTTCCCGAATTGGTGCAAATATTAGGAATGAGAAAATTATATTGGGATGATGCTCTCGTGTTGTGATTATGCAATTTTTCTAGTTTTATCGAGTTGTTTATTGTCCACGTACCGGTATTGTTTTGATTGTTTATATGATGCATCATTTTCGCAATTTGAAGTTTATACACATCATCAATTTTTAGAATTTTGAGTTGAAAGAATAGTGGTGTAAAGGGTGTTCGATATGGAGTTTTGGTTATTAGTCTTAACACACGTTTTTGAATGATACTGAGGGGTTTGAGAACGCTTTTAGTAGCTCTTCCCTAGCTAGATATGCAATATTGTAAGTGAGGATATATTAAACTATAATACAGTATTCTTGATGTATGAAGGTCAACAAAATTTCTTAGTTTAGAGATTGCCCAGCAGCCCTTTGCTGATTTGGAGCAGAGGTAATTCACATGATTTTTCCATGACATCTTTTCATCAATTACAACACCTAGATATTTCACGTTAGTTTTATGGTTAATTATATTTTGGCCAATTCTTACGGATAAAGAAGAGGAAATTTTCTTTTTTCTGGTAAAAATCATTAAGTTTGTTTTCTTATAGTTCATGGTAAGTTGATTTATCTTCATCCAATCATCTATTTTATTGAGCTGATCGTTCATAATGTGCTGTAAATTTTTCTCATCTTTGTCACTTAAAGTTAACATAACGTCGTCGGCAAACAAGCGCACTTTTAAATTACTTACTTTGGGTAGGTCATTTATATAAATTAAGAAAAGAAGGGGACCTAATGTAGACCCTTGTGGAATACCATGTGTAACACCATGTGAACTAGATTTAACTTTATTTATAACAGTGCATTGTTTTCGATTTGACAAGTAGGGTATTCCACAAATACCATAAGCATAAAGTTTAGATAGCAAAATTTGGTGATTCACAGTAACAGTATCGAGCGCCTTGGCCAGATCAAGGAATATAGCACAAGTTGTGTTTTTATTTTCCAAATTTTCGATTATAGAATCACACATCTGAGACACTGCTAATTTTGTTGAATGATTTTCTCTCAAACCATGTTGATGCTTGTAAAGAATATCCCTACTAGTAAAGTAATGATATAACTGCTTATAGATACACTTTTCAAATATCTTTGAAAATGGTAAAATTAGAGAAATAGGCCTAAAATTGCTGCAGGTAAACTTGTGGCCCGATTTATATACAGATATAACTTCGGCAGTTTTGAATGCATTCGGATAAGTTCCTGTTTCTATGCAACGATTAAATAAGTTTGTCAAAGGACTGGCTATTACTGAAGCGGCTAGCTTAATATACTTTATTGGGGGACTATCTGATTTTGTGCTTTTTGCAGGATTCAAACTTTTTAACTGATGAAACACTTCATCCAATGAAATTGGTTTCAAAAAAAAAGGATTTAGCACTTGAGGGTATTAATGACGTTGCTGTAAAAGTAGTAGATGGTACTGATAATTTATTTGTCATTTTTCTACCTAACTGAGAAAAATATTCATTAAATGTATCAGCAATTAATAAGGGGTTTTGGATTAGTTTCCCTTCCTCATTTTTTAGAGAAGTAATGCTTTGAGATTTAAAGCACTTCTTTTGCGCTATATGCAATATATTGTTTGTTACTTCCAACATGGCATGATACAATAGTTTTTAGAGTAGGCCCACTGTATGATACCATAGATACAGATGGCATAAGGTTATTTATGCATGATGTTTTGACATTCAAGTTCCACTGAAACTTAAAGTAAGAACCAACCAAAGACGCTGATTATCTTATTGTAAGTCAAGTGTCCACAGTTCAGGATCTCCTGTACAGTACACAGTTTTAACAAAAAGATCATCACACACAGTGGCAAACTGGAGAGCGCAAGACCATTTCGTGGTCATCTGAAAACTTTTGGTGTTATGCAAAGTGTGCATGCAATCACATCTCAAGCTGTCAAGCAAGATCCTCACTCCAACCCAATGCTCCCATTGAGCCTTTTGGTAAAACCCCAGATTATCCCTCAAAAACACCCAGATATGAAAAAGGCAGTGACTATTTTGCCGTTAATAACAAAATAGTTTCTAGGTCTATTTTGCAAGACAGATCAATTCATAAAGTGTGGATACTCATGACTGTTTTTGAGCATGAGGTACATAACGGCAAAATGGCTTCTAGGTTTATTTTGCCGGCAGTAGATCCTGATTGTACCCACTGCTGACAAAGTAGACCTAGAAACTCCAGTACCAATATTTTGCCACTAACAGCAAAATATCGGTACAATATCACTAACGGCAAAATAGGTATTGATACTTCCTAGGAAAAAAGTCCCACTTACAAAGCAATGTGTTTTCACAACAACAACACATTTGCAGTTTATATGCCACTCTCAAATCATTTTTTTCAGTTGACGATTCCTGGTTTACTCATACAAAATGACATACAGTACTGCTATAGATATCAAGAATGATGTATGGCAATGGCATAACTGCATTCGTTGAGAAAAAACAGTTAGAATGTTCACACTCAAGCTCTGCCGTTTCCGTTTGTTCTTTTACGCTCATTTTCTGTACTTTAATTGAAAGAGCGCTTATCCACAAATCGTTAAATTTTTAGTAAAATGGGGCTTTTTGAAAATGGTGTTTTGGGGGGTTGAAATGAAACTCTATCCATAATGTTGTTTTTTTGATTTACCGGTAGTATATTTGCTTCTTCTTCAAGCATAAATCGATAAAACAGCATAACTGCAAAACGAATGGTGCGATTTCAAATTTTAGCATAATAAATCAAAAAAAACATAACTGCAATGTTATGCAATAATATTTTGCAGATACTTTGTTCTTGCAATTTATCATCAAAGAAAAAACGTCACTATTGCAAGATCGAAAAAAATGTACGATAAGTCACATTACAGTGTTTTCATAATTTTTTAAAAAGGTTTACGAACAAGAAAAAAGTCTCAAAAACAGCATAAAGTACTTACGATCTTTTTGTGATTTATGGAGATAATATTATCAAGGTAAATGCTACACAAAAACAATGTAACAAAAGTTACATTGTTCTTGCAATTTATTAGCCACATTTTGGGGAAAATGACGTCATGAAGGAGGGAAAAAAAGAGGAAAACAATGATTTGGGGGAAGTTTTTCACATTCTGCGTTAAAAAGGCCCAGATAGAACGTCAAAACTGCAAAACAATCAAAATAGAAAAAAATGCAGTCAGGTCGTTCTAGATATTTACGGCAGAGTAAAAACAATAAAAATGTGAAAACTGAAGACAACACTGAACAGAAACCAAATTAAACTGAGTTGTAAGTTTTGACATCACTGTGAAATAAACTCAAAGAGCTCAATCACTATGTAATTCTAAAAATATTGCAAGTAAATAGAAAAAGAGCTTGATCAATTTTGAGATTTACTGTGCTTTATTTTTCCTCCTTAAACTTATACCGGTAACTTTTTTATGGGATATGCCTTCAAAAAAGCTAACAAAACGTTTAGTCTAAGCCCAGTTTAGTTCAATCAGTCTCAATTGGTTCAACCATCAGTACTGTTCTTCTATCATCACTTCTACCGTATTAGTGTCAGTGACTCTTTCAAACATTTGGCTTTCAAGCCTTTCCTAATACCTTTTCTTATCTGCAACCTCACTGACTGATTTCAGAATTTGCAATTAGATCTTCAACAAAGATGTGAATAGAAAGCAAAATCTTTATAGAGTTGAAGAACCGAACCAAAAAACTAATTTATACTGGTACTTAAGTAACGGTACTAATTATCATTCTTCATTCTGGATAATCCAATAATGCTGTGATTTTTGACATCTACCAGCATTTTATATTAGTGCTACTGCTACTACATAATAGTGCTAGGCTACTGGTACCAGGGTACTGTATCATATTAGCAATAAAATACCGGTACAAAACAATATAACTGTTTATTTGTCAGGTTGAACAGCATGGAATTATAAAATCACAATGGATGATTTACTACAGTTTCAAATATGCAGTATACCGTACATCACATATCAGATTTAACTACTTATTTTTAAAAAAAGAAAAGAAAGAAAACGGGATTGAAATATTTATGTTCAAGCTGACAGGACAGCGAAAAACCATGTCATGGTTATCGTGTCAAAACTGCCCTAGTCGCTTGTTTCAATGAACATGCTTATCTTTAAGAAACGAAAGAAAAAAAAATCAAAAAGCAACACAAAATAAGCCCCAAACAGCTGAGACTGTATCTGCCTCCTTTCTTAAAACTCTTAAAAGCAACGCTTTCTTCAAACCCGAGATTTTCAGTCAAGACAACAGAACTCCAGAAATGCACTGAACACCCAAATTATGGGATTAAAACATTAAGTCTGGGAGCCTAGCTCCTACCTGCTTCCTCAAAAGCCAATTTATCAGCCAGAAATGGCCAGAGCGGCAATGTCGCAGACGAAATCAATGTTGCCATATGATTTAGTCTCTTCAGCTGCGCAACAAACTCTTGACAAGAGTCACTCTTTGACCCTCAACCATTGCCTCAATCTAAAACTGATTCTTCAGATGGAAAACTGCATGACAATTAATCCACCTGACCACTATTCTACCAGACTAACACTTGTTCTTATATGTACTGTATAGATGCGTTTCGAGCTCATTAGCTCTCATCAGCACACCATAATAACCAACACGACACTAGCCATGAATGGTTAGGCTAGTAACAGCACGACTATTTATCGGACTCCGTAAGCTGATGTTTATTATGAAGTCATAAGAGTTGAATTTTGCCAACATAGATAGTTAACCAACGCTGACTTGATCTTTGACTTCAAAGCAGGTTGTACGACGCTTCGCGGTTCCAAATTGAGCTCCTTGCTGTAGGCACTTTAATACTAGCCTGCAGTGCGATGAGAAGCAGCCAAACCACACGATGTAATCAACCAACCCTTCCCCACGTGAAAATGGGAGAGATAGGTTGTCGTTCTCCAATTTTTCCAATACCTGTACCGCAAAATAAAAGCATCTCAGATTCTTTCAAAGGTATCTTCTTCTCGGTGGACCACGGAAACGCAATGGCAACTCACCGTTAGGATTCAACCTTGGCGTAAAATCGTCTGCGTAGCATAGATTTCTTTGTTTCTTTAAGGAATTTCAGCGTAGATACAAATCACCGTTTTAGCGTAGATTTTCAGCTTAAAAAAATTCCTTTTTTTTCAATTTTTACGCGGACGCCATGGCGAGTTCAGCGTATAAAATTATTTTGCTGTGAGGTACCAGCAGGTCTTCTCGCTAAGACTAGCGAAGCAGGCATAGGCTTGTTGGAAAAACCTTTCTTAAGCGTATAAATTTGTCACGAGCTTTTAGGCTAGTGAAATAAACTTGTTGCTTAACATTACTTCAGCCTAGCAAGAGAGTTGTATGAGGTTAGCCATACTTAGCTTTTTTGCCACACCGAGACCTTTAGCAAGAGTTTAGAACTTTTTTGTTGACTTCCTGCATAAGAAATCAATCAATCAATCACAACTTTTATTTCTGACCGCCAACAATAATCAATCAGAATTACGCATGAAAATAAAATGGCACAGAAAAAGGAATATGCCACAAAAACGCAAAACGTTGAAACATGCCAGTTACGAATAACTGTGCATGGTTGCACAACCTAAATCAAAAACAAATACATGCGCAAAAAATGCAGCTATTATGTATGCCTACACCGTACAGCAGCTCTTTATCCTTTAATTCCCAATAGATTTAGTACTAACCGTTTCAGGCACGTAACCCTTGCTGAGAGGGGCTTACAACAGGTACTACACCTTGCTTAAGGGTGACCTGGAGGGAGTTGTGATAAGGTACCCTCATTAATCCGACTTATCAGCGATGAGCTCACAACCGGATGCAGTTTGAGCTCATACCCAGGAGCGATCGATTCTTGACAATTATTAACGGACTAGTCTATAACCGCACACACATAATAATATTTCTTCAATTTTAATAGAATAAGATTCTTTATCAAAATTATCGGGGTCTAATGCTTTAATTAGTTACAGCCCTATTGGTTATTATACATAAAAAAATTAAATATTGCATTTTATCAGTACACTCACGCAACACCGGCATCAACGAATGTTAATTTGGGGTTAGCATAGGTCTGAATGTGGAGGATTCTACTTAAGATGACATGCTCATATATTATGTAACAAATAGCATATTTCATTGGTTCAGACAGTCTATTATCCAATCGTAGTTGTTTTGCTCTTCGGTCATGGCTTATTTTTTCATCCAGCATTACTTCGTAGTTTTATTCTTTGGAGTTTTTCGCCTTTAATTTCCCATACTTCGACCTGGAATTACAAAAACAAAACAGCAGCTCAAAGAAAAATAACTATACGGTAACGCGACTAGTTGTGAATACATAGCTAAGGATTTTACTAGTTTGAAATAAGATGCGCTTTGGCCTTACGAGCAAATGATCGTAATGATTTACTTTCTTTAATGATTGTGGGTAGCTTATTCCATATCTTTGGTCCCAAGAATTTGATAGATTGTTCATACCGTTGCTCTGTATGAAGGAGGAATATACTTACTATAGCTTCTTGTTGTAATGCGAGTTGCTTTTATGCTGAACAGATTTTGTAATGCGGCAGGAAGGCATTGATTCAAATATTTGCACATAAAAATACATATTTCAAGATCCCGTATTTGCTTTATAGTTAATAAACCGTTTTCAATCATTACATCCTTAACACTAGAACGACGATTTAGTCCAAAAATAATTCTTAAGAATTTGTTGCAGATTCGTTGCAGTTGACCAACTATTGTTTCGTTTGCAAAGCACCAGTTTACGACACAGTAGCGTACGTAGCTCAGTATTAAAGAGTGATATAAAGTTAACATCGCTCTTTTGTTCAGAAATGACCTAATGCGCATCACAGCTCCAAGGGCAGCTCTCATTTTTTTCTTTACTGCATACATGTGATGCTTCCATGTGAGATTCTCATGAATAGTTACGCCTAGAAATCGAATCGAAGATACTCTTGCAATCACCTCGTTACGTAGTTTCAGTTCACTTGTTTGCGTTGCTTTCCTAGATTTACAAGGATTGCAAGTTTTGAATAGAATACAGTTGGTCTTTTTCACATTTACCGTTAATTTATTAGCTAACACCCAGTTATCGATATTGCTAAGCTTTTTGTTTCCCTGATCATAAACAGATTGAATATTTCTACCCCAAAGAAAAACATTAGTGTCATTTGCAAATGAAACATTGGAGCTGAATTTTACGCAATTTTGAAAGTCATTCACATATATTAAAAATAGTAAAGGCCCTAGGATGGATCCTTGCGGAACCGAACTAGCTCTTGAGTTCGATGATAATTTACCAGCACATTCTACTTTTTGCTTGCGACCGGTGAGATAACTCTTAAACCATTCTGGTGATACTCCTCTTACGTCATAGTGAATTAGTTTGAGCAACAATATGCCATGATCAATGGTATCAAACGCCTTAGACAAATCAAGAAAAATACCAAGGACCGATTGTCTTTTCTCAAAGGCATCTATGATATTATTTATAAAAAGAGTGGTAGCATGGGTGGTGGAGTGGTTTTGTCGGAATGCAAATTGTTGAGAAGAAAAATTATTGGTATGGGTAATAAACGAGTGCAATCGTTTATACTTTATCTTTTCGAGAATCTTAGAAAAGGAGGAAAGCAAACTTATTGGTCTATAATTTGCAACTTTTTTCCGGCTACCATTTTTGAAAACAGGTACTATCTTGGCAGTTTTAAATGGTTCAATAAACTTTCCCAAGGATAATGACTGGTTAAAGACATAACTGAGGGCATGAATAGCATTATCTGGAAGATACTTCATCATGATCATTGGTATTTCATCTAAGCCTGCACTTAATTTAGACGCAAATGCAGATATTATTTTCTTGATTTCAAATTGACTTGTTGGGGTCATAAATATCGATGACGAGTTGGAAGACGTTAAGTAATCTGTGAATTTGGCGTTAGAATTTGGCAGCTTTCGTACTAATTTCTCTGCTACAGTTGCAAAATGTTCATTAAACGCATCCGCCAACTCAATAGGATCACTAACTAAGTTTCCATCAACTTCTAGGGAGGTAGAGCCAGAAGATTTTGGAGCTCTTCCTAATGAATTATTCATAGTTTGCCACGTTCTTTTTATGTCACTTTTGTGCAAGTGAAACTTTTTTTGCATAAATGCTTTCTTTTTTATTGTTATTAAGTGGAAATAAAAATTTCTAATTTTTTGATACTTTTGTTTGGAGTCTGGGGTTTGTTTTGCTAAGAATCTCTTATGAAGTTTATCTTTTTTTCGAGACAGAGCAGGTAACTCCTTATTATACCATTCACAGCGGAATTTAGTTTTTTTAGGTTTTTCATTCTTGAAGCATTGTAACATCTGCTGATTTACTTTCTTCATAAAGGTTTCAAAACTATCATTAGGGTCTGCTAAGGTACACACTTCCGAAAAATCACTGTTTTCTAAATTGCGGCAAAACGATTGCAAGTTTTTGGTAGTAATAGCCCAACCTTTATTTCCAATTTTTAATAACGGTTCTCCAATATTCGAAACTTGCGTAATTGGAAGATGATCAGCTATTTTATGAGTTAATATGGCGCTTTGAATTCGAGCGCCAGTAATATTTGTCCTTATGTGATCAATACCTGAACATCTAGTTGTTGTTACTCTGGTTGGTTTGTTTATCAGAGGGTAGAAGTTACTATCAAGCATTATGTCAGTATATGTTTCTGTATACTGGCTTTCACATGCAAGTAGATCAATATTAAAGTCCCCTATTATATAGCAATCTGAGTTATTAATATTTAGCTTTGACAAGGTACTTAACAGATTATCAGTAAACTCACTAAATAATTCAGAATTGGTCTGGGGTGATCTATGGATAACTCCACAAGTAACTATTTTATTTTTGAATTTTAAATCGATAAATATTGATTCAAAACTTTTTTCTTTCATTATAGTTAACTCTGGTCTAATGGTAAAAATTCAATTCATTTTTAATATAAAAGGCCACTCCACCACTTTTGTATTTTGATCTGCCGTTAGATACGTAGATGTATTCGCTGAGGTTGTTTGCTTTACCCAACGAATGTGGTTGTTCCCATGTTTCAGTGACTCCTATTACTTCTGGTTTTCTACTTAACACAGCAAGCAGACTTTCCAATGTAGAAAAGTTATTAGGATTAACTAAGGAACGAGCATTTAAGCACAAAGTGCAAACGAACAATTATTTTCGCATGAAGAATTTGGAGTTAATAATAATTTTGCTTCTTCGGCGGTTATATAGGCATCATTCAGTATGTTATTTTCAATTAGTTCATCTTGCAAGTCTAGAATGTTAGGTAAACTATTTTGAATATTCATTTCGGAAAATAGATCATTTAGTGAAGCTGCGGAAAGAGAAGGCTTAGGGGAAAACAAATCATTCCATTCACAATCAGTAACTGATTGGAAAGGAAGAGCTGATAGAAAACACTGAGGACATATGTAATTCATATCTATTTCATTACTTATTTTTTTAGGTTTGTTCGCGGTTACACATTTTAGATGAGAAATTAAATTACAGAGGTTACATAGTAAACTTGGTTGTTTTTTACAAACAGATTTTCTACAATGATTACAAACAGGTCTAGGCACTTGGGGCATGCTGCTTAAAAACAGAAAAAGTAAAACACAAATAACAGCAAAACACAAACTTATGCAAGGGGATTAAAAACGTGCAAGTCTCTGAGGCCTTGCTATTATCACTTAAGCTTATGTAGCAGGGAGTTTAAATGCACTGTGAGTAGAATTGCATCTTTGGTTTGATCAATGAAGGATCAAATTAAGCCAAATTTGAAACATTAGGGAAGTAAAATTTTCTCAGAAATATTTACTGCTTTGGAGGTAACAATCAATAAAAATTGAGATTGCTACATACCGATAAAAATTGTTTAGCAAAGTCAAATTACCGAATTAAGTGAGAACTGGGTAGTAATTTACTAGTCTGATCAATATGAAAATTAGGGTAAACTTATATAGACTTGCAAACGTACCGGTACCTAGTACCTAGCGAGAATTAGCCATGCTTCTTATTTGTGCAATATCATTGATATAACGAATCACCTGCTTTTTGCCCTTGACAAGCGAGTAGACATCACCTTTAAATGTCCACACAGAGCTCCATCCAAAAGCTTCTCTTGCTGCTTCCACCAGCTGCAATCGACGCCTGGTCAGGGACTCTGTGATCACCATCCCCTTTTCTTTCGAAGCCCTTTTCTTAGCATAGACCTCATTTCTTCGCGTTCGGCGAAGAAACTTGACTATGACTGGAGAACGACTGGTGTTTTTTGTAGGCAGAGGATGAGCAATATCAATATCACTTGCCTGCAATTTAGCACTTAAGGGTAAGTTTTTGTTAAGTTCATCACAAACATACTCCTCACACTCTAAGTACTTCCCTTGCTTTGGCACATTTTCACATTTATGCAGTATAAAACAATTTGACCGACTATACTGCTCCAAATCATCCAGCTTTTCCTCAGTAGCTTCTACTCTAGTCAGCAGGGACCCAACCATTTTATTTAGATTTTGAAACTGCTCTCTAAGACTGGCAAGCTCCATTTCTTGTTGATCAACACTTGTGGCATTATTATGTGCAACAGCATTAAGGAGAGAGCAGTACCATTCTTACTAGATTCGTTAGGCCTAGTTTCATTGCTACTCACCTTGTTATAGGCTTTTTCATGCCTATTCATTCTGTTGCTGATCGATTCCAATTCTGCAGTGATTTTAGAGACAATAGCTTCCATTTTTGTTGATGAGGTCTGCTGATTTCCAAATGTACTGGTAGCCTACAGCCAAAAGACTTTAGATACCGGTGAGTAGAAGTTGAAAGATGAGGAAGCCGGTGAAATAATAGTCAGATAGGTAAATTACAGTCACAAATTTGCAATTACAGCAGTTATTTGAAACTTAGTTACAATTTTATAGGCTAGATTATACTAGTTGGCTTTCTACCAAAGAATTTTGATCCTACAGCATATCTTTTTCCTGAAACTTATTCAAATAGAATCAAGATGGGTCCTAAAGACTAACCAATAACCATAGTGCACAGGCTACACCGAAAGAGAGAGTCAGACTCAAGAGATTTATTTGTGTATGTATAAAAACAAGTTCCATGTACTGGTGCTTAATGATTTGACTAGTTTTGTTTCTAGTCTACAGGTGTTGGTTAAAATCTTGTTAAACAGATTTGTGCTTCATGGCTTTTTCACTGTACTAGCATCCGAAAAATCTGAAACTGCAAATAGAACAACTTGCTGGTGAAATTTTAGAAACAAAAACCACAACAACATATAGGCCTATGTATATTCCAGCAACAAGCTGCTGAAGGATTTGGGTGCCCTCATGATGTAATCTGCTTGTCCTATTTTGTGCAGTTTTAGTTAACCAAGAAAGCAGGTGTGCCTTTATCCTGTTGAATGGTAGAAAAAGCATGCGGGATGTTACCAGCACCACGAAAGGTTACACCAGTAGGCCCACGGGAGTAGCATAGATAGCTTAGGTGACATTTAAAGGCAATATTTCGTTTTACACTAATATCATTGTTAGATGCTAATATTGTTGCTAGTTTGGGTGACAACATTATCCCAGCTAACATAGAGAAGTGGGTCCTACGTCAACCCCACATGGGCTGCTAGGTGGGTCCTAAATATTTTTTTGTGTGGCCCCCATGTCGTTTTGACCCTCAGCTCCCAGTGGGCCCTAGATAGTTTGCCCATGTAAAATTATATGGGATTTATACAGGTTCTGTTTTGCTAAACCTTATCACATACGGGCAAACTTAATAGTGCCTAGATGGGACCTATCGTAATTAACCGATAAAACTATGTGGGATCGATATGGTCCTTTTTTGCTAAACTTGATCCCATATGGGCAAACTTAGTGGTGCCTAGATAGGACCTATTGTAATTAACCGATAAAACTATGTGGGGTCGATATGGTCCTTTTTTGCTGAACCTAATCCCATATGGGCAAACTCAATGGTGCCTAAATGGGATCTGTTGTAATTAACCGATAAAACTATGTGGGGTCGATATGGGTCCTTTTTTATTAAATCTTATCCCATATGGGCAAACTTAATGGTGCCTAAATGGGATCTATTGTAATTAACCGATAAAACTGTGTGGGGTCGATATGGGTCCTTTTTTATTAAACCTTATCCCATATGGGCAAACTTAATGGTGCCTAGATGGGACCTGGTGTAATTAATCGATAAAACTATATGGGGTCGATATGGGTCCTTTTTTACTAAACCTAATCCCACATGGGCAAACTTAATGGTGCCTTGATGGGACCTGTTGTAACCGACAAACTCTAAATCTGGGCTATCCAGTTAAAACTAGATGGGTCCTGTATGTGTATGACCACTCTGAACGTGGGCTGAGTTTTCATCAACATGTTATCTTCTCTTAAAAAGACAACCAAAACAACGTCGGTTAATTTCTAGTAGCCTAAACAATCTCACAACTGTGATTTGAGCAGTTTAATTTTAAAACACATGCAGCACAACAATTCTATTTACAATAACAACCATGCAGAAAATATCGCTCGAAGCCAATGAAATTAGGCGTTATCTTCAGATGCTTTTAATCTATTTTTTCGATTCCCATCTCGGTTACTCGCTCCCACAAGCCACCTGCTCACTTCCACTTCCATATCCTTCACTGTACATTTCGAACTTGAATGATTTTTGCGACCAGCATCTAAACAATGCATAACAAGAACTTGATCAGATACCACATTTTGCAAATAGCATTTCAGATGGAAACTTTTCCAGGCAATATTTAAATTGAAACAATTTGATAATAATGCGTTAGAGCGGTTGAGTAAAATGTACAACTAGATTAAGAGCTTGAAACTATTTACTCAAAACTACTCCACAAAGTACACAACCATACACATTACACAGATACTGAATAACAGAAGTCAGTACGCCAGTTTGCCTTCATGTCATTTGTAGTGATTGCAATTCGCCTTATTACGTCAAAGCAACTTTTTGAATTTTAAGGCCTTTCACACTGGTTTAGATTTTTTACACCAGCCAATGAGTTCAATTATTTATTTCGAGATAAAATATTGATCGACGTCAAATTCAAATCATAACCTCTCGACAGCAAACAGTCATCCTATGCAAAATTCTCAGCACTTATTATTTCCCGTCTTTTCATAAAAAATGTCGATTTTCCCAAGTCTGACTGAGTCATACAGCATGTAGACTGCATGGGCCATCACAAGAAATGTATTTTTTTTTGCAAGAAAGCAACGAGATGCGCTAGAACAAGTTTGCCTTAAGATCCGCTGGCGACCTGTCTACCACTCTAAAATAATGGAGTACCGATGCGTGTTTTGTCAACGTCACAATATTGTAAACTTGCCGGCAAGTTCTTTACATATGCGCTTTAAAGCCGAACGTTAATTAGGAAAGCTAGAATAGTAATTTTTGAATCTTTGATTTGACCTGACCTGGAATCGAATCTCAAGCTTACCCTGCTAAAGCCGACGCTCTATTCACTCGAACATCCGATCTGCTCAATACAAACAGTTCAACGCAATAAACTTCCTGGATATACTACTACCGTGGAGTGTGGACTGATTTTTCGTACTACAGTAATAGTATATCTAGGAAGTCTATAGATTCCCACAAGCAAAATCGTCAGAAGATCAACTTGTGCTTAGTGGGCAAGATATTTCTTTTCTTAAGCATGGTTCTAACGCAATAACGTGGCCAAGTGATTCGGAGCGTCGTTTTTCCGACGGTTATGATCGCTAGGTCGATGGTTCAACTCCCACCCAAGCTTCGTTGTTGCGCCCTGGTACAAGATGCTTTACGGCAATTATCTCTGCTTGGTGGAATCTAACCAGCAGCAAATTGAAAAAGTCAAAAGCAAAATTCAAACAGAAAACTCGGAAACAAAGGCAACTAATAAGCAAGCCTGGATTCGTCCTATGCAAAGCTCCTCCGTCGCTTTCTCGTGACGAGAGGATAAAAATGAAGAAATCAATCAATAACAATTCTGTATGGTCTAATATTGGTTCTTCCTGTAGTCTCCCATAATGACTTGTTGTTCACCATGAAATTTTAAATCTAAACCGATGCTGGCGAAAATTTTGCACAACCAGAAAGGATTTTAAAAGGATAAAAAAGGATTTTGTTAAAAAAATGAATATAATATGCACTTACCGCAAAGTAACTTGAAGGCAATTGTTTTTCCAAACGACTCTTTACCATTTGGACCACTGACGTTATATTGTAGTGCAAGATCACTGGTCATTATAAATTTCATCCTTCTTTTGACGAAATCAGTTAGATTTCTCCCCCCAATGTTTCGTAGTACAGTTACCTAATGAAAAAAATTGCGTACAAAATCTACTTGAAAGATGTAATAGTGTCATTGAAATAAGCAATAATGAACACAGAGAAGCTGCTATTCAATAAAAGTGCGTAAAAGCAACTACCTTATTTTTTCTCATTCATATATATAGCTTAAACCAGGGTGGTCCAAGGTTGACAGTGTCGAGGGCCAGATTGTTTTTTGTATATTAATTCGCGGGCCACACACAGCAACATCAGCGCGAACAAATAATAAACAAAATATTGAGCACTTCTTTACGGTTTCTCTGTCTCTGAAACCTTTTCCATTTTTAGCCAGTATCAGAGAAACTTCGTAAGATGCCTTCTTGTCAGAAAGATTAGTTTTTCTGAAGTTGGTCATTAGCTTTTAGTATTTGCTTTTTAAGTCTTCTACAACTGCTATTCTAGCATATCCGTCGTATTGTTCATACTGACTCTTATGACGTGTTCGTAATGCCGTTTTAAGTTGTATTCTTTTGGCACTGACACAATTTGCAGACATGCCAGGCATTGTGATTTACTCGTACCCTCAACAAATAAGTACTTTTCCTCCCATATTGAGTTAAAATGTCTACTTGGATTGGTTAACTTTCTTTTTACACTCATTTTTGCCAAATGATTGTAAATCTTAAAGTTATAAACCACTGTAGAAACAAATGTAGGTTTTAGATTTCAACTGATTCTACTTTTCTGACTATCAAGAGTAAATTCACAACCTTACCGCTAGTATGACCCTGGATTGAATGATGATAGTGAAGTTGTTACCATGATTATGTTGCAACGTAACAATGCAAAGATTGTGACATTGAAACGAAGCAATGCGAAAAACAATTAATGACCTTACAATTGTTGTAACGTCATAAATTGTTTTTTCGACTAGTTTTAATTTATACTGCTTCACGTGCGTTTTACTATCCTGCTGAAAATGAATCGAGCCTTAATCGAAATGTTCAGGCTCAAATTGTTTCTTATACCTTTGCTTAGACTTAGAGATTTAGGAAACCGTGTTGATTCCGGCTATGTAACATTGGAATGCGTGTAAACAGGAAAAGTAAGTAGATGACCAGCGAATCGTAAACTAAGCACAGCGGGGAGTTCGGTTCAAAAAGCAAAACTGCAAGCGTTGAGTCAAAATAAGTTCGTAGCGTTCCTTACCAATAATAAATGTGACTGATTGTACGTTGTAAGTCGGTAACTTGGATGTTATCATATTTCACGAAGACTTTCTCGCAGTTTCTCCAGAATTTTTGCCAAATCTTCCGCGGGCCAAAGAAAATGCTGCCGCGGGCCTGGGTTTGGACCACCCTGGCTTAAACCATTGGACGTGTGTTGGCACTCTTGTCATCTAGAAAGCGGTGGTGTAGATCACTTTGCGTCATGAAAAAGTTAAAGGTTAAACACCTCAGCTTTGATATTTTATGTATAATAGTTTAGAATTGTCCAAAATTTCAAGGTGGAATGGAACTATGCTTGTCTTAAATACTTTTTCAATCTTATACACCTTATAGCCGTAATCAATTTCAGCATATTTTCGCGTGTCCATCCAAATTGACTGCATCAAAAATGATTTATGAGTTATGAGCAATATACCGTGCGCAAAAGTTAATATAAATAAAATAACCCTTTAAAAGCGGCTACGCAAAATTGAAATCACAACGTCTTGCCTCAAGATTGTGAAGTTTTAATGCAAAAAATGTTAATTTCTACATCATAATACCTTGCAAAACTCGTACTCGGCGTTTACAACAGTTCACAGCAGCAACAGTGAAAAAAATACACTGTTATTGGTAAATAATAAAACAACACTCAACATACCAGCTTTGCTTGCACATTGGCTTCGGCAAGATTTCGCTCCAACTCTTCCATATCTTCAGTTGTACGCAA
Organism: Trididemnum miniatum; assembly: GCA_964006365.1. Lineage (NCBI taxonomy): Eukaryota > Metazoa > Chordata > Ascidiacea > Aplousobranchia > Didemnidae > Trididemnum > Trididemnum miniatum. The sequence continues at coordinate 5,301,596 of OZ023240.1, forward strand.
AGGAAACTTTACGCTCTCTGGTAAGTGGTAAGTCGAGATCATCCACTGAAGCGCCACCAGTTTTCTCCATATTATGCACCATAGATGTTAATATTTTGATGCTGTCTCTCACTTCCATGACAAGAGAAGTCAACTGCACCATAGCCTGGTTTCCCACAGTGTAAATAAATTGCTCTACAAAGAAAAAAATTAAGATCATGTTCAACAAACTGAAAATTTTTCACAAAGAACTCTTATGCTATAGGCATATTTCAAACCAAATCCTGTTGTGAATCTCATAAATTGACTGAACTAACTAAAGTAGCAACAACGTTGAGCTCAAAATAACACTTTACACACCATTTCCTCTAAATGCAGGTGTAGATGAAGACCGAGGTAATCTTGGTAGAGCATTACTTTGAGACTTTTCAGTATCATTTAAATGTATAGAGGATGAGTTAGCAGGAGGAAGAGTACACACTTCTTCCCCCAATTGCATTATCCGGCAAGGAGTCTTCACTCAGCAGCCTTCTTCGTCTTTTCCTGCAAATCAACTAACTCTTATAGTCTTACATATATCTATAGCAATATTAGATTATTATACGAGCATTACAATGCACACCCAGCTTTGAAAGCACAACGCAGCCTGTAAGATCAACTTCATGATGCTGCCGTCACTACAATCTAATGAGCATCCATTCCATTATGGTATCATATTTTGACGCAACGATGCATTGCATCCACTCTAGTAAACAGTGAATCCACGTAGGCTGTTCAAAAAATTGCAAACAAACACACAAGAATCATGAGCAAACAGGTGGTTTCATATGATGATTTTGAACATATAGGAAACGTATTATGTTCTAGTACTCTACCACAGTTTGGAAAAAATAATGCAAAATCAATAAAATAAAAATAATATGATTAATATACCTTGCTTGGAATGGCTCTGATTCCGTTTCGGTATTTACAGTATATCCGAAGTCTCCTCGGCTTTTTGTTGTTTTTCTAGAGCTCGCTGGTATGTTTCTGAAATGGATACGAAAAGAATACTAGCAAGCAGGCAATTTTTTTCTATAGCTACATATCAAAAGAGCTTTCAGTGATAATTTAGAAATTATTAAAATCATATATAATAAAAGGCAAAAAATTGAAATGGTACTAGATTGCATTAAAAGTTAATATTGATCAGCAAGTCATTGGAAAAAAGTTAGTTTTAAGTATAAGCAGCTGAAAATTGAAATATACCTGTAGTCCAAATAATTAAAAAATAAACTAAAAAAATTAGAAACGCACATGACAAATACAGTAGAATTTGCTTATAGACACCTGAAGGAACCTTTGAAAAAGTGTCACTATAGGCAATGTCAAGAAAACAACTGAGGCGGTACACTGTTCAACTTTCGTGCACTTAACGCAATGCGGGAACTTGATAAACAAACAAAGTCAACGCATTGCGTTAAGTGCAACAAAAGCTGAGCAGTATACTGCCCCCGGTTGCAAACGGGACTTTGCAACAGATGTCTTTATAAGCGAAACGTCACTATATTATACTCGAAGTCACTATAAGTAAATTCCATTGTAATCAAGTATATACGACGCAGATTTAAGTTAAAAACAAGCACATGGATACAGTTTAGGTAAACTCACTAGCCTTTCCAAGAACTCAAACTTTAAACTTTTTCCAATTGTGTCCTGGACAATTTTCTTTTCTTATTAGAGAAAAAAGCATTTTCACCTCCTTTGATGCCCCAGACCATGCACATTCATCTTCTTCATTGAGCCATGTAGCTGGGGCTATTGCAATTTCTTTGGATTCGACAAACACCAAAATCACAAACATACCGTACCGGTACTTGTATATAATGAACTATTATATAAACTACTACCGCACAATACTCGTACAACAATTGTAAGTACTGAAAAGAAAAAAGGGTTAAAAAATACAGAACAACTATATACATATATAGTTTGCCAACATGTGGTCATTGATAGAATTACTTGAAAAAAAAATCAGGCAAATATATATAATTATTATTACAATCTTGCATCAGTAGTAAGATTGAAGCTTGGCTTAAATTAATTCCCACAATTTTGCTCAAAAACAATCTAGTCAAAATCAATCATTTCTAGTGATTTGAAGTAAATACATTTACATTGCAGACATTAAAAACGAGCTGATTACTTGACAGTAATTTTTTGCTACCACTACTAATCTGCAATTTTGCATCAATGAATAACTTACTAGCATTTTCAAAAATGGCACTTGAGAAAAACAACCAAATACTTAACAATTTTTTAACAAAAACATTCCTCTTAATAAGAACTATATTGTTACGGTCAAAATGCTTCTACCAAGAATGATTTAATTATTATGGTGCAACAAAGGCATTGCAACAAAGTGGTCACTGAAAGGCAATAATAAGCATTTGCCTTGAACATCACGCAATTCAACCACCTTCAGCTCGTCAGATAAGTTATCAACTTTGTGAATATTTAGCAGATTAGACTGAAATGGGTATTGAAAAAAGTCGTCAACGATTTCAAAAAATTTGTACACAATGTATATTGATGTATCTGAAACTACTATATCTTGAATAATGCAAAGTTTTTGATGTATGATTATGCAGTTAACACCAGTTTCAACCGAGAGAAAAACATTTTCACTGCAATACTGTTTATATTGTTGCTGGCTAATAGCAAAACCAGACCATATAGGCCCATCAACATGCTGCTTCTTTAAGCCAAAATTGGATGTGGAACCGCAGTCAGTAAAACAATTCTTTATTTGACCAACTGGGTTTTGTGGTTTTCGTACCATCTTTTTAAGTTGTCCCAGAAAATTTTCAAATGCAAAACACGAAACATTGTCCAATGAACCAAACTTCTGTGCATCTTGAACGATATGCAGGAGATTATGAACAGTATAAGTCATAACTTGCATGCCATATACAATTTCCATATTTTTAACGAAAATTATTAAAAGCTTTTCTATGTAATCATACCCCAATACTAAATGAGCAGAACTAAGTAAAACACGCATACACACAGAAAGCAAAAGAAAATGACGATACACTTTGTGTTTTAATTTTCCAAACAAAACTACAGGACCAGTATATAACAAAAACTGACGATATTCTGTAGCTTTCCACATTTTAACTTCTGAAAGCGACCGAGGTTTGCGGGAAAAGTCTCTAGGTATGTAATTCGACATTGACAAAAGAGCTGAAGATATTGAAGATACTGTAGTTGATGAAAGACGAGTGCTTAAAGGGCCTGACAGCCATAAAAAAAGAAGCTTTCTCACAACTCCAAGGCATACGAGATGCATATAATCTAATGGTACCTGACTAACCAAACCAATGTCCAGTTGGGTCGTCGACGATTATTAAAAGAAATATCAGTTTATTAAATTAAAAAATATCAGTTTATTAATGCATTTTATTAAAAGAAATATCAGTTCGAAGACTGGCATCAGTTTCTGGAAATATTAATCTGCCATCCCAATCACCTTCTTGAATGCATGGTTCGCATGAGCTGTAGCCATTGTGTCCCTTGATACACTTAAGAAAAGCTCGAGCAGGGACATCACAAATTATAGCTTCAACTTTCAGCTGAAAAAGTTTTCCCGAAATATTAATTCCATTAATGAAAAGTTGGTTAATCTCATCTAAAAATTTATGTAAATAGTCTGACGAAGAATTTGGTTTGCTTGTACCACAAATGATGCAATCACAAATAATCCGAATTTGCGAAATTCTTTAATCATTCCTATAATTGGCGACAACTGAGTATTTGAGCTCTTAAATAAAGCAATTCCATCTACACTAATTTGAAGAGAAAGAATATTTTGAGATTGAGCAATGACAATATTACGCATTTTTACAAACAACGATATTGAAGATTTAATGCCACTGTAATAAAATAATCCCCCTGCTTTTTGCAGAACTGATTTATAAACAGGAGTTTTCAGTAAAGTTCTAGCGTCTTTGGGAACATCAAGTTTTAAATTTTGTAAAATGACAAGTAATGCAGACAAAGCAACCAATGATATACTGTATTTTGTAGCCCAGTCAGCAATGGAATAACGTATACTCTCAGCATCGGAAGATGCAACTTCTTCATCACTACCAACATTTAAAGTTTCTTGGCCATTATCACCCAGAGATTCAATAATATCTTCAACATCAGCAATGTATTCCAGAGAACTCCGAATATTAATATTCACAGTTTGATCAGCGGCCAAATCGTCTTTTTTACAAGTTTATTGATTATCAAGCATAAATGAGTATTCATTACAAGCAGAAAATGAACTTGATTCAGTACGTTGCAGTTTATGAGTAAATGCCAAGTTTTCAACTTCAAACTGATTGCATTCTTCTAAAAAACGTACAGCATGCCATTTACGCCGTCTCTTCTCACTTTTAGAAGAACTACTGGTACCAGTGCTCATTTTTAAAATAATTATCTAATTCTAAAACACGCTGAAAAATCAAATGAAAAGTTTTGAAATGTGTTTTCTTCATATAAAGTAGGCTACTCATGCATCCTGGGAAAGAACTGGCATAACTATACAAACGTGCCGTTAAGTGTATCGGGTAACTTAATAGGCCTCCAACATTTACCAGTTTATTAACGATATTCCTGTGAAGCCTAATTTGTTCAATGATGATTTAATTTTGGAAGTGTCTATTTCACCGGAAATTTTGGTTACCGAACTTTGAAAATTATAGTTGCATAACCGTTTTTCGGTTCCCGTAATGCCATTCTCACAGCAGGGAAACCGCAGAGGAAGCTTCCGGTTATGCAACCACGATTTTCAAACTTTGGTAAACGGAAATTTCTGAAAATTTTCAGTGGATAGAAGCTTCCTTTAATTTTTCGACAATTTACCTACGGGTATATCTGTTGACACTGGTCTGCTATGACATCACACTAGTAACTGCAACTTGTCTATACTGACTGCTAACCACTGTTCCCTCTAAGATTTTAACTAGTGCGAATTTGCCCGAAAATCACTAAAAATTTGCCCAAACATTTAAAGAGTGTAATTCAAAGTTTGAAATAGGCCTAGTTTTTGTTTAAAATAAAAGTTTTTATGGTAAAACATTTTTATTTGACACAATAAACTTGAGCACTTTTAACTAATTTGCTTTTAAATCATTACAGCAATGTGCAAAAATTGAAAAATTTTGCCCAAAATTTATCATTTTTCTCAACTTTCGCACCTTAGAGGGAACACTGCAGCTAACCCAACAGTTTACCCAAAATTTGCATGAAAAGTATTTTTATAATGATTGCTGAAAGATCAAAGAGAATTTTTTTGGTTCAGATGTTTGCATCTAAACTATTTATTTCGTCCCCATTCACTTTAGTCGAGAAAGATTTCATCTATATAACTTACCACATTTACATAGATATGACAATTCCTGGTCATTAACATTTTACAAACACTTCTGCAGTTCACCTCTGAAATCAAGCAACATCAAAGTGTTGATGCTGCCTCTAACAACGGCGCGAAGGTTGGAAAGGACGTGTCACATGCTAGTCGTATCACGTGGGTATTAAACGCATGCGCGAATGTCCACGTGACTGATGTTGCCATTTATAAATAAGCGTTTGGACTATTTGTTTCTGAAAACCTGCTTTAGGGGTTGCAATTTTTTTGTTTCAATAGGCAACATAAAAAAAAGCTAAAAAAGGTGTAAATTATTAGCAAAAATTGCAAAATAAAATAACCAAAAACAGCCACCAAGTGGTTTAGTCTACTCGCTTTCCGGAATCCAAGATCCTGTATCAAAGCTCGCTAGTTTGCAATTTTTTTTATGAAGTCTTAACTCGTATGATTTCATCTCAGTTTTTTTTTAACACGTATGGCGTGTGGGCATGGCAGGTGCGAAAATTGCAGAGCAAATTCCTGGTAATACGCGGATAAAAAAAAAAAAAAAAAGAAACCGGTCATATCCAGCATACGAAAAGAATCAAGGAAGAAAAAACTAAGCTTCTATACGGACCTTCGGCCTTGTAAATAAGTGGGGACCTAGAGAAGTTTCTGAAAACATATCAGTTCCGCCATCCAAAATTTTCAATTAAATTACATTTTAAAAAATACATGGTTACAAATCATTTTACGCTTGCAAAAACAAGATAGAACGCAATTCTTGAAAAACTGGGCAAACCAATGCTGGACCCGCATTGGAAGTGTATAAGGTACGCTATCTTAAATCAAGCTGTTTTGAGCTTTATTTTCATTTCAAACTTGTTTTGCAACATTTTCCAGTTTTTTCAACATTTTCTAAATTTTAATTACAGAGAAATCTGAAGTGAAATTAAAAAAGAAACTGGGCAAACCTACGCTGGACCCATGTTGGAATCGTATAGGTTTACGCTATCTTAATTCAATCAAACTGTTTCGAACTTTTTCATTTCAAACTTAATTTGGAACAATTAATTTCCAGCTTTTTTAACATTTTCTACATTTTAAAAGCTTAGAAATCTGAAGTGAAATTTAAAAGAAAAACTGGGCAAACCTACGCTGGACCCACATTGGAATTGCATGGGCTACGCTATCTGAAGTCAAGCTGTTTCGAGCTTTACTTTCATTTCAAACTTGTTTCTAAACATTTTGCAGCTTTTTGAAGAATTTCTACTTTTTAAAAGATGAGAAATCTGAAGTGAAAGTTATATCATTGTCATTGGTAGTAGCGCATATAGTTCCCATGTGGGCCCCACCTGGCTTTTCACTAATTCATGGTAGGCCCATATTAATAAAGGAGTTTTATTTACTCTTTTTTTACATGATTTATCTAGTAAACATAACAGGATTTGTTTTTGCCACATATTTTTACTTTTTCATTGATAAAATGATTTTCTGGGCAACCTATCTAGGACCCATTAAAATTCAAACAAAAAAACCATGAAAAGCCCTAGGTATATTTTGTCAGAAGTAGATCCTGATTATACTCACTGCTTGCAAAATAGACCTAAAAACTATTTTGCCGTTACGACAAAATGGATACTGCCTTTTAGTGAAGCGTTTATATATATGCATTTTTTAACATACCGATACTGGTGCATGATTTAAAGCATTTCAATTTTGAACCTTAAGATGTTGTAGGTAATAGGTTTACAGTCTGATATGTGTCAGTGATGAGTGATGACCCTGTAGTACTGCGGTCTGGGATCACCATGTATTATACTAGTGCCATCTGTATAAAGCCAATACTTAAAACACTGTGTGATGCTTGATTTTGCTTGTATCCATTTCAAAGTTTAGAATATGACCATATTTCTATTTTAGTGCTGGGAATCTATTGATTAAATGAATAGCAATTTAATTGAACCAATATTTACTGAATCATTTGTTCCAAATTAACCCAATGTAACGATATGACTGTATTTTTTATGGTTTTGTTTAAAATGCTTTGTCTACAAAAAGGTTCTACCTAGACCGATGCGTTGTTTTCCGAAGTTATATTCGTGGGATTGTTTCATAGGGTTGCATTGTGAAGTCGTAATTGTCTACTGACGTAATTGTTTCGTGAATATTCTGGACAGATTTCTTCGTTACGCAATTTCACTGAGTCAAAATTTGTGCTTGTGACGTCACAATTGTGTTTACTGCGGTTTGGTGTGAATTTTTGCATGTCATATGATTTCTTTTGACGTCACAATCGTGTTTACCGTGGTTTGGTGTGAGTTTTGCATGTCATGTGATTTCTCTTCTTGTTTCTTTTTAAGAATGCCGTAGAACTTTCTTGAAACTGAATTTAGAGTATAAATAGGCGTGAATTGTTGAGCGTAATTATTCGAGTGTAGATTTGGTGAGCGCAGAGTAAGCAATATTACTGTATGCTAAAGGGTATGGCCCTTGTTGTATTGTGTCACTGAAGAGAGCAGTGGTGCTTGTGTTTATTGAAAAGTAGTACGGTGAGTACCGGAGCTAAGTGAGTTAAGTTGGGTCGATTATTATATTCGTTTGGTGAAGAAGGTCTTGGTTTTTTTGTGAAGTCAAATCTAAGAACGAATCAATTCCTACGGTTTGTCATACAATTCTTATCAATAGTCCTGTCAGTGAAGTAATACCATTTCCTATTTCGCGACACCCAAGCTCACAGAACATTCCTCAATACTTGCATAAACAAAGTTGATTTATGAATCAAAATTTATTGCATTGCTGGTAACACTTTTGTAAACTTTTCTTGAGTTAAATTAAGGCAGTGTTTATTTTGCCATTGGCGGCAAAATCTGATTGGCTAAAAATATAAATGTGTATACACAGGACTGTTGATTGGCTTGCATCCATACTCACGCCCGGTTTTGAGAAAATTAGCCAATCAGTATTTTGTCGTAAACGGCAAAATAGACACTTCCTTAGATTAATGTAGGAACTGCATTTACCTTTATTAAGTCTAAAGTTTGTTGTCAAAATCGTGGTAAAAAGACAATGTTTTGCATTAACTTACCAGTATGCTGTGTTCATCCAAGTAATACACAATCACAGATTTATAGTTTAAAAGATGCTGTAGACTACATTAGCGGAAACTGGATTAGTAGCATCAATACTAATAGTGTAGTTAGCGGTCAATTAATACAAAATCGACAGTAAGCATGTTTATCTTACTGCTGATGTTCTTCGACAGATGAACAATCCAAAACTCAACGGAAACATTTAGAGGAAAGACACAGAATTAAGAAACAAAAAATATGGTGATACCATCTAGAAATTCTGCCAAAACACGAAAGCATGGTCCTTGTGCGGTATCATGAACTTGTAAAAGATCATGTGAAGGCAGCTGAGTAAGTAGTTTTATATTTTATTTAAGATCAAGTTTAAGCACCAATATGGGCATTGGGCAGTGGCAAAGGACAGTTTTTACAACCTAGATAGCTGCTTAGTTGCCGAAGGATATGGGTAGAAATGTTAAATACTATGGAGAAATTGAATTGCCTAGTGTAAATTTTGAAATTGCTGGGTCAGCATGAAGAGCAGGAATTTTATTGAAGTTCCACGCATTTAGATTTTGAAATGTCAGTATTAGCTGTATGTTTACATTGTATTTTCTTACAAACAAAAATTTATTCAGCAATAACTGTTTTATACTGTCTCCAAAATGTTTTAACTATTTTAAATTGTCTATGATGTATCTTTCTTCGTAAAAATTTTCATTCGAGAGTAAGAAATTACAATTATTAAACATACAGAAAACATTGTTTTTTGCAGGTCATCAACTTAGTGATTCGCAATTGAAAAACCACCTTTGACGTGCTAGTTCGATTTATCAGTCATTAGCGAGGGCTGAGGAGAATAGAGTCGGAAGAAACTTTTAAAAACCTTTTGCCTGATTCCAATCATACCGTACGTTAGGAAGCTTCTAACAAACAAATCTAATCAATGTCTATAATAATATTACTGTGCAGTCTCGATAAGCGAGAGACAATCAGAGGCATGTTGGTCCAAAGGATATTGTTTCGTCATTGACAGAGACTATAGGCTAGTATTACGTCACCGACAGTGACTTTAGTGTTGTGCTGTTTATTTTCTAAATACAATGAGAGACAACAAAATGTGATTACAAAATCTACTCGCACAATCTAATGGTGACACTTCTATAAATCAACCACATTTTTGTAAATGCTTCAAAATTTCAACGACATTTTTTGTCTCCTGAGCTACATCCCTTGCAATTTTATGCTTCTTTCTGTGAAAGCTTCTACTACACAGTATAGTCCGACAACGAATAGATTGCATAGCCTCACCATCTGTCGGCCACTTAAAGGGTGGAAGAATTCAAGAATCTGCAAATCGCTTTTTCTCACTCGGCTTTTTCACCACATCGTAGGTTTACTGTTGAACTTCAAGCAAGGAAGCTTTGAATGCCATTATTGAGTCGCACCATATGACACGACTCTTAATCGAATTGCGAGTCTACCGGTATGCGGGCAAGAAAAACAAAATACCGTCGATGACTACTCTGGCAGACGCTGTTTCCGTTTTGCCATCTGGTTAGTTAACACTTAGTGATTAATTAATTGCTCTTTATCAAGCGAATCCAAAACAAGATCAATTTTTTTTCGTGAACGACTGCTTACAAGAATATCAAACGCCATCACTTGATTCGAAAAAATCAAAGCCCACTCATCCAAATCCATAAATTTTTGCCAACTTTGCAAGCAAAACTACGTTCAGCGTAGAATTATTTTTACGCTAATTTGAACGAAATCTATCTTGGCACGCTCAGCGTTCGCCAAAACTTACGCCAAATGTGAACGAGACTTAATTAATCATCGCTTGAGCCTCAATGTTGTGCATCGGAAGAACTGTCTTGTGGGATGCTTGAATATTAACGCCTCAGAACTTGATGGCTTTAAATCATCTTAATGGCCAGAGCCGTAGCAGCCGCCCCCCAAACCCCAAAATTGGGGGGGCCACACTGCCAAAAGGGGCCCCAAATTGTCTTGAAGGACCCGAAGTTGCATCAATTCAAAAACAAAGTTTTGCTTGGCGAATCGCGTTGAATGGGATTTTTTGCGCTCAGATTCTATATATTTCAGTTTTAAAATTTTTCGCTATCGTTTCCTTTCAAATAGCGTCATAAACTGCATAATGATGTCATAAACAATACACTGTGTGTAAGAGTGCGCGTAGGACTTGAAAAAGGAGGCCGGTGCAGAGTTGGGTGCAATCATTTTTCAAAGCTTAAATTCAAATTCATTCCTCTTGAAAAAATTAAATTCAAATTCATTAACACCTTGTGAGCAGATTTAAAATTTTATCTATTTATTTTTTATTTATTCGCAGTTTTATTCTCCTGTCACGAAAAAGCGACGGGGCGCTATACGAGCTCGCTTAGGAGTTGCCGACCATCGGTCTACCACACCTAGATGGGGTAATCCCGTTTAGTGCCTTTCCCAACAGCACAACAAGCGAACTTGCCGCTTGTTTCGCGCTATCCATTATGCTGAACGTCAACCAAAAAAGCTGTGAATACCAATTTTCAAGTCACTGGTTTGACCGTACCCGGAATTGAATCCCGGAGTCCACCAATCTAGAAGCAGATGCTCTATCCACTCGGCCATCCGATCGGTAAATTAAATTCAATCCTGCCCTATTTCTGTGTCAGCAACCATAATCTGACATCGAATACAAAAGTCCATTGAAAAAGGATTTGCTAGTTTGAAAACGTGTGCTTTTGAAATAGCGCAGGAATTGGACATTGGTCCGGTCTTCCTCAATCAAAAAGTAAAAAAAAAAGAGAATGAAAATAGAAAAAGAGAATGTTTAGTTACGATGCAAATCTATATCGTACAGCTTCTGAGGAAGAGATTCAAAGCAAACTTTTTAAAACAACTGGTGGACCAGGCTATTATGTCGATACTGGAAAGTTTTAAGCTGACATGTGATGTCGCTTCTGTCTTTGCATTGCTGTTTACACCCAGCAGCTTCGTGCATGAACAGCCATTGTCAGCAATATGATCTGGCAATACCGCACGCAGGTTCAGATTCTTTGCGACGGGTTCGATTCACGGCTGGAGTCTAATGCATTTGATATTTATATCAGATGGTTGCTGATTAGAACGACACAAGCTCGTTTGGCAGTCTCCCTTCAATACCGTTGAACTTTTAATTCAATAGTAATACCTGTAAGTGCTCGCTTGCCTTGCTTCTCGAGTTTACAAAATGCGTTGTTACTGTTACCAGTGCTGAACAAAGCTTCAGAAAACTGAAATTTATTAAAACGTTTATTACATCTAATATGGCAAACAGCAGACTATCTTTTTTCTTTCCATTTGTTGGCATTTTTATCCACCTATCACAGAAAGCAATGGGGTACTACACGAGCTCCCTTAGGAGTTGCCGGCCATCTGTCTACCTACCGCACTTAGATGGGGGAATCTCGTTAAGTGTTTTTCCCAACGGCACAAGCAAACTTGACGGCTTTCTTAACACTATCCCTTTAATGCTGAATGTCTAGTTGGAAAGCTGTGAATACCAATTTTTAAGTTATTGGTTTGACTTGACTAGTGATCAAACCCTCAGTCTATTCACTCCTTCAGGCTCAGAAGCACACGCTCTATCCACTCGGCCATCCGATTGGTTCTTCGCTGGCCATGTTGTCAATCGAAAGTTAATGCGCCCGATCTCCAGATTATGATGCTGTCAAAAGAACATCTGTGTACGAAAAAGTGCGCTCTAGCTAGACCGGAGGTTTTCAACCTATTGGCCATGGCCCAACAGTGGGCCTCAGAGCTTGACTAGAGAGCGACATCAGCATTCCCTAATCATGCCATCACGTTGACTTTGTACCTTTTAGCAAAAGTTATTGGGCCACCATCATATTTTATCATTTTAGTGGGCCATGAGCAGAAAAAGGTAGAAAAACCCTGAGCAAAACGATTTTAATGGAAAATGAATTGGGTGTAACAAACCTGTCTTAAAATTACACCTTTTATTTTTACACAGTGATAACGCGTTATATGTTTTAATTTTACCACAGTATTCGCATTGTGGTGAGAAACTGAGTTGTTACCCCTGGAAAAACCTAAAACAATTCATATCGAAAGCTAAGTATTGGGGACTTGAAAGGGTTTTTGGGGGGGGCCCAAAGTTGAGCTGCTACGGCACTGTTAATGGCTTTTAAATCACCACAAGATGTATCATTGAAGCATAGTGGAAGGAATACCATCGTCCTTCGCATAAATGCTTCTGAAGGAAATCGGTGGTCTATAACATGTCGTAAGAAAGCCGGCATGTGAAAGTTAGCACAGGAGCAACTGCTTTCGACTTTATATATGAATTTACTTTTCAGCTGCTGTGTAACGTACTCTCGACAAGAGTCATTCTTCCACCCTCAACTATTGCTTCAATCTAAAACTGTTTCTTTAGATGGAAAACTGCCTGAAAACACCGTGTAACACAATTTTTTGTTCCCGGGTTCTAATTGATATGTTCTGATTGGTTTCACCCTAAAACTACGAAATATAATTGCTTGGCATGTTGCCTAACAGCTGACCTCACACTATAGCAGATAAAATATTTGGTGCAATAGGCCGGTTATTTTGTACACGAAATGACACACAAAGTACAAGATCTTAGCACATGAAAATAAAAGTAGCAGCACACTATGTGTAGATGGGGTGCGGAGAGGAGGTAGTGAAGAAACCCAAACTGAGATTACACTTGTGCAATATCAAGCACTAGTAATAATAATGAAAATTAACTCAATGGAAGGTCATTAACGTCGAATCTAAGATTTCAAGTTATGTTCTGGTGTTAAAAATAATATTCTGCATCAAAATATCCACGTAGCACAGACCATGGTTCTGATGTGAAATACTATACACAGTTTAGTTAAAAGTGTCCTGTTTTCCGGCTTTTTCGTCTGTACTCCAAATCACTTTCCCGAATCAATCTCCAAATGTAATCTCCCATCATGTTTTCGTTATATTGTCCTTGATATCGGCTCTCAAAATTTTTAATGTCCTGATGAAGCCGTTCACCTTAATCTTCAGAATATGCACCCAAGTTTTTCTTTAAACTCATCTAAATGGGCATTGATATTCTACATCTCATGTTACCATATGAATTTACCAAGTTGTCAACAAGCTCGGCATAGTTGTCCTTTTTGTTTTTCAGCAGCAAAACGTATTCAAGCATCCTTTTCAACAGCACTTAGTGTTTCGAGAAACTCATCAGACTTAAGAAACAATTTTACTTGGGGTACAAATACCACTTTTAACTTTGGCCTCTGAAAGTTTGGGAAACAGGTTCTGGAGATACTTAAGAGCAGCACCATCTTTGTCCAACGCTTTTACGAATTGTTTTATTAGACCAAGTTTAATGTGAAGAGTCGGCAACGAACTTTCTTTGGGTTAATTAGTGGAATATTTTTGACATTTTTCTCTCCAACAACAAATTCCTCACGTTCTGGCCATACTTGCTTTTGATAGTGGGCTTTGGTAGCTCTGCTAGCCCAAAGACAAAAGTTGCAGAGATATTTCGAAACACCCCCCTGCATTCCCATCGAAAAAGCTGTCATGTTAAAATCACCAATAACTTCCCAGCTATACTGGTCATATTTCAATGCGTTCAGCACAGTTTTTACATTTTCGTAAGTTTCTTTAAGATGGACTGAATGAGTAAGAGGAAGATATGGGTATTTGTTGCCATTATGGAGTAGAACTGCCTTGAGACTCTTTGATGAACTGTCAATGAGAAGACGCCATTCACTAGGGATGCAAGCAATTCCAACTGAGTAAAAAAGCCCACTAACATTGTTGCAAAAGCAAATTGCATTTTGCATGGTGAAAAAACTAAAAAAGCTTTGGTGCCGCTTACGTTGCTCAGTAATTTGAACAGAGTCATCAAGCAAATTCCACTGTTTAAGTCGTGACGTTAACAGCTCTGCATTAGATTTGGTCAAACCGAGATCTCTGATCAAATCAGTGAGATCTTCCTGGTTGAAACAATAAGGCCTTTTCTCTTCTAAGTTAAAATTTAGGACATAATCATCAATTGTTATATCATCCTCATCAATAGTGGATTCATCAGCTGAGATGCGGTCTTGAGAACGAGTAGGAATGGGTACTGGCAGTTGATCAGAATGTGGCACAGGAGCAATGGAGGAAGAAATACTGAAATAAACAATTGCAGGAGCGTTCTTTCCAGTTCGACGTTTAGACGGATCAACCATACAAAAGTAGCAATCATTTGTGTGGTTACTTGGTTCACGCCGTATTTTTGGAATAGCAGATTTCATTGCTCTTTTTTCTCCTCGATACAACCCTGAAAAGAAATACTGTTGTCACGAGTTAAGTCTCAGCTTTTTATCATAAACAGTACACACACAACAGTTCAAACTTAATAACAGAATATTAACAAGATTTACCTTCCAGAGTTTTTTGCAGTAGTCACAAGCAAAATGTAGAGCCCAAGTCCTGTCTTGGTCTCCAACAAACATACTAAAATAAGAATTATAAGCTTCACACATCTTTGCAGATGCTAGAACAGAGTGTTTCCTTGCTCTGGTCTTGATAAATTCTCCACATATGAAACAAAATGCATCGGGAGAATGCTTGCAGCTATTCCTCTTGCACTTTTTCAACAACAAATACCAGGCAGGTGATAACTATTTTCAAGAAATAAGCTTAATAATAAAAGTATGTAATGGTAAAAACTAACTTGCAAACAAACAGCAATTAAAAACGTACGGTACTGCGCACAACCGTTACTAAAAAGTGGATGCAACAACTTCCCATATGCTATTTAAATACTTATGGGCTGCTATATCTCAATGTATATTGTGTGATTGCAAAATTTCGCTCTATTAACTACAAAGGCAAAGTTTAGATCACGTTATTTTTATTTGTGTTAGTTTCTAGGTATAACCAATTGCGAAATATCAATTAGAACCCGGGAACAAACAAAAAAAATTTTTTTTTACGCAAGGTAATTAATCCACCTAATCACTATTCTACCAGACTAACACTTGTTCTTATAAGTATAGACGCGTTTCGAGCTTATTAGCTGTTATCAGTACCCCATAATAACCAACATGACGCTAGCCGTGAATGGTTAGCCTAGCAACAGCACAACTATTTATCGGACTCCGTAAGCTGATGTTCATTATGAAGTTATAAGAGTTGTATTTCGCCAACATAGATACTTAGCCAACGCTCACTTGATCTTTGACTTCAACAGTTTTAGATTGAAGCAATAGTTGAGGGTGGAAGATTTGACCGATCAGATGGCCGAGTGGTACAGAACATCTGCTTCTGGATCGGTAGATTTAGGGTTCGATTCCGAGTCGGGTCAAACCAATGACTTAAAAATTGGTATTCACAGCTTCCCTGCTTGACGTTCAGCATTTAAGGGACTGTGTGGAGAAAGCCGGCAAGTTTACTTGTTGTGCCGTTGGGAAAGGCACTTAACGGAATTCCCCCATCTTAGTGTGGTAGACAGATGGCCGGCAACTCCTAAGCGAGCTCGTACAGCGCTTCGTCGCTTTCTCGTGACAGGAGGATAAACATGCCTACAATAATAGAAGAGTGATTCTTGTCAAGAGTACGTTGCGCACCTGAAGAGACTAAATTCATATAAAGTCGAAAGCAGTTGCTCCTGTGCTAACTTTCACATGCAGGCTTTCTTACGACATGTTGTAAACCACCGATTTCCTTCAGAAGCATTTATGCGAAGGACGATGGCATTCCTTCCACTAGTATTAGACTTCTATGCTTCAATGATACGTCTTATGGTGATTTAAAAGCCATCAAGATATTGTTTCTGAGGCGTTAATATTCAAGCCTCCCACAAGTTCTTCCAATGCACAGCATTGAGGCTCAAGCGATGATCAATTAAAGGTTGAATCCTAACGGTGAGTTGCCATTGCGTTTCCGCGGTCCACTGCGAAGAAGATACCTTGGAAAGATTCTGAGATGATATTGAAAAATTGGAGAACGACAACCTATCTCTCCCATTTTCACGTGGGGAAGGATTGGTAGATTACATCGTGTGGTTTGGCTGCTTCTCATCGCACTGTAGTATTAAAGTGCCTACTGCAAGGAGCTCAATTTGGAACTACGAAGCATCGCACAACCTGATTTGAAGTCAAAGATCAAGTCAAGGTTGGTTAACTATCAATGTTGGCAAAATCCAACTCTTATGACTTCATAATGAACATCAGCTTACGGAGTCCGATAAATAGTCGTGCTGTTGCTAGCCTAACCATTTTGGCTGGTGTCGTGTTGGTTATTATGATGTGCTGATGAGAGCTAATGAGCTCGAAACGCGTCTATACAATACATATAAGAACAAGTGTTGGTCTGGTAGAATAGTGGTCAGGTGGATTAATTATCATGCAGTTTTCCATCTGAAGAAACAGTTTTAGATTGAAGCAATAGTTGAGGGTGTACTTTAGTCAAAAAATGCGTTTACGTGCACCCCAAGGATATATTTTTTTCACGCACATAGCGATGTTTAGCCTAGTCTGAAGTTTCCGGCTAGGGTGGCCCCCATCTCCAAATTCCGGTCCATTGACGTCATAATGACGTTATTTCTACAAAAGTTTCCAATATTTTCTTTACTTAGTGACATTCACTTATTCGACTGCTGTGTCGCTTGTGGATTGGTTTTGTGGCTGAAACTCGGGTCAAATAACAAGTAAGACTCGGACAATCTACGGATGAAATTATGACGTATAGTAAGTTAATGACGTCATAACCAGGGGCGTGCGCAAAAATTTGAAAAGAGGGGACAGCAATTTCCTGTTTCCGTTTCCACTGAAAATATCGGTGGTGAAGACCTAAAAGAAAAGGTCTTCACGTTTTTCGACGTCCAATTTACCCCCCAAAATCAAGTGAAGACCAAAAAAAGGTCTTCACGTCTTTCCTTGTCCAGTTTACCCCCCAAAATCAAGTGAAAAGCAAGAAACAGGTCTTCACGTCTTTCGACGTCCAATTTACCCCCCACAATCAAGTGAAGACTAAAAAGAAGAAAAAAAGGAAAAAGGTCTTCACGTCTTTTGTCGTTCAATTTACCCCCAAAAATCCAGTGAATACCAAAAAAAAAAAAAGGTCATCGCGTTCTCAGATGTCCTGGTTCCACTATTCCGCTGACTGGAGATATACATCAGGTTATATTTCAACTGGGGGGAGCTGCGACCCCAGTGAGCCCCCCCCCCGTGCATACGCTCCTGACACAATTAGCGATAATTGCAAAGCAAAATTGTTTTTTTTGGAGCGGTATCTCGTTAAGATTACTTTACTTGGTCACTGCTATATATTTAGCAATGACGTCATCACTGATGCTAATAAAGGTCAGATTTTTTCATGTGGAGGTCACACGCAATAAACACGTGATGAACGATGACGTCACAACTCGATGACGTCATATTGCAATGGCGATAATGCAAAATTTAAAATTGCTATTGGCGTACTGATTTATGAAATCATAAATTGTGTCAGCCTTGTTTTCCTTCTGAATGGTGTCGTAGAAACCTTTCACTTCAATAAACTTTTGGTCATAAGTTTTCAATTTTTTGAAATTCGCAAAGTAGAGTACTCAACCTACGTGACAAAACAGGTTCGATTTGCCGAATTCGTTGCAAATATTGGTCCCGAGTTTTCATCCGTCCTTGCTTACATGGTACAAGTATTGGGAGCCTCACTACCGAAGACCATAGCTTCTTTCCAAAACGTGCACCTGAGATTTTGCGTGATGGACATGTTGCATCACGTTGTCAAAGCCAAGGCGAATATCCAGGCAAATTTATTTTTGAGACTTCAACAATAAATTCATCACCTTTGATAACTTTAACATATTTTAATGCAAATAAAATAATTTTTATCTCTCTACTTCAAGTTAGCAAGCAAATGACTTTCACCGGTTCTGCAAAGTTAGTGCGACGCATTTCATTTATTATGGGGTGCCATATGTAAAAGCCTACATTTACACATTTTAGGACAAAAAACAGCACTAAATGAAATGCATTTATCCCCATTCGCAAATGTATTTGCCATTTGATATGCATTTGGTAAAAAATAACAACATTTAGCTAAATGTAAAACATTTGTATTGTCTTACAAATGTATTTGATTTAACAACATTTATTTGGTAAATGAAATGCATTTGTAATGTTTTACAAATGCATTTCATTTGCGACGTTTTTTTTTTTGCAAATCAAATGCATTTATTTTATTGCATAAATGTATTTGATTTAACAAATGTATTTACAAAAACAAATGCATTTATTTTGTTCACAAATGCATTTCATTAAATGTTTTTTTCGTTAATGAAATGCATTTATGTTATTGCACAAATGTATTTCATTTAACAAATGCATTTGTTTAATTTCACAAATGTATTTGATTTAACAAATGTATTTGCTAAAATAAATGCATTTGTTTTGTGCACAAATGCATTTGCCACTGAAGCGTATCATTTTAAAGCTAACGTCCTGGCGGTTAAAGTTGTAGCTACTGTGCCTATGTTTTCTGGAAACCGTAAAATAACGTGGTCTTTTGACCGAAATAGCTAAGAGGGAGTTTGGTAATTGCTGGGTTTTCTGAGTTGAAAAATGCAATGGAGATGGTTAGAGTAGGTAAAGTTGTAGCTAGTAAAATAATTGTTGCGCTCTGAACTAGGCCTAAGAAGATTGATGTTTGTTTTCTCAGGTAGATCAGTAGATGGTAGGTTACAGCGGGTAATGTCTAGCATCAGCCCCCACACTTTTTCTGTCTGCCAACCTCAATCTAACCAATGGCCTTAACCTAGCCTATAACCTGACCCTAACCAAATCTAACCCTAACCGAACCCTTTGGAACTTGTTGACGGTGCGCCGAAGATGCGCATCGCCCCGTCCTGAAAAGGACGTTTGCCGCTGTCCAGCTTGAACATCGTTAGGTGTCTCGCCGTTAAGGCAGATTCGGTTTCTGTCAGCCAGATTAAATAGCGTAGACAGAGTAACGCTCCGGGCTACGGGAAAGCATCTGCCATCCGGAGCATCTGCCATCTGGGTGCCTGCGTCCCACTCCATCGGTCTACCTTCCGGTTCTTTCAGGCATCCAGCCAGCTGAGCTTCGCCGCCAAGGAGCGACACTCTCCCTAGCCAACCGCAGCTCCCTGGACCCTGACCACATTTTACATGGCCAGTTTCATGAGTCACAGGACGTATGTAGGGAGAGATTGAAATCTAGACGCTCACTTGTACCTGCTGCTCGGAAATTACTAGACAGTCTTTCTGAGATGGATGTCCGTGCAGCCGAGTGGACGAACACGAAATGGGAAATGGAGTACTCTGCCAACGCATTGTCACTCCACGCTTTCATTCCCAAGGCTAGCTCCAGACCCTTGGGTATTGGTCTGCCCAGGGCAGCCTGGGTCAAGCTCAACCGTCTGCGTTCTGGTGTTGGACGTTTCTGTTCGTCCATGTACAAATGGGGTCTCGCTCCTCTAGCGAATTGTGAGTGTGGTGCCAGTGAACAAACCGCAGATCACATCATCTCACAGTGTCCCATACATCGAGCACCCCGAGGTATGTTTGGTCTAATGGTTTTGGATGACGAAACAAGATGCTGGCTGAAGTCCCTTACAGTCAGCATCTGACCCAAGCAGTTTGGTGGCCAGGGTGGTAAAAGGATAAACCCTCGGCCTTGGTCCTCCCATCTGTCTTGGAAGAGATGCCCCGCCAAACGACGACGACGACGACCGAACCCTGACTAAATGTAACTCTAACCGAACCTAATCCTTACCAAACCTAACCCTAACCAAACCTGGGGGCTGATACTAGACATTACCCGCTGTAGCCTCCCATCTACTGATCTACCTGAGAAAACAAACATCAATCTCCTTAGGCCTAGTTCAAAGCGCAACAATTATTTTACCAGCTACAACTTTACCTACTCTTACCATCTCCGTTACATTTTTCAACTCAGAAAACCCAGCAATTACCAACGGTCCTATTCCGAAACCTCTTACCTACTTCAGTCAAAAAACCACATTATTTTACGGTTTCCAGAAAACATAGGCACAGTAGCAGCACGTGAGATGAAAACCGCCAGGACGTTAGCTTTAAAATGATACGCTTCAGTGGCAAATGCATTTGTGCATAAAACAAATGCATTTATTTTAGCAAATACATTTGTTAAATCAAATACATTTGTGAAATTAAACAAATGCATTTGTTAAATGAAATACATTTGTGCAATAACATAAATGCATTTCATTAACGAAAAAAACATTTAATGAAATGCATTTGTGAACAAAATAAATGCATTTGTTTTTGTAAATACATTTGTTAAATCAAATACATTTATGCAATAAAATAAATGCATTTGATTTGCAAAAAAAAACGTCGCAAATGAAATGCATTTGTAAAACATTACAAATGCATTTCATTTACCAAATAAATGTTGTTAAATCAAATACATTTGTAAGACAATACAAATGTTTTACATTTAGCTAAATGTTGTTATTTTTTACCAAATGCATATCAAATGGCAAATACATTTGCGAATGGGGATAAATGCATTTCATTTAGTGCTGTTTTTTGTCCTAAAATGTGTAAATGTAGGCTTTTACATATGGCACCCCATAATTTATTGCTTGCTACACGGTCAGTTTTCTCCAAAGTTCTCTACAATTTGTCGGCAAAGTGGCCGAGCCGTACCACGCATGAGCAACAGATCATTCGTGACGGGTTCGACTCACGCTTGGTGCCGATCGCATTTGAAACGTATTTCTGTAGAGGCTGTTGACTCAAAAAGCAAAAGCACATTTCGCCATTTCTTTTGATGCATTATTTTATTTTCTGTCCAGTGCTTGGCAAATAACCCCAGTTACATATTATTTATGTATATTTTAATTCAGCTTTAGCGTCAGCAGATCACCAAGGGTTATTATTGATGTACTGATTTTTAAAAGCTTGAAATTTAGACATGTTTTCGTTAATTGGTTTAGCTGTAGCTGTCCTTTAAGGCAGCAATTTTCAACCTTTTTAAGCGGGCCAATTTTATTCAGAATCGCCGGTCGTAGGCCATGCACAGATAGTAATTGCAATGACTACAACTTCAACATTCAAAAAGCTTGCAAAGAGTCGTTGTAGTTAAAGGTCCACTTGCAGTTGAAGTTATGTCATCCAAATTCATTTTGAGTTTAAACCCTGCTTTCCACCTGCCAGTTTGCGCAGAGGTAACAACATCTATATCGGTGCGAGAGGTCTGATTCGATCCTCGGGCCGGTCAAATGGGACACAGTGGCGCCAAAGGCTCACCACTCATGCGATGGTTCTTCGGATTTTGAAGCTTTGTTGCCTTTATATAACTGCGCTGGACCACGGAGATGAGTCCTGCCAAATTGACTGCGAGTATAATTAGGATTTGATTTGAGCCTGCTTTTCTTTACTAGATGTTAGTTTAGTTGGCAAAGAAAACAAGCAAATTCATTGTAGACGATTGAAAATTGCGACATAAATAAGCCTCTAGCTTTGGAATTGCCACTGAACGCTTACAAGGCCTGCATAAGTAGGCCGTGTTGTTTTGGACATTTTTGGCTGTGGGGGCGAAACAATACGAGTAGCGTGCTACAGAAACAGAGTTTTTCACGCACGCACAGCCTATACGGAGGTTATGGTTTGAAGTACCGTTGTAGGACGATGAAGATCTCAAATTTATCGACATGCTGGCATGACATTTCAGATATGAATAAAATACTCTTTTGATTTCGAGAAGTGTTCGTGGGCCACCAAAAAGTGTCTCGCTGGCCACAAAAGAACCACGAGTTGAAAACCCATGCTTTACAGTTTGTCACAAAAACACATTTGCAGTAAAAAAACATTTTCTTTCAACTGGATGAAGATTTTTGTAGAAATGTTGTCGCATTGATTTTTGAAAGATATTCGCAAATTTTGAAACATTCAAATTCTATTAAACATAGAAATGTGTCCCGTTTTTAATTAAGTTATTATTATTAAAAATATTTCCAGTTTGGCGATTTCAGAAGATATAATTTCCTAAGCCATGTCATAGCTATAAGTGTGTGAGATTCGCGTTAACGTGGTGAGCCCTGGTATTCGACATATTTTTTTCAGAAAAAGACAGAAAATGCCGACAGCTACCTTGCGGACGTCCTGAATAATAAAAAAGCAAAGGTCATCGCCGGAACGTAGCTAAAAATCCTACTCCCACCTTTGTCGTAAGGGTTAGTGTCTTTTACTTCCTCACCGTCAACACAAGAATATTATACAAAACTAATATTCAGTATAATTGGACAGCGATACACGAGAAAAGGGAAGAAGCAACAAAGCGATAAACGTTGTAACATGCAAGAGGAGAGTGGAAGGCCAAGAAAGTAACGTGAGAAACATCGTTGCACCACCCGACGATAGAGATTTATCAAATAAAGAAAAGGAGCACTCACACACATGCAGTACAATTAAATCATCTATCCTGCAGACCTACGTAAATTGCAGCGGTCTCAATTGGGGGCGCTTGCACCCCCAAGGGGTGCGAGAAGGGACTTCTTGGGGTACAGGCTTTTTCCCAATTGAAGCTGTAATCAATCATACCAACCCACTATTACAAACGCTTCATTTGTTTGTTTACATTCTCACATACGTTTTGCTTATTCTTATTGATTGAATTCTTGGTTTAATTCTTCTTTTGGGACTTTTGCAACTATTAATATCAACTACAACGATAATTTAAAAAAAAATTAAATTAATTAGGTAAAGGGTACAAAAACGATTTTCCTTGCGAAAGGGGAGCGTGCTTCAAAATGAATTGAGGAACGCTGTTACATAGTATTTTATATTGCGTGTATGGAATGTTTTACGAAAATAATACGTGCTAACGTAGCCATCAGAAGGCTGTAGCAGTTGCAAGAGGCAGCAACAACCTTTTAGCCGGAACCTCAAAGGCCTTCCATTGTCTAGCTCAAGATGTTTTAATCAACAATCTGGCTGCTTGCGTCAGGAGCATTATCCGTAATATTGCCTTTGAGTTTTCAGCAAGTAGGTTGTTGTTGCCTCTTGCAACTGCTACAGCCTACTGATGGGTGTTTTTGCACGTTATATTTTTCTCGTAAAACATTCCACAGATGATATAATACTATATTCATGCGTCTGCGGGATAGATCTACTCCTCGTCAGAGAAAGGAGCGCACGATCGAGTAGGATTTTTAGCAACGTTTCGGGAATGACCTTACTTTTTTATTATTCAGAACGTCCACAAGGTAGCTGACTGCAATTTCTGACTCTTGCTGGAAAAAAATATGTCGATTACCTGCATAGCCTCACCACGTTAACGCGAATCTCACAGACTTATAGCTATTACATGGCTTTTTGGCTTAGGAAATCATCTCTTCTGAAATCGCAAATAAACTGGAAATATTTTTAATAATAATAATTAAAATAGGGGCATGTTTCTAGATTTAATAGAATGTGAATGCTTCAGAGTTTGCGAATATCTTTAAAAAACCAATGCGACAAGATTTCTACGAAAATCTTCATCCTGATGGTAGAAATATTTCTCTACTGCAAACACAAACGGGGAAAGTTTTGTTAGCATAACCAGAAAAGTGCTCAATGTACCTTCTGGGTTCAGAGCTAATTAACAAATAAACAAATGGCAAAATAACCCTACAAACTGTTTTGCGCTATGCGCTCTTCAGGGCTTTTTATTCAAATAAAATATGGTTATGCTAACAACCCTTTCCCCGTTTGTGTTGATAACGCTCCATGCACATTTGCTTGTTGAGCACTCTAGTTTGTATAACCAAACACTTGGCTACGAAATGGAGATGGAAAGGATTAATCTCGGATACTCTCTGAAAAATATTCTTATTCCCAGCAACCAGACACATCTTAAGAACATAGCAGAGAAAGTGGAAAGCTTTGTGAACTGATTAAGATGGAAGGTGTTCTATTTCTTGAAAATAAAAATCAGGAGGGTAATAATAACGACGGTTTTGAAACTTTTGGATATAAAACCGAAAATGCAGCTCCGCAAAATGAATACCTAAAACCTTTTGAGAATGATTTATACAACTTGCTCAAAAACATTGAATTTCGAAGCCCAGATTTCTTACGGCGGCAGATCAAATTTCAACAAAAGTTGAAAGAAGATATGAACTTAATCAACGCTTGTCCAGATGTGTTTGTCCCTGCAGACAAAACTACTAATTTGTACGAAGTTAGCAAAGCAAATTACTAAAAATTGCTAACCGACAGCATAACCTCTCAATGCAAAAAAGCTGACCCAAATATCAGAGATATAGGCTCGCAAATATTGTACAATGGTAATTATAAATTCGTAAGCTGCTCTAAAAGCGTAGTGAAATCGCTAAATAATTGCTCAGAAGAAACAAAGTAACGATGTGAAAAAACAAATTAAAACTTACGTTGGTGGACAAAAGTTTATAATTACGCTTGCAAGGATTATGATACTTTGAAGTTCCGCAATTTAAATTTGTTTCTGTGTCGGCATTTGGAAATAATTTTGGAACGTGTATTACGCATCGTATCGTTATTTCCCATCAAAATAGCATTTTTTTCAGAATGGCATAGATGACATCTGCCGCTGCCACAGCGGGAAGGGGTGGATTTTGAGTGTGCGCTCTATTCAAAGTGTGGTTGGTATCCATTGTTGATTGAATTCCAGTAAAATTTTGAAAGTTCTGTCGAATTTGCTTTTCTGGCGTTACGAAATGAGTGTGTATGATTATTGTATCTGGCCTTGAAATGTGGTTCACAACAACCGAAGTATGTTTTTGCGTTACTGGTATCAGCAATTGCAGTTGAGTTGGAGGCTGTTGACGTGGGACTCGACGCGAGAGGGGTTTGCTTGACGTTTGCTTTATATACAATCGCGCTGATATTGCAATTGCCGTTAAGTGGACAATTTTCTTTATTTCTGCAGTTGTATGGCATTTCCTGTACAGGTTGGCTTTCTGCTAAAATCTTGTTATTGTGGCCGGAGATGATGTTTTTCATGTTAGGCATGCAGCTGTAGCTGATTTTGATGTTGTTCTTGTTTAAAACTTTGTTCAATTTGTGATTTTTGGGAAAGTGCTTAATGATAAGCTGGGTAAATTGCTTACCAATATTGGTTTTGATGTGATTACTGTAAGGGGGGTTGAACCATATGATGTTTCTAGTCCTGTTGTTTTTCGGTTTCGGCATGCGTGGGGGTGAAAAATTCAAAGCTGATTGATTGCCGCTATTTTTCAAAGCTTCTTCGTATAATGGCTTTGCTTTGTTAAATTCATCGCTGTTGCAGGATATATTTGACACCCGTTTTTCGATCATAGCCGGTAGTTGCTTTAAGATGATGAGATGGTTTGATTGAGAATGAATGTAGAGTGGGCGATTGCTATTTTTTCGATATGGCCAATATTTTTCTAGTTTCAGATTCAAAGCAATATCGAGGAAATCAGTTCGTTGAAACTCTGGCTCTACTGTGATGCGGAGATTGAATTTCTTAAAGATGTCAATAAGTTTTTTCCATAAGAAGTCTGCGTCTCGTTTAGACAATTTGTGTAAAAGTTAGGTATTTCGAATGTAATCTATTCTCTTTAGCGCCGTGAGACTTTTCAGATTGGTTTAAACTTGAAGGCCAATGATAGTGTTCAGTGGCGTAGCGAGAAATTTTAAAAGGGGGAAGCCATAATTTCCACACTTTTTGCAAGAGTATTTTTTTCGGCGAAACAAATTTGAAGCTGATTGAAAAGCAAGAAAGTTTCAAGGGGGGTCCGGAAGCATGCTCTCTCGGAAAATTTTTGAAAATTTACATGCTCTAATGGTTATTTTAGTGCGTTTTGAAGAATTTTCAGGCAAATTTTGTTCAAATTGTTTGACCCTAATCTGAGTGCTTCGCAAAATATGATGCACTTTGTTCGCACATTTTCGATTATGCGTGCTCAAGGCATAAGGCTTATCGCTATCGAAGAGGTTCGAAATTATGGAAAAATTGTATACATTCAAAACAACTTTGAAAATGGCTGGTAGAGGATGCATACCCCTCATCCTACCCCCCTAGATCCGCCCCTTGCCATAAGCTACAGAAACCATCAAAAGAGTATGGCATATTTTAGTTACTTGGCACAATTAATTTTGTTCTTGTTTACTAAAAGGCAGAGTCAAAAGGAGGGGGGCATGGCCCAATGCCCCCCTAAATACGCTACTGGTAGTGTTGCAAATGTTAAAGGGGATATTGCACAAGTGAGCTTTTCGATAATCTGGTTACCCATTTCCATACTTCGTTTTACTAAAACGTTTTCTGGGACTTAAACGTTAATGCCTACCTCACTTTTGTTTGTGCAACAGCCAAGAAATTCTATAAACAAAGATGAAATCTTTGAAACTGTTGTGAACTGTATTACGTTATGGCTGTTAAGATTTTTTTCCATAACGTTCAAGTTCTTCAGTTTCAACCATCCCTCTTGCAAATTTTTTACTGCGTTGCTTAAATTTCTAACAGTCAATGTTTTAGCCTATAATCTTTAGTGTACGCGTATTTGCTCAGCTACCGACCTATCTGAAAATAGCGTATCTAATAATATTTAGGTCAATCTATGCAACAAAAAAAAAAGTAGTTCCACCAAGCACCAAGTGCCTTTTCCTGACAACAGTAAAAGCGAGCTTGTCGGTTTGTTCTCCACACTGTTCGTTTATACTGAGCCTGTATAAGGTTAGATTAATTCTGTGATTCTCAAACTCAGTGATTCTCAAATTCAGTGATTCTCAAAAGCAGTGATTCTCAAACATTTTTTTTCTACCGCTTCCTTTTGAATATTGGAGACTTTCATCACCCCTTAATCAGGAAACAAGTTGCAAGAAGGGCGCATGCCGTACGTAGACATTTTTTGAGATGGGGTTGCGTAAGTGCGAAGACACGTTTTGCTTAGTGAGTTTAGTATCTTATAAATTAAGATAGAACAAGCGACTAAGTTTGTTGGAGCACAAACGCATATCACGCGCGTTAGGAGTTAGGATAAATCTCATGACGGTACTGACAGATAGCGAATAAGCTTCGAAGACGGGAAGAGCTGCTGCAATAGACGGTCATAATCAGCAACGGTTAATTTGAAACATTATAAGCGCTCTTCAAGTTGATACGAGGAAATGTAATATCAGTATCAAGAATGTAGTATGCTAGTAATGTAGGCCTCAGGCCAGTAATGTTAAATTTAGAATGTGGGCCTCTTCCGCTAGCTGATAATAAGGTCTGCATCTAGAATACCATCGAATTTACAAGAAAAACTACATATTTATTTTATGTTTTTGCATCTTTTAAGGAGATTCGCTTGAGAAACAAGCTCATGTATTGCAGAGAGTTAAGTCGGTGGAATAAATAGAAAAAGCATATTTACGAGTCAAAGTCGAAAAAATCAATTTTGAAATCTGCAAAAAAGACGTCTTGACGTCGTGACTGCACTCACTGCATGCCCCTTTTTGATAAAAAACATGTGCTAAAATGAGTGTTTTTTTATGTGAAAACCGTAAAAATTCGTTAGCGGCTGGGGGTTACGCCCCCAGACCTCCTTGACCTCCAGAGGCTGGGGGTTTCACCCCCGGACCTCGGTTGTGCCCCCTCTTTCTTGGGGGCGACACTGAATAGAAACAGTTTTTGACAATTTTTTAGTGGCAGCATTTGTTGTCGATTAATTTTAATTCGTTTACTGTTTCGTTTTTCAAGAGTAGGCTTACATAATTTTTTATTTGCGAACAGTCTTCATTTTGTAGCTCAAATAATGATTGCGGTGTTAACCGCGCTGGGTATAGAGTTTTACTTAAACTTACCGTGTTGGTTCTAAATCATAACTTACTTTCTTAAGTTTTGTTTTAAAATTGTCCCCCCTCGAATCAATTTTCTGGCTACACCTCTGGCTCAGAGTTGTCAACGGGCCGAAGATGTTGAGTCCAACCCGAACCCGCGAGTTTTTAAACCCGAACCCGACCTGAATCCTAATATATCAGCCAGTCTGAACCCGATTTAATCATCACTTTAAATTTTGAAGAACTTTTAATAAACAAGAAAATGAGTTTTACTCATCCACGGTCACACCATCCACGGGCTGACAGATGCGACTACGCGTTCTTTTTGCTTTGTTCCAGCACCCGCGAAAACCCTATCACTTACTGAAAATATCGATTTCTCCCGACGTCCTGCCCGATTGAAGCCTGGCTACTTTTCAAAATCCAAGCCCAGGAGCCCTACCCTACTCAGAAAGCCTGAGCCCGATTGACAACTCTGAGCCAGCTCATCAGCATGCTAAGGTTGTTGATTATTTTACACTGCTTTTCATTGAAACGACCTATTGAGTATCGAAATTTTTAACCTCTCATCTCTAACTTATACTGTAGGCCACACTATGCAGCATCAGCTGATCTGCAGTACTTTCAAATGGCTATTTTTGAGGACAGAAAAACCGGCGGAATAGACGATTGTATCATCAACAAGTTATGAAAACGTGTAGGCTACGTGAACACCAACACTGTACAACAGTGTTCTTCATACTGGGGGTATATTCGCAACCAGAGATGAGCAAGATCACGAGTTTTGGTGATTATGAAGATGAAAATCATAAGATAAATTTATGCAATGTCTCAAAAATCTCAGCAAGTTTCAACGTCTCAATTTGAAACTCATCTTTTGTTTACTTTTTGTTGTGTTGGTGTGCAGTTGCCTATGGAAACGCCAATTTTAATTGTCACTTGTGGTTACAGTTGACTAGGTGAGCCTTTGCTCTTTCGCTGTTGTCCCCAGTATGCTTTTTGTTAGTGCGCTGAGATAATGAACTACTACTACTTAGTGTGATCGCACCTTTACATTCCGGGACACATTTCATTTTTTTTTTCGTTTCATTTTCTTTTATTTTTATTGGAAAAAACACTGAAATATAAAACAGAAAAAACTACGCTGACGAGAAAACTTAAATAAGTACACAAATGAGGTTTTTCCTGTGAGAGGCTGCGAAAAGACCATGAGTCCAACCCCAAAGAATTGGCGCGGTCGTCGAGTCTGCAGCCTCTCACATTCTGATGACATAATTAATACGTTACAAGACATAAAACATACAGGCAAAGACACGTAAACATATAGTTAAGTATAATTAAGCTTACAACTTGCAGCAGTAAAAAAAAACGGTTATATTTAATACCACATTGGAAAATTTACTTCATCATCAAAGTTTTGATTTTTTTACTAAAGGATTTTACGCTTAATTCTCGAATAGATTTAAACTCTGAAGGCAAATCATTCCATAGTTTACAACCAGTGAATTTTATTGATCTTTGTGTGGTAGATTTGGTACAATGGAAACTTACTGCCCAGTTATCATCACAAGCAAACCTGGTAGGATACTTGTGTATTTCAGAGGGTATGGTAAAATAATCCCTAAAACAATTTGGCAGGATTTTCTTTTTAAAACTGAACATAAATTTCAAGACTTCTAATTTATAAATGTCATCTAATCTCAGTAAGTTTAATTTGTCGTATAACGGAGAGATTTTTGTTTTGATGAAAGGCAATTTAGTGATAATTTTGACAATAGAATTTTGTTCAATTTGAATACGGTCAGTATACTTAGCTACGGTATTGCCCCATGATGTGACACCATAATACAAATGCGGATGGACAACACTATAATACACATTTATTAATATAGATTGAGGGGCATGGTGTCTTAATTTGGCAAGGATTCCTCTTGCTTTGATTAGTTTTTAAATAACATATCTCGTGTGTTCCTCCCAGGTCAGTTTGTGATCTACCATGACTCCCAAGTACTTGATAGCATTTTTCTTTGGTAACGTACCGTTTAAGGTATCAATACAAAAATCATCATTATATTTATTTTTCACATTGGAGAACAACACACAATTTGTTTTTGAATAATTTAGCGTAAGTCTGTTCGAATTAGTCCAATTTTCAAATTGAAGAGACGAATTTTCACGTTTACTTTTGAGTTTTTTAGTATTCACATCAGTACAAAGCAATACAGAATCATCTGCACATAATACTGTTTTAGATTCACACGTATTAGGCAGGTCATTTATATAAACCAGGAAGAGAAAAGGCCCAAACACGCTACCCTGCGGAACTCCGACCGAGATAGGCAGCAGGCCAGACGAAACCCGCTCCTCCCTGGTAACTGTATACTGAAAGCGATTAGACAGGTACGAAGTAAGCAGATTGTGAGCATTACTTCTGACACCATGGTGTTCAAGTTTATCTAATAATATCTGGTGGTTAACACAGTCGAAGGCTTTGGCAAGATCTAAAAAAATTCCACAAACTGTTTTAGTGTTGTGAAGTTCGTTCAGTATAATTTCATTTAAGTATGTAATAGCATTATTTGTTGAGTGTTGTTTTCTAAAGCCAAATTGACAATTTACAAATAGATTATATTTTTCCCAAAATTTGGAAAGACGTTTATGCAGAATAGTTTCGAATATTTTATTAATTGGGGACAAAATGGAAATTGGCCTATACTTCCCTAGTTCGAGCGTGGATCCGCTTTTACGCAAAGGAATCACTTGGGCGATTTTCAGAACATCGGGGTAAATTCCAGATACTAAGCTTTCGTTAAAAGAATCTGCTAGGTATTCAGCTATTAAAAATTTTGCTTCTTCAATTATGCGAATCGGTATGTTCAAGTAACCAGGGGATTTGTGATCATTTGAGCTGGAGATAATTTCAACAATTTCATATGAATCGGTCGGCTGTAAAACAATTGAGGACAGATTACGCTTACCAAGAAAATTCAAATGATTTTTGCTTTGGTCGTGGTTGATTGATTTAGAGCAAGTTTTTCTCCGATTGTAGCAAAGTGCTGATTCACTTTGTCGCAAATTTTTTCGGGAGAAGTAAATGTTTGACCGTCGACTTTTATAGTCTGTGGCAATGTAGGTTTTCGTTTCCTTTTCCTAAGTAGTAAGTTTATGTAATTCCAGGTATCTGAGGAATTACTAGCATTGCGGAATAAGTTTGCGAAGTAAACAAAGCAGAAATACTTGTCTGTGGCAATGTAGGTTTTCGTTTCCTTTTCCTAAGTAGTAAGTTTATGCAATTATTATTATTATTATTGGCATATTTATCCTCCTATCACGAGAAAGCGATCAATGCACTGTACGAGCTCGCATAGGAGTTGCCGGCCATCTGTCTACCACACTGAGATGGGGGAATTCCGTTAAGTGCCTTTCCCAACGGCACAACAAGTAAACTTGCCGGCTTTCTCCACACTGTCCCTTTAATGCTGAACGTCAAGCAGGGAAGCTGTGAATACCAATTTTGTAGTCATTGGTTTGACCCAACTCGGAATCGAACCCTAAGTCTACCGATCCAGAAGCAGACGCTCTATACCACTCGGCCATCTGAACGGTTTTAATTAATTCCAGGTGTCTGAGGAATTACTAGCATTGCGGAATAAGTTTGCGAAGTAAACAAAGCAGAAATACTTTGCAAACTTATTCCGCAATGCTAGTAATTCCTCAGACACCTGGAATTACATAAATTTACTACTTAGGAAAAGGAAACGAAAACCTACATTGCCACAGCCCACAGACTATAAAAGTATTTCTGGATTGCGGAATAAGTTTGCGAAGTATTTCAGCATCGAAGACCTAAGCTTTCAGTATCGAAGAAGCATTGCAAATTATCAAGTTCAAACTTTCTATTATGACCAAATAATTTAGCTTCATTGGTAGAATGAACTAGCATTTTTTGCTTGTATAGCAACAGCAGAAGTTTCCGGTCACGCAACTTTACGTTTGCGACAAGTGGATATGGTGCGAATTTAAGAGAAATTTTAAGAAGGATCGACTGAACTAGTTAGTCCACAATTAGCCTGTCCACTTGTCCAAATTATGTGGGCTTTTGGCCTACATTTATGTGGGCTTCTTGCTGTGGGCTTTTTGCATCGTAGTTCAATTTTCAATGCCATAATTTAAAAAGGTGATTATGACATCAAGCCCATATCAACAAGCCCGTATCAATGAGGGCCAAAAGCCCACATCAATGAGGGCCAAAAGCCCACACAAATTGGACACGTGGACAGGCTAAATGTATATCAGTGCTATGCTACTGTAGATTGAAGTTTTATCCGCAAAGCAAGGTCATTATTAGACCAAACCTCTAGCAAGAGCGTCGCGAAACTGTTAGCCTAGCCAGAACCATAAGGTACCGATAGTCATAGGTGGCTGGGGGGGGGGGGGGGGGGCTGGCCCCTTCACTTTTTTCAAGGGTGGGCCTAATTTACGCGTTTATTTTTACAATAATACCTCTGGATAAATGTATTTGAAACTTATAGGCCTACCATCGACATTGAAATCCAGGGAAGAGCTTAAGTCCAAAGATGTTTTCTTTAAAATTTTGTTTGTGGGGTGGGGGAACAGAAGAAGTGTAACCTTTTTATAGCAAAAAAATTAACTTGCGGCTTGTAAGTGTCAAATTGAGCATCCCAACGTATAAAAGTAAAAGGGAAACTAGAGATTGGAAGCATCTAAGCCAGAGTTCTCTTCAACCATGGCCCTTGGCCCCCTTAAAAGACCATAGAGCACAAAGTGTTTTCTTGGCAGCCACGATGGTAGGGATGTGTAATGAATTATAACAGACCGGGACATTTAAACTTACACACTATAGGGGCCACGGTCTTTTAGAGGGACAGTCAAAGGGCCACGGCTCAAAAAAGATTAAGAATCACTGACCTAAGCTTTCAGTATCGAAGCATTTTACAGTATGTTTTGAAACGAGGCGAGGTACAGTAGTTGTCGTAAGTGTTGTTTGTGGTAAACAATAGCAAGTAAACTCAAAACTAGGCCCTTCCATTAATGTATTGTATGCTCTACTATCTGCACTCACTTTGCTAGCCTACTGTATTTGCAGTATAATTTTTCATAATGCGACGGGCGGGGCTAATTCTCGGGTAGGTAGGAGTTTAGCTTTTTTCAGACTTAATTTTGACGTGAACAACTAACATTCAAAATTCATGAAATAAGCAGCTGTCATAAAATGAAAGCGGCGGACTGTGCAAAATATCTATAGCCTAATTTTTAAATTTTTTTGAATGTATTTGAATTTTTTAATTCACTTTGTTTTGCTCTACCGTGCTAACCCTAGCAATTCTTTTGCCAACAAAATTGCTTTTTTTAGTCAGAGAAAGCAATTTTTTCATTAGTTTTACCACAACTTAACATGCGCAGCTAAAGGTAAACACAGGAATATTAATACATAAGTACGCAACCTCCTTTACCAGTTTCATAAAGTCGCCATACACAAAAACTGGGGTCTGGTGGCAGAAAAACTGGGATCTGGTGGCAGAACCCAGGCCGCTGAAAAATGTTCAAGATTTCGCTTAAAATAATTGATTTTAGGCCTACTTGGATGTTAAAAAGCACAAATATTGTGATAGTGCATTGATGAGCGACATTGGCAGTAATTTAATGGTGATAGATTATTATATTGGCAAATCTTAAAGTCTGGACCTTCCTTAATACCGTAACTGCGATCCTGGGGATTAAATTTCGAACAACATTAAGCTGAAATGCAAAAGGTTGACTTTTTCAATGGCAAATGGACATTATTTACTTTAATTTTACCTTGGTTGATCGAGGAGGGGGGTCGAGGCCCCCCAACTCCCTGTATCCGCCACTGCTTGCTGCTATTCAAACATCAGTACTACAGTGGCTAGCTTTTTGTAGGAAGGGGGCTAAAAATGGATCGTAGGGGGGGAGAAAATTTAAATCGGGGGGTACGGTCCCCCATCCCCCCCGCTGACGACGCGCCTGTTCATAGATGCTCTGGCATATTTCGATAAGATTACGCAATGTTCCATAGCCTTTCCTGAGGCCCAGTCAGTGAATAAATTCAAGAAATAGTGCTCTAGCAGTGTCTTATGTGGACAGTTACTCTGTCCACATGTCCAATTTATGTGGGCTTTAGACCCACGGTTCTTGGTTCTATTTTCCGCATCACTATTAAATTTTTGCTGTCATACTTTTAATTGTGATACAGAAACTAGAAGCAAGAACCGTGGGTTTGAAGCTCACATAAATTGGACAATGGACATGTCACATGTGGACAGGCTAAATATGGGTTGTAGGCGAAGGAAATCTGACCATTGCTTTTGGCCCTCCCCCACCCCCACTTTAGAAATGCTTCCGCCATCGCTGCCGGTAGTGGTGGCTTAGTAGTTTATTTCCATTTAGAAACCAAAATAATTTCCACGCGAAAAGTTCTTGAAGTTAGCTTTCGCACTTCACCCTCTTTGCTCCACATTTCGTCATGTTTTCGAATAACGTCATTCCCAGATCGAAGAAATAAACAGCGGGCTTGCTATTGACCAGTAAAGCATAGGAAAACGTTTTGACCTTTCATGATTTAACGAGCTCATACGTCATATCCTGTGGCGCAACCGGTATGTTCGTCAGGGGTACACTAATATATTTTTGTGATTACTTTATTGGTTCATTGTAGCTCGTAATTTTCTGGTATTACGTCTGACTGGCTCGCGAGATGACCCAGGCCTCCTCTACTTTAACAAGGAAAAGCCGCGGCTAATTTTTTTGCTCACATCAATATCTGTGGATTATGTCAGAAGAAAGCTTAGCGTTATGTTCGCAACTAGTTCCACCAGACAAGCGATGTTGTTGTTGCAGCTAAAAATTTAATTTGTAAGCTATCACAAAGCGGTACGCGAATAGTCTTTCAACATTTTTTCAACCAAAGGTAAACCTGTCTTGCCATCTATTTTAACGAAGAAAAAATTATATAAATTACTTGAAAAAATTTAAGCGACAATGTTCAACATGCAAAGTTTTAATTGACAAGTGAAAGGTCTTGGTACTGCAGCAATCTTGGACTCGGTGCTTGTTGTCTACGTCATCAAAGCAAGCTTAAACAATGAAATGAGATCTTCCTATGGCACTTGTGGCATATTCATTTGAAACACTTCCTTTATCAACTGATCGTTCTCAGTGAATCAGTAGTAAAGCGAGACCGGTTAACCATTGTTCTGACCGGTTAACCATTTTATTTCACAAAATGATTTTAATGCACAAATACCGGTATCAGCCTAGAGGACTGCATTTTTGTTGTTTTAACCTTGCTCGTAACTGCAATTAACGATATTCTCGTCATCGTCATCCAGTTTTCATCCGTTTTTTTCCTCGTCACCGAAAGTGGCCAGACACATCTCATCTCTTCCGCAATCGCTCTCACACCTTCCCGCCATCTCGTTCGATCTGCAGCTTCCTCGATCTTCAACTCGACTTTCTTCACTCTCTTCCTCCTGCCTCCTCCATGTCATTTTTGGCTGTCGCCTCGCTTTCGCTGCCCATTCACTTCCATCATCATTGCCTTCAGCATTATCATCATCTTTTCTAATTACATGTCCATGCCATCTTACTCCATTCGCTTTTCTTCGCCATTCTATCCAACGTTTCCTTCAAACCCAACATCTCATCAGCTCCTTCATTTTCTTTCTATCTACCAATTTTACTCCACACATTGACCTCACCAAGGCTCTTTCAGTTCTCAAAATTGCCATTTCACTCTCCCGTAAACACCATGTCTCACTTTCATATAACATTGCTGATTTTACGCAACTGCGATATATACCATCCTTCTCATTCTCAAAGAAAACCTTTCGTTCACGTAACAACTTTCCGCATTCTCTGAATTTCATGCATCCAATCCTTACTCTTGAGGTCACGGCAGTTTCACATCCACCACTAGCATTCAGTCTGTCTCCTACATAACAAACTCCCTTCACAGTCTCCACTTCATCGTATAACACCTCCACTGGTTCTTCCCAGCCATCTCCAACATCTTTGCATCTTCTACAAACAAAATGTCTCGTGGAATTGCAGGTCACTTTTTTCATATTCGTGCATCTCCCATATGCATGAAAAATGAAAAAGCTGACCTGCAGAAAAGTCTCGGACCTGGAAATTCATTTATTGTTAAAAGTGCCTCAGTAAAACTTGTATTTACTGTATATTGTCTGCCAGAATCGAATCGATGAAATTTTGGTGGGGGGATGCAGTTTTGAATTAGGATGAGTGTTTACTAAATACAAAGAAGTTAGACGTTCAGACCCGTAAAAGAAGTTAAATGAGCACTTTGAAAATACAAAATTTCAAGAACTTTTCAACATACACAACTCTAATAAGCTATCACAGCATCATAGGAATATCTTAGTTGTGAATGTGACTTATGCATGTCCCACCTTATTTTCTTTACCTAACCCGTATTAACCAAAAGGGGGGCAGAATCACTCTTCCCCAGGCGAGGATGTAAGAAACCCAAAGAAGAGTGATTCTGCCCCCCTTTTGGTTAATACGGGTTAGGTAAAGAAAATAAGGTGGGACATGCATAAGTCACATTCACAACTAAGATATTCCTATGATGCTGTGATAGCTTATTAGAGTTGTGTATGTTGAAAAGTTCTTGAAATTTTGTATTTTATTTGAATCTTGTGCTTTGCGTAATTCACTTTGAAAATGTTTCATGTCACGGGCGTATTCAGAAATTTTTTCAGGGACAGCAGGGACATCAAATTTCGAATTTTTTAAGCGTATTTTTCCGGCAGAGTAAATTTGAAACAAAGTGAAAAACAAAAACGGCTCTCAGTTCGAGGAGAATTCGAGGTATGCTTCCCCTAAAATTTTCGAAAATTTAAATACTGCAATGGCCATTTCAGTGCTGTTTGAACAATTTTCAAATTATGAATGTCTCATCAAATATGATGCATTTGTTCGCACATTTTCGAATATGCGTGAGGCGTAAGGCTTACTGTTATCGAATAGGTTCGAAATTATAAAAAAGTTACCGGTATACTTACCTAAAACATTTTAAAAATCGGATAGCGGGGGGTTGCATCCCTCCTGGATTCCCCCTGTTGTTTGTTGAATATTGACAAAATCACGATTACTGGTGCTTAAAAGTTTTTTACAGCTGTTTTATCTACTGTCTTTCATAAGGCTAAGGCGGAGGCTTCAGCCCCCTTATCCCCCCTGGTTGCGCCTGTGGTCATATTTTTGACACTTTAGACTTTTTTGTTATTGCTTCTTGTCACTGATTTATGTGGTCTTGCTATCGGTGCGGGAGGTCTAAAATTCGATTCGGCCCTATCAAATCGGACACAGTGTCGCTATCACTGCGACGTTTCTTCCGAGCAGTTCTGCTGAGCGCGAAACCGTGGAAATCTGCCCCGCTACTCGTTACACGCTTCAGCGTAATACCGCGATTTCATTTGGAACTAGATCAGTGTTTTCCAGCTCTTTTTCGTAGCTAACCTTTCTAAAACTTAGTCTAGCTTAAGAATCACCTAAAACTTTTAAAACTGTTGCCAACCTATGCTTTAGCAAAATGTCGCTCACATTTGAAATGCAATACTTTCAATGAAGCTAGTCTTTTTGCCACCAGCCGTTTGGCGCAACTGTTATAGACATCACTATCGGTGTGGTAGGCCTGGGGTTAAAATCCCGGCCCGGCCAAATCAGACATATGTTGCCAACCACTCGCCACCACTGCAACGTTTCTTTGTACCTGCGTTGCTTTCTAAGCCGCGGAAACGGGCCTGCCACGTTACACGTTTCGGCGTAATATCGTGAGTATACAGAAGATCTTGTATATTCGCCAAATGTTTTCTAACGTTTGATCTGATGATATCTAGTTTTAGTATGCGTATGCTATTCAAACGTTTATAATCTCAGAAGAAATATAAGGCCTCATGACTCATTAGCTCGCTAAGGATATGATTGTATTTATGAGTGTTCCGTAGTTACCATATTGCTTAAGGTGGCGATAAATTCCGATAATAGAGGGAAAATCAAAAATAACAACAGCAGTACGTTATGTATGTTCAGGCTATTACTGTAAGTTTAATTTGTGAGATCGTAAAAAGACTTGTGCTTCAGCAACGTATTTGCTGGAGCTATAGAGCCTATACGCTAAACGAAGAAGTTGAATTTTTTTGTTTCACGTCGCTTTTTAGCATACAGAATCAAGACGTCATTGTGGATTTGAGTTTCACATCCCTGCATACTGTTTGCACTATCGGTTTGATATGCTTTCACGCGTTTTAAAACGGATATAAATTTTTATTTCAATTCATGAGAAAAAATGCTTAAATTCTTTGTTTTAGCTTGGATTAGATTTTTACTTTGATCGATCAACCCTAATCTAAGGTAAAAAATATGCCTATACGGTATTAAATAGTTGAACCAAACCGGGGAAATCTTTAAACTCACGAAACCTTTGTGGTTGCTGCATAGACAGGAGCTCCTGGGTTTGTAAAGTTCTGAGTAAAAGCAATCATCAATAAGAGCATCATAGTTCAGGGGGATGATGTCAGTGCATCATCAATCAATCAATTTTCTGGACCCGCTTATCCTTGGGGGGTCGCGGGGGCAGCAGCTCAAGTTGGAGCCTCCAAGCATCTCGATCCTCTGCAACAAAGGATAGATGCTCTGCTGGGATGCCAAGGCGAGACCAACTAAGATCTTCTACGTAATCTCGCCATCGAGTTCTGGGACGGCCTCTAGGCCTTCGACCAATCGGTGTTGAACAGAGCAGTTTTTTGGCTGTTCTTTTCTGGGGCATTCGTGTCACATGTCCATACCAACGCAGTTGCGATCTTTCTAGTCGGAGAAGCAGCGATTCGATGTTTAGAAATTCACGAATATCTGCACTTTTAACCTTGTCCAACAAGGTCAAACCGCTAATTCTTCGCAAGAATCCCATTTCGGCTGCTTGAACTCGAGACCTCACTTTCTCATTCATAATCCAACACTCATGGCCATAAGTCAAAATAGGAACATAGACCGATCTGAAAATGGATAGCTTTGCCTTGGTGCAAAGCTCCCGTTTCAGTACCACAGATCGGTGGAGCTGGCGCATTACTGCACTTGCTTTTCCGATGCGGATATCCAATTCGCTATTTTGTCTGCCGTCACTTGTGAGTGAGACGCCGAGGTACTTGAATTTCTCTGACTGTTTTAGTGGCACTCCATCAATTTGGAGAGAGCACTGCTTTGGTTGTCTGGACAGGCACATGGTTTCTGTTTTTGTTGTACTGATTTTCATTCCGGCAACAGAGCATGCATCCGAAAACCTGTCAAGAGCTTGCTGGAGACCATTTTGGGTAGAGTCGAGTAGCACGAGATCATCTGCAAATAACAGACGTTGTACAGTGCATTCACCGATCTTTACTCCGCCACAAGACTCACTGTTCTTAACTATTCTATCCATATAAATAAGGAACAGAATAGGTGAAAGAGAGCAGCCTTGCCGTAGTCCCACACTTACTCTGAAAGGTTTCGTCGTTGCACTGTTAACACGAACACAGATCTCAGAATGCATGTACAGCGACTTAATGGCAGTTAGTAACTGGCCATCAATGCCATACTGCAACAGCACCGCCCAAAGCTTGTCTCTAGGAATGCGATCATATGCTTTTTCAAGATCAACAAAACATGCATTGATCTCTTTTGCATATTCCCACGACTTCTCAAAGATTTGCTGCAAGGCAAAGATCTGATCCATTGTGCTTCGGCCAGGACGAAAGCCACACTGAGCGTCTATTAGCTTAGGCTCGACTATTTCACGGCATTTCTTTTCAAGGCATTTGGCATAGACCTTACCCGGGACACTGATGAGAGATATGCCCCTATAATTGGTGCATTTTCTCTTGTCTCCTTTCTTGTGGATAGGTATTATCACACTAGTTTGCCATTGCTTTGGTGCTTGCCCAGTACTACACGCCACCTTACAAACACGAGTCAGCCAACGAACACCATGTATGTTCATTGCTTTTAACATTTCAGGTCTGATATCATCCTCACCAGGTGCTTTTCCAGTTTTCAATGATTTGATTACTGCATTCACATCTGCTTCGGTTATCTGAATATCTTCCCCAACCTGTTCTTCGTGAATTTGTATCGGTGTAGCATCAACTGGGTTTAAAAGATCACTAAAGTACTCTCTCCACCGATTCAAAATAGCATCTTGATCTTTCAGAGTCACACCATTTGAATCTTCGATAAAGAGAGCGGCTCGAGATCTTTTTCCACGCAAACGGCGAATGGTCTGCCAGAACACTTTGTTTGCCGTTTTGAAATCATCGTCTAACCTTTCTCCAAATTCCTTCCAGGCCCTTTCCTTAGACAGTTTAACTTTTGTGGCTGCCGTCTTACGTGCTTCAGAGTACTGCGAACGAAGTTCAAGTGATGACTTATTTGCAAGCCAGGCCTTATAGGCCACTTTTTTCGCACGAATAGCTTCTTTAACTTCTTGGTTCCACCAAGGAGTTCTTTTCTCGCTACTCTTCGTCCCTCCAACACGCTTACGTCCACAACAGTTAGTAGCGGACGTAATGACTGCTGTTCGAAACAAACACCACTCAGTTTCAATGTCTTCAGTAGAGGTCGGAAGTTCTTTGAACTTAGATGCAATGTTGTCTGCAAATGCAGTTCGTACCTCTTTGTCAGCCAATGATTCCCATTTGATTCGATAAGTTTCTCGTGGTCGAAAAGTCTTTCGTTTTTTCAAGGGTTTCAAAGCTTTCAAAGTGCAGACAACTAGGTGGTGATCAGTTGACAACTCAGCCCCTCTTTTAACACGGACATCAGACACGGTAGAAAACAAGTCCGCCGAAACGATACAAAAATCAATCAGGGAGCGTTGTCCCAGAGAGTCTCTGTACCAGGTGTACTTATGAATTCTTTTGTGCTGAAAAAATGTGTTCATTATGCACAGCCCATTGGTGGCACAGAACTGCAATAAACACCTTCCGTTCTTGTTAATGTCAGGGTCACCATGTTGCCCAATAACACCTTTCCAGGTTGCATTGTCGATGCCCACATGTGCATTGAAATCGCCCAAAAGGACAAGGGATTCTGATGAAGTCGCTTTTCCCAATGCAACCTCAACTTCCTCCAGAAAGGCTTCGTACTGTGATTCTATGTTAGGTGCGTACACCTGCAATATACACAGAGATCGCTCCTGCAGCCTTAGCTTTAGAAGACAAACCCTTCCTCCTAGTGGTACCCAGTCAACGACACATTCAGCTATGTTGGGGCTCACAAGTAAGCCAACACCAGCTTGAGCAGACATTGCTGCATCAACACCTGAGTAGAAAATTTTCCACCCATCGTTCAACTCGACAGTTCCAGAACCCCGGCGCTTTGTTGATGAAATTCCCACAACATCAAGGCGATACTGTTGGGCTTCGCAAACAAGCTCCTGCTCTTTTCCTGTCAGTGACGAAACGTTCCAGTTCCCGATAGCTAGATCCCGGCAGTTTGGTCCAACTCGAGTACGTTTTCTGTGCGCTGCCCCCATTCGCCTCCCCAAACGCTTAGCGACTGCGTTGGTGGGTTTCCGGTGACGGTCAGCTTGTGGGGGAGACTGTAGCTTATTTTTCGAACGAGTCCCTCTGCCTAAAACTCGAACGCGGACCTTTGTATCCTGCGCGCCGTCCGATGCAGCATGAATATTGTTATTACAACTTTCCATTTAGCTACAGCATTGGATTGCTACTTGGTCTGTTTCTCTCCTTCGACCTTACCGCCATGGGTGACCCTGATGGAAGTGATTAAACACTACCGACGGCGTTGCTCTAAGGATCATTGAAAACTCAAACCTCCCCACCACGTTAAGGTGGCAATCCATAGGAGAGGGTCAGTGCATCATTCTTATCTTAATTGACCACAAATAATTCCACTGCAAAGCTTATTCAATTTTAGGGAGCCATATTCCAGCCCAGCAACTCAACGTCTCATTCATCTCTCCCAAATCCTCCGCGGTTAAACATATAGGTCAAACGCTTGCGGCGAGCAGTTTTATTTTCTGTGCAGTGGCTGACGGTTTTTGTTGAAAATGCAAAAATAAACAAATCAGTAGCATTGTGTAACACAATCAGAAGGTTGAACATTTGAAATCGCTACAACAATTGTCTTAAAATATGAAAATTGCGTTCACAGCAATACATTCTATTCTTTCAGGGAAAAGCCGCTACATGTGGACGTAATGCAACGATAAATATATACGCTCTAATTCATTACTGTCTTTAGCATTGTAATCTGCAAAAGCCGTTCTAATTCAATACTTACTGCCTTTAGAATTGTAATGCGACAATAGGTAGATGATAAGTTGAACATACAAATTTAGAACTATTATATATCAACATCAGGATGTCTAAAAGTAGACGTCGAGACTTGACCACTCAAGTTGAAAAGTATCGTGCTGAAGAAGCTAAAAAGGAAGCGTTGCGTAGACACGCAGAGAGTCATGATCGTCAACGAATGCGGTTTGAGCTGTTGAATGCGAGCGACGATCGCGTAGAAGAACTGGTTATTCAAAGATGGATGATGAAGCAAGAAAAAGAACGATTAATGGAAGAATCGATCTTGAAATCAGAAGAAAACAGAAGACAACGTGAAGCAATTTACGAACAAGAAAAGAAACTTGCTCAGCAAATGGAAAGATTGAAGTTGGAGAAACAACGGGAAGAAAAGTTGCGACAGCACTTGCGTGAAAATAATCTTGAACTGAG
Organism: Trididemnum miniatum; assembly: GCA_964006365.1. Taxonomy (NCBI): domain Eukaryota; kingdom Metazoa; phylum Chordata; class Ascidiacea; order Aplousobranchia; family Didemnidae; genus Trididemnum; species Trididemnum miniatum. The sequence continues at coordinate 5,344,623 of OZ023240.1, forward strand.
AGAGCTTGAAGCGAAACTTAAGGCCGGTTACTTAAATCGTGAACGAGCTGCACAAGTGGCGGAGAAACAACGAAGGTTGGTGCAAGAAGAGGCTGAGTACAAAGAGGAAATAGCTCAAGCAATGCAGGTTGAACAAGAACGCGCAGAGCTTGCCGAGAACCAGCGCAGGTTAGAACGAGAGAAAGAAGTTATTCGGTATCAAAACGAACTAGAACGTCAACTGGAAGAAAAGGAAGAAAGGAAGCATCGAGAGTACGAGAACTTTCTCAAAGACAAGCTCATGATCGACGAGATAGTTAGAAAAATATATCAAGAAGAGATGAAAGAAAAAGAACTGAGACAGGCGAAGCAGCAGGCAACTCGACGATTTATTGACGAATTTATGCAGAAAAGAGAGGAATGGAAAAATTTTGAACGCCAACAATTAGAAGAAGAGAATAAACGCATTTTGAAATTTGTCAATCTACAAAAAGAACGAGAGGACGAAAAAATGACTGTGCTTAAGAAGCAGGAAGAAATTCGATTGGAAACTCAAAAGCACGTTGGTGATCAAATTTCAAAGGAAAATGAAGAGAGAAGAGAAAGAGAACAAGTGCGACTTGATCTATATGTTGAAGAACAGAAAGAAGCAGACAAACAGAAAGAAATTGCAGAAGCAGAAAAGAAAGAACGGCTTCGTATTGAGTTACAAGCCATTCAAAAAGAGCAGTGGGAGCTTAAAGCGTTTAAACTAAAAGAGCAAGCAAGAGAAGAAGAAAAGTTTAGAAAGCAAATGATGGATAAATTTGCGGAGGATGATAGAATTGAGCAAATGAATGCTCAGAAAAGACGGATGAAACAACTGGAGCATAAAAAAGCTGTCGAAGCTTTAATCAAAAGCCGTAAAGAGGAGCATGAAGCTGTTAGAGAACTCGAGGCGGCTGCAGTGAGGGAAGAAAAAGCCATGAAAAAGTTAGCGCAAAAAATTGTCAAAGAAGAGCGAGAGAAATTACTCCAAGAACACGCTCCAAAGCTTCTTGGGTATTTGCCAAAAGGTGTGCTTGAAAATGAGAAGGAACTCAAACTTTTTGATGAAAAATTCCAAAATGCTTATGCAAAGCAACGCAGCAGCCTGGAATAGAAATTAATAAATCAGTGGTTGTACGGCAAAAGCGTCATCATTTTGTCCACATTTTTGCCTATGTTTTGTGCTGAAAACGCATTTCGTGATGCTCAATACTACCGATACTACTAAGATATAAAATAAAGAGTGTTTATTTAATAATTTGTCGGGAGCGTGGCCGAGTGGTTATGGTCGTCGTTTTTACGACGGCCATGATTACACGGTTGATGGTTCAACTTCCACCCAAGCCTCTTTGTTGCGTCCTTGGATAAGATGCTTCACAACAATTATCTCTACTTACTGGAATCTAAGAAGCAGCAAATTAAAGAAGTCAGAAGCAAAATTCAAGCGCAAATCTCGGAAACAATGGCAACTCCTATGCGAGTCTGGATTCGTCCTACGCATAGCCCCTTCGTCGCTTTCTCATGGCAGGAGGATAAAAATGAAGATATCAATCAATAATCAGGCATGCGGTCCCACTAAGCACCACAAAGGACTGAAATACCGCAAAGGACGACAAAGGACTTACTAAACACCGCAAAGTACGACAAAGGACTTTGAATTGATCTACTAAACACTGCAAAGAACGACAAAGGACTTGGAATCATACCATAACAAAGAACTTTAAATTAGGGTTAGGCTAGGGGTTATCAGGTCCTTTGTCGTACTTTGCGATGTTTAGTAAGTCCTTTATCGCTCCTTTGCTGTGTTTCAGTCCTTTGAGGTGTTTTGTAGGACCCATCAGGTATACTTTTAAATTTTTATATCAACCGCCTCTACGCTTTCACAGCACTAGGAAATCCTAGAAAGTATTTCCTAAGACGACAAAAAAGCGTTGGTTGTTTTCCGTTCCTTATAAGAGCGCATTCATCCTTTCGGAAAAAATTGTTTGACTTCTCCTATGCTTGTTCATATGCTGTGAAATGCATGGTATCGTCCAATTGAAGTGGCTTTCCGAGTCACAATGCACATATTAATCCGTTTGATTTCATTGTAGAGCATAATGTTTGAGTCTTCAGTTGAAGTCACAGAGAAGGAAACATTGAAGTAGCAATACCAAATTTCAATAGCAAGGGTTACTGCAATATTTTTAAGATTTTGGTTATTTTGTGTAAGCATGCGAGTAAAAATTCCTGCGTTACATTTAGCATTTTTTTGTCATGCAGCCATGCCATGCCTTAACCGACTGGCATGTCTCAATGTTAACCCGTTTTGCTGCATGTTCCGTTTTCCGTAACTTATGCTTTTGTGCTAGCGGAAATAAAAATTGAATTGAATTTCTACAACTTCTACAATTAGCGTTTTTATTACGCCATTTTCAACAATTTGTTTGTCAATCCCAGCACGTAGCAATGAATACAGGCGAAGAAATTTAAGAGCGCATATTCTGGTTTCTTTTTTAACACAAGGTGGCGGTCGTGAATTTTTTATGCAGCGGACTTGAACTCATGCTTGACGAAAACCGAGTCTAAAAATACTAAAAACCGAGTCTAAAAATACTAAAAACAGAGTCCAGCAGTGTCGAGCGCCACAAACAAGCCCAAGTCCGCTGCATTTACCCAACACTGCTTCAGCAATGTGAGATTATGCTCTTCAGCAGTTACAGGTTATGCGGTTAACGAGTTAGCCAAAAACTAAATAGGCTATACATATATCCGTAAACGGAATAGTAAAAATTACTTATATTAGGACAAAATGCAGTTGCGAAAATGTCAGCAGGCTATGAAGCACTGCTCTTGAAAGAAACTTAGTTCTAAACGAAAGCATGCTAAACTAAATCGAAATATTCAATCAGTTTGCCTCTAGTTCAAACGTAAAACTCTAATAATTAATTTTCAAGATATCATTATATTTGGTTGGTAGCAAATCTTTTACCGGAACGACGTACCGGACCGTTTCGGCTTACTTTCACCACTGCATAATGCCAGCATGCGGTTCTAGCTAGTAGTCTCAAACAAAGCTAATAATGATAAATTTTATCTAATCTACTTCCTTGCTTTTAGAATACAATATGAAGATATTTGCAAATTGTTGTTCACAGTTTTCCCTCCGTCTCAAAATGATAACACTGTACAATCTCCGTAAAATGATTCACCCCTTCATTTTTTAGGCTACACAAATTTTTTTTGTTGATATGGAGAAATGATGTTGTGGGGTGAGGCAGCATTGTTACAAAAAGTATACAGCATTTCAGCATGACACAGAATACTAGAGCATTATTAGCAGACGATGCAAACAGTTCTTAACAAAATAAGACAGTTAGGTTCAGTTCAGTTTATTCATCACGCACCATATTAAGCAAACAACAATGTCATAGAATTGAATTTGGTTACGTGGTTACATGGTGAGGTGATAGGTTAAGACCAATTAAACGGTCATCGAGCCAGCTATCACCTCATTTAATCACAACTTTCAACTTTTTTATTAAAACGAATGCATTTCTAGCAATAAACAAAGCAAAAAATAAAACAAATCAATGTATGTACATATTAGACCATGCGATAACAGCTAATGAGTTCATGTCAGTTCCTCTATCATTGCAATCTGATTGCTTCATACGCCAATCAAAAATTGTGGATTAAGCTTAATAAAAGACAATTAGATGTGATTTTTTTTTAAATTTCAAGTAAGAAAAAAATTTAAACTCGCTAGGTACATCTTGCCAAATTTTTGGTCCCATATACGCCAAAGATTTTTTACCGTGTTTAGTTCGTTTTCCGGTAAAGAAATAATTATGTTTCATAGCATAACGGGTGCTATAATGGTGGACTAGCGCAGTCTTAGTGAACTTAGTTCAGTGTATTTCCGAATCGTTCTTGATGTAATACATCTACTTAGCTATTTCTACCGGTATCATAAATATGCCTTTAATTTTCAAAAAACTTAGTGTTCGGAAAAGTGGACTGGTATAAGCTCTGAACAGCTGAATGGGATATGGGTTATAATTTTTAAAATGCGTTTTTGCATTTTTTCCAGAGGATCAAAATTACTTGCAACAGCTGAACCCTAAGATGAAATGCAGTATAGAAGATGGGAATAAATTAGACTGCAGTAAACTATCTTGAGTGTGCTGATGTCTACGTAGTTCCGTAATTTTAGTAGTGCCCATGAACAACTGGATAGTTTTGAACAGATATATATACTGAATATGTTTTTTCCAAGAAATTTTTTTATTAAAAAATACCCCCAGATACTTCATTTGACTCACTTCTTCAATAGTGTTATTTTTTTATTTTAACTTCACTGCAGATCTTAACTACTGGTATTTTAACTTCACTACTACTTCAAGAGTGTTTTTTCCTATTTTAACTTCACTACAGTTAATAGGCTACAGATCCACTGGTAAAACTCTAAAAAAAATTTGCTTATCTCATGTATAAATAATTACATTTATAACCTAATTTATAATTCGTTTCTACCACTGACTGGATATCTGCTTAACCAACTTTCAATTCGGAGTCACAGCCTTTTTACTGGCACCTTCCTTATTGTTTCTTTCACTCGTTTTTATGCTCAGCATATGTATTTAAACAAAGAAAGAAAATGGCATGCCACAACTGAAAGAACTTAAAAGGCAAGCTGCAACAGAAACTAAAAATGACCGACTTCTACCATCGACTGTTAAGAATGTATGCCAAGCGCTAGATACAAAGACTGCACCGTGCAAGATTTATGGGGCGCCGTTTGGAAAAAAACGATTTTGTCCGACTTATTTTGCGCGTGTATTTTGGTCCGACTTAGAGTACATTTTGTCCGATATATAAGTAGGATATTTCCAATATACATATCGGACAAACTATGGTCTAAATAAGCTCAAAAAACATGGTTCACAAAACGAATAGTTTTTTTCCAAACGGCGCCCCATAAAGATTACGCAACACTGATCACCAGAAGCAAAACTTGAAGGTAACACTTGCAATAACGTGAGACCGCAATGATTGCAAAAGCACAAGCATTGATTACAATTACGTCAGGTGACTACGTACCGTAACACTTATTGCTTTTGCACTTTGCGCTAGCATGCTAGCATTTTAGCAAAAAATGAGTGCATGCACTGAAGCGTGACCGTTGAAACACAAAATACTGTATTTTGGCGCAGTTTCATATCATTCTATATATGTCATTACTCATTGGTTTGCTGTAGGTTTAGGAACACACTAGTTACTACCACAGATATGTGATACTACAACTAGATTGCGCAGTCAGCGATGAACGGCTATCTCAATGTGTAAAAATTTGAAGCTCTCGATCCGCCATTTTGGAATTACCCGCTTGAACAAACGCCGCCCATCTTTTATAACGTAAAAACGATTGGAAGTGTTACAAAAATTATCATAACTTTAGTTACGCTTGTTGGATTTTAAAAATTTCAACTGGATTGTGAAGCTCTTGATCTTAGCTATCGTTTAAAACAAATTTCAAGAAAATTGGTAATGTTTTAGGCCCTTCACATGGTAAGTAAATTGGACATAGGCAATAATTTTTGAAGCGGTTTTTAAGCTAATAGCACTATAGCATTTCTTGCTATTTTAAAGCGTAAATGTTGCATCGATTTGCAAAAAGTTGTCATTTGATTCAAATCAAATATTCTCAATCAAAAAAATTTAAACTTCAATATGAAATTAGTTGAGCTATTGGCAGTGGCGTAGCGAGAAATTTTAAAAAGATGGGCTATAATTTCCACATTTTTTCAAGTGTGTTTTTTTTTTGACGGAACAAATTTGAAGCTGTTGAGAAACAGAAAAAGTTCTAGGAGGGTCCGGGGGCATGCTCCCCCGGAAAAATTTAAAAAATTTACATGCAGTAATGGCTATTTTAGTGCTTTTTGAATAGTTTTTTGGCAAATTCTGTTTAAATTTTTTGCCCCTAATTCTGAGTGCTTCGCCAAATATGATGCACTTTGTTCGCACATGTTCACTATGTGTGCTTAAAGCGTAAGGGTTATTGCTATCGAAGACTCGGAAGAGGTTCGAAATTATGAAAAAATTGTATTCTCCCAAAACATTTTTGAAAATGGCTGGTGGGAGGATGCATACCCCTCATCCTACCCCTCTGAATCCGTCTCTGGCCTTATGCTACAGATTACAAAAACCATCAAAAGAGTCTGGCGTATTTCAGTCACTTGGCACTATTAGTTTTGCTCTTTTTTACTAAAAGTCACAGTCAAAAAGGGGGACAAAATAGCTAACACAAAGCAGAGCGCTAAAAAAAAGACCTTCCTCAGCTTTCTATGTCAACTCCCTAAACTTACGCTGATGATGTTATCAATGCGCTAAATTTAATAAACAACGGATTTTTGCGAAGTGTCACGTTTGTACCAGATATATCTCCATCTTTTGTCGTTTACACTGACGATGCCTTCAGCGCATTTCAAACGATGTGTGCCAAAACAGACAATCCATCTGTAATCCGAATAGATGAAACTTATTATTTAGGACATTTTTACGTATCGGCAGTCACTTACAAGCACAAAGACGTGCTTGGAAAAAATCAAAAGAATCGCCAATCTTGTTTGGCCCGATTCTAATACATGGTGGGCAAAATAGAGAAGTTTATGAACGATTTTTATGAGAGATTCCAACAAAACTGTGTCTGATGATTCCGCAAACCTCATATTTGGATTTGACGACGAAAAAGCGATCACATCAGCAATTCGTGCTTGCTTTCCAAGCGCCACGCTGTTGATATGCATCCGACATTTAAAACAAAACGTAGATTTTTATCTGATGAATAAAATAGGATGCAATAAAAGATTGAGACGAAAAATTGACGAAATGATTTTTGGCAGTAAAGGAATCATCCACTCCACTGATTTGGACAGTTTTGATTTCAAGTGGCAGGAATTCACCACATTTATCCAGGAAATACCGGACTTTCTTGGGTATTGCAACCAAAGGCTCTACAACCACCTTAAGTTTGAAGTGGTTTTGCCGCACTTAGAGCAATCGATACAACCTGGTTTGACAAACAATAATGCGGAGTCCGCTAATCACATACCGGTACTGAAATCAAAATCCAATTGGAAGCAGCTAAATTTAGTGCAAATTTTAAAATGCCAGTTAAATTTTTTCAAACAGCAAGACAGTAATTTAATGAGACTTTTGTATGGTCATGGAGAATATTTATTGGCTGAGGATTGGAGTCAGTACAAATTATCTATCCGGGATTGGAGCTCCGTGCCGGAAAAGCAGCAACGTCGCAAGAAACTTGAATTTTTAACTTATCGTCGACGCAAATTCAGGCGTTGCGCAATTGCCCCAAATGCTTTTCTTCGAGTTTCATTTTCTACACACGCTGGCAAAAAAGTAAGACAACGAACTCGCCGCAAACCGAACAAAACCATCAGTCGTTAGAAGCATGCAAAGGCGTCGAACTTTCTGCATGTAAAACTGATTTACGCTTTTTATTTTGTTGTCCGTATTCACGAAGTTTTTTATTAGTGGTGTAGACACATTATTTCAGATCGCACATCGCAGTGATTTCCGTTGGAAATATCAAGCTTATATTTCTGCATAGGCTTAAAGAAAAAGCGAAAAAATGAAGCATTTTTGCGTAATATCAATTGGAAATACTGAATTGAAATCAATAAGTAAAATTCAAAAGGTTTTTGCTTTCTAGAAGCAAAGTTTTTGTGATTTGTTATCTTATTATACCTGTCTTTTACAGTAGGTTAAAGAATATTTTTATTTCACTGCACTAATTTTATATTTTATGCCGGTATGGTTAAATTGATCAGATTTTTTTCTCAGTGTGGTGTAGGCCGAGTTAAACAATTCAATACATTTCCCTAAAATAAAATATTTTTTCGTATCAACTACTCCAAGTCATCTTTGGCAGGGAACTGCGCCCCCATTCCTCTTTCAGCTAAGCAACAAACTACTGAGCGCAGATTAATGGCCTTTTTTTCATAAGATGTATGAAGTAAGTAACTTTTACATTAAAAAGCAGCTTTCTGCAGATTCTTTACTCTATGCTGATGTATTATTTTTCATTGGAAAAACACTTTGGAACACTTGATAAAATTTTGTTGATAGCCTTGGCCTGACTGATCTCATCCCCAATTTTAGTCAATATGCTCGAGTGCTAACTTGCTTCGCCCCCCTTCTCAAAACTATCAATTTATCGTCGCAAGCATGATATGATTTTAATGATATTCCGCAAACACAATTTTAATGATTTTCAAAAACCAGCTATAGCAATATTTGCAAACAGTTGTTTCTATTTAATTTAAATCATGCTGTAAGAAAATGTTGTGATTCCTTCCAAATAGTGGTGTGAGTGAGGAAAGGCAAGAGATGAAAGAAATTAAGTATGCTTCATTGCTCATATATTGCTCGTCAATTTTTGTTCCGTGCGTATATGCTCATGCTGCTTCCTCTTGTGTTTTTTTGATGTTGCTATTTGTATTGGTTTATCGCACAAGCCATTGTGTAAATTTTTTTTGCCAATAAATCACGAAAATATCACTTTTTTGAAAAAAAGTACTTGGCTTCTGCTGTTGAAAGTGAAACGAGAACTGAGAGTAAATTAAACGTCTTGGATATACAAACGAGAAGATTAAGTTTAAGTATGAGTACCGCATAATGTCTCCCATGATAATGCAAAAAAAACTAATTTGAACATTTCGAAGGCCATCGGTTAACGTTACAGCGTAAATTAATCCTGACTGATAAGATTCTCCTACTCGTATGGCAGGAGTCGGGAGATAAAGAAAATTGAGGAAGTCGCTTTCCTCTTCCGCTTATTGACAGTGGTGAGCAAGTTACTTTTGAAAAGGAACTAGTTCACAGTTACAAGTTATAATTTACTTCGCAAAAAAAGTAACTTAGTTGCACTTACAGTCACTAAAAATGTCACTATAGTTGCTGCCACCACTGCTTATTGAAGGCCTTTGTTGTTTTTCTGCAAGCTCGTTAAATAACTTTTACAGTATTTGAGAGGGACGAGATTCATAGGTGGCGGAACCGGGAGGGCCGGAGGGGCCCAGGCCCCCCCACTTTTTTTCAGGGGGGGGCGGGGGGGCCCTAATTTACGCATTCATTTCTACAATATTGCTTCTGCATGAATGCATTTGAAACTTAATAGGCCTACCATCGAAATTAAAACCCAGGAAAGAGCTTAAATCCAGAGATGTCTTCTTTAAAAATTTTGTTTGATGGTGGGGGGAACAAAAACTAGAAGCAAGAACCGTGGGTCCGAAGCCCACATAAATTGCACATGTCATTTGTGGACAGACTAAATATGGATTGTAGGCATAGGACCGGATCTACATATAGGCTAAGCAGGCTGAAACCTACGGCCTCGAAGAAAATGGGGGGCCTCATTAAGAACAATGAAGACCTTTTTTTTCTCTTCATGATACTTTCAGTGGAAAACAGAATATCTGAGGATGTGTATACCTTTTTTTTGCTCTTCGCTACACCGATATTTTCAGTGAAAACAGGAGATCTGAGGACGTGAAGACCTTTTTTTGCTCTTCCAATCAGTGTGATCAAATAACCTAGGGCCTCTCATTGTCTACATTCGGCCCTCAGGAGCGCATTTAGAAGCGGGGCCATTGTGCCATGCCCCCCTACCCTTTTGACTCTGCCTTTTAGGTAACAAGAACACTACTGATGGTGCCAAGTGACTAAAATTTGTCAATTTTTTTTTGATGGTTTCTGTAGCTTATGGCCAGGGGCCAATCCAAAGAGGTAGGATGAGGTATATCCATCCTCCCATCAGCCATTTTCAAAAATGTTTTTGATGCATACATTTTTCTATAATTTCGAACCTGTTCAATAGCTGTAAGCCTTTACGCCTTAGACGCGCATAACTAAAAATGTGCGAACAAAATGTATCATATTTGGCGAAGCAATCAGAATTAGGGGCAAAAAATTTAATCAGAATTTGCGTGAAAATTATTCAAAAAGCACTAAAATAGCCATTACAGCATGTAAATTTTCAAAAATTTTCCGGGGAGCATGCCCCCCAGACCCACCTACAGCTTTTCTTGTTTCTTAATCAGCTTCAAATTAGTTCTGCCGAAAAAAATAAGCTGAAAAAAACGCTACACCACTGCCGGCCTGGTTGTAGGTGAAAAAATCTGGTTATTGGTTTTGGGCCCCCCCACTTTAGAAATGCTTCCGCCATCGCTGACGAGACTGACAGAATTTTTGAATTGACTAAACTTTTTAAGCAACTAATATGAACTCTAGTTAGAGTGTTTTGTTCTTGTAAGCTGAATCAAGTTGTATTAACTATCAATCACAACATCACAACATAACACAACATCACAACATAACATCACAACATATCAATCACAACATATACCTCACAAATAGCCTCCATTTCCTTCCTTTCGCTTACTAATCAACAAGGTAGTTTGTGCAAGGTAGTTGCAGCTGAACTTTAACATCAACGTTGATTTTTTACTTCGGTAGTATTTTTTGTGAATGTTATAATCAAACTATTTAAAGAAGAGAAAACTCGAGCTTTATTTTCCATCCAAGGTCTTTGCATTCAAGTTTTCCTACGGAACCAATAGAATTTTAACATCAGATATTTTAACCTACTTAAATTTCAGCTGCTCTCTTCTTTAACACGTACCGTACACTTATGATCTGCCTTTCGATGTCGGATTAATCGTACTGTTAACAAAACTAGGCAGGTGCCTTGAGGTCTCGATAAAATACCGGCGATTTCTGTCAGAAAAATGTTTAAATTTTAGCTCTAAAAACATAAAAAGTATGTATATTTTTATTAAACTTATCACGATTAAAGTGCGATTAAAGTGGCGCTTCTGTGTTTTTGGAGTAGTGAGACTGTGTCAATATAGACTAGGCCTGCGCAACGTACGGCCCGAGAGAACATGTTTTGCACGGCCCGCAAAAGCATTGTCAACCATTAATTGTCTTTTGTGTCCTTGTGATCAAAACCATGTTGATTGGGCCTACACCGCATTCGTCAATTGTTACTGAGCTTCATTGCTGCTATACTGCATAAAACAAATATCCAATTTTTGTTGCAGGTTGATGGCTCATGATCTTCGTTGATTCAAAAGAGAGCGTTAATGATACAAAATTTTAAATTTTTTCGCTGCTGGGTCAATGCGTAGACAAAGAAAGAACCAGGGCTGCGAATTCGGTTGATTTTTTGGAGTTCAAGTTCGAGTTTGAGGCCAGTTTTTTTACGAGTTTAAGTGAGAGTTCAGCAGTTTCATTTTTGCGAGTTCAAGTTTGAGTTCGAGTCCAGTGAAAATCATAGGCGCGGGAAGTAGAGCTCAAGCCCTCCTGGATTTTTTTCAGTCTTCCCTGAACCATTTGAGCCCCCCTGACAATTGGAAAAATTATTCACTGAATGTGACGGGATTAATGCTCGCAACGTATGTAGATAGGCTACTTAATGAAGCAAATATTTTAATAGCGCTTTTAACCAATTAAGAACCACTATTCTATAACACTTTTAACCAACGCTTTTATAAATATTTTTATAGCGCTTTTAACCAAAGAAGAACCACTAATCACTAACCAAAGAACCACTAAAAATTAGCATTCTACCGTAGCTTACATAATATGCTGTAATCATAACGCATTTTCAAGGCTGTTACAATTTCAAGAGCAAATAAAAACAATACTGGTACGATATTGGTACTGCAGAAGTGATGCATTATGCTATACCGCAATTGCATATTTATTGCATATTAGCAGTTAACAGTAGTTTGTAGAGTCGTGATTAAACAGTTTGAAAAGTAGCAATTGTAAATTTTTACAACGAACGATAAGAATAATTACGGTAATTTTCGTAGTTTTTTCGATCCTTTTTTGACAAATTTTTGTCTGATTTGCGCTTGATGTTTTGACCAAGAATTTGATGTAATTTAGGCAGGGCATCGAACGGCTTGAAATATCGCTCCGGTTTGAGTTCAGGTTCCGCAAAATTTATTTTTAGCGGTTTAACTCCGGTTCAGGTCTTTCGTAGTTTGATTTTGCAAGTTTAGTTTCGGTTAAAATTAAAAATACTTTAAATTATCGGGTTCAGGTTCGGTTTAGGTTCGCAGAAACTAAAATTCAAAGGTTCGAATTTATTTTATATTGAAGTTCATCAAAACAGAAGAATAGTGTGCAAATTACCGCAAAATAGCTTAACTATACCATGGCTCGAAGGCATTACGAACACCTGGAACTAAGCGCACGCTATCGGTGCGGGAGGTCTGGGGTTCGATTCCCGGGCCGGTCAAGTCTACACAGTGTCGCCAGCGACTCGCCACCGTTGCGACGTTTCTTCGGAGCTGTGTTGCCCAGGCGCTAAGCCGCGGAGATGGGCCCCGCAACTCGTTACACGCTTCGGCGTAATACGGCGAGTATAATGAAGATTTGATTTGATTTGAATTCGGTTTGGTTTCAAGAATTTGAAACCGTCAATTCAACTGATGTTCTGGTACACAGCTACAGGTGCATTTTTTTCAAAAATACTTATGGTATTTAGGCTGATAGTACTTTTTAAGATGCTACGTACTGTTGCTCATAAAGGGTGTCCACAGCGGCAGAAATAACCTCAGATTAAACTTTAGATGTGCTTAACCGCTGTTATATCCACTTTAACAATCATTCTTCGCAAAAATCTGTAAGAACACACACGAACTTAACAAATTTCCACTGACGTTAAGTTGGACAAGGTTTAGTTTAGACAAAAATTAGTTTAACGGTTCAAATCCGGTTAAGGTTCAAGAATTTCGATGATCGTGGGTTCAGGTTCGGTTTACGTTTATTAAACTATAAAGGTGACGGTTCGGTTTGGGTTCAATGAAAGGAAGCGGTTAATACAGGTTTTCGGTTTATGTTCCGCTTCGGTTCGACGTCCTGAATTTATGATAAATTTTGATGTTCTGCCAAGAGCTTACCAAGCTATTGCGCTCCAGCAAGTAGCCTACCTTCAACAGTGGCGTCCACAGGATTTTTCAATGGGAGGGGTTTTAGGAACGTCACATCGTGGTGACGTAAAAATTCTACGTCATCACGATGTGACGTCACTGGCAGTGTCAATTTAGATTTTTAACGTTTATAATAGGTTTTCATCAAACCGGGCTGTATAGCGTAGTTTTAAAGATGTCGCTATCCATGCGGAAGATTTGGGGATCGATTCCCAGGCCGGTAAAATCGGACTTAGTGTAGCAAACGGCTCGCTGCCGCTGTGACGTTTCTTCGGACCTGCGTTGCCCAAGCGCTAAGACGCGGGGTCGTACCCCGCCACTCGCTACCATGCTTCGGTACTACAGCGAGTGTAATGAAAGGAGTACAGCGAAGATTTGATTTAATTAAAAAAAAATTTATGTGTAGCTATAGCTATTGCAGAGACACCGTGCTTAGGGAAACTCCTACTTACCGACTGCTTCACAGCAGCATCAATGACAAAACTGCAGTTCAAGCAAAACGCATCAGAAAACCTGGACTACCGGTATTGCTGCATGTGTCATCCGACGCATCTTAATGAAAGCTTCTCGAGGTTAAATTGGAAAGTTGGACAGAACAAAAAAAACATGATGGCAATTTCGGCCAGCTCCGCACGAAGAAAAGTCGGTTCGTTTCAAAATTAAGAAAGGTTTAATTTTTTCTGTAATCGTCAAGGGGGGTGACTCCCGGCTCCCTCTCTTGCATACGCCACTTGGGCCCATCTCCGCGACTTAGCGCCTGGGGAACACAAAAACGTTGCAGCGGTGGCGAGCCGTTGGCGATACTGTGCCGATTTGACTAGCCTGGGAATTAAGCCCCAGACCTTCCGCACCAATAGTCTGTGCGGTTAACCACTATGCTAACGGCCGGTCCCGGCCTAGAAATTGAACCCAAAACCTCCCGCGCCCACAGCGATGTCTTTGGTTAACCCCAACTGGCTGGTTTAGTTAACTCAAAACTATGACATCGCAAGCGGAACATCTGCCTGCGTTGCATCCATTCTCTTTTAAGAATACCTTCTGCGCTTGAACGTTGTGTTGTCCAGCCATAATAGCCCTTGAGAACAATGGCTTTATGACATCATAACACGACTCCAGCTTTAACAACACCCATTGACTTTGTCCAGGCTTGGATTTTGAGTAAGTCGTTGGTTCAAGCGCAGCCCACCACAAAAATGTGACTACCGGAATCATTGCATCACAATGAAAGTTTCTCGAGATTAATAAGCAAGTTCGATAGCATAGAAAAACATGACAGCAATTTCGGCAAACTCTGTATGAAAAAAGGACGGTTCCAAAAAAAGTGGTTTTTATTATTTTTTTTATCGTCAATGGAGGGGTTTGTCCCCAACCTCCCTCCCCCCTCCCGGGCGTACGTCACTGACCTTGAACAATCAAGCCATTCCACAGGCATGTGAAGCACAAAAAACACGCGAGTTTCAATACTTTCAAAACAGGCAATCACGAGGTTCAGACACAGGCGCAATCAATCAACTTAACAGTCAGTTCAAAACATACTGTAAATCCTGGGTACAATACCTTACGAATCCTCAACTTAATAAATTAGACACAATCGAAAATGTAATAAGTGATTTAACGCAAAGACAATACTAGTTGGCTCTCGGTAAATTTTCTGCATTCAATTGTGGTCCGGGCAACTTTTGAATCGTGCAGGTGCAGGCCTGATGTAAGCAAAATCAAATCAAGTCTTCGTTATACTCGTGGTATTACGCCGAAGCGCGTAACGAGTGGCGGGGCCCGTCTCCGCAGCTTAAAGCCAAGGCTACACAGTTTCGAAGTTCGAAGAAGTAACGCAGCGGCAGGAATTCTCTGGCGATACTTGGTCCGATTTGACCAGCCAAGAAAACTAACCCCAGACCTCCGGAAACGATAGCGATGTCATCACCACTGAGTCAATCCGACTATCATTTGAAAGACTTAAGTCTGATAGTAATAATTTTTTTTGCAACAAATAATAAAATAACTGCGGCAGAAATCATATGCAACAAGAAATAAGCTTAAATCATCTATGTCCTTGACGCGGCATTTCGCATTCTTTGTCTATCATCAAATACACCTACGGTACGGGTTATCTCTTGTGGTTACTGGTAGCAAAACCGACTTGAAGATATGACTTTTAGTATGGAACCGAGTGACAAAAATTTTGAATTTCGCCACTGCCTACAACGCGTAGCTAAAGCTTAACGCGACTTTCATTGTTTTAGTCAGGGCTTTGAAGCAGGCACAAATATGCAGCTGATCCGATTCCAGCTCCGGAGCTCTCTTCTATCACAAAGTAGCTCTAGCTCCGAAGCTCTTTAATACCACCAATCCGGCTCCTTTGCGCACTTTAAAGCTTGTAATTTTCTCAAAAAACAAACGTGTTGTACTGTTTTGTATCGTGAGTTGTGGGAACCGCATATAAAACAGGTTTGCCATTCTAGAGGATCTTTTGCCATGCTCAAATTAAGGAAATATGTAAGTGAAAATATTTTAAAATGTGTTTATTATGCGCTAATAAATTCCCATTTACAGTACTGCATAGCTTCGTGGGGTTAAGCATCGCATAATGCTCTCCTACCTCTAAAATTAATGCAAAAAAGAATTATAAGAATAATGACTAACAGTGGCTTTAGAGATCCGTCTCTACCTCTATTTGCTAAATTAAATATCTTACGAGTTGATGATGTTATCAAATTAGAAGTTGCTAAATTAATGCACTCTGTTCTTGGAAATGATAATCCACAGTTCAAAAAGTTGAAATTAAGTGCTCAAATTCATAGATATCAAACACGTCATTCAACTCAATTGAATTACTTTTTACCCCGGAAACGCATCGAAACAGGTAAAAAATCTTTCCAATTTTATGGTCCTAAGATCTGGCAAGAGGTACCTAGTGATATCAAAACCCATTCTTTTGAAAATTTCAAAGTTAAATACAAACGATATTTGCTTTCATTTTACGATACGCAGATAAATTAGGTTATAGGTTGTATGAATGGTTCCATTATTCATGTACAGTGTCGGTGAATAATTATAATTAATCAGTATTTCCGCAGAGACCGGCCGTTAGCTCAGTTGCAAAGCGCACGCTATCGGTGCGGGAGGTCTGGGGTTCGATTCCCGGGCCGGTCAAATCGGCACAGTGTCGCCAACGACTCGCCACCGTTGCGACGCTTCTTCGGAGCTGTGTAGCCCAGGCGCTAAGCCGCGGAGATGGGCCCCGCAACTCGTTACACGCTTCGGCGTAATACGGCGAGTATAATGAAGATTTGAATTTGAATTTGAGTATTTCCGCAGTAACTGACTCCATGTTTATGTATTGCTTTGTCTTTATTTACTGAATTGTAACTGTCAAGTTATCAGTGTATCATATTGTCTTCACAGTCCATTCTGTGTTTGTCTAAAACTTAGTGTTTGATTTTTGAAAAAGTAAAAAACAATAGTAACCTGCACTGTACAGCAATAAAATTCTAGGCAGTGTCTGTTATATTGCTGTTGGTGGAGAAATACTAATTGGCTAGCGTCTATATACGCATGACTGTTGATTGTCTTGTTGATGTTTATGTTTTGCCGTTGACAGCAATATAGACGCTTCCAAATTCTAAGATATTTTAACAAGAATCATAAATGCTTGGGTTTGCTTTCTGTACTGCAAGTAAATTAATTGGTCAAATTCATTTCCAGAGGATACATAGTAGTGTGCTGAGAATTTATCATACTGCTAAGCTGTAAGTGTGGTCAGTTTTTGTATGTATGGTATTGTGAATGTTCGTTTGCATAATTATGTGTTTTGTATAAAGTGCTTGTGAGGTGGCAGCTGATGTGGTGACTCTTTAGTCTTTTCGCTGTCTCCTTGCCAAGTGGCCGTATTTATTATTTTTACCGTTTGCATTGAATTGATATCCACTTGGTCAATAAAGAATTGTTGTTGTTGTTGCCGATCCAGTGCACTAGGCAGTATAGGCACTGTTTATTAACATTGCGCCTTATCGTCCGAAAAATGTGGTAGGCCTACTGCACCGGTGTTTAACTTTCTTTATCACGATGCACCCAGGGGTGCCGGAACGGTAGGTCAGGAGGCTGCTGCCCCCCTTGCCTCTTTAATATCCGATTGTAAGTACAGTACTGCATGTGCCCTTTAAGAAAGCTCCCCCCTTGCCCTTACATCGTTCCGGCACCCCTAAATGCGCCAACAACAGTAACATCTCAAGAAATATAAAAAAAAGCTTAAATCTTCTATGCCGATGACGTGGTATTATGCATTCTTTGTGCATCATCAAATAGCCTGCACAGGGGAGCCTCGGTAAAATTTGAACTAGGGGGCCCTGTATAATCCAAAAAAATTCATTACTTTTTAGGCTACCAGATGATTTTAAACGCGACTGGGGCCGCTACAAAAGCCCCCCCCCCCGACTGGCCTTTTCAGTGCTTTTGAACTAATTTTGACCAAACTTTTCACCCCTCATTCGGAGTCCTTCACCAAATATGATGCATTTTGTTCGCACGTTTTCGATTTATGCGTGCCTACTTCAGGCCAGGAGTGTATCTAAAAAATTTTGGTGGGGGGATGCAATTTTAAATTAGGTTGAATGTTTATTACTATGGAGAATACAAAAACGGTAGACGTCTAGACGCGGAAAAGATCGTAAATAAGGGGTCGAACTAAAAACCGTATGGGACCGAATTGAACAGTATATGAACAAATGTGGCCGCATGGAACCGCATGGTACCCATATAGGCCTACAGTATATGCTGTTTAAGGGATCGAATAAGACCATAATATGGGACCGAATGAGCCTAATGGAATCGCATGGTACCTTCATATGGGATCGTCTGTGACTGTAATGGATGGCGTGGGACCTATGGAATCAAACGAGATTGAGTGTGAACAAATGAGGCCGAATGGAACCGTATGGCAACAAGTGGTGTCGACTGGGATCGTGTGGGGCCGAACCTGTATAGGATAGGTCGCCGTGGTTACAACTGGTTAATCCTCCGATTCATTGTCTCCCAGACTGTAACTATGTTGTAACTAACCAGACCTATATAAAAACGTATGAGCCGCGCTATAGGCCGAATTATTGTGCTTGCGACTTGAACCCACAAAATGCTACTCCTGCCGGAGGTGTATTAGCAGAGTTGCTCTGGCGGGGGAGGGGGGGGGCTCGGCCTACCTAGTTTTAAAAAACTGTTTGTGGAAGGGCCCAGGGGGGCTCTTAAAATCGGCCAAGCCCTTGTAAACGTGTTTCATAAAAGGTTTGCAAGGGGGGCATGAGCGTGTAGCAGTGACTGAATGATTGTACGTGTATTTTCAAATCTTTTTCTCGTCAAGCATCAAAACTTGTTTCCTCAAAACAGCTGCACTGCTGCATCCTCCCGATTAAGTTGATTAAGATATTGCAAATAAATTGTTATGTTTCTACATGTTTTTTGAGGCGTGGTGGGCAGTGCCGTATCAAGGCATCTCCGATGTTCGGTCCCCAATTGCACTATGTAACATTTCAAAAATTTTCCGGGAGAGCATGCCCCCGGACCCCCTAGAGTCGTTTTTTTTCTCAATTTGCTCTGCCGAAAAAACATACGCTTATAAAAGATGTCACAATTTGGTGCCCTACCTAAAAAAAACTTGGAATACGCCTCTGACATGAAGAATTGACACCCTATTTCGAGTCTAAGCGTCTGACGTCTATGTATCTACGTAGTTAACACTCAACCTAATTCAAATCTGCATCCCCCCACCAAAAATTTTCTGGATCCGTTCTTGCTGTTGGGTGAGATTTATTAAACTTTAGCCCCCCCCCCCCGATTGAAAATTTTGGCTACGTCTATGGTTAAAGCATGGTTACTGGGATCAAAGAAAATTAATTGGAGCAATCAGTTGTAACCCCGGCGACCTATCTTATACAGGTTCGGCCCCATACGATCCCAGTCGACACCACTTGTTTCCATACGGTCTCATTTGTTCACACTCAATCTCGTTTGATTCCATAGATTCCACGCGGTTCACTACAGTCGCAGAGACGCAGACGGTCCCATATGAAGATACCATGCGATTCCATTAGGCCCATTCGTCGGTCCCATGTGGTCTTATTCGATCCAATGAACAGCGTATATATGGGTACCATGCGGTTCCATTCCTCCCCATTTGGTCATATAGCCTACTGTTCCATTTGGTTCCATACCGTCCCTTGCGGTCCCCATGCTGTCCCATACGGTTCCATACCAGGGGCGGATCCAGGAGGAGATCCGGGGGTCGGATCCCCCCCAAATTTTCAGACACTCGAAAATTTTTTTAGAACGTTTTAGAATTTAACAGTGCCAACATTTTTATTTCAACGGCATCATTTCAATGTACTCTTTCCTAGCGTGTGCTTCAAGTCACCATCGTTTTGTCATGAATTTTAGTTGTGTATTTTCTACCGTACCATTTGAAAGCGCAGTGTATAGACCAAACCGGTACCGGTATATAAAATGTACTGCTATAGCCTACTGTGCAACGTTACGAAAGATGTATGCAGCTTTCGGAATTTCAGTAGTCTAGAAAATGGCTCCCTTCTGCCGAGCGAGTCAGTGCAACTGCTTTTCAATCCTGAAAATTCTCAAGTGGAAAAGATCAAAAACATAACCGACACTGTTGCGAGGCAACCAAACCACTGCATAAGACTTTTTCTTTCTTCACCTTCTCTTCAACTCTTGCTTTTTACTGTTTTGACACAAATGAGAACACTGAGTGACAAGCGAAGTAGAATGAGAATTTGCAATAAATCTCTCTCGTAAGTTCTTAACTTTACCTTTCAATCCGTGATTTAAGCCTGTAAAAGGACCAAGGAGAAGCTAGCGCCTGTGAGCGGCATTATTTCTCCAAAAGACAATATAATAATTGTTAATTGCGATACCGTACGGTAGTTTGAGAAAGTAGGCTACGCAATCCCAGCAGATCAGGCTATTTTTTCAAATTTAACAGAATATAAAGTGAATAAACGAACAAAATATTTTTTAACACAAATTAGGTACCCGTAACACACACTTAACATATACCTGCTGTAATGTAGTGTACTCTTACTGAAGCTTCTGGTACCGATCCTATAATTTTTCAAAACTTCACTATAGTAGACTATTATTTTTAACCAAAGCATGATAGACGTTTTTTCGAGAAATTATTACCGTATGCTAATATCGCCTCTCAATGTGAGCTGTGAAGTTTACCTATGGCTAGCTGGTATACAGCCAGTGACGTAGCTACAAAGGGTTTGAAGTGACAACTTACTGCCCTTTTCAGCCGAATATTAAAATCAATTATGTTTTTTGTCAACTTATTTCTTTAGTAGCTTGATTCGGCGTAATTGGACTAAAATTACTATAAAATCGCTTAGTTTGGCTTCAAACATTGTAAAATTTTCTCAGTATGGCGTGAACTTGGCCCTGCTTTCCCTTTGCTGTGATTGTCGCCACATTGTAAACCCCTCCCTTTGGTAAATCGTGATACACCGTTATACGTTATATACCAGTATAGCCATTTTTGTTCAATAACAATATACGGTTTCAATTTTTTTTTGCAAAATTTGGATCCCCCCAAACCAAATGGCTAGATCCGCCCCTGCATACGGTCCCATACGGTTCCCATACGGTCCCATACGGTTTTTAGTTCGACCCTACGACTATAATTCTGGCAGAAAACAGGAGAGAAATGAAAAAAAAAAGAAAAATAGCAAAAAAGCGTACCGCGTGCAAAACATCAACCAAAAACCGCTCACGATTACACCAGCAATAACAGCACAAAAAAATTCTAACAGCGTAACAAACTTCATCGGAGCAATAAATTCCCTTTCGAATGAATATTGTCAAGTCGATGCCAAATGATAACAACTACCATCAGAATAGCTTTGAACTTGGACCAAAATGACGCTTGTTTGATTCTTGCGTTTTTTCGAAATTTCGTAAAAGCGGGTCTCACATTATCCAATATTGCAACCTATTCCACAATGGGATTTTTCATATATTAATATGCATCGCATAGAGCATTAAATTCCCTTTCGATTGAATATTGTCAAGTCGATGCCAAATGATAACAACTACCATCGGATGTCGATCCATTGCCTACTATTCTCTCTCTAATTACTAAGTTACAAAGTTGTTTTCGCACGTAATTTCCTTGATCAAACACGAATTCCGGAGCAATATTTAATGGAAGTTTGAAATCGTCATTGCATTCTTTCAATTTACGTGTAGACGAGTTTAAATATAGAAAATGACGATGAAATTGCAATTCTTGTTGAGCTTTTGACGACGGGGTAGATATCATTTCTATGATTGTTTTTATTACGTAATTTATTTTGATTTGATTTGAAAATTCCCAATCGGTGCCAAATTTGTCTGAGCATGAATAGTTAGCCTTAAAATCAACTAATTTATACTTAAAAGAAACCTTGAGTTGTGCAGCAGCGGATGTAGCGTCTGTGTTTATTCGTCGACGCCTCTTAAATCGCTTTGGAAGCCACATTTGAGCAGCATCTGAGCTGTCACTATCAGAGGAAAAGTCATCTGTTATTTTTGAAGTTGCTGTTTTTACGTAAAAAAATAAATATAAATTTTTTTCCATTCTTTCCTTAGCTTCTTCATGACTCGAAAAATATGATTTGTTGTCGTCAAATACTTGAATAAAATCTTTACTGATGATGTTATAGCACACATAATGACCACTATCATAACTGGAGCCCAAATTGATCAACACAGAACATAGCTGGTAGGTGTTATATGTGGAGTTTTGAGCATTGCTTAAGATTAAGGTGGAGGAAGGGAAAACTGCTTCGGTAGATTTATAGACAGAACCATCATGTATGACTCTACCAAGGCATATTACTAAAACACTTGGAGCGTTTTGAAATTTAACTTTGGTCGAGTGAAAGCCAGTGACCGAGCAATTACAACATTTTTTAGTCTCTTTTCCATCACAAAAATTATCTAAATTATTTTTTAGTGATCCTTCTACTTGCTGAGAGCCCAGCGATAAAATCAAATCTGGATGTTCTTCCGTAGCGTCGCTACTGATTGCATCGCAGTTTTTACACCGGTAAAACATTTGCCACTTTACAACGCTAGGGATTTCAAATGAGCTCAAAATACTTGTCAAATTAGACAAACGAAAAAACTCTTCCGCGTCTTGCTGCACCCCGTACTGAAATTTGCATGTTTTGCACACCGACCAAATAACTTTTTGAAGAAAAACCTCAGCATTTAAATTACCGCTTAAAATTTAAACCAAAAAACATTGCAGTTCGTCCTCATTTAAATATGCACTAGATATAATTTCAGCAACATTGATCCTTTTGATAACTGCTACAATCGCTTGAATAGTGGCATTTTAACCAGCAGGTGTTTCCTAAATTGGGTAGACCCGCAACTGCTATTTTGCCTAGCGTTTCTTTCCCTACTTCATTCAGTTTAGGAGCACATTGAGCCGCATTGTTGTGCAATTCGAAAGTCATCCAATATTTAAAATCATTTATCGATTCTGAATATAATTTTTTCACCGATTTGTTATCACAAACAGATTCGGAAATTGCCATAGCAGCAAGGCAAACACAAACTCCACAACTATTGGCATCCGTTTGTTTGACTAATGAGCTATGCTGCACTCCAATCTGTTGGCCTGCATTTAAAAAACTTTCAAAGAATTCCTTAAAAAGACGTAAGCAAGAAGAGTTTTCTTTGAAGCTTGCATCCACGACAGAGTTAAATAACGTTAAACAGTTTGTTGATCTGCAGTACCAAAAAAGTAAAAAATGTTTATTCAGTAAAACGGGTACAAAAATGTTTGCTCGCAATTCTTTGCTTTTGTTTTCAATAATTTGTCTCGCAAAAACATGTTTATTGAAAATGGGCTTACGATTTATGATTACAGAGGACTGGTCGCAGTCTAAGTGTCCAAAATAATCCAAAGTCTTTTTCTGATTCGCTTCGAGAACTATTACCGACAGAAAAGCATCGACAAGGTACTTGCTCAGCCAACCTTTCCCGGAACTGCCGTAGTGTGCAGTAATTGCATCAAACATGGAAGGTAATGGGGCAGGGTTTAGGGTGAGCACATCTAACCAAGTCAGCTCATGGTCTTCATCAATGACAATCGCGTACGTAAGCAGGTCCTCACAATTACTCGGTAGTGACTGCCAAACTTTTAAAGCAAAGGCCTCCACGGTTTTATTCTTATCCCTTGATATAAAATGAGGATGCGATGTAGTATTAAATTGAGGAGGTACCGTCAGATCTAACGAAATGGTTTTGCTTGTTTTTGCCGCTGCCGACACTTCTATGCTTTGCTGTTTGTCGCCTTCGGGTGGGACGCCAACAAATTTTATTTGATTTTGGGGTAAACTTGAAGAATAATATCCACTGTTGCGACGTTTTCTACCCTTACGAAATTTTGACTCAACTAATCGCGTCTTTTTCAACAAAAGTGGCTTTTGGGCTAAGTCGTTATTGCCCGACGATGTTTTAATTTGTTTTGGCGGAATATTGCAGCCACGTAAAATCTGATTTGCAAACAGCCGCTGAGAAAGTCTTAATTCCTTGTACATTTTATCCACAAATTCATCAAGCCGTGCAATGCGTTTGTTTTTCAAGTAAATGGATTTTACGTTAAAGAAATATTGTTCCATGCTACCTTGAGTTTGGTTGGCAGAAGCAATTGTTCTTTCGCTTGAGTGCTCTAAATTGCGATATTTCAAGGAAAAATGTTCATAATCCCGCTTTCGAGATATGTCGCCGTCTTCAACGTAATGTCGGGACAAATCACCCAACATAAGCTGAGATGTGGAACATATTCGACTGAGAACCACGCGAATTAGTCTCTTACAAAAATTTCGATCAAAATAAACGTTATTCGTTTTATCATCGTTAAATGGCGGTTTTTGATGATCACTAAAAATGGAAGACGCAATAAAATTTTCTAACTGCCTTTCAAAAAACCAGCAAAATTTGGAATTCAGCTCTTGTTTTTCATCTATAGATCTAGGGGCTTCCAAAAAATCGTAAGGGACAATATGCTTTTGACCCTTCCAATCATGATCATCCCATACAGAGAGTAAATTTTGATCTAATTGTTTTTGCCGCAATTTTTCGAAATGATGCTTTACTAACTTTGAATTTTTTTCGCAATTAAGAATCGCTATTACACTTCGCATGACGCTTTTTAACTCATCGAAAGTTGTACTGGCAAAAATAAGAGAAATCCAATACAAGACCACCTTTCTAAATTTTTTGTTGTAATGCTTTGTCACTAAAATCTTAGCTGCTCGCATCGCGTGACTCAGACAATTGTGAACAAGGGTGGTATTCCAATCTTTGTCAATGGCTTTTCCGGTAATAATTCTCCAACATCTGTCATAATAGGCTAGTCTAGTTTCATTTGCAAAGGCACGTAGAGCTGCGTTCCACATGGCCATAGACCCGTCTATCATTACCATGATTGGTTTTGTTTTACTGCCACATATTTTCAGGGCATCATTCAAAAAAATTTCCAGAAATCTTCGAATGCTGCCAGCATCATGTCGAGTAGTGATGTGAGTGGCTACTAGAAGCGAAGGCCCATTAGCGTATGGGTGACGTACTAACAGAGTATACATTTGAAAATCTTTGTGGTTAGCAAATTTTTTCATTATACTACCTGTTGCGTCCAAATATATTATGTCTTTTCGGCAAATTTCATAATAAGTTTTAATTTGAGCATCGGTATACAAAATTATTCCTGGTAGACGAACAGTAAAATCTCTCACAAATGTTTCAGCAAAGTTTTCAGCCATAATTTCTATATTTAAAACCCAATTGTCAGTATAACGCTGGGATATGTTACCTTGACATTTTAAATTTCGCAAAACCGCCTGAGAGGGAGCATACGTATAAGCACCGTAAATACGCTCTTCTTCAGTTAAGTCAGTTTATAAATGTCTGTAAACCGAATAAGATCTTTCGCTTTCCAGTTTCTTCAAAATTTTTTCGCGTCTTTTTCCAGTTAATGGTCTGCTTTTAAGGCAACTCCTATGATGCGACCTACGTCCTGAAATGTTTACAACCCCTTCTATCCCGTCTGCATAAGAATAAAAACTTACCTTACCCGCTACAACGCACTCACAACAATTTGCATGACGACAATAAACACTAATATAACCTTCATAATACTTTTTATCAGATTTTCGCAAGTTAACCACTTCAGTATCCTTTCGCAAATAATTATTGAGAACACACGGAACGCAGCCGCTGTACAAAAAGCGAAGTTTGGGGAAAATAATATCGCTGTATTTTGAGTTACCAAAATGATTCTTGGACCGATTTTTTATCATTTGAGACCGTTCTTCAGATGTTATTAAAAACGACTCCTCTTTTACTTCTACATTTGAAAACCGCAATTTTTCTTCGCACAAAATACTGTTAGTAAAGTTTCCTAGTTCTTGAAGAGTTTCGTAAGAAAGAACGTTTTTTTTCTACATTTACGGAATTAACTTTATCGTCCATGTGACACGAATAATCGTCATTATCGTGATTGTTTTTAACGCTTTGGAGATTTTGGCCGCTAAAATTTTCATCAACGTAAAAATCATCTTGTACCAATTTTTTTTTATTATTGGTAAGCTTCTCAACATCTTCATTAACCAATAAACCAACCTTGGTATCGCTTACTTCTCCTTTGAGATTTCGAATCGCGTTTTAATCATTGCTGACATTTGAGACTTTTCCAATGCAGCCGTTGTTACTTGGAAAAGGCACTTGACAATATTCATTCGAAAGGGAATTTAGTGCTCTACGCGATGCATATTAATATGCAAAAAATCCCATTGCGGAATAGGTTGCAATATTGGATAATGTGAGACCCGCTTTTACGAAATTTCGAAAAAACGCAAGAATCAAACAAGCGTCATTTTGGTCCAAGTTCAAAGCTATTCTGAGGGTAGTTGTTATCATTTGGCATCGACTTGACAATATTCATTCGAAAGGGAATTTAATGCTCTACGCGATGCATATTAATATATGAAAAATCCCATTGCGGAATAGGTTGCAATATTGGATAATGTGAGACCCGCTTTTACGAAATTTCGAAAAAACGCAAGAATCAAACAAGCGTCATTTTGGTCCAAGTTCAAAGCTATTCTGATGGTAGTTGTTATCATTTGGCATCGACTTGACAATATTCATTCGAAAGGGAATTTAATGCTCTACGCGATGCATATTAATATATGAAAAATCCCATTGCGGAATAGGTTGCAATATTGGATAATGTGAGACCCGCTTTTACGAAGTTTTGAAAAATGGCAAAATCTGAACAAGCGTCATTTTGGTCCAAGTTCAAAGCTATTCTGATGGTAGTTGTTATCATTTGGCATCGACTTGACAATATTCATTCGAAAGGGAATTTAATGCTCTACGCGATGCATATTAATATGCAAAAAATCCCATTGCGGAATAGGTTGCAATATTGGATAATGTGAGACCCGCTTTTACGAAATTTCGAAATAACGCAAGAATCAAACAAGCGTCATTTTGGTCCAAGTTCAAAGCTATTCTGATGGTAGTTGTTATCATTTGGCATCGACTTGACAATATTCATTCGAAAGGGAATTTAATGCTCTATGCGATGCATATTAATATATGAAAAATCCCATTGCGGAATAGGTTGCAATATTGGATAATGTGAGACCCGCTTTTACGAAATTTCGAAAAAACGCAAGAATCAAACAAGCGTCATTTTGGTCCAAGTTCAAAGCTATTCTGATGGTAGTTGTTATCATTTGGCATCGACTTGACAGTATTCATTCGAAAGGGAATTTAATGCTCTACGCGATGCGTATTAATATGCAAAAAATCCCCTTGCGGAATAGATTGCAATATTAGATATCGTGGGACCCGCTTTTACGAAGTTTTGAAATAACGCGAAATGCGAACAATCGTCATTTTGGTCCAAGTTCAAAGCTATTCTGATGGTAGTTATTATCATTTGGCATCGACTTGACAATATTCATTCGAAAGGGAATTTAGTGCTCTACGCGATGCATATTAATATGCAAAAAATCCCATTGCGGAATAGGTTGCAATATTGGATAATGTAAGACCCGCTTTTACGAAATTTCGAAATAACGCAAGAATCAAACAAGCGTCATTTTGGTCCAAGTTCAAACCATTCTGATGGTAGTTGTTATCATTTGGCATCAACTTGACAATATTCATTCGAAAGGGAATTTAATGCTCTACGCCAGTGGTTCTCAAACTTGTCGGAAGTATCGAACCCAACAGGTATCATGCAAGCATACATCGAACCCTTAATTGTAACCAGGAGCGGATCCAGAAAATTTTAGAGGGGGGATGCAGTTTTGAATTAGGTTGAATGTTAAATGAGTGCAAAGACGTTAGACGTCTAAACCGGAAAAGGGCATAAGCTCTTTGAAAATGTTTCACGTCAGGGGCGTATTCAGAATATTCTTAAGGCGGTGGAGGGTGGCATAAAATTTTTACATTTTTTAAGCGTATTTTTTTTCCGAAAAGTTAATTTGAAGCAAATTGAGGAACAAAAATATGGCTTTAGGGGGGGTCCGGGGGTATGCTTCCCGGAAAGTTTTCAAAAATTTAGACACTGTAATGGCCATTTTAGAGCTTTTTGAACAATTTTTATGGCAAATGCTGTTTAATTTTTTTGCCTCTAACTCTAAGTCCTTTACCAAATATGATACATTTTGTTCGCACATTTTTGATTTATGCGTGCTTAAGGCGTAAAGATGATTGTTACCAAATAGGTTTGAAATTATGGAAAAATTGTATTCATCAAAAACAGCGTTGAAAGAGTATGGTGGGGGGATGCATCATTCCACGCAGAGATAGTCATTTGCTACAACTGTATGCCTTTTTGCAAAAACTTATTCTGATCTTAGCCGAACCCCTGCTACAGCCTCACCGAACCCCTGGGGTTCGGTCGAATCCAGTTTAAGAACCACTGCTCTACGCGATGCATATGAATATATAAAAAAATCCCATTGCGGAATAGGTTGCAATATTGGATAATGTGAGACCCGCTTTTACGAACTTTCGAAAAAACGCAAGAATCTGTAGCGGTTGCGGCACCTGTAGATGGACTAATCTGACTCCAGCACATATAGGTTTGCTACACAAAAGAGTTCTTTGTAAGGGAATAGCATAAAATCCACACTAAAACGTAAGTCCAAACACATCACTTATCATCACTTTACACAATCTTATTCAAATAGAATTGTGAATTAAAACACAAAGATAGCGTTACAATATTCGAGCACTCTTTCATTAGACGCAAGCATAACAGACCATAATACCGGTACCTAGCTGGCCTTAATACAATAGAAACAGCTCGAACAGTTGGCCGTACACGCTTCACAACTAAGCCTTAACCAAACTAAACAGCTCTTGCATAATATAGTCAAAACTAAACACTCACTGCTAGTCAATATGAACAGAAATACACACAATATTATACTCCTGCACTTTTCGCAATATTATTACTGAACATACTAAGCACATGGTTTGGTTACACTCGACTGATCACGCTTATCACGAAGTCGGGCGGACAAAATTATCCGTTTAGAAAACACAATTACAAAGCAGGTGATCCTGATCCCTGCAAATCAAACAGGCGTCATTTTGGTCCAAGTTCAAAGCTATTCTGATGGTAGTTGTTATCATTTGGCATCGACTTGACAATATTCAATCGAAAGGGAATTTATTACTCCGATGAAGTTTGTTACGCTGTTAGAATGGTTTTGTGTTGTTATTGCTGGTGTAATTGTGAGCGGTTTTTGGTTGATGCATTGGTTGATGTTTTGCACGCGGTACGCTTTTTTGCTATTTTTCTTTTTTTTTTCATTTCTCTCTTATTTTCTGCTAGAATTATAGTGGTTCGACCACGGGTTAGACCCTCAAGGTACTGGTAGGTACAGAAATACAAAGAGCAATATTCAGATATTGCCTTTCAGATTTCGTCAGTGAATAGAGTGGGGATTAGGGTATCTACTTATTTCTGGCCATTTGGTAGGCTTACTCGTAACCAACATCAGTGGATCAGACACTCTTAGGATATTGATCTATTGATGGCTGATGTGCCAGTACAGTTTTACCCACAAGGCATTGGCATAGGTTTCAGCCTCAGGCACCATAATTTTGGCAACAGGTGATCTACCGGTATCAAGAAACAAAAATGTATCTATCAATGTAACTGAGTGTCTTAGCAAATTATACCACTTCTCTAAGTGCTAAGGGTTATCCATATCCTACAGTTTTTAAATAGGCTTATGCCGGTAGGCTAATCATTTTCCTAAAATTTAATACCTGTGGTACCAGGTACCGTACCGGTAAGATACCGTAGGAATTCTTGTAATATTCTGTTTTGATTACCCATTTTTTTAGATTTTTACCCCTTTGTAACATAGACCAAACTATCGAAAAATTTGATATTATAAATACTAAAATAGATTTCTAAGGACGAGGCTTATTAGCTTATCTTATCATGAATTCTGATTCAGATTCATTAGCTACGCCTCCACGACCAGCAAAAATATTTAAAAAATGGTATAATACTCCTTTTAATGATGACTGGTTGAAACATGATAAGCTCAAAGGGTGGCTTTGAAAAAGATGCAAAAAGCAAATATAATGCACTCTGTAAAGTTTGTGACATTACTCTTAAAAACCCAACTAAGTCTTCACTTTTAGCACATGAACAAAGCAGTAAGCATCAGAAAAGTGTAAAAGCAAAATTTAGTACTCTGTATATGCCATCTTTTTGACGAAACCCAGACCAGATATGAGTGCTAAGGTAGCAACTGCTGAAATAAGGTTGAGTGGATTTTTCGTGGAACATTATGTGCCTTTTGCTCAAGCCAATCATCTTGTGAAAGTATTGAAAGAAATTTTTCCAGATAGTAAGATTGCCCAAAACATGAAAATGGGTAAAACCAAAACAAGTTACATTGTTAAAGATATTGCAAGAGAAAAAAGATTCTGAATTTGAGCTAGCTGAAATCTTACAGTCTCAAAAGTTTTCAGTTCTCATTGTGAAACTACAGATATTTCACTATCCCAGATTCTAGGCATTGTTGTGCGTTATTTTGATTATAAACGAAGCCAAGTTGTTGATGCTATGCTAGACACTGTGGAGATAGAAAATGGCACTGGTGCAGGTTTGTACAAGAAAGTAAAAAAAGTTCTGTCAAGCAAGAATATGCCCATCAACAATATAATTAGTCTTGGTTGTGATAACAATGCTACTATCATGAGTGGGTTGAATGGCTTCAAAGCACACATGCTAAAAGATCTTCTTTCATTGTTTTTGTTGGGGTGCATATGCCATTCATTTGCACTTTGTTCAAACCATGCAGCTGAATGACTACCATCATGGCGGGAAACATTCCTAAAAGATATTACCAGCTATTTTTGCTGAAGCAGCAAGAGATGACATGAGTTTGAACAATTTTATGAAACATGTAAATTACCACAACATGCCATGTTGAAGTTGTTGTCTAGAGGGAAAGTTGTAAGCCGAGTGCTGGAGCAGTGGAATGCATTGCTTTTATTTTTCAAAGCAGACGCTCTTGAAAATACAATTGATGTGACTGAAACAATGTACAAGGCAATGATCAATAATGGCTTCAAGCACATGTTATTGTTTGTGAACTATGTGCTGCAGAAAGTTGACAGCTTAAACTTAGAGTATCAGTCTGCAAGTGTTAGAATCCACAAAGTACACTCCACAGTATCTGATGGCTATAGGTGTCTTCTTTCTTCGTTTGTATAGTCATCTTTCATTGAAAGTATGCCACTGTGGAAGATAGAGCCATCAGTCCCATATTTCTACAAAGATACACATGACATTGATCTTGGAGGAAGATGTGATGCTCTCCTAGCCCAACAGCCACTTCTTGATAAAGAAAATCGCTTCCGTTTGGATTATCTTAGATTTTTGGTTGAACTGTGCTCTCAGATAAAAAGATTTGATTTTTCTGAAACCAGTATTTTGTCACAAATATGTGTACTTGATCCTAAAGTGTCTATGAGTGCCAGCAATCAAAGGCGACCCAAATCCCTTGCTTATCTTGCGTCCAAGTTTCCTACGCTTGTAGAAGAATCTCAATTAGATCAATTGCATGACCAATGAAAAATGCTGCCAACTGCAGTGTCAAGACTTCAACATATGACGGATCTATCTCCTGATCAATTTTGGCCTCAAATAAAATCAGCTACTGATGGAAATGACCCACCTAAGTTCAGATTGCTTTTGGATTTTATGTGCACCATCCTCACCCTCCCTCATTCTTCAGCATGTGTGAGCGAATATTTTCACAAGTTCATATGGTAAAGAACAAATTTACCAAGCGGCTGCAAACAACGAATATGTGTAGCTGGCTTTTGGCAAAGGCAGTGGCTTAGGTTACGTGACCGTAACTTTTGTTTTCTGAATTCAAAGTTACGTGAGAGTCGTGCGATGAGCATCGGTTTATAAGCGCCATTTTGTGCTTTATCGCCACAACTTCTTGATAGCTCAGTGGATAGAGCGCCGCTTATAATGGGAAGCGCTGCACAAGTTTTGGGTTCGATTCTCGTCACGGCTTCGATTTGTTTCACTTCGGTGGCTTTGGTTCGGATCGGATTTGTGTGACCTGGGGTTAACAATCGAGTTCGTGAAGATAATAGAATAGAAAAGAAATAGACTAGAAATAGAATGAAATTGCTTGTCATGTAACTTTGAATTCAGAAAACAAAAGTTACGGTCACGTAACCTTAGCCTCTGCCTTTGGCAGAACAGGCTATTGAAAGAAATGGAGCTTTAGCTTGTTACATGTGGAAGCCATCATCAAACCTTATTGATGACCTTAAAAGTGGTGCAAGTCACAAGAGATATGCCTCTTCTCTTGAAAATACTGACAGTAACATTCTCATTGAAAGTTAAGTGTAACATTACAAACATTTACTGGTGCTTACAATTTGCAACAAGTGATGTGCAAAAGTATTCAGAAAAGCATTGATTTTATGTGTGTATGGTTAGAAATTAAGAACACTTTGAGAGTAAACAATATTTACACAAGCTAACAGTTCTCACGTTATCTGCATGTAATGTCACAGTTTAATGTTAGTTAGTTGGTGTTCATGTTTTTAGTTGTCTTCAATCAGTGTAGAACAGGGGTGGCCAACCTTTTGATTCCACGCGCCAATATTTTTCACCCTTAGTTTAGATGCGCCACATCAAGTTAAGATTAAAAAATAAAAACGTGTTTTTTTTTTACTTACAACTCTAGTCTTCGCGCCCTCAGACACTGGCGCAGCCAGGATTTGGCAAAAAGGGGCCACAACCGCGGGTCTGGGGGTGAAACCCCCAGCCGCCAATGGATTTTTACGGTTTTCACGCAGAAAAATACTCACTTTAGCACACTTTTTTTTATCGAAAAAGGGCGTGCAGTGAGTTCAGGCACTATGGACAATGCAAAAATATTTTGGCAGCTTATGTCTCAAAGCAGAAGCTTGGCTAAAATAAATGAAAGGAGGCTACAACCATTATTAGTTTGAGAAATTATAGACTGAAAGTTAGGTTTTAGCACCTTATTACAAGGACAAAGGGGGAGGGGCATGGCACCATGGCTTCCCTGCGTGCGCCTATCCCCTCAGACGTCCTGTTTACCACTGACAATGTCGGTGGAGAGCAAAAAATAAAAAGAGGTTTTCACGCCCTCAGTTGTTCTGTTTTTCACTGAAAAATATCAGTGGAGTGCAAATGAAAAAAATAATAAAAAATTGGTGAGTAGAAGTGGTTTGTCATCAAAAAGGTGCAATGCGCCACTTTTAAGTAGCTAATGCGCCACGTATGGCGCATGCGCCACAGGTTGGCCACCCCTGGTGTGGAAGCTTGACAGTAATTATTTTTTAAAAGAGTCACAGCATTTGGTTTTACCAATCTTATTAAACACTGACGTGCCGCAACGATTTTGCGCAGCTTAAAAAATGTAATTTTTAAACTAGTTGAGAAGTTTTGCCAGATTGATTTTTGTGTCAGTTGAACCTCTAGTGAGTGCATATGTTTATTGCTTAGTATTGTTTAATCAAGGAGCTGTTTATTCAGTAATGCAATGCAACACTGTAGCTTTAGTGTCAAGTACCGATTCTTGAAATTATGAAGAGTGAGAAAGAAATCATAGCAGCAAAACTACATTGATAGCTTGCTTAATGTTTTCAGTGCCTGTAAGAATTGGTGCTCATGTTAGCTCTTGAATTTATTGAGTGTATTATTTTTTTTGGTTATACCACCTGAAGTTTCAGTAGAGTTGCATTGGTGTAAAATATGCATTTAAGCCTTTCGTCATACAATGACAACTGACAATATTTAATTTTGAATTTGAATAATCAGTGACCTACATTTCTAAGTCTGCATAAATCAGTTAAAACTTGATGTTTTTGCCGGTTTTAAATAGCAATTATCTAGCTGTAATGACAAAAGTAGGTTTTGTGCTGTTATTTCATACCTTGGGAAATCTTGGGATTTTTCAACTCCAAATCTTGGGATTTTGAAAATTTCAGAGTGGCAACACTGGTAATCACTAATCACAGTTACTGCGTAACTTTGGCAAAACAATCAAAAACAAAATTGCTCATGTTGTGTTTTGCTGAAAACGACAGATTTTCTGATGAAAGAGGGTACAAAAGAAAAGAATCTTGTAGTTATTAGCGATGATGAAGATGAATTAGGGGAGTTTGTGTAATTTAGGTAGAGTTAGTTAACTTTTGTATGCACTGCAAGGGATAGGCTAAGCGCTGTTCTGAGATCATGTAGGCTACTGATATTAAGAGTCTGTAAGAGCCTTGGAGAAGATTTTTATAGATTATTGTCTTAGCATTGTTTTTATTTCGGTTCTAGCTTAAAAATAAATAACTGAGGTTATTTTCAAATTATATTGAACAGAAAATTCAACAGTAATTGAGGGAGACTGCGAAGTGAGCTTGCGCTCTTCGAGTCAGCAGCCAC
The DNA here is from genome assembly GCA_964006365.1 of Trididemnum miniatum. NCBI lineage: Eukaryota > Metazoa > Chordata > Ascidiacea > Aplousobranchia > Didemnidae > Trididemnum > Trididemnum miniatum. The sequence continues at coordinate 5,378,673 of OZ023240.1, forward strand.
CCGTTACATATGTCAAATGCGATCGGCTCCAGCCGTGAATCAAACCCGTCACGTAGGATCTGTCACTTGCGTGCGGTACCGCTTGTCGTTATTCTCCTTGCTGTAAGCTGTCTAAAAAAATGCTTTCTATAGCTATCTACAGTCATTAGCAAAAGTTTAAGACCAGTTATCAGAAATTATGTATTTTTGCTGTCTATCCTCTCCAGAATACAAATTACTGCCACTGCTGGTATATTTTGCTCGTAAATTTAGTATAACACATTGTGAATGCTCAAATTACAAATTGTAAAACAGTAACACGCAATTTTAGTACTTTGTGTGTCCTCCTTTGTTCTTTATCACCGCCTGGATTCGTTTTGGCATACTGCATATCAGTTTCTCACAATAGTCTCTTGAAATTTCTTTGACCCATACCTCTTTTATAGCATGGTTTAATGCTCCAGCACTTGAAGGTTGTTTTTCTGCAACCTTGTTTTTGAGTATTTCCCAAAGATTCTCGATTGGGTTTAAATCTGGGCTGTTTCCAGGCCAGCCCAGTGTTGCCACATTTTTTTCTGAAAGGAATTGTTTCACAATCTTCGAGCGATGACACGGAGCACCGTCGTGCATGAAAACTGTGCACTGATGAATATTCATATGCATTTCAAGTTTTTCTTTTAGCAAATCCACATACCTGGAACCGTTCATTGTACTTCCTGGGGGCAAAAAATACAATCCAGCAGTACCAGACCTGGAAAATGCCCCCCAGACCATTTGACTCGGTGGGTGTTTCATTGTTGAAACTGTGTATCTTTCCTCAAACCTTTTACCCACAGGCCTTCTAACGTTCTTTTTTCTCACCACAAACTGCTGTAGAGTACACTCATCGGAAAACATGATCTTAGACCAGTCTTCAGATGTCCATGCTGCATGTTCTTTTGCAAATGCCAGACGCTTTGATTTCATAAGAGGAGTGAGCCTGGGTTTGCGAGCTGGCTTATATGATTTAAGACCAAAGTTAAACCTCAAACGCCGAGAAACTGTGGTGATGTGAACGTCCGTCCCTTTCCCAAGCAGCGCAGCACGAATTTTCTTCAAAGAACTTGTTGGGGAACGTACAGCAATTCGCTTTATTGTCAGATCATCTCTAGGGGATGTTTTTTTGGGTCTCCCACTTCTCTTCAAGTCTTTGTAACTCCCGTAATTATTGAAATTTTTAAGGGCTGTGTGCACAGCAGTCTTGCTGCACTGCATCTTCGCACTGATTTCTCGTTCAGAGTAGTCTTCTTCACTTAAAACCACAATTTGGGCTCTTTTAGTCTCGGAAAGAGAAGATTTTTTGCCCATTTTCAAGAACTGAAACAGCAGCTAGTACACAACTGATTACGCTGTAAAACCAATCGAAATGAAGTAAAATAGGTTCTTCGTGAAAACAACCCATGTGTTGGTGATGGACAGATGGCTGATGCAATTTCATTAGGATATTGCGTCATATAAAACTGCACAATGCGATAATAATGATAAAATCTACAAATACCTTAAATCTGAAAGACTGGTCTTAAACTTTTGCTAATGACTGTATCTTTGCGGCAAAAAGCAGTTAAAAACACTTTGCTGTTTTTGAAGTGTAACGAGCATGCTGTTTCAGTTGTGGATTTTGTGTAAATAAATTTTCGTGCATATTATTGTGAGTCAGTCATTAGCCAATAAACTCTGAGACAACATTAAGTGACAAAAAATTAAATAAATAACTTCAAGAAAAGTGGTTCCGATTTATGCAGCGAATGCCTGCCACTGAGTTTAAAGTGTAAAGTTTAACTGCGAAAAATCAAAATGTACTCGGTACTCTCACTGGAGCTTGTAATACTCGTATTCGAAGCCAACCACCAGTGCTCGTACTCGAAGATTCTCAAAGCAAGTACTCGTACTCGAAGGTTGAGTGCTTGACTCCATCACTGGCTGATAGCGACTTTTTTGATCATGTTAGCCCCTACGTTATTTTTAGGCAATGTCTATTTTGCCGTTAACGGCATGATAGCTTTTAGGTCTATTTTGCCGCAGCTACATTTTATTCTATTCTCCTGTCTTTTCTTCACTAACTCGATTGTTAATCCCGTGTCACACGATTATTACATCATATTCTATTTTACTGTCTTCACGAGCCCAATTGTTAACCCCTGGTCACACGAACAGACGAATCTGCATTGAAGCGAAACAAACCGAAGCTGCGACGAGAATCAAACCCAAAATTGGTGTAGCGCTTCCCATTATACGCTGTGCTCTATCCACTGAGCTATTGAGCTAACGCAAAATGGCGCTTAAAAACCCACAACATCACTTACAGCAAAATAGACCTAAAAGCTATTTTGCCGTTAATGGCAAAATAATGCAAATTAAAGTAATTTTGCCGTTAAATGAAATAATTTTGCCGTTAATGGCAAAATAGACACTATCTTATTTTTAAATAAAAAAATGGATTTTACACCCCCCAAAACATACTTCTAACATTATTTTGCAACATTCTACTGTAAGAGGGAGGCTTGGGGAGCAAAAAATTATTGAAGCATGAAAAAAAGCCACCTAGTGTCAAGAAACTTCAAAGTCAATTTTCTTGTAAAGTGCAAAAGATGGAAAGCTGAAATTTGGAAATTGTGGGTTTCTCATCAAGTTCTCCTAATAAGCTGAGTTTGGTTAAATTCTGCGAGTGTGGGTTGACACTTCAGGACAAATTGGATGATTAAACATGGATTGACCCATAGAAAAAAATGGAGCATTTGTTCAATCACCCTGGGACTATTTCAAAAAACGAAAAATTAGTTGAATGATATCATTTTAAAACTTATCCAAGAAAAGTGATGATGACTTTTTTGTTGCGGGAGCGTTTGATGTTCAGTAAGTTGTTTGGGGGGGTGCTATTGGAAAAAAGTTTGGAAATCACTGAATTAAGGCATTAAGATACTGCTGGTAGACCTATCACTGTATCATGTTCAAGGTTATTGCATTGTTTTTTTAGAGCAATCAGCATGTAAATAGTGACATTTCAAAGAACGTTATTTAATAATTTTTGTCATAACTATATTATACTGGTAGTCTCTGTGGTACTGTACAATCCTTTTTATTGACACAACTGACCTCAAACTTGAGCAATGTCACGTCATTTTCAAAAATTTGTTAACCATGTTAAGTCCAAAGAATTTCGACAGTATTTGATGAGGTAAGTGAATTATAATTATGTTGATGTGTATATTCTCACATATGTAGAATATATGATGATGCCTGCACAGTGCATCAATGTTTGCTTACGGGAAATAAGTGTAATTGCATCATCCAAATACTGTAATAATCCTGAATAGTGGTACGCAGTATCGGTAGTAGGTAATCATCAATGCAAAGCTCATAACTTTTTTAAACTTTGTTGGTCTTCGTCACTGTTCACTTTTGGATAACTTTATAAAGTTTAGTGTATCAATGGTTTTGCCTACATACGAAATTCTAAGCAGGTTTTCAGGTTAGCCCATGCCGAATCAGATACATGCCAAATTCTTAGCTGAAGACTGAATAGACTACCATACTTTTCCATTTTATGTCAGGGCTTGGTTGTGATTTTGAAAAAAGCTAATGACTTTATTGACAGAATCCTTTTATCTTTAGTATTGATTGGTGTTGGCTAATTATGTCTGTGTTATTTTTTCCTATTTGATTTTTTTGCATGTGGATGTCGCTTTCCATTCACGTCAATTCGTTAGTACGGTGAGTGTTTGTAATCTGTTTTGTGTTAGCATTTTCGTTCTCCTCTTGCAAGAAAGTTTGATGGAGGCATGATAAGAAATTTTGCAGTTGCCAAAAAGCTGTTTGTTATTGAATCAGTTAAAGGTGGGAAATCCTATTAATTCTCTATCCCACTGTCCGCAACATTTGAGGAGAGGGATAAGGAAGGACGCAGGAACACTTGGGAATGAAATGCATTCAAACATGTGTTTTTCGACTACGTTTTGTTACTTTTGCAAATACATTTTTACAATGCTTTTTAAATTAATGCAAATTATCATTTTTGTGGCAATGTTTTTGCATACTTTGATTGGTATAAATTACTTAGTTACAACAGCTAACAAGTGAACTAAGTAAGACATGTATTTACGGCATCACAATAAAAAAGCTACAGCATTAATAAGATCAATAGATAACTAATTAGATTTTGTATGATCAATCATGCTTTAGCCTAAAGAATGGTAAATTGGCAGAAAGCCTTAAGGATGTTAAATGATAAATTGACAGAAAAATTAACAAGAATGACAGCTGAATCTATGCTGTCGAAACGTTCAGTTTTGAAATTTACTGCATGGCTTAAGTGCAATTGTTATTTAGAAATAATTTGAGTTGAATTCATTTTTTGAGAGATGAAATCTTGTATTAGATTGACTAAACATCTTTTCAAAATAAACATTTAACGCAAAATATTTGAATTTTAATAAAAATTTTACAATTTACAGCAAGCCGAGCAGTTATTAACATAGTGGAAAATTTTTAAGAGGAATTGTAATACACCTGCTGCTAGCATTATCATGAGTTAAGTAGTTTTTTCAGCGAACTGTGTCAACATTTTCGTTTTAAATCCAAAAAGTGTATTGTTGGTTCTTTCCCAATTAAATCGCATTTCCCTCTCAGACTTCTAGACAATTGCAGACTCGCAAAGAAGTAATTTTTTATCAATCACCAACGTGATCTTAACTTTGCTGCAACTTGCTTAAGGTAAAAGTTTATTTGCGTAAATTGAAGAAACATTTTGCAAAAAGGTATTTACAAAATAAGCAAAAAGTTACTGAAAAAAAAAATAGTGCAGTTGCGCCCAAATATTCGGTTTTTGCAAGCTCGTAATCTTGTTTGCACACTATTTCTTAAATGCTGAACATCATGCAATGAAGCTGTGAGTACCATTTTTTGAGACTCTTGTGGGACTTAGAAATCATAACTTGAAAGTCTTGCTCAAGCGCATTTGCCCCGTCGACTGAACCATTTTTGGGTGTGATTGGCATTCTAGTCTACGCATGCAGTGGCATTATTGTTTTCATGTTATGATTTCAGCACTTCTGGGGTCCTGTAGCCAACTGGGGTATTCCTCTGGCTGCAATGGCAGATATGAAGAAATCACCTGATATTATTAGTCCAAGAATGACAGCAGGTATGGTTGCGCTGTTGGATGATGATAATGAACCAGTGTTGTTCGAGTTTATTAAATGTAACTGGATTAACGTCATTGATGTCGCTTTCACTTTTTTTCTTTTGGTTAGGTTGTAGGCATTCTTTAAATTTAAATCAGCCTTTGACATGTTCTTTTTGCCTTGAACTTACTTTGTACGAAAGTTCTTCAAACATGCTATTTTTCTTCAAATATGCCCCAAATATTTCTCTACTCGCTCCTGCCGTTTTATCTGTGGTCTTATACCATCCCAACATACTTATTATTGTATTTTTCCTGTCTGCAAGTTTGCCAGTGCGCATTGCTCTTAAGCACCATATCTCTATTTGCTCTTGCTAAGATACACACTTTCGTTGGCGCCACTTCTTACTCCCATACTAATAACATGTTAATACTAATAACTAAAATCTTTGTTTCAGTCTTCGACAACAGTCTTTTTAGCAATATTCTTGTATCCTTGTTTTTAAATTTTCACCTATCGTATTCTTGTTTTGCTGTAGTCGCAACTTCACATCCTCCGCTGGCCTTCAGTTTGTTCCAGGGCTGCAAACTCGAACTTGAAAAAACACGATCATTTTGCCGAACTCGAACTCGCATAAAACTGTTCGAGTTCGCATAAAACTGTTCGAGTTCATTAGAAAGATATTTAAATTGTTGAAAAGAAATAAAAGATCACTACAAAATATAGTTTGTTTTTCAAGTAGTCACAATTCGTGTAAATTGAAGTTATGATTTTACCAAAAGAAAAGCTGCATGTCGTTTATTTGTCCATGCCATTGCAACCTGTAAAGTCCAGGGCTGCAAACTCGAACTTGAACTCGAACTCGCTGAACTCGGTCATTTTTGTCGAACTCGAACTTGAACTCGAAAAATAAAATTCTTGGAACTCGAACTTGAACTCGAACTTGCAAATATCTCTTGAAGTCGGTTAAAAATCGATCGAATTCGCAGCCCTGGTTTGTTCCCATGATAACAGATTTTACTGACTAGTTTTTGCCGTATCTTGTCCAAAGTCCTACATGTTGTACCAACTAAACTCTTTGAATAGGTTATGGGTGACTTTTTCATTGATGTAGGTTTTGTGTGAATGTTAGGTATTTGAATGACCAGGTCAGCCCTAAAATGGCACAATTGGCACATATCTCCGTGTTTCTTTTTCCTATAAAGTTATCGGGTTCCTGTAGTTATAAGCAAGTCAGACTGAGAAGTTAGAAGGCCTGACCTAGATTCAAAAAATCGAACAATTCCATTCCTGTCAAAAAGGGGTACTATTTATCAATTGTAGCAGGGATGAAGGTTTTTCATTGGGTGGAAACCGTTTGGGAACTTTTTCAAAAATATGATTGTTATTACGTCGTCCCCATGGTTTTCTTTAGGGTCATTTTTTTGTAAGCGTTTGCACGAGCCGTATGGTTAAAAATTTGAGTATCAACAGAAGATTTTTGGAACTGCAAGGCAGCAAAACTACACTATTTCAAATACAAATGAGTTTTTTCAGCTTCCATTCTAGGGGCACTGTTGAATAAAAATTTCAAATTAGCATTTTTTGGATAAGTTGATTTTTGTGAAGAATTGGTGGTTTAACCTTGCTGAACAAGGATAAAACTGCATGTATATGTAAGATAAAGCATTAAATTGCTGCTTCTACGACTAGGCGCAGGCTGCATATACTGTAGCAAGGGTTATTTCTGGAAAGAGTAACCCAAAACAGCTTACTTTAACACACGTTGGACTTGAGGCCGTCCTAGCACCAATAGCAAGATAATGTTGAAGATCTTGGTCAGACTCGCATTGCGATTTCACAAAAACATGAACCTTTTGTCACAGAGGATCGAGATGCTTGAAAGCTCAAATCAAGCTGTTGCCTGTCTCACAACCCCCCAAAAATTAATGGACCAAGTGCGCCAATGCCCTAGCTGAGAGTTAAAAGTTCTTTTCTGGTAATTCAAACTTTAACTATATGCATCATCGGTTTTCCATGAATTGATGCAGCGTTAAGTGACTCGACTTAGATTTAAAAAGATAAATGTTACCCATTATAGCTTTATGCGTTGGGTCACTGAACATATGAAACTCAAAAGATCCTTCAGCTAGACTTAAATAGTGACAACGTTTGGAGAGTGATGCTATCTGTTCTGTCGCTGATATCAACTCATTCCATTTCCGGTAAGCTACGGGGTGTTAAATTATCGTAACTGCCGGTTTATTTCATGAGAGAACACCACAGGGCCAAAATAACGGAGCAGGACTATTCGGCGTGACCGATTCGACGTGAGACGATTAGGGTTAGTGTCTTAACGACGAGTCGTTCTCACCGAATAGTCGCGTACTGCAAAATAAGGGTTCAGCTGTCTCTCACATCAGGGTTGTTGCAATTTACTGATTCTGTTTCGTATATTTCAAGGATGTTTTTTTTGCGTTCCAGACAAAGTCAAAAATTTTATAAAACAGAAAGCCCTTTTGAAGATAGCTTTACGGCTTTAAATTAAAGCTAACTGATATTTGCTGCACATTCTAGAATCTCATAATTGTTTTTGACAGGCTTAGCAAGCGGAAATCCAGTCATGGCAAACAGTTTGGTGCATACCCACTTTTGATGTTACTGACCCTTAATTACCTGTTAGTTGAAACTTTGTTCAAAGTTTCTGCCGCTCGAAGAAGTAAATTACTTATTTACTTACCCACAACACAAATGTATATCATTTTGAGAAGCCAGAAGTGCTTTTCATCGTTCGAAAACTAATTTATGCAAACCATATTTAGGAAAGACTTGTTCTTGAGGAAAGCTTCCACAATACCGGTCTTTCATCAAGAACAACTTTTTCATAAATGCAAAGTTCGGAAGGATTTTACATAACAAAATTATGCAAAGCACAAGATTCAAATAAAATACAAAATTTCAAGAACTTTTCAACATACACAACCCTAATGAGCTATCACAGCATCATAGGAATATCTTAGTTGTAAATGCGACTTATGCATGTCCCACCTTATTTTCTTTACCTAACCCGTATTAACCAAAAGGGGGCAGAATCACTCTTCCCCAGGCGAGGATGTAAGAAACCCAAACATTTGATGCATAAACTTACTCAGCACAACCAGTGTAAAATACCAGCAAACAGCAACCCAAAATATCGCACGACAAAGCGCAATGTTTCGACCTTAAGGGTCTCATCAGGTGCATGACAACCAAAACAAATCACATCAAATGAGCATTGTTTGTTTCAGCTTTGTGCGTCTATTCTGCATTGTTTATGCGGTTTGCTTGGATGGTGATTCCGCGAAATCATTTATTATTTGCGTGCCATGTCACGAATGAAACATGCCAACTCATGCAGCTGGGCAGATACTTTTATCACAGGTCAGTCAACTGTTCAATATTTTCTTAAGGTTGCCCTTATCTTTTTTTGTTTGTGGTATTTCCAAAGCTAACTAGAACCACGAGCTGAAATTTCCCTTTCAGTTTTCGCCATATAGTCTTGGCATAAAACAAACTTTGAAACTCAAGTAACCAAAAAAATTTATAACTTCGGAATCTATATTCATGCTTTCATTTTTTTATTGTTTCCGCATAATGCGCGCTTGTTTTAGGTTTGCAGAGCCATCTTCGCGGCTTTGACTCAATCTGAAGCCGATACCGAGTGTCTTATCTGCTCGGCAGGCGCGTCAATTTTTGCCAGATTTTACTAGGCTGAAATTGTCGATTAATATTGAAAACGGTAAAAGTAAAAAAAATCGCTGCCTTGCTATCAACAAACGCTACCATACAGTTAAACATTTGAAACGTATCAACGCAACCATAACCTTATTATCGGCTATTTAACGCCATATATGGCGTCATATGTAACAACGCTGCCGCACGCAATGCGAACTTATGTAGTTTCTTTGTGGCTGCATATTTATCCTCTTATCACGAGAAAGCGGTCAAAGCGCAATAACGAGCTCGTTTAAAAGTTGCCAGCCACCTGTCGACCACACCAAAATGGAGGAATCACGTTAAATGTCTTTCCCAACGGCACTAGTGAACTTGCCGGCTTGTTCTTCACACTGTCCCTTTAATGCTGAGCGTCAAGCAAGGAAGCTGTGAATACCAATCTTAAGTCCTTAGTTTAATCCGACTCGGAATCAAACCCAAGTCTACTGCTCTTGTGGCGGACGCTCTTTCCACTCGTACTTTACTATCAGAGTTGTTAAATTCACGATAAAAAACATCAGATTTGCGGATTATATCAGGAAGAGTAGTGGAAATGCATTTGTTCTGGTCTTCCGGTTAAAGATACATAAATAATCCGATTGAAATTTTGACAAGAACAGCTCTCATTGCGATAAATTGGAAGTTCTGTGTTTGCTGGTCTCCTTTATTCCCTTTTGGTGATTACCGATTTGTGAAAACTGTTCACAAGAATTCATCCACCATCTTTGAGTTTTCATTGAGAACGAAAATAGTTCTATCGTAGAACATGTTAAGAGGATGAAACAGGAAGTGCAAAGATATGCTGTTATTCCGTAGTTGGTTGCAACTAGTGCAATGCAATAGGCTAACTGCCGCGATGTGTATCTGGTTGCTTTTCTGACTTCTGTAGCTCTGGATTGCGTAATTGAACTCCGCATACTGGCAACATTAGAAATTGTATACGTGATTTAAAGATGTATGTTGACAAGGAAATCAATCAATTTTCTATTTATTACTGTGAAAAAAATAACAACAAACTAACGAACTCAAAAGTAAACGCAACATGACGTCAAAAACACCAGAAACACACTGAATTTCATACCGAAAAAACTGGGCTATATCAGAGCAGCTATAAGTGCATAACAATTCAATTTTGTAAATGCGCTAACACTACTTGATTTGGTGTGACAAGGCGCGTTTACCATACGCGGCACACGACAAAACATTTTCACACCTTGTTTTATTTTACTGTTCACCGATCACGCGAAAACCTGGAAAATCCTACATTTGCTTACATTATTATTTTAGTCGCGTTGTCACCTGTCGCGTATCGGTAAACGCACCTTTAAGCGTTCGTATAGAGAAGCTGAAAGCACGCTTATAATCGTTTTTGAATCCCGTAGATAGCAACTCCACTTTGAACTTATGATGCGTAGAAAGGTGTTGTTGTTAACTTAAAAAGAGTTTGTTATCACTTCAACCAGTAGCAGCAATGAATAATTTCTTGTTTTTTTTTCAGAAAATCGATTAGACACGAAGCTTGACTCTGCAACCATCAATTTCTTGCCAATATTTAAGAATTATAATAATGCCAGTGGTACAGTGTGCTGTATTTTACAAATCCCCAAAAGATTATAATTTTATTCTCGCATCTCGTTGGTCAGCTTTTTGCGGTGTGCATTGCTTTTAACCCAGTGAGCTCGTTATGCATTTTATTTATGTGTCTGTGATTAAAAGTCGATTCTGCGTTACTGCTTGCACTCAAAGGTTTCATTATGCTCATCACTTAAATACGAAGGTTGTGGTTCGAATCCTACCGTCTCCACTGCCCGTTTCTCATTTTGTCAGTCTTCAGTTCGGTAACGTCGGTTTAGGGTTTTTGGCGCCCCTGGCCTGGCGGTATGTTTTGGAATCAAGGGCGTACATCCCGGGGGGATGGCCCCCCAATATTTTTCGAGGGGGGATAATAATGCATTTATAACTCCCAATATTGGAAGAAATTGTTACCCGATTGCTGTAAAACATTTAATGTCAGGTGACGGTTGGTAGGGGTGCAAATCTATGTTGAGCATTGGGGGGATGATTTATGACCATTTTTTGATATTGGGGGGGGGGTGATTCAGCAAAATTGATGAATTATTTTTCGGATAATTTGCACTCGTGCGTCTTGGTTGGGTAGGCTTACTATAGCCTACATCGTACGGGGAATTTTCCACTTCCATGAAAAATATTGGGGGAGATGCTGCCGAATTATTGGGGGATAAATCCCCCCTGGATTTGCACCCATGAGGGTTGGCCGAGGAGGGAGTGATCAGCGAGCAATCGCAGTAAGTGCATCGGTACGATTAAGCCGATCAGGTATTGTCATGTAAGATTTTGTTGTCACTACACAGTAGCTACGTGAATAATGACGTCCGACTATTTTATTATCAAGCGATAAATAGGTTATTACGTCTCCATTGATTTGCTTTTTGTGAGGCAAAAGTTTCGTAACAAATAGTGACCATTTTAATCAATATTATTTAATGCATCACTTTTTGTAGCAACTATCAACATATTAGCTTAATCATTGCTATCAGCCCGTAGCCAAATATAACTTTGGGAGAGCGGAGACCTTTAATACCGGTATTCATATTGTAGCAATAGATAATAAGTTCAGAACACAGAGCGTTTTTAATTAAAAAATCACATGCAGAAAATATGATGAGCATTTTCGAACAACTCGACCGTCTTTGATGATGATGATGTCCACGAGAAAGCGACGGAGGCGCTATGCCAGAACGAATCCAGAGTTCTTTGGAGCATTGGCGGCTCTAGGCAATAAAATTTGGGAAGGCAAAAATTACATGTGAGCGACATCCGAAGGTAGAATGCAGTAGAGCCACCAAAATAAAAACACCAATGGAATTTTTGTTGAGCCCTTACACTATGATTTAGAATCGTAACCGTGGTTGCATAAAAAAGCACAGAAAACCCTAGTCGAGTCATTGCGGTAATGCAGTTATTCAGCATGTTAAAAAAATACTATGTTGCGCAGATCGAAGTATAGCATTGTCACAATTAAACTGCAATATACAGTGTGACCGCTGACAAACGTGGGGGTTGGCAAAGAATGCTGATCAATTATTCTAATCTCGCCAATACTCCATCGATATCAAAAATAGCGGAAATGTAGCGCAGTTAGTTACAAGCGTCGATTTCACATCGACCAAGACCGCATGATTGTTTGGTTCAACTCTCGTCAAAGCTTCGTAGTTGTGACTTTGGAAAGATACTTGATTATCGCTGCTTGGCGATTTGTAACAGTAGTCAATTGATAAAGCAAGAGAAAATTTGGAAACAACGGCAACTCCTGGGCGAATCCGGATTTCGTTTTGCACACACACAGCACCATAGCCGTAGGAGACTAAAACATTTTGGGGGGGCGAACACAAAATTGCCCGAATATTTGTTTGCTTGCCCAAATATTATGCGAAGTAAGTGAGTTTATTGGAACCAATTTAGTAATGGATCCTTTTTTGCGAGTCAACCCTTTTTGTGACATTTGACAAAATAAAGTGTTTTGATTCAATTTTTGGCGAATCAATAATGGTATTAAATAAATTATATCAGTACTTGTTAAACAAAACTGTGGTAAATGCAGTTGGTACCGCACAAAAAACTGCTTAACATGAAAGAATATTCAGATAATGACTAATTTTTAACCAGAAATACAAATTAAGAGTAATATTGTAGCCAGATAGCTAGAGTTATCCAACCAACCTAAATTGCAATGTCAAGTAATGAGCACTCGGACACCAATCTAATGAAGAGTCTGGTTTGGCTACTGCTATCGACTGATCATTAATTTGCTAATAATAAATAAAAACATGGCAGCAACAATGCTCAGTTACTCACCAACAAGCTTGGGTGTTTAGCAATCCAAGTTACAACTCTTAATTTATACAGTGTGCAACGTACAGTACCGGTAATTAGTCAACATTATCACTTGAGTGCAGTGTAATATTTCAACTAAAACTGCAAATATTAAAACTACTACTGCAAAAAATAAGTGAAGATTAATTAGGCAATAAGCATATGCTGAAATTAAAGCTGCAATGAAAATAATTTGTTATGAACACACTGCATTGTGAAGTTTAAAATCATACATCAGCAATTCTACGTGCTATGCACAGCTATCATACAAAATACACTACTTTTTACCATGCCAAGCGCCAAAGCCTGCCTGTAATTTTGAACTGAAACTCAGCAAGCTTTGGTCTATCATTTAAAGTCTTCCCTCACAATTTACTTAGTTACCTGCCAGTATTGACTGCATTGATCATAAAAAAGTGTAGGAGTGATTATCATTACCATACTTCAGATACATATGTGGCGTAATAGCCCAAACTAACTGGGAGGTTGACAACATAGGAGACTTAAACTAGAAAAGAACCCCAACAAGGGCATTATCTGTTACAACGCACAAAACCTAATCTTTTCGCTGATAATCCATTAATAGCATGAACATAACTTTTCTTATCATTATTAAGAAAAAAATAATGCGCTCAATATCGTTAAATCACATGCACCATAATACATCAAATTTTTAAAGCTATTAATCTTGCAAAACTTACTGAGCTTTACCTAATTGTTGGTACTAGGTAGCTTATATACCATACTGTTGATAAAAAGAAAAGAAAACAGAGCAAAGCTTATGGCTTTAAGATTACAAGTAGCAATATCGTCGTCGTGTGGTTGGGCATCCTCTTCCGACGGTTTAGATGTTGACGGCGTTGATTTTAAGCCAGCGTCGGGTGTCATCATCCAGGACCAACAGACCTTGTATTCCTTTTGGTGCACGATGTAGGGGGCATGTAGAAATGATGTGGTCTGCAGTTTGCTCAGAGGCACCACACTCACAATTCGGTGAAGGAGCAGCACCCCATTTGTACATGGATGAATGGAATCGCCCTACGCCAGTCCGCAGACGATTCAGTTTTACCCAAGATGTTCTGGGCAAACCCATTCCAAGAGGCTTAGGACTGGCCCTGGGAATAAAAGCATGAAGCCTTGATGCACTTTTCAAGTGCTCCGTATGTTCCATACATAATCCATCCATTGCGCTGCGCGAATGTCTGATTCGGTCAGACTATCCAGTAGTTTCTGTGCAGCGGGTACAAACGGGCGTCTTGATTTGAGCCTTCCCTGGTGCGCATTTTGTTTCCCAACCAGCTGCTCATGTAGAATATGACCAGGGTTAAGGGTGGCGCGGTTAGCCAGGGAGACTGTCGCTCCTCTACGGCGAAGCTCAGCTGGCTGGATGCCTGCGAGGATTGGCAAGTAGTCCGTTGGAGTGGGTCGCAGACATCCAGTGACAATGCGCAAGGCGTCATTTAAAACACTGTCGATTAGCCGAGTGTGAGCACTACGACACCAAACACGTGCGCAGTAGCCTACTCAGCTGTGGAATAAACCAGGGACAAGGCGGCTGTTCGCAATGTTTTGGCTCCTGCACCCCATCCCGAGCCTGCAAGTCGCCTCAACAGTGTGACGCGAGTGGAAAGTTTCTTGCGCAATGCCTCTAGGTGATGACGAAAAGTGAGCGACCTGTCCAGCTTTACACCAAGGTAGGTTGGAGTTGGACAGTATGGCAATAGTTCGCCGTTGTTGGAGATTTTGAGCTCACGTTTCGCCTCTCGGTTGTTTAAATGAAAGGCCGTCGTCACCGTCTTAGTGTGGCCGAGCTTCAGCCTCCAAGTCTGGAGATACGCTGAAAGTGTTGTCATGTCTTGGCTTAGAGTGCCCTCCAAAGTCTTCCAGTCTTTCGAGGTATGCATCAATGTCAGGTCGTCGGCATATGCATACTTCTGGGAAATTGTGGAAGGCAGAGCGTATGTGTAGATGTTAAAAAAAAGGGGAGCCAAGACTAATCCCTGTGGGAGACCATTTCGCAAACGTCGTAACCTGCATCGCTTGCTGTCACCGATGGAAAGGGTGAAACTTCTATTCCGGATAAGTTCCATAATCATTTGGACCATGTGTTTATCAGGAAGGAGTCTCAGCAGCTTACAGGTGAGGCCACGATGCCAGACAGTGTCATAAGCAGCTGTCAGATCGACAAAAACAGCACCGGCCTTCTTCTTGGTCTCAAATGAGTCCTCGATGTGTTGGGTAAGTAGAACAGTTTGGTCTATTATGGACCTCCCCTGTCGGAACCCAGCTTGCTCCCGAGGAAGAAGCGGGTCGACAATGGGCTCGATACGGGTGTAAATGAGCCTCTCCAGGATCTTGTAGGGGACACAGAGCAAAGAGATGGGGCGATAGCTCTTGGGGTCTTCTACAGATTTCATTGGTTTGGGGATCGCGACAACCAACGCTCTTCTCCAGATTTTTGGAATTTTGAGGTGGTGCAAACAGAATGAAAGAAAGCCACACAGCCAGGATTTCAGGGCAGCTCCAGCATGGAGCAAAAGCTCAGGGCAGATAGAGTCTGGGCCTGGAGCTTTTCCTGGTTTCAGATGTTTGAGGGCGGCTGCGAATTCTGAGGGAGTAAAGCTTCCACAGACATTCACTGCACTTGTTGTAGAGGCTCTCCAAAGATCAGACACTTCTTGAGACACAAGCCGGGATGACTTGCGATCAATATTCTCGTATTTGCTGTTATTGACCAGTACTGATGCGATGGCATTGGCTGAAACTGCACAATGCCGAGGGGAGCGTCGTGATCTACCAGTTAAGTTGTTTAATATGCTCCATGCTTTACAACTGGAGTGAGAAAAGTCGATGGTTTGGACTGCCTCAGACCATCGGTCCCTGCGTTTTCTGTCAAGCCTGGACAGCAGGGCAGAAGCAGCCCTGCTAGAGTCTGATCCCTCAGGCGATTGCAGGAACGTCTGATAGAGGTTCTCACACTCAGCATACCAACACGGAATGTGGTCGTTTCGTCGACCACGTGGGATATGCTTTTTGGCTGCTGTGCTGATGGCATTACAGAAGTCCTGGTATGCCCGGTCCACATCAGATGTATCAGGTGGCAACAAGCTCTTAGCGAGTTGGTTGGTCAGGGCATTGTAATGGCTCCATTTGGCCTTGCGGAAGTTCCATCGCTTAACAGGCATACTCGGAACTGACAGAGTGAGCCTTGGTGGAACAATGAGCGAGGGTCGATGTTGTGACCTAGGAAACTTCTCTAAAATACGCCTGTCAGGTAAGCGACTATCAGGACCAACACTAACAAACGCCAAGTACGGGTTGGTGCCAGTGTTCCAGCGGCCTGAGTGGAAAGTGGCCATATCCTTTGGGTCATGGAGAGGGACAAGACCACTAAGGCTTGCCCAAGCAACAAGGCACTCTCCATCAGCGCTGTTGCTGCTGTAGCCTCAATTCACATGCGGGCAGTTGAAATCACCCGAGTACAGGACAGGGTGTGGAAACACTGGTAGGTCGGTAGTCTGCAATGGTGTAGGTGGAGGTTTGTAAACATTGACAATTTTATAGCCATCAACGTCTACGCATAACCACTCAGTCTCTGATGTAAATGGGGACTGATCTACTAGGGTTCATTTTAGTCGCTCATGGACAAATGTAGCAAGGCCGTGTATCCTGTTTAAACAGGACCCAGCTTGTGCAAAGCCTGGAATCACAAGCTTGTCGGTAGAAGCACAGTGGGTCTCCTGTAGTCAGGGCCGGTTTTAGGTCGATTTGACCGATTAGACCAAATTGGGCCCCGCACCTTAAGGGGCCCCGCGCTAGTGGGAGTCCCTTTCTGTACTGTGAGATACAAAATAGGTGAAAGTGCCAAAAGTTGAACCGGTGCATAATATCTATGAATCATTTCTATTTTCTTTTAAATCAGGGTTAGGCTAAATAGAAAAAATCGGCAACTCGGTACCGGTAGCTGGTCAAACCAAGCCGGGTCGGATTAGTTTGACCAGCTACCGGTACCGATTTGCCGATTAGACAAATCAGGCTGAATTAAGCCTAAGGCCTCGGACAAAGGAGGGACCTCGTCACAAGCGAAAGGGCTCGACGCGATTACGGAGCGACCTTTTTGTTTTCGAGATCAACCATGGCCACCTTACAGATAAGTCTGATCAGCGACCTATGATCACTAGCGGCCTACCTGATATCAACACAACCTAAGCCTAAGGCCTCTCATTCTCTAAATCCGGCTCTGAAACCAAGCTTTGGTAAAGAAAAAAGCCAAGCAGTTGTTTGGTCACGTGGGTTTGATGTTCACAAGTAAACGCCTGGAGGTAGTTTTAGGGGGGTTTCATGTTAAATTCAGTTGCAGCTTTTTAGTGTCTGTTTAAGGATGCACGCTCTCCACCAAAGCAATTGACACTTAAGTTAAATTGTAAAATAAGTTATATTTTGTTTAATACAAGCAAAAGCCGTGAGAAACCTTCAAGATTTATGGTAACAAAGTCAATAGCACAGTGGCAACATCAGGTCGAGTTCATTTGAAGCAATTTATGGACAAAACTATCTTCAGGAAATCCAGGGCCATGCGTTCTCGGAAATTTATTAAAATTTTCGTACAAGTATAATTTTAGTGCATTTTGAAAAATCTTTCCGGTAGTTTTTGTTTATTGTTTGTTGGCATATTTAGGCTTACTTGAAGGAGTTCCAAATTCAGAAAAATGTATTCGCAACATATTGCGTTGTGGCATAATTTTCAAGATATTACCATAAAATATTGCTTGTCTGAAATTTAAAATTATTTAACTAATTGGCCGGCTTTCTTGATGTTTAAAGTACAGAAATCAATAACAGCAGAGTCGGCGCAAAAGAATGGTCTGGTCCCCACATACAGCAAGCTTGCCCCCCACCCTAACCTCCAATCGACAATCTTACTTTTTTGAAGACAGCGGCTTTTAAGCATAATTTGAAACATTTTATGTATTGCTAAAACAGCTTCGCCGGAACTGTTTTGCGCTTCGTTCGAATTAAGAATATCAAATATGGAAATTGCGTTTGTTAACAGCACAACAAGCAACTATAAGCGTGTTCCACAGCTTTTCTTTTGTTTTCGAACTCGTAAAACAACTGAGATAACTGTGATATATAACACTTGCACAGAAACGGCATCGTAAAGTTCAAATCAATGTCAGCTCGCTGCAAAGTTCTCGTTGATAAAGAAGATTGTGGCGTGAAAGCTTTTTTTGTAGTTTACAGAATTGATTAAATGTTTGACCCCTCTTGATAAAGGCTTGGCCCCCCTAAGACGACTGCTCTGGCGCCGGCTCTTAGATTTGTTTTTTTAGCAGGTATTAAATGTCTATTTTTTTGGTTCATTTACATGTTTTTTTCATGAGACACAAACGTCTATACATTTTACTATGAAAAGAGGGGCCCCGCGATTAGATTTCTAATTGGGCCCCGCAGTTCCTAGCACCGGCCCTGCCTGTAGTAGGATGACGAGTGCCTCAAACTGCACAGCGAGATGGTGAAGGACATTCATCTTGCTTGCAGTGAGGCCTTCAATGTTCAGCTGCAGGATTGCTGGCCTTCGGAACTTGTTGACGATGTGCCCTGAAGCAGAGCAAACATCGCCCCGTCCTGAAAAGGACGTTTGCCGGTTAGTAGGCCTTGGCTGAGCATCGGGAAGAGTGGATACCCTTCCGGGTCGTGGATACCCTTCCGAGTACCAATATCTTCCATCTGAACTATTCCGCTACTCGTTGCATTGCAGATTCAGTGAAGAAAATAGGTGCCATGTGAGCAGTAAAAATATCTACAAATTTTCAATACTATTTGTGCAGCCTTGCTAATAGCCTTTACAGTCTCCACTTACAAATCATGGTGTTCAGTGCCACAGACATTGTCGACAAGTTTATATTTCAGATAAATACCTCACCAGTAGCCTACCATTCAACATTTCAACAAGTCAGCTATCAGCAACTCATCCAGTCAAAATCCTGTTGAAGTTTTGTTCATAACTGAGCAGTCTGACTAGGCCTAAAAACTGAGCAGTCTGACTAGGCCTAGAACCCTTGTTGGCCTACGCTAATCTGACAAGGCCCTTAACCAGAACTGCGATCTTATGTCATACCGGTCATACCACTGGACTAACAATAACAGTAACAAGCGTTGTTTACAGCGCATTGCAGTTTTGTAAGTAAATTTTGAACATACCAATATGTCATGTGAAGGTGAGCGCGACCCTTGTGGCAAATAGGCCTATTTTGCCACAAACGGGTAAATCGTGTTTAGACCTATTTATCTGCTAGTGGCAAAATGTCACTATATTTTTTAAGCAAAACAAAATCATAAGTTGCGGGTTAACAAATCATTCGGTTTGATCTGTTTTATCTCAAAGTGTGTGCCCGAATAAAAAAACTATTTGCCCGAATTTTCGATGTTTTGACCAAAATGGGGGGCGACCGCCCCAGGTCCAGGGGTCAAACTAATACAAGAAAAAAGCAAAACAGCAAGGGTACGACTCGTACCCTTGCTGTTTTGCTTTGTTCTTATATTAGTTTGCCCTGCGTTAACTTTTTATTTCTGTTCCTGCTGTAATGAAGGACCGTCGATTTGTCCGAAAATCCTTCAGCTTAATTTCTGCACCGGCACTAGCGTAGCCAGGATTTTTGCAATGGAGGGGGGAGGTTGAGAATGACGTCAAGTTTGACCATACGTCGTACATAGGAGTAATATCAGAAAGTTTTGGTGGGGGATAGGCGTCGGCAGGGGGAGGCAAGGGGGGCCTTGCCCAGTGATGGGATTCAAAATTTTAAGAACAGGTTCTCTTTGGTATCGTACTGCCTAACAACAGATTCCTTCATAAAGGTCTGATGTCTGTAAAAAGAAGCAAGAACGGGTTCGCTGATTATCCTGACATTTCAAGAACAGGTTCGCGCGAACCCGTGCGAACCCCCTGAATCCCATCACTGGCCTTGCCCCCCCCCTGTAAAATGGAATAGCACTACTTGTTTTGCGCATTTTGTCTTTAGAATTAGGCTTGTTATTTGGCAAGTGAAGGCATAGTCAATAGGTGGTCAGCAAGGGCCTGGTCCAGGGATCAATCCTTTCTGAGAACATTGTAACGCTATCTTCGTATTTTTATTCACAATTCTATTTGAATAAGAATAAGATTGTGTAAAGTGATAATAAGTGATGTGTTTGGACCTACGTTTTAGTGTGAATTTTATGCTATTCCCTTACAAAGAACCCTTTTGTGTAGCAAACCTTAATGTGCTGGAGTCAGATTAGTCTATCTACAGGTGCCGTAACCGCTACACAAGTTTATGTATATGAAATGTAAAGAGATATTATGGTAGGCCAGAAGACTTACTAAATAAACGCTGTAAAAGCCAATTCTACAACTAGTTTTGCGGTTTAACCACTCATCAGGTAGACTCGGGTTCGAACCCAGGACCTTGTGATCGAGAGTTTACCTCCCTAACCCCTCGGCCACGCTGTAAGCCCGGTGATATCTTACCACAGCTGCCTTATACTACACATCATAAAGCTTTCCTTTCATTTGAGGTTTTCAAACAGCTTTCCTTCTTGCTTTGCGGTTTTGACTATAACATTCCTTTCTTGTTGTAGAAAAATGAACATATTGAGCGGCAGACAACTAACTTTGAAGTCCTCATTTAAACAAGAAACGCCTTTTTAGATTGAGATGAGAACCTTCAACCAGAATTAATTGCAAGTATCGCAGTATTAACAGCAACAGAGAGCGCTATATCATATTTGTTAATTACGTAACACCATTGTACATAAGAGGTTAAGTGCTTTCCTCACTAAGCACAACATTTTATTTGAGTCACAATTTGGGTTTAGGAATAATAGATCTACTAGTCAAGCTGCTACTTTATTGATAGAAAACATTTCGCAATGCGATGGAAGAAAAAAAGAGTGCATTGTGTGTATTTTTAGATTTATCGAAGGCATTCGACACCGTTGAACATTCTACATTATTATCTAAAATGTATCATTATGGTATTAGAGGTGAGGCACCTAATTGGTTTACAAGCTATCTAGAAAACCGTTCACAATATGTTCTTTGCTCTAACACTCTATCATCATACGCAATGAAGGTCTCTCATGGAGTTCCCCAAGGTTCTAATTTAGGTCCATTGTTACTTTTGATATATGTGAATGACTTTTGAAAATTGTTTAAATATGGCTAAAGCAATAATGTTTACAGATGACTCGACCATAATTTCCACCAAAAAAAATCTGCCAGAATTATTTACATCAGTTAGCAAAGAACTGATGAATATTGATGCTTGGCTTATAGCAGACAAACTATTTGTCAATATAAAGAAAACTAACTATATCCTTTCCCAAACTGTGGGTTCCCATTGCCCAGAAAATTTAACTGTTAGGCTAAGAAATGTACCCATCCAAAAAGTATCCTCAATTAAATTCCTAGGCTTACATCTGCAGGAAAACCTCTCATGGAAACTACATATGGAACATGTACTGACCAAAGTTAGATGTGGATTATCAATTGTAAGAAAGGCCAAGTCGTACTTAAATCAAGAGTCCCTATTCATCTTATACCACACCATGCTTATGAGCCACATTCTATATTGCATCACGATTTGGTGTCATGACAATAAAACCATTGTTCAAAAGCTACAACGATCAGTTAATAACTTCATACGAATAATCTTTAACTTAATTCCCAGAGCAGTGGCGTACGCACGGGGGGGAGGGGGGGTCGGGGGTCAAAAACCTCTCATTGAAGATTTCAAAAGAAATAAAAACCTCTCTTTTTGAAACGAACCGCCTTTTTTCATACAGAAATTGCCGAAATTGCTCTCATGTTTTTCTGTGCTATCCAACTTGCTTATAAAATTTTGAAAAACTTTCATTGTAATGCAATAATAGGCCTACTAATAGTCAAACTTTGCTTTAGCGCTGCGCTTGACGTTGACGATTGCAGAAAAAGTGAAAGCTTTCTTGTTTTTAAGGCAAAATCGTTTTTACGCACCGTAACTGTCTAAGGAGCTGGAGTGCTCTGTTTCCCAAACACCCCGATTATGTGCTTGAGAGTATCAGATAATATCGACGCTGTGATTTGGGTGAAAAATGCTAAGATATAATCGATGTTGTTTTTGACCTTAATCACGTGATTAGAGATTCCTCTCGCGCGTAATTTACTGTAATTTAAAAATTTTTCGGTAGGGAGGGCAGTTTTTGCTCATGCTTCACTGTCTTCAGTTTTCAAGACAGGGGAAACTGCCCCTTTTATAATGAGAGCTTATTAAATGTTTTCATCAAGGTTTATATGTGTTGTTTATATCAATGTTGGTTCTTGAAAAGTTTTTTTTGGAGGGAAGTAATTACCTGTTTAACCCCCTGGCTACACCCTGTTTGTGACGTTGCGAAAGCTAGCCTACTTTAGTCAGTTAACCTTCCTATGGCCCAAAAATGAAGTCGACTAAAATTTTTTGGTAAATTTTTAACCACGAATTGACAGCTTGAGTTTTTGTGAAACCTTTTCGCTCCTAAATGAAGCGCAAAGAATCAAGCAAAAGTGTGAATAAAATATCTGGATTGTTTCCTTCGTAATGGCATTATAATAGCTGTGACGTTACTAAAACTTACGTCATCACGATGTGACGTCACTAAACCCCCCCCGTTGAAAAATCCTGCGTACGCCTCTGTCCCAGAGATAGTGTTGTTGGATCATGAAATCTCATAAATTTTTAACTATCAATCACTTAATGATAAAGGAAACTTCTAAGTTTATGTTCCACTTTGACAATAACCACCTCCCTCCTGTTTTCAAAAAGTTTCTTCTGACCAAAGAAACCAAAAATCTTCCAGTTCAAACTAGAAGTGGCAGCACGCTAATTCCCTCTTTCTGTAGGTCGTCTACTGCACAGCAATCATATCGATATAAGGGCCCTCCCACCAGCGATACGCTATGACTGCGAAAGTTTAAAAAAGTTTAGCAACGAGGTGCATAATCATTTGCGTAAGCTCTAAAAAAATTTTGTCATGAGAAGTCATATTGTTTCTTATTGATGAGCAGTGTGCATGCTAACCTACAGCTTTTGCAGCTTCAATTTAAAGTCATTATTTAGCTATATTCCACTTATTCCAGTTATACTTTTGTATTCATTGCAGCAGATAACATGACAAACCATCAAGCTTGTATTGTTGTTGTATGAAGCTCCTTCCCACTTGCTACCAGTGCGCAATTATTTTATTTATTTATTTTATTTTTTATTTTTATTCTTTCTTTATTCAGGTGTAGCAGCCATGCAAATTCTTTTTATCTTTGGCTCCATGATCATATTTCAGTGCATGTTATAACGTATATCGTTTTGCTGCTTCTGCCTATTTCTTGACCATTGCTGTTTCTACGTGTTGTTGTTGTTGTTGTGTGTTTTCGTGGTCTTGGAAATTTAAAAAAAAAAAAAAAATTGCCATTGATAATGCGGTCGATCAACTTAAAGGAGTTTCTATTGAAACTCAAAGATTTAGCGCGTGTTGTTGGATGTAAGTTAATGTGAAGACAGGACGGTTGGCGACTTGGCCTACTGGTAAGAGACAACAACGCCGGTGCGGGAGTCTGGGGTTCGAAGTCTTTGAGCTGGTCGAATCGGATGCAGCGTCGTCAACGGCTCACCACTGTTGCTACGGTTCTTCGGAGTTCGAAGCTGTGTTGCCCAAGCGCTAAGACACGGAAATAAGCCCCGTTACACGCTTCGGCGTAATATCGCGAGCATGATAAATTTGTAAGGGTGAGAGCTATCAAAAACAAAGGTCTTCACGTTTTCAGATGTGCTATATTCCTCTGAAAACACCAGTGAAGAGCAAAAAAAAAGGTCTCGGACGCGCTACACCTATTGGAAATGTTGTTGCCAAAACTCGTTATCCAAATCTCAAATCGGCGCGTGATCGACTGCCAAGCATGCAAAGATCTACCGCGATCGACTGGTTGGCCACCGCTGGTGTAACTAATGTCGCGTTAAAAGCTCATGCAGTTGGCCGAGTGGTCGGTGAGTAGGCTCCGGAGTTGATTTCGTGGATTTGATGCTCAACCAGGTCATCTTCCATGATGCGCATACTTCACTAGCATAAAAAAAATCTAAGCCGCATTTATGCGGCTTGGAAAAAAAAAATAATAATAACTTGTAAGCCTGGCTGCGCTTGGCATAGTTCAAGTGTGAAAAGACCTTTAAGCAAAAAGCAATTGAATTAATAGTCCAGTATTCACGAGCAGTAGACCTAATATAGGCTACCATCGTTATTATAGCCATGTTAAAAAAAACTGTGTTAATTTTCTTTCCACATGAGTGAGTAAGTGCAAGTATAGCAGTGCAGTAATGATCGTTGTGGGCACCTATACAGGAGTATTGCCTATGTTTTCTACTAACTGCATTTCCAATAGTGCTATACCGATAGGCCTATCAGTTTTTATAATATCTCGACTGGCCCCAATAGAAAATTTTCTGCCGACGCCCTTGGTAGGAAGGGGGTGTAATTTTGAATTAGGTTGAAATCAAAAAAAAAATTCAATTTTTTATTATGCTCGCCGTATTACGCCGAAGCGTGTAACGAGTGGCGAGGCCCATTTCCGCGACTTAACGCCTGGGCTACACAGCTCCGAAGAAACGTCGCAGCGGTGGCGAGCTGTTGGCGACCCTGTGCCGATTTGACTGTCCCGGGAATCGAACGCCAGAGCTCCCGCACCGATATCGTGCGCTTGGCAACTGAGCTAATCGCACTTTTTGAATTAGGTTGAAGGTTAACTAAATACAAAGACGTCTAGACCCGGAAACGGGCGTAAATAAGCCTTTTGAAAATGTTTCATGTCAGGGGCGTATTCAGAATTTTTTTCAGGGCGGGGGTACCAATTTTGGTCACTTTTTCAAGCGCAGTTTTTTTCGGCAGAGTTAAATTTAAGCAACCTATAAGTACCAAAAACGACTTTAGGGGGGTCCGGGGGCATGCTTTCCCGGAAATTTGTGAAAATTTGCATACTGTAATGACCATGTTATTGCTTTTTACCCAATTTTTTGGGAAAGCTTGTCACATTTTTGGCCCCTAACTTTGAGAGCTTCACCAATGATGCATTTTGTTCGCATAGTTTCGACTATACGTGCTTAAGGCGACTACGGCATATTGTTATGAAAAGGTTCGAAATTATGGAAAACTTTTATTCATTCAAAACATTGTTGAAAATGGCTGGTGGGGGGGATGCATACGCAGCATACCCCACATCCCCCCTGGTTGTATAATAACAAAAGATGGCCTCAAACTTAAGAGATATGTTTTAAACTAAAATCAGCGAGGGCAATTAAGGTACGTTGGTTGTAAGGAAGTCAAAGAAATGCTTTTTGGTGGAACTGGTGAAACGATATACAAATGTTTGCGATTTAGTTTTTTTTTTTTTGAGCTACAGTGCGTAGATCATTTTTGCTTGAAATCGTTTAACCTTTTTTCTACAGAAGGTCTAAGGGGCCGAGAGCAGTTGCGTGTACGGGAGCAGTTCTGCCCCGCTAATAAAATTGCGTGATTGCTTCATAAGCATAACGGTAAAGAACAAGATTCAGGAAACAACGCTACGGTACGTAATTCTTGTTATTATGACAATTACAAAACCATATTATCAATGACAAAGTATCGAGCACTTCGAAATAAATATCGGAAAAAGGGCAGAGCCCCCCAGAAGTTGACTCGGTCTTGACGTTTTAGTTAATGCTGCAATGATTCATCACACCCAATAATTTCCACAAATGTACGCCACCAGTGGCGTACGCAGGATTTTTCAATGGGGGGGGGGGGTTCAGCGACGTCACATCGTGATGACGTAAGTTTTAGTAACGTCACAGCTATTATAATGCCATTACGAAGGAAACAATCCAGATATTTCATTCACACTTTTGCTTGATTCTTTGCGCTTCATTTAAGAGTGAAAGCATGTCACAAAAACTCAAGCTGTCAATCCGTGGTTAAAAATTTACCAAAAAATTTTAGTCGACTTCATTTTTGGGCCATAGGAAGGTTAACTGACTAAAGTAGGCTAGCTTTCGCAACGTCACAAACAGGGTGTAGCCAGGGGGTTAAACAGGTAATTACTTCCCTCCAAAAAAAACTTTTCAAGAACCAACATTGATATAAACAACGCATATAAACCTTGATGAAAACATTTAATATGCACTCATTATGAAAGGGGCAGTTTCCCCTGTCTTGAAAACTGAAGACAGTAAAACATGAGAAAAAACTGCCCTGCCTACCGAAAAATTTTTAAATTACAGTAAATTACGCGCGAGAGGAATCTCTAATCATGTGATTAAGGTCAAAAACAGCGTCGATATTGTCCAAGTGTTTTTCACCCAAATCACAGCGTCGATATCATGATATACTCTTAAGCACATAATCGGGGTGTTTGGGAAACAGAGCACTCCAGCTCCTTAGACAGTTACGGTGCATAAAAGCGATTTTGCTCGCCCCCCCCCCCCGTTCCGCCCCCGGGCCTCTTTAAATCTTTCGTTGG
Organism: Trididemnum miniatum; assembly: GCA_964006365.1. Lineage (NCBI taxonomy): Eukaryota > Metazoa > Chordata > Ascidiacea > Aplousobranchia > Didemnidae > Trididemnum > Trididemnum miniatum. The sequence goes on from OZ023240.1 coordinate 5,404,974, forward strand.
TCTGGTCTTCCTTGACAGTATTTTTATTTTATTTTCAGCATTTAGGTTGGGCAGTGTCAATATAAGTTTTTATATTTTAATAATTATTCAACAAACCGGCCGGTTATAGCGCAGTGTTAAAGATGTCGCTATCGATGCGAAAGGTCTGAGGTTCAATTCCCAAGCAGGTCAAATCGGACACAGTGTAACCAACGGCTGGCCGCCACTGCGACGATTCTTCGGAGCTGTGTTGCCCAGGCGCTAAGCCACGGGGTCGGGACTCGCCACTCGCTACCACCCTTCGGTACTACAGCGAGTTAATGAAACGAGTAGGCCTACAGTGAAGATTTGATTATTTTTTAAATTTTGTGTGCGGCCATAGTTACTGCAAATACACCGTATTTAAGGAAGCTCCTGCTTACCAGTTGCTCCACAGCAGCATCGATGACAAAAACGTAGTTCAAGCAAAACACATCAGAAAAGTTGAAATACCGGTATTGTTGCATCGCATGGTAGCCTAATAAAAGTTTCTCGAAATTAAATTAGAAAGTTGGACCGAACGGAAAAACAAGACAGCAGTTTCGGCAAGCTCCGCACGAAGAAAAGTCGGTTTGTTTCAAAAAGAAAGGTTTCTTTTTTTCTGCAATCGTCAACGTCAAGCGCAGCGCACCAGAAAAGTTTGACCACCGGTAGACCTATTTTTGCATCACAATGAAAGTTTTTCAAGATTTAATAAGCAAGTTGGATAGCACAGAAAAACATAAAAGCAATTTCGACAAACTCTGTATGAAAAAACGCGGCTCGTTCCAAAACGAGAGGTTTTTATTTTTTTTTTAATCTTCAATGGGGGGGGTTTTGACCCCCGAAACCCCCCCGTGCGTACGCCACTGCACGCCACTGTTTGGAATGGTTCTAGCAATCATTGTTTATTCGTTACTCATGAATAATCGCTCTTTTCCAACCCTAACTTATGTATGAAGCTAGGTGTGAAGAAAATCAAATGAAATCGTGTGCATCTAATCAAGTCAGTCCTGTATACCGACTATTCGACTAAAGTTAAACCTCTGATGCCAGTCTTCATTTTTTGACTCCAACCGAATTCTATCGTTGCGGAGTTATTCTGAAATATTCCCAATGACGACATCATTTTGTCATCTACTCGACTAACGGCTAACCTCGTCCTCGGACTCTTGCTGACTCTTATACATACCAATATTTCTGGTTCCTTTTTACCGCAGTGATTTTTGCATGTTGAATTCTTCCAAAATTCCCAATCTTTAGAACCAGCATGTATTCCTTTGTTCTGCTAAAAGATTACGAAATCAATTTGCTCCGGTTGTAATCGTGCTTGCGAAAACATGAATAACAAAAATTTTACCATCATTTGCAAACTTTGCTTATATGTCAATCAATGATAAATTGGTCTTGCGTCTTTGTCAAGGTTGCGCAAACTTAGCGATCCTGTTTTAATTTTCAAAAAAGTAGCCTAGGCTTATGTAATGCGAAGTGCGATTCCATCATGAATTTATGAACTACTTTCATATTTCTAGTAGCATGTCGTAATAAAATAACATGCCAGTTCACTATTTGATTGTCTTGACGGTCTTGGGCTCACTAAGTTAAACTTCTGATTGAAGAGAACGTGGTGTTTGAGAGAAACAGAAACTGGTATTTTAAGAGCTATGTGTGCTTCAAACTAGCTGAGAGAAAAAAGCCTACTTAAGACATGATTGTAAAGTTTGGACTACGTCAAACCATAGATAAAATGGCTAGATCAAGGTGAGTTAGTAGGTTTCAGTGGTGGGATTCACCGGTTCTATAGAATCATCTCACGGTATTTAATAAGATCAGCGAACTGGGTAGCTTTGCTGTTTATACTTGTACCATTAGTTGAAACAGAAACTGCCTGAAAATTAAACTTTTGTAATACGGTAGAACCGGCTGACAAAAAATTTTGAATCCCATCGCTGGTTGGTTTAGGCACGTTTTGAGGACAGATTGATTAAGTTATTTTTACTTTTTTGACACGAGATAGCGACGGAGGCGATGTAGGCCTACATACGGCGAATCCAGATTCCCGACTCGCTTCGTTAGGATTTCTGACTTCTTAAATTTGCTGTTTGTTTGATTCCACCAAGCGGGATAATTATTCTACAGCATCTTATCCAAGGACGAAATAACGAGACGTGGGTAGGATTTGAATCATCAACCTTGCGATCATAGTTTCTTAAAAACGACGCTAACCTAAAAAAAACAGGATGGCGATGAGGCAAGCTGTAGAAATCACCGTTGAAAAAAGAAGAGGACGTGGATAAAACAGGTAAGGAGGAACGAGTAAAGCCATGTTTAAATTTGAAGGATGGCCACATTTGGATGAAATGGAGAGTTAGGAATAAAATAATTCATGGAGGTTAAACCGGATAATGGAATCATCTCCGATACCGTGAATCGTTCAGTTCATGTAATGAAAAAAGGCGTGTTAGTAGACGCTTTGCCCAGCCTCTTGGCAGCGCAAAATCGGCCGTTACGTCTGGGATGCTTTCGCGCTACCGGTAGCATATTTCGGAATGATTCTACTGACAATTTGTTGTTTATTTTATTGTCACCACGTTACCCCATCTCGAATTACACATTAAAAACTAAGTACGTTAAGAATAAAATCAAAACCTAGAGCAGCATTGAACCCAGACTCTATGAATAGCAGTCCAGCATGCTGGCCGGTGGCCACTATGTCACGTCGCTGTGTCCAGCCTGGAGTACAATTTTTTTTACTATAGTCATCTCAATCGAGCACTATCTTTTCTGCAGAGCCATTCCAAAATGTGCCTACCCAGGGCCGGCAGAACCTCCCCCCGAACCCCCCGGCTGGGGGAAGGAAAGCAGGCCTGGTCTGGGGCCCCGCCTTGAACACCGCGGCGTTTTTTTTTTACTTGGAAATGATTTTATACTTGTCACGACGCAACATTAATTTGTGTGTGTGTATGTGTGTGTGTGTAGAAAGGTGCTGACGAGGGTAGGGGAGGTTGAAGAATGTTGGGCTACAATTGCGCCGCTCTTGTTTGAAATGCAGGCTACTATAGGCTAAATCGCTTGCATGTAGTCAATTTTTTGATCTGTTAAATGAACGAAAGCATGATTTTCTTCTGTCAAAAATTCCCATTTTATAAGATATAAGTTATAGCAACTATGCTAACTTCCTATTTCAGTGGTTCCCAAACTGTGGGCCATGGCAGGGGCGGATCCAGAAAGTTTTGGTCGGAAGAATGAAATTTTGAATTAGATTGAATGTTAACTAAATACAAAGACGTTTAGACCCCCAAACGGGCGCAAATAAGCCCTTCGAAATTGTTTCATGTCAGGGGCGTATTCAAATATTTTTTTCAGAGAGGGGGCACCAAATTTCGTCACTTTTTCAAGCGTAGTTTTTTCCAGCAGAGTTAATTTTAAGCAACTTGAGGAACAAAAACGATTCTAGGGGGGTCCAGGGGCATGCTCCCCCGGAAAATGTTTGAAAATTGACATAGTGTTATGGCCATTAGGGTGTGGCTGATGCCCCAAAAATTTTAAAACCTTTAGGCATCACATTGCTTTTTTGATATGTGGTGACCTGTGGGCCAAAACCCTTAAATATGAATTTTTATAAAAATCGGACAATGTTTAGGTGTTCCGCTTTCCGTTTCCATGGTTACAAGCTTATCGACCCAGTGAATTTTTGTAACTTTTTTACCTCTCATGCTAGAAAGCTGGTTGATGGCTCAAATGAATCAGAGACCCCCAGTTCCTATCCAACTTACAGAGGAACTATATGTGTATCGGCATTGGTTTTTGAGATATTGCTGAAAACATATTTTGAGAAACTTACAAGGCTCTAGAATTAAAAGTAGACCAGCAACATTTAACAAGTCTAAGCAAAAACTTTATTAGAATGTTTTTACATTGACATTTACTTAATTCAGTAATCAGTGTACAGTACACTTGTGGCTGCAATCATAGTGTTACCATTGATCACATATCAAATCGTCAGCATATAACTTACAAAATAATAGTGTTTTTTCGCAGTTGCAGATTAATATATGTAAAATTTTCTACATTAGTTAAAAGTTTAATACGTTGATGGCCAAAAGACATAGTGATCTTCGCCAATATTTTCTGGGTTCTGTTCCAACACTAGGTGACAAATGCATCCACACCAGCAAATTGCCATCCAACCGAGAAGTTTTATTTTCTTTTGTAATTCGTAAAGAGGAGGAGTATGCGAAAAACAAAACTTTTAAGTCAAGTTTTAAAGCTGCTATGGCAACTGTACAAGAAGAAATTTTGCCAATATATAGTAGAGCGAGAATTCCAACCAAAAGTGAAAGAAATATTGCTCAAGACATAATAGAACTCCAAAAAAAATTGCAAGATCTTATGAAAATCAAAAAAGAAAAACGAGAAATGGTGAAATCAAAAGAAAGAATTGAAAGTTTTAAACAAAGCTTGAAAGAAACCATGGTTTGCTGGCCAAAAGATGCGTTACATAAAATTAAAAATGAGGAAGATAAAGCATTTCTTGTGTCAATGCAAACTGATCGCATTGCATCACTTGCAGGAAAAGACTTGAAAACTCATCAGGCAGAGAAAAAACAAAAGAAAAAAAACTTATGAAAGATTTAAAGCATCTGAAGAGCAGAGAAGTGAAGGCACTGTTGCTGTGCTTGTAGGCAGTTCAGATGACCAATCATCATCTGCTGATGAAAGTTTTGACATGGCCAAAAGGAATCACAAACGTTTGAAAAAAACAGGTATATACTACTGCAATTTATAGCGTAGAAAACAAAAACATGAGCAATCTTGCTTAATTAATTTTATTCCAGGTGAAATCTTGTTCATTCCTCACGACATACTAAAATCTCCAGACGTTGTTTTGTGTGCTATGCGGAATAAAGTGTCAGCAACGGCATTGTCAGCAGTTACCAAAGCTGTTATTGACAGTTGTAAAGGCAACACTGCGAAATTCAGTCTAAATTATTCTCAAGCACAAAGGTAAGCAATTACATCTGGCCATGATCTTCAGATCAACGTGCTAGGGATATCTAATTTATGTTGCTTAAGTGGTATCTACAATTTTAGATACAAAAATCAAACTGCAGCAGAAATTGCTTTGGACATCCAGGAGTCGTGGAATCCGCCACCTGTGTGTTCACTTCATTGGAGTGGGAAAATGGTTCACAGTCTTAATTTTAAGTATATGCAATCTGAACGCATGCCAATGTTAGTATCAGGTAATCTTTGCAACCGAATTGCATGCAAAATACTACAACTATATACTGTATATTAAATTCAAAAAATTGCAGGAGTCACGGGAATGAAGCTACTGGGAGCTCCTGAACTACCTTCGCACAAGGTTACAGGATTTGGTCCCAAACTTGCCAATTTGACTCAAGATCTGCTGCATCAATGGAACTGTATGGATAATATCAGAGCGATGGTTTTTGATACAACAGCAGCAAACACAGGTCACTTGTCTGCTGCTTGCATATCAGTCCAAGAGAGATTAGGACGACAGCTCCTGTGGTGCCCAAGTCGTCATCATATTGTTGAAATTATTCTGTCCAGAGTTTGGAAAGCACTAAATGTAGAGCAATCACGAAGTCCCGAAATTTCCGTATTTGCAAGACTCAGGTCTTCGTTTCATTTAATTTCCGCTTTAAATCCAAATGAACAATACTGCAAGTTTAACAGTGAAGATGAAGGTGTTTCTAATATTATTGAGTACTGTCAACACTTGTTACAGCAAAATTTTTGTCGAGAAGATTACCAGGAGCTTTTAAAATTAGTCTTGTTGTATTTAGGCAGTGCGTGCTCTTCTAGCTATAAGATTCTTCAACCTGGCACCATCCATAATGCTAGATGGATGTCAAAAATTCAAATTCTAACATCATTAAAGTTGATGCTTTTAAAAGACAAAATCGACCTGGAGTTGCCAAAAAATCATCTTTTTGCAAGTAATCAGCAACGAGATAAAATACGTCAATTCGTCCGTTTTGTTGTTTTTGTTTACTTGCCATTTTGGTATATCGCAAGCTGCGCAGTTGATGTCCCCGTAATTGATTTGGAGCTTCGGACAAGAATTAACCACCACAAAAACGATCAAACAAAAAAAGCTGCAACAAAAGCATTTGAAAATCACATCTGGTATTTGTCAGAAGAATTAATTTTATTATCACTCTTTAGCTCTAAAGTGACTGATTAAGAAAAAACTGATATCTTGCAAAAACTGAAAACATATCAACCTTCAAAGTCTTTCAGAAAACGACATGGTGCTGGATTTGGTAAGCCTGTTTTACCGAAAGTTCACCCAAATTCGAAATTAAGCAATTTTGTTGGACCTTCTTCGTGGTACTTTTTTGAGCTATTGAATATAGAAACATCATTTCTTACTGAACCCCTTTCACAGTGGCAAAGTAATCAGACATTCAAAGCAGCACAGGAAAAAGTGAAAAGCATTGCAGTAGTGAATGATGCAGCAGAGAGAGGTGTCAAGCTGGCGCAAGATTTTCTAGTGACTTCAAAAAGTGAAGCAAGATTCCAAAATGTGCTACAAGTGGTTGAACAACACAGAGAGCAGCACCCAAATCAAAGAAAGAACTCAGCAGTATAATGTGTAGGAAGATATTTTTGGTTTTAAGTGAGTTTTATTCGTTGCTATTGCATTAAAACTTTTCGCATATGTACATTTAGCTTGGCTATTTAACGTAAGATGTTAAATCGGCAGAAAAACAGGTTTTTCAGCAATATCTCAAAAACCAATGCCGATACACATATAGTTCCTCTGCAAGTTGGATAGGAACTGGGGGTCTCTGATTCATTTGAGCCATCAACCAGCTTTCTAGCATGAGAGGTAAAAAAGTTACAAAAATTCACTGGGTCGATAAGCTTGTAACCATGGAAACGGAAAGCGGAACACCTAAACATTGTCCGATTTTTATAAAAATTCATATTTAAGGGTTTTGGCCCACAGGTCACCACATATCAAAAAAGCATCTTGTTTTGACAATATCGGGGCACCAGCCACACCCTAATGGCCATTTTAGTGCTTTTTGAACAATTTTCGGGCAAATTTTGTTTAAGTTTTTGGTTTTAACTAGTTGTTCGCTAGTTGTGCGGTGTTTAGCGAAAAAGACTGAATATAAGTTTACAAATCGTAACATATAGGCCTAATGAAATAATAACTACAAAAGTTCAATGGTTAACAAGGGCGTGTCCAGAAATTTGAAAAGGGGGGGGGGGTGAAGCGCAATTTAAAGCCAAGCCAACAGGACCGGATATAGTGAAGAGCAAAAAAAGGTCATCACGCCCGCAGATGTCCGATTTTCTGCCCGAAGACAAGTGAAGAGCGAAAAAAAAGGTTATACTCATCACGCCTTTGGATTGTCTTTTATACGAATATCTCCTTTACTTTGTGCATTTGTCTGCGGGGGGAGGAGGAATGGCCCCAGCGGTCCTCTGGGTACGCCCCTGGTTAATAAAGGAAAGTATGATGATAGCTACAGTACATAAAATTTGGGTTTACTTCAATAAATGATCATAGAGTTGAAAAGGAGCAGTGCGTAGTACGCTACCGCGCGAGCAATAAGTCATTGAGACCGAGTAAATTGAGTAATCACCAGGAAAAAAATCATCCTGAGGTAAAAGATAATCTAGCTGTAAATATCAACATCAACGACTTGACAAAGCTGAGAACTTATAACGAACTGATCAAAAACTTACATAAGCACTTTTCGTTGTTAACCAAATAGTAGCCAAGTAGAAAAAAAGCTCATAATATTGCTGAAACTGCAATCTAACCATCTGCACTAGCCATGACAAGAATTGTGCTTGGTGATAACCATGAGAAAATCCTCCAAGCCATCTCTTTATCTAACAACACTCGTGAAGAGACGAATTGCAGCAATGTAATAGTTTAGAAAATTACTAGTATCCATATACAAGCGTGCGAACTATTTAGAAAAGCGGTGAGCCACGAACTGTTTTTAAATCAAAATTTGGGCCACGAATTAATAAAGTTTGGGAACCACTGTCCTATTTCATGCACCTTGCTTCTAATGAGGTCGTACATGGTAGGTGTTTAGAAGATCCAGGGGCGGATTAAGTGATCGCGGGGCCCAGGGCAGATAAGAGTGCGGGGCCCCTAACTTATAAAAGGCGAACACAACGAATACCGCTATCTTTCTGGATATTAAGTTCTATTGACATCACAATTAACCGGAAATTTTAGAAAATTTAACGAACTCAGGTTCGGATGGCGCTCAAATAGATATAAATATTGACAACAAAATTTTACTTTGATTATTATTAGTTTAGATAAAAGAGGTTGAATCTAATTTGCTGTTTTGAGTTACTAAAAAGAGTAAAATGTTTTAATTTTGATTAAAATTTACTTTGAAATTTTATTGCAAACAATACAACCAAGATACGGCCTACAAACACTTGGACGAACGTTTCGGCTCACATCTGGTGGCATTGTCAACGCTAAAAGCTTACGCTAAGAGTCTTAAGCCATGATGCAAAAAAGAAAAAAACTAAGACAGAGCTTGGAAAAGGTCTAGTTAGTCACGTGCTGAATAGGCGGAGTGGAAAGGACGTGGAGTCCAAGTTAAGATCCTGTTTGAGTTGTTGAATGAACAAGGACTCGAGGATGAGGAGTTTGTATTTATCTTGGGAGTGGGTAAGGATTCGTGGGTTGTTAAAGTCTACTTTGTAGTGGGTGTTGGATTGAATATGGTTACATGCTTTCGAGGTGCCAATAGTTTGATGTAAGCGTTTAATGAGGTTTCTACGGATTTGGCCTATCCAAAAGGATCCACAGGAACAATTAAAACGGTTTACTATATACTACGTTGCTTCTTATGAGGTGGCTTTGGGGATCTTTGGTGTGGAAATAGTGATTAAGCTTGCCTGTTGTGTGACTGAAGCGTAGTTTTTCCAGGTCCAATCTCAGTTTCGTTCTTTTTTGCATCATAGCTTGATTCATCAGCAGCTTAGCGTCTTTAGCGTTGACAATGGCGCCAGAAGTGAGCCGAAACGTCCGGCCAAGTATTTTAGCTGTATCTTGGCTGTAGTGTTTGTGTTAAACCCTTACCCTTAACTCTCGGCTATGAAACGAAATCAAAACTGACAGTAGAAATTGTTAAATGAACGTGGTTATCAAAAATAAGCGTTCCAAATTTAAACTGATGACGTACTTAGGTTTTATTTGCGCATTGAGGCGTGCAAGAGTTGCAGCGGCAATTCTCGTCGACCCAATCCGCTTTCACCGATCAAAAGTCAAACGCCTTTCTCTTCAGTGATAACGCTGTGATGTAAAGCTTGAGTAAAAGCGTTTGACCTCTGATCAGCAAAAGCTAATCGGGTTCGCAAGAATTCGTACAGCTCAGATGGCCGAGGGGTAAGGGCAAGGGCGTTGGAAGACAGGGGCTGAGGGGGGCTGAAGCCCCCCTACATTTTTTCAGCTCCCCCATAGAAATTTTGAGCCCCCTTTCACCCCCTCTTTTAAAAATTTATACCAACAGTACACCCTATGGCACTTCAACAATGACTTATGGCGTCACTTGTTATTTGTTTCTTTTCTTCATTGATACCATCAAAACCAACGTACTAACTTTTGCAACTTTGTGACAAAGGCGAACAAAATTGCCAAAACTGTTGGATTTCCTGGTAACTTCGTGTACAAGCTCTTAGAGCTTTAATATGATGTCACAAGTAAATTTTTTTCAATTTTAAAAGAGACTTTTGGGCAAATAACAGCGAAACAACAACATATCAAATTAGAATTAGCTAGCTTACCCTAGGAGCAGTGGTGTAGCGAAAAATTTTGAAAAGGAGGGGCGCATAATTTCTACATTTTTTCAAGCGTATTTTTTTTGGAAGAATAAATTTAAAGCTGATTGAGAAACAAAAAAACTTTAGGGGGTCCGGGGCCTGCTTCCCCGGAAATTTTTGAAAATTTACATGCTGTAATGATTATTTTGGTGCTTTTACAATAATTTTTAGGCAAATTTTGTTTAAACTTTTTCACCCTAATTCTGAGTGCTTCACCTAATATGATGCATTTTGTTCGCACATTTTCGATTACGCGTGCTTACGGCGTAAGGCGTATTGCTATTGAAGAGGCTCGAAATTACGGAAAAATTGTAGGCCTATACATCAAAAATATTTTTGAAAATGGCTGGGGGGTGGATGCATAATTGCATACCCCTCAACCTACCTACCCGGCTCCGCTCCTGGAATAAGATACGAAAACAATCAAAAGAGTCTGGCATATTTGTCACCATTAATCTTGCTTTTTTTTACTAAATTGCAGAAACAAAAGGGGGGATGGCATGGCACAATGTTCCCCTAAATACGCTCCTGCCTAGGAGCTTGTGAACGGATAATAAGTTGTTTTAAAGGAGGTTAACACCTTTATAAACGTCGATCTGGCTACTGTGTTTATGCTAGAGAAAAGTTTGAGTTCATCAAGCAGTCTACAAATGACTTTTATTGAAGTAAAGTGCATGATACGTATGATGTATGTTGCGATAACAAAGAGGGGGGTCTGGGGGGCGAAGCTGTACTTAACATATTGGTTTGCCACTTCTCATTCTGAGTGTTAGTTTGTAAACAGCGAAATATTTTGTTGTGCATCGCATTCTATCACAGCTCTTGTAACGACATAATAATACTGCCTCAGGCTGCTTAGTGTGGGAAAATTTAATCCTATTTGTCCGCACGATAGTCACGATCAAGAAACGTATTGCCATAAATCTCTGCGACTCCGCAAGTCAAATGTAGAAGCGGAAAGCAATTTGTCCGAACTTTATTAAGAGAAGTTGAAGATTGTAGTCATTAGGCAATCGGAAAATGAGCCTTTAAACTGCCGTAAAAATAATTGGGCCTAAAGCAGTACTTCATGACAAAACTGAGTTAGGTTGCAATCTGAAGGTTGAATATAAAGTTGTTACTTCCGTAGAAAGGGTGCTGATAGTTTTTAACAGCATGATAGAAATGTTTTACTTTGAACATTTCTATTTATTTTTTGAGAAGGAACTTTGAAACAAGCAAGTGCATTTGCTAAAAAAAGCTGCAAAACTAGCCTACTAGTAATTAAACGATTTTTTGATCTTCGAGCAAAATACGTTGTTTACATTAATTGCTGTCAGCACTGACCTGAGAGAATTTGCAATAACCCTATAAAAAAAAGTGTAGAGGTTTTACAACGGTTGTAAAAATATTCTGAGTTTGATTTTTAAAAGTGAACGTTTCAAGTTAGAACGAAGGATTATGGTGAAAACGATAAATGCATGTCGGCAAAAAGCAACAGGCCTACGACAAAAAGAAACAAAAATAAAAGAGCAATGTGACAGGGTAAAAGGTTATAGAAAAACGTTATCCTCCAATAAATTAGCCTTATCACTCTTAAACATGTCACACAAACCTTGTCGCCAGTGTTGTCGATGCGTCTTCGTTTTTTTGTGCAGTCCTTTGCTTGTGGTGTCAAAATAGCATAACTTTAAGAAAGTGTTTTTGAAGATGAAATGATGCTGTCTTATAGCGAGTTAGCGGAAGCGCTTTACTGCGTTGAATGAACCTTTGTAACGATTCGATCAGTACGGCCAGGGTTGGGAATCGATACCCCAAAAAGTAAAGAAATAATCAATATTCGATAGTTCATCAAAAAGTAAAGAAATAATCGATACTCGATAGTTCATCAAAAAGTAAAGAAATAATCGATACTCGATAGTAGTTTAAAAAAGTAAAGAATAAAGAATATTGTAATCGATATTCGATACTACACCGAGCATTTAGCGGTGTACGCCGAGCATTTTTTTGTGATGTCCTCTCATTCATGCGGTAACTTACGGAGAAACGATGGACATAGCATATGCGAAGCAACTTCGCGATTTTTTTTGTTTTTTGCACAAAAAAAAAAAAATTATCAGCAAAAACAAGGTAATTTTACCAACGATTATAATAAATTTACTAAAGTGAGATAAAGTAACCTGGACAAAAAAAATCGATTATGGAATATCGAATTGCGCCGGAAAACAAAGTGAAGACAAGGCCATATTCTATAAAAAAGTAAAGGCTCCAGTGCATTTGATAAACAAAAAGTAAAGAATGTCGCAATCGAATATCGATTACAATCGATTTTTCCCAACCCTGAGTACGGCCACTTTTGTAGGCGCGAATTGTAGCTGAAAGGCTGCATGCCTGTGGTTTATCTCAAGAACTTACCATAAATTTACTGCTTGGCATTCAGATTGGTGACAAATAAAGTCTGTTGTTTAATTCAGGGACGGCTGGTCATAAGACTGCAATGCTGCAGCGTACGTAATTTATTATTTACGTTATACTACAAAACGGGCTGTCCCTGAATTAAACAACAGACTTTCCTTTACACCAATCTGAATGTATCATGCCTTGTTTCATTGTTGCCTACCGGTACTTCAACCGCAAATGATTTAAAGGGCCAAGATATAGCTGAACAAAAAGCGCCACGTGCGTTGCTGGGGCGAAGTTGAAATTTCTTGGGGCTGCAGCCACAAATTGAAAAATATTCTATTGCACATTGAGCTGTTGTCATGTTTGTTCACATTACCACAAGGAAACGCTTCTTTTCCGATTTAGCTCCGTGATTTTGGACGAAGTAACGTGAATGTATCACATCCATACAAACGGCTCACGTCTAGTCGGTTCCAAAATCTGAAAACGACTTCCGACCAGAAAATGAAAAAGATATTAGTTATGTTATGTTTGCAATATGTCGACAGCGCCTCATGCTTTTATGCACTTCGTTTTAACTTATTTGTGTGTAAAATTATTTCGTCGTAAACGTGACGTCATGAAAGCTAGAGCGCTAGCCAAATCATGTACTTGCGTGATTTGCGACAAATTTTAACGCTGTTTGCTTATAAATGCGAGACGCATATCTGCTCTTTGCTTACCAGAGTTAGAATTATAGTGTAACAACTTGATGTTGGTTTGTAAAATGGCGGAAAGAAGAAGAGTATGTACAATGCAAAGAGGTAGGATATCATAGAAGCTAAACATTGATGTTGTGTTTAATTTAGACTGATTACGCTGACCATTGTACCACAGAATCACTAGTAAATAGAGTTGTTTTTATCGTAGCTTTTATTCACGCATTCTGTAAAAAGCGGTTTTTATTTCAGCCTATAAAGAGTTGGTTTAACCGGCTAGCTTGTAGGACTAGGGCGCTAGGAGGCAGCACTAAAAAACTTTCTCTGGCCAAGATGAGAAATAAAAATCAAGTGTCTTTGTCATGACGTCAACGACGCAATTCCTAGTCGGGCGTCACTGTTGAGGCTAGCAACGTTTTGTTATTACTTTCAGTGTTTGATCTTTCAATGGGTCTATATGCGAGGGAGGACGAGTAAGATATAACGAGTTTTTCATATTAATCTAATAAATATGGCTTGAAGATACTGATATACTGTGCTTTCTTACAAAACCAACGTTTTTTAGTAGAGGGTGGGTACGCGATTGGGGGGACACGTAGCATAAGAGGTTGAAAACCATTGCCTAATGATAACGAACTAATCTAGAAAACCAAACCACTGCATGTGTAGGTTTCGATATTAGGCCTAAACCTAAATTTTTGTTGTGGGATATTGAACATGTACGATCTTGCTGTTTTGTGTAATTTCAATTAACAATAATTTGATAAAAACTGTCAATTTCATAGCTAATTGCTGATAATAATTATTATAATTTTAAACGTTGATTATAACAGATCAGCTAAAAATCCGCACAGCTCGCTTCGGTTGTCATCCAATACACGCGTATTACATATCACTTTCCACTACTAGTCCTTTCTGAATTGTATCGTATGGTAAGCTATGCTGACTGCATGGACCCTTCAAATCCCACCTACCAACCGCTCAACTGGCGTGACATCCAATCGTGTTTGGGCTTTCGCTAAACTCTGAGCATTCTCTTAAATTCTTAGGGTGCGATTTAACCCATGACATAAGTTGATTGTAAATTTCCGGAAACCAATAATTTACATATTAAGTAAAATTTCGATAACGCCACATTTGCATATAAACTGATGTTTTATTGTTAAATTTTCGCGAAGTTATTTTAAGATTTTTCTTTGTAATGTTGAAACCTCATGCATTTTTTGTTGAAAAAAAAAAAAATTAGCGCTTGATTTTCAATCCGCAAGATTCTACTGAAATTGAGTTTGTAAAGATGTATTGTAGAAAGCTTTCCTAGAAGTATTTGAGCTGTTGAATCAAGCGTTACTGACATTATTTGTTTCTAGGCGAGAATGGTTTCGGGTTCGTGCTGTGTTGTGAAAATGACTCGACCGACACATACGTGCTACATGTTCTTAACTCTTCTCCATCTAGCAGAGCAGGATTGACACCTGGAGATAAAATTGTGGAGGTTCGTGATTGTTGTTTTTTATGCGTCAGCGTCACGCAAAGAGAAATAATCAGAGCATGATTTAGTAGTAGTAGTGTCTTTTATTTCTGCACCGTCAAAATAAATTAACACAGCAATATAGGATTTCAAATACAAACGGACACAGAAAAGGGAAGAAGCGACAAAACGATCAACGTTGTAACATGCTAGCGAGAGTGAAACTTGAAGATGAGGGGATTAGTAGGCATGGTCGCAACACCCGATTAATTTAAAATAGGGTAAAAAAGAACAAAAAGCAAACATATGACGGCGAGATAAAAAAGACACTGGAAAGACCACAGCTCCAACACCGCTATGATATAGTGCAATGGTAGGAACCATAACAGTGTACGGCATTTCGAGGTTACTCAATGTCGTCAGTGCGATTTTATGTTGGCAAGGTTATTGTATTAGTTTAAGGAATGCTACTCAGTTAGCGACATAGTCTTGTAGTAAGGCGCGCACTGGCGCAGCTAAGACCTGTCGTGACAAGTTCGATGCTATTGTGAAGCTTAATCGCATTTGACACAAATACCTGGTGATTGCTGACTTGAAGAGTGCAACTTCCTCTTCGGAGCCTGTGCCAACCGTGGACATTTTTGTTCAATAATTTGAAGATATTAACCTCTTAAGTT
This sequence comes from Trididemnum miniatum, assembly GCA_964006365.1. NCBI lineage: Eukaryota > Metazoa > Chordata > Ascidiacea > Aplousobranchia > Didemnidae > Trididemnum > Trididemnum miniatum. The sequence goes on from OZ023240.1 coordinate 5,420,042, forward strand.
ATTTGCCATTTGTTTATTTATTTATTTAACTATGACAACGGGCGCATTCTACCTGTACCAGTTTTTCAAACTGAGGTGGCTCTACTTTTCGATTCAGTAAAGCAGACATCAAAATTTTTAATGTTGCGTTCACCATAACAAAATTGAGTTTTTGCCGGGTTGCATAAATAGTTGTCTGTGAATGGGTGTACCTGTGAATGTGTGTCTGTGAATGTGTGTGCCTGTGAATGTGTGTCTGTGAATGTGTGTACCTGTGAATGTGTGTCTGTGAATGTGTGTTTCAAACCTGCATAGCCGGTTTGAAACCGTGAAAACACTGAAGTGAAGGACGCAAAAGCTAGGCTCAAAGTTATAGTTACTTCAAACTATTTTTGGACGCTCTCGATATCTTTCGTCTTGAATAAAAATACAAAATCCAATCTCATCATAGTATTTTACTGCTTTATAACCGGCGCTGCTCGTAGAAAATTTAACACAAAACCTGGTTTTTTAGGTGATGATCACCTTCACCAGTATTAATATTGAATTTTTGATGTTGGATAAAGCCGGGATAGGCGTTTGGTTCACGAAAATAAACATGCGCTGTTCGATTTTTGAATGGATAAGTTATGCACCAATAAGGATTTTTAAGCTTTGACGAGCGAGTAGATCATAATATTTTGATAATGGCAATCAAAAAATGTAAAAATAGACATTTACGCCATGATGCTCATTTCATATGCGTCATATTTCGCGCTTTATTAATGATGCGTTTCTAAATACAGTTATTACGTCGGATTTATCTCAATACCAAATAATTTTGGTATAATTGAAGAAGATAATTTGATATAATATACAGGAATCAACCGACCAATCAGAGCGCATGAAATCAAATCTCTGTACCTTCAGTTGGTTTTTTCGAAATCATTTTTTAGCCAATCCAAAATTTTGACTCAATCGTTGCATTTAGTGTTCGTTGATAATAATTGTTTAGATTGTACGCTTTGCTACGTCTTCATAGAAGACTGAAGAAACTGCAATGTTACAAAAATATGTGCACAGAAAGTTACTGTTCCTGTAACTTGAAGTCTTTAAACTGTATCCACTAAGCGGACAATATTCGTCAAGCAATTTTTTTCAAGCCAAGTCTTCATTCTGTCGATTAACCACATTGCTTTTTAATTTCAATATTAAAATTGTGAAGTCACTCACTAAAGCGCTGTTTTATTCGAGCTGTTTCAACTTTCCTTTACGGTTGTGATGTTGAATTGCAAATCTATCATGAAGGCATGATGTTGGACGAGCTAGCTATGATGATTTGACAAAACTTTTGCATTATTAAAACCGGTCGGTTAGCACAGCTGTCAGTGCGGGAGGGCGCGGGTTCAATTCCCGGGCCGGTCAAATCCGACGCAGTGTCGCCACGCTGCGACGTTTCTTCGGAGCCGTGTTGCCAAGACACTAAGCTGCGGAGATGGACCCCCCCATTCGTAACAAGTTTTGGCGCAATACGGCGAGTCTAATGAAGATTTGATTTTTTGAAACAAGCGAGATTGTAGCCTATTTATCAGTTGTGGTTTTGCCACTTAATTTACTTAAACAAATTTATCAAATTGCCAAACCTTCAAATCAAGTATCGCGGAAATTCGTCAAACATGTAAAGTGGTGGCAATCACTTTTCGCAATCAAGCCACTTCAACAGCAAAGCGAGGCTTTTTCTTATTATTAAATTCATTGTTGGAAAACTCGGCTAAATTTTAAAATCTTCATTGTAATTTAAGCTTTATTTTTGAGTAAAGGGCATGTAAAACTAGAACATATTGAAGCGTAATAACATGATCATAAACTTTCGGGGGTAATTTAAATAAAAGGACTTATTTTCTTTCGCTGAAAGTTGTTTATTTCTTGAAGATAGTTTACGTGATGAAGGCATAGAGGCAGAAACATGGCTCTTTCATTCTGTGAAAGGCCGTACGATTTGCTTCAAGCTAGCACGAGCAAATCAACCGCGGCTTGTGAACTCATGTTAAGATGAAACTGATTTAGTGACATCATCGTTTGGCAATATCACCTTGACATTTTAGTGAAGCAGAAGGTCAAATGATAGCGGTTCAACTATTACGTCACTGCCTCACCTTTCCGCTAGTGCTGGTATAACGTGTCTTGATAAATGCCATTAATTCGGGTTGGAAATCACTATCAATCGTTGGGAAAATGTGAATTAGGTCAGTGGCAATGGCACTCTTCGTGATTTCGAATAGACACGTATGGCCATAGTTTCCACAATTAAGATTTTTGTTCTGAAAAGCACACAGCAGTATTTTGTTTTGGCTTAAAGGTAGGAAGGTAGGCCGGTGGTTTTATTTAGAAGGAGGTTTTCATATTTTGAAAATTTATAGCTTAAAATCTCTGCTATCACGCAATATAAAATCATTGAAGCAAAACAATGTAATCCAGGATTTGTGTTGCTTCCTTGCTTGATTTAACTTCTTTAAAATTTATTTTCCGCTTCAATTTGCATCACTGCAGTATAGGAAATCGCCGGACTGGTCACTAAATCGGTACGTTTTTGTGAAGCAGTCATTGCTTAAAACAACATTTTTTACATAGAAACATTGGAAGCTGTGGTTTTGTTTACGACAACTTTTTTGAAACAGCAACTTTTGTGGAAACAGCAACTTTTATTGTTGATTCTGTTTTCACCAAATGTGTACCGTAAGAACGGTTGGTTCAGTAGTACGGCAAATCGATGTAGGTGCGGAAGGGCTGGGGTTCGATTCCCGGGCCGACTAAAGCCAACGGTTTGACGTTTTTGCAGAACTGTCTCGCCCAGACGCATATTGTGGAGTTGGGCCTCGCCGCGAGTATAATGAAGATTGGATTTTTTATCGGTTTATTTTTACACCTCAGCGCGCTTGCCTTTCGTTTAGCCACGGGGTTAATACAAGGTGGAGGAGTGACACTGTAAAAACACCTTAAAGGTGGAGTCACAAATTTAAATTTCAGAAACTAGCAATCACAGCAGTGCTCCCTGGGGCTCACGATAGTGGTCTATTATAGTGACTGAAGCGCAAAACATGATCAAATCATTTTGGTCAACCTTGTTTCAGGTTAATGGGGTCAATGTTGAAGCAGAAGAGCACAAGCTGGTTGTGCAAAGATTACAAGGTAACAAGCCGGCACCGGTTCATCAGCATTTGCAAATTCAAAAGTCACTTACACTTTTTCCATTACTACCTAGCTACTGTGTATTAGAATTCTGTCTCACGATCAGTTTTAAATGCATGCTCTGGTGTTTCTTCGGTCAATCATTAATGTTGACATAAAAAAATTTTTGGAAAAGTAATCACCTTTTGCGTCAGTGGTACTACGCCTTGTCTATATTTGTAAAAACTGCTCAGTGCATGCTTCACACCGTACACTACAGAGTGTAGAGTATACCAATATACCATCCTTTGCTTAAACTCATCGTAACTCGCTTTGTTCATATTCTTAATAGAAAATTTTTTGCTATTTGATACGTTTTCATGTGCAACTCCTGGCACTAGACCTTCCACTAAAATAAATACCATAGGAATTCCACAAATATGCAAAACACCTTTCAATACGATGTTTTTTAAACTTAATACTGCATACTTGCATATTTAATTATTTATTTTTCTATCTCGAAAAAGCTATTAAAGCGCTATAACAAGCTCGCTTAGGAGTTGCCGGCCATTTGTCTACCACGCGAAGATTGGGGAATCCCACTTAGTGCCTTTCCCAACGACACAACAAGTAAACTTGCCGGCTTGTTCTCCACACTGTCCCTTTAATGCTGAACGTCAAGCAGGGAAGCTGTGAATACCAATTTTACAGTCATTGGTTTGACTCGACTTGGAATCAAACCTAAGTCTACATCTCCAGAGGCGAACGCTTTTACCACTCGGCCATGATAGCTGCTGAGTTAATTGCGATCACGTCATTAGCCCTATACTTGCAATTCAATTCAAAACAGACTGCTTAGCATGTCTTTGCACGGTTTGCATCTCATTGATTTTTGCGCACTGCATGTCATAACGTATGATCCATAATAGGCAATTGCCCATTAAGAAATGCGTTCTTGCATACACGTTATACAGTAATTCGTGGTGCTGTTTGCGGTATTAATTTGTGTGATTTCACGCATGGAAATTTTTGATCGGTTTGATTCTGCAGTACATTGTTGATTGGATTAAAAAAAATCAAATCTTCATTATATGCCTACTCCCGGTATTACGCCGAAGCGTGTAACGAGTGGCGGGTCCCATCTCCGCAGCTTGGCGCCTGGGCAACACCATTCCGAAGAAAATTGCAAATTTGCAACAATAACGAGCCGTTAGCGACTGTGTCTGATTTGACCGGCCCGGGAATCGAGCTATGACTTCCCGTGTCGATAGCGGTGTCTTTAATCACCACGTCAACCTGACGGTTAGATTGGATTATATTATGACAAAAGAATCGAATTTCTCCAATATAACTGGTCTTGTCGCAAACGTCAGGCCTACTTTTGTCCTAGCGTTCATCTTGTTTGTAATTGCGAATAGACCTTTTTCCGGCGCCCCTAGTGGCGAAAAGTTGTTGCTACGGTGGACAAGCTATCAGGCTTCGCTATGTGAAAAGCATAGCTTTTATGACAGGTTGGTGGGAAAATTGCAGCAGAGAGGTTAATTGAAGATATCTGCTTGGTATATCAATTGTGCATATCGAGTAAATGAAAGCATAAGTTGAAAAGTGGACGATTAGTTGGAATTTGTAGAAAATATTCTAAGCTTAGGGCCAGGGCTTGTGGGTTTCATTGGACCAACCGGTACCGGAAAAACCTGTACGAGGCTGTACTTTGTGTATGTACTGCAGCTGTACAACACTGGTTGTGATATCAGCTTATGCTAAAGCTTAGATGAGATATTTTCCTCTGGACTGTCCAAATAGCAAACAGAAGTTCAGTCAATGCTGGACAGATAAACCAAATATTTTTGACAAAGCCATGGCTTTAATGGTGGATGATACAAAAACTGAAGTATATACTGTAACGACTGTCGATGAAATTTACAGGTTAGCAGCATAATCTAGCCCGTAGGCCTAGCTCAGCCCATGTACACCCTATCAGTTTCACTTCATTTTTCTGTGATGATAGGCATGCCATAGCTTAAGTTAAATTTAGGACATTGGCTATATGACCAGATGACCGTAGCACTTGTCTCTTAGGTTTATTTCATTATCCCTTCACGCTTTCCTCGGTTGTACCAGAGTGACAAAAGTAATCAAATAAACTAAAAAGACAAATGTTACGGTCACTTAACCATATCCACATCAAAGTTAAAATCTTAGGTTTAGTCTATAGCCCAGAGCCTAGGCTGTGAGAATATGAGGTAGGCAGTTAGGCATTGACTGAACTTCTGTTTGCTATTTGGACAGTCCAGAGGAAAATATCTCATCTAAGCTTTAGCATGAGCTGATATTACAACCAGTGTGGTACAGCTGCTATACATATACAAAGTACAGCCTCGTACAGGTTTTTCCGGTACCGGTTGGTCCAATGAAACCCACAAGCCCAGGTCCTAAGCTTAGAATATTTTCTACAAATTCCAACTAATCGTCCACTTTTCAACCTATGCTTTCATTAACTCGATATGCACAATTGATATACCAAGCAGATATCTTCAATTAACCTCTCTGCTGCAATTTTCCCACCAACCTGTCATAAAAGCTATGCTTTTCACATAGCGAAGCCTGATAGCTTGTCCACCGTAGCAACAACTTTTCGCCACTAGGGGCGCCGGAAAAAGGTCTATTGACCGTTCAATATTTTGATTTGTTTAAACTTTAAACCCTCAAAAATACGATTACAAAAGCTGGCTTTTTGTGAAACAAGCACGCTGATATATTTTTTGTTGCAGGATTACAGAGTGTTCGCTTGTTGGTGGCGCACTGCAATACAGCGGAAGAATATTTCAAAGAACCCGGAAATGGTATGACAGTGAAGCCGTTGGAAGAAGGAGGCAGGTCGCTGAGGCCGAAACTGATCACTATCAAAAAAGGCGAAAAGGTAAAGAAGGTGGTTAATTAACAACAGAGTTGGATCAATTACATTGTAACTACAAGTGTACAATTACATTGTAACTACAAGTGTAATTGGATACTTTTTATTTTTTAGTAATTTTATTTCATACATTGCTGATTTACTGCCTAAGAAATTGCAATTTTTTGATGAGATTTTTTGTGTTCTATTTTTGCTCACAACTGTGAACACACATGAAACTTTTTTTCTACTAGAGTGTATCTATTTGATTTGATATAGCTTGTAAATGATTGTAAAGCGATCGGTCGTTGAAAAGATCGATAGCCAAAGTCGGTAGAGTATTTTGTTTCTGAAAATAACCGATAATGAAAAATTATGTTCGAGTAGTAAGAGCTCAGCTTCTGCAGCGGTAGACTCGAATTCGACCTCGTTTTGATCCAACCAATGTCTTTAAAATTGTTATTTGCAGCTTGCCTGTTTGACGTTCGGCATTCAAGCGACGGTGAGAAAAACGAGCCGGCAAGCTCGCTTCTTGTAGCATCGGCAATGCGCTTAACTGGATTCCCCCACCTTCGAGTGGTAAAGCCATAACTCGCAACATGAAACTGTAAGCACAGTGCTGCCAGTTACTTATCGTCGCTGCGGCTTTCTACGCTCATAGCTGACAAGCCATGCTGCCTAGCTAGGCGCTAACTTGCAGAGACGGGTAGCGCCACATCGTGGCACGCTTCAGTGCATCGCATAAGTATACTAAAAATACGCGAATGAAAATGATCAAATCTCCTTATTTCATAAGCTGAACATCTGAAAGAGGTCGTTGAGATTTAATAATGTTTCATCTAAACTTAGTGGTGTGCTTCTTTAAAGTTGATAAATTATAAAGCGATTAGATCACTGGTCGATGCATCGAAATTTGAACAAATGATGCTCAAGTGAGCAGTTTTCTACGCTTATAGCTGACAAGCCAGTTTTATATTTCTTCACGAAGCATTTTTTAAGCTACTTGTGTACTATTATTTAACATCTTAGGTGGCAAACTGGTAAGAACGTCTGCCTCTGGAGCTGTAGAGTCGGGTTTGATTCCGAATCTTGGTCAAACTAATGACTGTAAAATTGGTTTTCACAGTTTCCCTGCTTGACGCTCGGCATTAAAGGGACAGTATGGAAAACAACCTGGCAAATTTACTTGATGTGCCGTTGGGAAAAACGCACAGCGGGATTTCCCAATCTTGGAGTGGTAGACAGGTGGCCGGCAACTCCGGAGCAAGCTTATTATAACGCTTTGATCGCTTTCTCGTGATAGGAGGATAAACACGCACAATATGTATTATCATTGTGATAATGAGTAGAATCGTCTTGTTTATTTTTATGTCATGGAACTGCTGTAACTTTGTATTTAGAACAGTACATTATGTTGCCATTTTTTAAAAATTTTATTCAGGGTTTCGACTTCGCCCTTCAAACTGTGGGTAAATCGAGTCGAGATGATTTGGAGTGGAACCACAGGGTTCCACTAAAAGGCATAACAGGTGAGTGGCTCTAATTGGCTGATCGATTTTGATTTTATTGCTTGATTGATCTCGTGCATTTTTTTATAAACCAAAACCAAAAAAGAATTGCAGAGCCATGCAGTTAGGCAACCCCTCTGGAGTCTGGAACTTGAACTCCTTTAAAATTTCTCAGTAGTTGTATTAGTCTAGTTAAAAGTGCTTACACGAAATTGCAAATTAAATTTGCTGCGGATTGTGAAAAGTTATACGAAAGAGCAAAAATGAAATACAAGTGATTACGATTAAAAGGAAGCAAACGATGGACATTAGTTTGGAACGATTACGCTTAACATCCCACGTAATTGATACACTGCATCCGCTTTCGGTGTACTGAATCCAGTATTTATTGCTTTGTCAAAGTTTCATAAAACTTCATGTCAATTGTATGGAAATGTTGTAATTCATGCTATTCTATAAACTTCAAATATTTTTCTAACTTCTCCTTTTCACATTATAGCTTTAATCTTTATTTGGTTGTTTGGCCAACCCATTTGCATTATTACTTCATCACAACCTATTAGTATATTGAATCTTTTTTACATTATGTGATTTATTTAACTTCATGTGAGTCGCCAGCCATCAAGAGTCGTTCACAATGACAGAAATAGAAACTTGCCTTCTTGTTGCACACGTTGTCCCCATACTGTTTAACTTCAAGCAGGAAATGTAATTCTTCACTTTAAGTCATTGCTTTGACTTGACTCATATTGATCTCCACATTACCTCTTCAGCCGCAGACCTTCTATCCACTTGATCGTTTAGGTGGTTGCACAGTTAGACTGAGTCGGTCCGTAGGTAGATCAGTCCGTAGGTAGATCAGGTACCGTATTTTACGGACCATAAGGCGTATTTTAAATCCTTTTTTTTTTCAAAAAATAAGCGTGCCCTTTATAAGCCGGTGCACCTAATGTATGGATCAGGTAGTAATTTATGCTGCATTACCATCGAAATATTGAGTTTTTTGTTAAATGAGCTTTATACGATAACCCGATACTTCTCAAAAACCATTGCGTCGTATAGCCGGGTGTGCGTCATGCATGAAAAAAACATTCAAAGCAATTTATTGACAGCACACCTTATGGTTCGTAAAATATGATACTGCAAGAGACAGGGAGGTAGTATTCAGTTTAGAAATAAGCATGGAGTTTTTAGCAACACTGCACCTTCGCTGCTCTTAATTTGAAATCCAAGTTGCGTTTTACAAGAAAGGAATAAAGTAATATCTTTGTTTTATTACACTTTCTAGCTATTGCGCTGACGTCATAGAGTGTTGACGTCATAGACGTCATAGAGACAAAAAGTAAAACCTATGGTATGACCGCGATAGTTTTTCTGGACTTGATGTGAGTTTGAAAGTTGTAAACTGAGCACGTTTTCACCGTGGTAAAAGCTATCATAAATTCGCCAATGTGAGAAGTTTTACATCAATACTAAGCGCAACCTGCAGGTGAGCTCAGTTTTTAAAGACATTGGTGCGGGAAGTCTGGGTACAATTGCCGGGTCGATCGAGTCAGAAACAGTGTCGCCAACGGCTCACCACCGCTGCACTGTTCTTCTCGGAGCTGTTTTGCCCAGGCGCTAGGTCGAGGAGATGGACCCGGCCACTCGTTACACGTTTCAGCGTAATTCCGTGAGTACAATGAAGAATTGATTTTTTTCTAATCACAACCCGATTACTGTTATTTTTTTTCAAATCATGTACATCGAAGGAATTCATTATAGTCCATGTGATTTTTCGCACTTGTCCAAACGCTGCATATGCTGATTACAAGTGACCCATTTTTCCACCTTTTACTTACTATCCCATCGTGATTTTCTTTTTAATCAAGATCGAAAAATACTTCTAATTGTTCAATTATGAGTTAATTAATCTCATTTGAAACTTCACTGATCTGGCGATCTCGCATTGAATAATTATCACATGAATCATGTCGGAAATTGATGAGAATTTTAATCGTGCTTTTCCAATTGGCGCAGCAGTGAAAAACATCACAATCAGCGCGAGAGGTCATGGGTTCGCCCCGGGCCGGTCAAATCGAACCCAGTGCATAGTGTCGTCGACGGCTCGCCTCCGCTGCGACGTTTCTTCGAAGCAGTTTTCCCCGGCGCTAAGTCACGGAGATAGATCCCGCCACTCGTCACTCGCTTCAGCGTAACACCGCGAGTATGATGAAGATTCGATTTTTGCTTTTGAGATCCTCACTAATTATTAGACCACTTGCAACTCTTTAGTTTTGTAGAACAAAAATTTTAGGTTTAAAACTTGGACTATAGGTAGCTGGTATTGTTCAATGCAGAAGTTTGTCAAATGAATCTACTTGAAAAGTGGAATTAATGTACACTATCTGCAGTTGCGCAGAAATCTAAAAAGCGTTTTAGAAAACTTCCTAAAAAATGTGCAAAGACCAACCTTTTAATGATATTGTATGAGCCTAAATGAGACACGAAATTACCAAATTCGAATCCAAACTTTAAGAAATCAAACTCAGAGACATTCGTAAACTTATTGAAATAATCACGGAATAGAATGAGTTTGTGATAAATAAGCAGCTGTTGCATCAGCATGTGGTGTGGACATTACCATTCATATCACAGTGATCGACACTGTACAACAGTGTACATGCCTTCAGGGAAAAACTTGAGCATTTCACGTATTTAAGATTTGCAAGAAAATGTAAACAAGGGTTTTACTGAGAAGATTAATATGTTGATGAGCCTGAATAAATTCTCTTAATGACAAGCGTTGTTATACCACAAATAGTCTCTGGCTAGTTGTATAAAAACTGTGTTTAGACCCTCTCTTTAGATACAATCAATTTATTATCGAAAATATGTGTTCTTGAAGTTTTTGTTGAAACTGCTCATAAGAGATTGCAAAAAAAAAAAATGAATTCAACTAAAAATTACTACTGTCTGAGGCTGGTGCAGATATAGTAGTTAGAGCGTTGCATTTTAAAGCCAATTAATTACTCGATACTTAACTAGTTCTTCATTTATGCCGCATTCCGTTCATTTCGATGAGCAATGAAGGCTTGTACCGAAATCTATCCAGTCTAGCCGCAAGACTAAGAGAGTGATTCAAGCTTATCGTTACTATCAATATAAAGAATTTCACTTAATGAATTTAACTATAAGTGAAATTCTTTAATCCGTTCATTATTACAAAAAAACCTGAGCTGCAGTTTTGTGCTGCTTAAAAAAGAAACTAGCGCAGGAATACGGTCCTTTTTTAAGTTTTTTGAAATTTTTGCTGAAAAATGCCGGATACGACACTTTGAGGTTGATTCCTTCTGTTTTGCCTTGATTTTTGTGCTCTATTCACGTAATTGTTTTGTGATATTTCAGGGCATTATGCTACCAAAGTTCGAAAAGAAGGCGCGGCGTATAAAGCTGGTTTAAGAGAAGGAAATCGCGTCATTCAAATCAATGGAGTTCAAGTAGAACAGGTGCTAATTTAGTTGCGCGTTTGTAGTTGTTTGTTGCTTCATGTCACGCAAGATATTAATGAAATCAAACGCGAAGTTGTTGCATCGCGCTGCATCTACTCTAAAAAATGATGTTGTCGCTTGTACCGTTCTTGCTACTATTAACTTTGAATCAACTGCAGTTGCAATTTCAAAAATAATTCAAATCTTCATTATATACGCGGTATTACTGTAACGAGTAGCGGAGCTCATCTCCACGGCACAGCGCCTGGGCAACACCGCTCCTAAAAAAACGTCACAGGGGTGGCGAGCCATTGGCGACACTGTGTCTGATTTGCCCGGCCGAGAGTTAAACCCCAGCCCTCCAGCACAGATAGCGATGTGCTTAAGAAAATACGCTCCAACCGGCCGCCTTTGCAATTTTTTACGCTCAATTTTCTTCTCGAGACTCTGTGATGCATGTCTTGCGCGCCTTATTCCATCAGCCCTCACTCATTTTTAATTGATGCTGTAACAGGCTAAAAGTTAACAATGGCTCGCATCATTCGCTCTTCTATACCAATGATGCAGAATGCTAATTATATTACCACTTTTTTTAACCCTGACTTGACTGAGCATGGAACTCAGTAATCTAAATTGAAGCAGACACTGATTTGGACATGCATTTGTAATTAGTTGATTTTTGCTGAGCTATAAACTTTACTTCGACCTATTACCGAGAACGTTGAGTTGCAAGGGGGTATTGGCAGAAAAATTTCGTTGGCCGGTATAATCTTGATATTTTCGAAGGGAAAAAAGGCATAACATGCACAAACGTTTACCCATAAAATACACGATATACTACTGCTCTATGTTGAAGCACTTTAGTTGGGGCGAGAGCAATTTCGTTTGGGGGTAAATTAGTGATGATACTGAATATCCTTTACCTTCCGTTCCAGACAAAACTCACTCGGTTACTTTTCCGAAGTTTTGGCTTTTAGTTTACTACTCGGACTGGCATTTTTTGTCGCTGTGTAGTGAGAATTGCTTTGTTCTCACCATGAATTTTTTTATGTTTTTTTTTTACTTTTTTATGTTTACTTTTTTACAAACCTGAGCAAATTTGGAAATTTAAACGCTCCGGGTTTCTAAGATCTGGATTGAGATCACTAGCGTAGCCAGGACTTTGCAATGGGAGGGGTTTTGAGAATGACATCACATTTGACCATACGCTGTATACAGAAGGGGATCCAGAAAGTTTTGGTGGGGGGGTGTAATTTTGAATTGAGTTGAACGTTAACTAAATACTAAGACGTTTAGACCCGGAAACGGGCGTAAATAAGCCTTTTGAAATTGTTTCATGTCAGGGGCGCATTCAGAATTTTTTTCAGGGAGGGGGAACCAATATTTGTCACTTTTTCAAGCGCAGGTTTTTTCGGCAGAGTTAATTTTAAGCAACTTAAGTACCAAAAACGACTCTAGGGGGTCCGGGGGCATGCTCTCCCGGAAAATTTTTGAAAATTTGCATTCTGTAATGGCCATTTTATTGCTTTTTAAACGATTTTCGGGGAAAGCTTGTCACATTTTCGGCCCCTAACTTTGAGTGCTTCACCAATGATGCATTTTGTTCGAACAGCTTTGATTATGCGTGCTTAAAGCGACTACGGCGCATATTATCATGAAAAGGTTCGAAATTATGGAAAAATTTTATTCATTCTAAACATTGTTGAAAATGGCTGGTGAGGGGGATGCATACGCAGCATACCCCTCATTCCCCCCTGGTTGTATAGTAACAAAAGATGGCCTCAAATTTAAGAGATATGTTTTAAACTAAAAATACAGAAGGCAGTTAAGGCGGCACGAATGTTGTAAGGAAGTTAAAGGAGTGCTTTCTGGGGGAACTGGTAAAATTTTCTGGGGAAAATGGTAAAACGATATTCAAATGTTAGCGATTTAGTTCTTTTTTGAGCTACAGTACGTAGATCATTTTTTCTTGAAATCGCTCAGCCTTTTTTCTACGGAAGGTCTGAGGGGCCGAGGGTAGTTTCATGTACAGGAGCGGCACTGCCCTGCTAATAAAATTGCGTCATTCCTTCATAAGCATAACGGCATAGAACAAGATTCAGGAAACAACGCTACTTAATTCTTATTATGACAATCACAAAACCAGATTATCAATGACGAAGTTTAAGGAGGAAAACTAAAGCCGCTGTAAATCTCTATTATTTTTCCTCCTTAAGCTATTTTCGTCCCATATTTGTTGTATTCTAATGACGAAGTATTTAGCACTTCGAAGTAAGTATCAGAAAAAGAAGTATGTATGACGTCATTTGAGGCTCAATGGGGGGGGAGGTTGTAACCCCCAATCCCCCCCCGTGGCTACAACACTGATTGAGATAGATCAAATACTCATACTGTGGCACTTCGCTATTAACCAAAACTCAAAGGATAAAATAGAATTAACGAAACAGCGATTAGCGACTAATGACGCTGGTGGAATAATTATTTTAATATGAAATATTTCTGTTAAATCTCTCTGCAAAGTCTCAGTTTTTGTTTGCTTAATGGAAGGGCTTTCTTCATCGGTTCAAAGTCTTTATTATGTTAGGGGTTGATATTTTTAGAAAAATTTCTGACATTTTTGTCTCGACAAAGATTTGCGACGAATTTCCTCACTAAATTAGTTTAATTCTAATGAATTGAGTTATTGAATAAATCGTTGACTAAAAATAGCTATCGACGCTGACATACTCATCTCTTCGATGACGTTATGATTTGTTTCGTGAGTGCAAGCTAACATAAACCCAATAAGCTGATCCTGAGCTTTGGCTTCGTAATGAATATCGTCTGCACTTATTCTTCGGCCGTAATATTGCTATGTACTATGCACAAAACCGTTTGTTATCTACAAAACTACGTAGTGATATCAGGTTTCCGACAATACAAATGTGATTTAACTTGGGTCTTTGTACTAAAAGAGCGAAAGTTACTGAGACAAACTTATTTGAAGGAAATTCACATCGGTTACAGTTTTGGAAACGTTTTGTCCCGGCGCTTGTGTTTTCAAACTGACACACCAGTCACCACCGACATGATAATAACTGACGGATGATGATAACTGATCATGTAGCTGGTTTTACATCTCAATGGCGTTACATCTCATTCACAAGTGACGGCACACAAAATAGCGAACTGGATATCCGCATCGGAAATGCAAGTGCAGTAATGGGCCAGCTCCACCGATCTGTGGTACTGAAACGGAAGCTTTGCACCATGGCAAAGCTATCCATTTTCAGATCGGTCTATGTTCCTATTCTGACTTATGGCCATGAGTGTTGGATCATGAATGAGAAAGTGAGGTCTCGAGTTCAAGCAGCGGAAATGAGATTCTTGCGAAGAATTAGCGGTTTGACCTTGTTGGACAAGGATAAAAGTGCATATATTCGTGAATCTCTAAACATCGAAGCGCTGCTTCTTCGACTAGAAAGATCGCAATTGCGTTGGTATGGACATGTGACACGAATGTCCCAGGAAAGAACAGCCAAAAAACTGCTCTGTTCAACACCGATTGGTCGAAGGCCTAGAGGCCGTCCCAGAACTCGATGGCGAGATTACGTAGAAGATCTTAGTTGGTCTCGCCTTGGCATCCCAGCAGAGCATCTATCCTTTGTTGCAGAGGATCGAGATGCTTTGAGGCTCCAACTCGAGCTGCTGCCCCCGCGACCCCCCAAGGATAAGCGGGTCCAGAAAATTGATTGATTGATTGATTGGCGTTACATATTTTCCAATTATTTTTCATTTGCGGAAATGACGATTTAATAGATGTTTTAAAGTTGAAGTTTGTTTCAATCAAATTGCTAATGACAAATATGAAGTGTCAGAATCCAATTGTTATTTCCTGTTTGATTAGTTGCCAGTTGCGTGATCTGCTCGTATAATGAGTAATAATCTCCGATTAAGCGAGTGTTTAGTTAAACAAACAAATCAGTAAAATCATTAGTTCATAAAAGAAAATTAGTAAACTACATTATTTCAAAAATTATGGATTATTGACTAGAAGTATGTTTTTGCACTCTGACGCAGGCAGTGTCATTTAAGTTTTCTCTTTCGTGCAACTGTCAAACCGTAAAGCCTACAACAGCAATAGAACAAGCATGAGATAGGACGCTAAACTGCAGAGAGGATTTATTAGCGTGCGTTAAACCATTATACAAAGTTAATTGTTTACTGACGTCGCAACAATCCAACGAGCAATTTTACTCCATCCCTTGTTAAAATCACGCAAGCATTTTAATAGCATTATAAACTGTAAATAAATTTCTGTAAATGCAATTGGTAGATTTTACGTGACTTTTGCCACTTGATGCGACAAACTTTTGGTGGGGAGTGACAATGTCAAAATGAAATACACAAACATGCACAAATAACCTCATCATCGCATGCCACATGCTGGAGAACGAGCTTGATTTATACCAGTCCAGTGTCCAGTGACTTAAGTGTTAACGACTTTTGAATTTTAAGTTACTACTGGAATGATAGTGATCTTTATTATTGTAAAAGTTAAAGATTATGATGTCACATCAAACCAAATATAGGAAGCGGATAAAGTTTGTTTTTATAATCCAGTTTAAACTGCAAATTAAACACAGTTTCGGCCAAGCTATAAGCCAATTGCTTGACACTCTACGGTTTCCAACCTTTGCTTTTTCATTACCCACTTTTGATATGACTGACCCTCAATCACCCACAACATAAATTGCTTTAAATTGAACCAAAACTATTCTCCAAAGAAAAGCCATTACTCTGCGCCAGCTCCAATTTTGGATGCAAAGAAAGAAAGGGGTTACTCTTTTCCCTTGGGAGTGAAGTTTCAGGAGAGAACGAGGTGTTTGATTCCCGACCGGTTGTCAACCCACGCTCTACATGGTGTAGGCAAGAAGTGTCCTGTAAAGCGGACAGGAAATAATTCCACAAAATGTCATCGGAGTTGTTTATGTTGCAAACTAACATGGTCATCCATGTATGCTGTTGTGGGCTCGATGATATATCATCATAACATCTGTACACTTGTGATTAGTAAATTATACGTTACCTGGTATGCTCATTGCCAGTCGCAGATGCAGTTTTGCCAATATCGAGTGCTGGTAACGGCAAGTGAAGTTCATCAGTTGCTGAAAAGCGGTAATCGCAGCAAATCCCAAACTAGTATCCGTATGAAAATTCAAAAACATTATTAATGCTTAATATATTATTGCTGCATACAGGAATGCCATGCTTATGTCATAGCAGCTATCAAATCGTCGTCAAATTTGGAGTTATTGGTGGTGGATAAAGAAACAGATGAATTCTTCCAAACTTATGGTGTGTCTCCGACGTTACAACACATCAACGGCGAAGTTGAGTTTCGAACTCCGAACCGTTTATGCAGGAGTTTTGAGGATAGCTACGGTGTGTAAGTTATTGAAGGATTGCTGAGTGATTTTTCTCATGATATGCCATTGCTAAAAACAAATTTTTTGTTTTATTTTCTTGAAATCTCTTGCAACATTTGCTGTCGGAGGTCAATATGCATATTAATGGTTGATACAAGTAACCTAAACGGATGATCACTACAATATTATTTTGTCTAAGCACCCTTGGTTGTTTGCAACAAACCTTATCTTATATTATTTCTAGCCTCTAATCAAAGTAGAACTTAATTTTGAATCAAATTAGGTCAAATATTGATCCATGCTGTGGTATACTATAATAGCTTTACACTAAGTTGATATTATCGAAGCGTTTAAAACATGCAGCTACCTTGCTTAAGTTGCCAAACATCACTGTTTGTGTGTATAACAAGATTGAAAATTTGTCATTAGTTACGTTGTTTTCTCCTATAGTTGGGAAGCAACAGAGTCACTATAAAGATGCGCTTTTATGGACCACAAGTCTGCCAATATATGTTCATTACCAAACTGTAAACTCTCTGGCTTGATTTCCAGACTATCGCCAATTGTTGAAGATAAAGTATGGAGGGTTTTGAGACTTTGATTTAATTTGGATGGGAATCAAACCCGCCAGACTACAACTACACAATCAATCGCTTTATTTTCTCTTCTAAAATGGCCTAGGCAATGCAAAACCTTAGTAGTTGCAAAGAACCAGAACATAATGAAAATTTGTATTGTTGTATTTTGTTGCATATTTATCCTCCTATCACGAGAAAGCGATCAATGCGCTATAACCAGCTCACTTAGGAGTTGCCAGCCATCTGTCTACTTCACCGAGATGGGGTAGTCCCGCAAAGTGTCTTTTCCAACGGCACAACAGGTGAACTTGCCGGCTTGTTCTCCACACTGTGAATACCAATTTTAAAGTCATTGATTTGACCCGATTCGGAATTAAACCCAAGTCTACAACTCCCGAGGCGGACGCTCTTATCACTCGACCATCTGAGCTGTTAAAAAATGTTTTTTCAAACAGTTTTGGCAAGCTAATTGTTAATTTATGTGTTTTTGCAGAGCGACCAATGGAAGATGTTTTAAATCCGACACGAAATTATCACAAGGAACCCATGGCACCACCTTCAACCCAAACCCAATTATCCCGTCTTTATCGATCGCAACCCGCTATGGCGATGTCCACCCCAAACTTAACTTCTCTTGGTACTTCTAGAAGATCAAGATCCCTTTTCAGTTTCAACGATCGAGCTTCTTTAGATGAATCCAGCTTTAAAATGAGTGCTGCCGCTCGAGCTAAACGAAAAATTATGAAGCAGCTCAGTAAATTGGAGCGGAAGCCCTCCAAGTCTCGTCTTTACAGAGTAAATCTTCTCGGAAGTCGTAAGCTTTATGATGACACAGTTATTAGTGACGAAACAGAGAGCACTACTTCGTCGTCGCCCCCCAGCACCACTCATCGATTTTCTCAACTTTCGATTCAGCACCAACCACGTTCACGGTAAGGGAACTAGCAACTTGAAGACTATTTTAGTAGACCAAGTTATACGGGCGTTTACTCCGCCCTTCAAGAATGTCATAAAAGAAATGACGTATTTACGCGGTAAAAGAAAAAAGGAAGAGGCAACAACACGATGAACATTATAGGCCTGTGACATGCAGATAAAAATAAAGAGATAAGGAAAGATGGGAGTGGGCATAATTGCAATACCTTTTTTTGAATTGCAACACGATATTGTTTTGGTGATGACCAACTATTTCAATGAGTAGTTGAGCATAAAATCACAGTGTGGACTGATGACCACTTTGGTAGGCTACCTTCGGTTACCCTTGTTTTAATTATAAAGAACAAGTTAGGGAGCGCCCAGGTTCCCAAGTTTGGTAGGCTTTTGGTCAAGATAGACTCTTCTGCATCGATTCCGTGATAATGATACGTCACTTAAATCCTCGAAGCGAGAATATCTTGCCTTCCCACGATGCACAATTAGAGTTACGGTCAGTGCATGAAGCAACGCAGTCTCGAAAGTAACGGGATATAAGACTTAAAGATTAGAAGAGGGTAGATGACAAGAAAGCATCGCAAAAAATGCAAAAAAAACTTGGGAACCTGGGCGCTCCCTAATTTGTTCTTTATAGTTGAGCATAGTTATGTGAAGTTATTCATTCTGATCACAAGTTCTTTCTTCGTCGGCCGAAAGTCGAGTATTTTCTGAATCATAATCAAGTTTTCAACATAATTTAAAAAAGGAAATTATCAATTCAAAATTTAAATGCGATACAGAATGCTGAAAGCTCATGGTCTCCGAGAAATGATCATGATGGACGCGGTGAGCCTATCATATTTTAAAAGCAATTAGTTCATAACTTCTGAATATATAGGCAAGTGACTGTCACTTCTTTAGCTTTAAGCATTTGTTCTGCCGCGTTTAAGTGATGACAAAATTAAGTTAATTAAAAAATAAGAACAATAATATTTGAAATATTTGAATATTTCGAGACGTTTTGGTTTCTACGTAAATCCTTGTCGATTTTATTCGAATAGAAACTAAGTGTCATTTTCTATTTGAATAAAATTGACATGATTTTAAGTAGAAATTGAAACATCTCAAAGATATCGAAATGTTTCAAAAATTACGCTTCTTTTAATGTAAAATCTTCAAGCTGTGCTTTTTAGGTTCAGTCAAAGTGTAATTGATTTGAGTCAATACAACTCGCACTCATACAAATCATTTCCTCGTTTGCCGAAACAAAACACGGAATTGAATTACGAAAGAACGGATTGTGACGTCACCACGAAGAAGAACAAACCATCTGAGGAGCTGGCTAACGTGGGGTACATGGTGGACTTGAAAACTTTGAAAGAACGTGTGCGAAAGAAATCAAGTCAATCTAAGTCCGAAATGATCCGATCAAAATCGAAACTTTCCGACTACGAACTGGCTCATCTTTACGTTAACAGCTACTGATTGCTGAGGCGGTCTGAAGTTTTGTTTTCGCGGAGGTTTGGAGGAATGAAGTCCGTTTCTCGTTAATCGCTTGCATGTGGTGCAAACGGAGAAGTGACATGTAAAAACTGCTATGTCGGTCGCACTGCTTTGTCTTCATCACGGCAAACTGTTTCCACCATGTTGACAAGACCTGCTTTCCCCACGTGAAACTGATCATCAAATTGATGCTTTCAATCAAGCGAATTTATTAGCGGTGCTGAAATGACGCTATACGTAAAACAGACAAGCAACGCAAGATCAAAATCAAATCAAATCTTCATTATACTCGCGGTATTACGCTGAAGCGTGTAACGAGTTGCGGGGCCCATCTCCGCGGCTTAGCGCCTGGGCAACACAGCTCCGAAGAAACGTCGCAACGGTGGCGAGTCGTTGGCGACTTTGTGTAGATTTGACCGGCCCGGGAAATCGAACCCCAGACCAAAGATAGACGAGAAAAAATGCTGGGAGATTGCGAATTGACGTCACGGTCTTCAAGTCAGCAGCCAGCCTATAATATTTTTCCTAAACTTTACAATGGTGTTAATTGTGATACAATAAATATGGGACGAAAATAGCTTAAGGAGGAAAAATAAAGCCAGAGTAAATCTCAAAACTCGACGTTTCGACATTAGACCTTGCACTTTTGTAACGCCTTGCGTGCACTGCTGATGATGACATCTGAATCTATGTTGTCGAAACGTCCAGTTTTGAGATTTACAATGGCTTGTTTTTCCTCCCTAATTTTTATTTTTTTATTATCGAACAGATTCTTTGCGTAAGTTAGTGTCATATTTTTATTTCAACTTCGGCTATTAGTTGATCAAATTATTATTTTTTGAGTGATTGTTTCCACCACGTAATTGCCACACAGGAACAGATTTGCACCATCTGCATTTGTCGCTTATTTCCCATTATTGCTGGACTTGCGTAGTAATAGCTATCCAATGGTTTATGAAAATATATAACTTCTCTTACGGAAGGTCAGGGGTTGATCCAGGGTTTCTGTATAGAGCTGGGAAGGGGGTTTACTCTGATGATTTCAAGGAAAGTAATTATTTATAAACAAGGACATATCAATGTATGATTTTACGCAAACAGCATTCACAACTGTTTCCTGTTGTAGAAATTTGAGGAGGGGGACCGCTCCAGGGCTGCGAACTCGATTGATTTTTAACCGAGTTCAAGTTCGAGTGTAAGAGATATTTGCAAGTCCGAGTTCAAGTTCGAGTTCTAAGAATTTTATTTTTCGAGTTCACGTTCGAATTCGGCAAAAATGACCGAGTTCGGCGAGTTCGAGTTCGCAGCCCTGGACTTTGTAGGTCGCAGTGGCACGAACAAATAAACATGCAGCTTTTTTTTTGGTAAAATCATAACTTCAATTTACACGGATTGTGACTACTTGAACAACAAACTATATTTTGTAGTGATCTTTTATTTCTTTTCAACAATTTTAATATCTTTTCAATGAACTCGAACTCAAAAAGTTTTATGCGATTCGAGTTCAGCAAAAATATTTTTTCGAGTTCAAGTTCGAGTTCGGCAAAATGATCGAGTTCTTTCGAGTTCGCAGCCCTGGACCGCTCCCGATGGATCTGACCCTGTTAAAAGTTATTTAACATAAGAAAGTTGTAGGTTCTGCGAAGTTAGCTTTTGCTATGTCCAGTTCAAACCACTAGCTGTATAACTTTGTGAAGTAGAACCACCGTATGAAATTTCTCACTGGTAGACTTAAGACAGGTTTAACTGAGTTTTGGTGCCAGTTAAGATGGTGGTTGGTAGCACGCATAGATGAGGTCGTCGTACTCTGATGTAGCTGGCTTCGAGCAAACTAAGGTAAAAGGAACTGCGCGCAGTGTCCGGAATAGAAAATTGATCTTCGTTGTAATTGACACTATATTCGTCGTTTTCTTATAAGTGTTGTCTAATCGCTGAATCACGTTCTGGAGTGCGTTATCTTTGCTTGCACGCTCGATCGGGTAGCGCTCGCTGGGAGCCCGTGTATTTGTCTCCAGACAAACGCTGTCTGCAAGTCGCAAAGATGTTCTGCCTGCCATTCAAAAAAGTTCCGTCATTTATGAGTATAAGTGCCACTGTGACAGTCAGTACGTAGGAAGAACATCCCAACGACTTCAAGACCGTTTCAAGCAGCATGTTTGGAAATGGCTATACAACAAATACACAGGCTCCCAACGTGTGCAATCTGACCGAGCGTGCAAGCGAAGACAACCCACTCCAGCATGTGATTCAGCGATTGAAAAACACTTAATAGAAAACGACGAATATGCTGTCAATTACAACGAAGATTAATTTTCTATTCCGAACACTGCGCGCGGTCCCTTTCACTTTAGTTTGCTCGAAGCCAGCTACATCAGAGTACGACGACCTTATCTGCGCAAACAGAAAGAGTTTGTCTGTACTCTTATACTGTTCAAAGAGAATTTAGGTTCGTATGTCTTGTCCAATCAGAAACGCGTATTTTTTCTTGCATTGGATTGGCCAATGCAACACCGCTTCGCAGACGTCCGAATGTGCTATTGATAAGACTAGACCTTGCTTTTCGTTCTCACTTTGACGCGATTACCCACTGACGGCTGCGTCACGAATAGCTTACGGGACGCATTTTTATGTAATGTATTTAACACCAGCAGAACCTTGCTTTTTTCTGATAAAGCGTATGCAGTAAAACTTGATAACCGATAAGACCATTCCAGGATTCGAACTCGAATTTTTTAACTAACTACCATTGCCATACTAATTAGATTCTCAAGCAACCACGTTACCGCTATTTCACAGTGACCTTGCATGCACTTCCAAACTTCTAAGATTTTATTTACGTAGGCCCTATTGCTAATCCAGCACTTTGACTTGATTTTGTCCAAACTGCTTTATTTTGTGTACAACTGTAAATTGAATGGCGCTTGACTTATCATGTGACAGGGAGTGGTCAGGATCCTTGCACAGTAGTCCAGCAGCCGAACACAGTGAGGACCTTATTGAGATGTACGACTACGTTTTCGATTCTTTAATAAGCAATGTAGCAAAATGTGAATATGTCAACATCGATAAAGACAATATCTTCACTATTGAAATTGACTCCTTGATACTTGTGCACCTTAATATCAGAACCTTAAACAAATACTACGATGACTTGCATAACCTTATCGCATCCTTACCCTTTAAACCTGATGTTATATGCTTATCGGAATCTCGCATCGATAAACCCTTTGAAAATATTGAAATAGAGGGATATAACTTTGTTCATGTCAAACCTAATACTAAAGGGCAAGCAGGTGGGGTAGCTATTTACATCAACATTCGATTCGAGTACAAAAAAAATTGATTATTTCACTCTCTACGGTTCCGAATCTTTATTGCTAAAACTTCAGCTTCAAGTGTAAACCCAAAACTCTATAATTGGCACAATTTATCGACATCCAAGCGAAAACATTAACAAATTTGTTGAAGATTTATGTGAGTGCCTAGAAAAATTAACTAAAAACATTGATACTTTATATATCTTTGGAGATATTAACAACAACAAAAATCAAATCTTCATTATACTCGCGATAGTACGCCGAAGCGTGTGAGTGGCGGGGCTCATCTCCGCGGCTTAGCGCCTAGGCAACACAGCTCCGAAGAAACATCGTAGCGGTGGCGAGCCGCTGGCGACACTGTGCCGATTTGACCGGCCTGGGAGTCGAACCCCTGACCTCCCACTCCAATAGCGTGCGCTTAGCAACTGAGCTAACCGGTCGGTATTTCTCATCATCAACACTCAAAAACCTTGTGCAGAGAAATATTTGAACGCTATTACCAGCACAAGGAGCGGTATCTCTCATCACTGAACCGACACGAGTCACCGATACTTCGGCAACGGTAATTGATCACATCATCACCAATGACCTGAGCCATAAGATTGCCCCAAGGATCATATATAGCTCAATGACTGATCATTTTTTAATTGCGCGCAAAATCAGTCAACTAAAAGTTCATCGTAGAAAAATGACTACCCGTTATTATCGTGATAAAAAGAATTTTTGCGGTGAAGCTTTTTCTGAAGAACTGTACAGCAACTTGACCAATATAATCCTACCAAACTTCCCGTTCCATCGTGAAAACTTTAACGACGTGTTTGATAAGTTTGTTGCTGCAATTTCGGGTACTATAGAAAAGCATGCGCCGCTAACTTGCAGAAAGCAAGCAAGACTTGCAAAAAAACCATGGATAACAAAAGGCATGTTTACTTCCATTAAAAAAAAGAACTCAATTTTCGCAGCCACTTTATTAATGGTACCTCCAATGAAAAAAGCTTTTTTCGCAAATATACAAACATTCTCACCAAATTCAAGGCCCTGTCAAAGAAAATATACTTCCATTCTGAAATCAACAATAACAAGTATAACGCACGTAAGACCTGGGATATTACACGATTGGCGCTACGAAACAAGCGAAGCCAAGAACCTCCGTATTACTTGAAAATAAATAATACGACCTCCAGTGAACCCACCGTTATCGTAAACGAATTCAATGATTTTTTTTTTCACTATAGGATCAAATTTAGCCGATAAAATTAATGAAGTAGAAGATTGCAGCTCGGAATATTTTTTTGATAAAACGCTTTCCGATTCCATATTTCTCGAACCTCCTAAGCTCACCAAAATTTTCGACCAGATCATGTTGCTTAAAGACAAGGCTGTTGGTCATGATAACATCTCTGTTTACTTCCTAAAAGCTCCTCGGCATGAAATAACCCCTTTCTTAACGCTTCTTATCGATTTGTTTTCAGTGAGGATGTATTTCCAAATAGCAGCAAAATGGCTACAATTGCTCCAAAAGATGAAACCAACAGTGGCGTACGCAGGATTTTTCGATGGGGGGTTCAGTGACGTCACACCGTGATGACGTCATCACGATGTGACGTCACTGGCAGTGTCAATTTAGATTTTTAACGATTGTAATAATTTTTCATCAAACCGGATGGTTATAGCGTAGTGTTACAGATGTCGCTATTGATGCGGAAGATTTGGGGTTCAATTCCCAGACCGGTCAAATAAGACACAGTGTAGCCAACGGCTCGCCACCGCTGCGACGTTTCTTCGGACCTGTGTTGCCCAAGCGCTAAGACGCGGGGTCGGACCCCGCCAATCGCTACCATGCTTCGGTACTGCAGCGAGTTTAATAAAAGGAGTACAGTGAAGATTTGATTTGAAAAAAAGTTTGTGTGCAGCCATAGCTACTGCAGAGACATCGTATTTAAGAAAACTCTTACTTACCAACTGCTTCACAGCAGCAGCATTAATGACAAAAATGCAGTTCAAGCAAAACACATCAGAAAAGTTGGACTAACAGTATTGTTGCATGTCGCATCGTAATGAAAGTTTCGCAAAATTAAATTAGAAAGTTGGACCGAACAGAAAAAACATGACAGCAATTTCGGCAAGCTCTGCACGAAGAAAATTCGGTTTGTTTCGAAATTAAGTAAGAATTAATTTTTTCTGCAATTGTCAAGGGGGGCTTGTATCAATAATCAAGCACCATCACCATTCAACAATCACTTCCAAAGAGTCAATGAAGTCTTCCAAAGATCAACTGGAGAAATCAAAAAAAAAATCAAATCTTCATTATACTCGCCGTATTACGCCGAAGCGTGTAACGAGTTGCGGGACCATCTCCGCGGCTTAGCGCCTGGGCAACTCAGCTCCGAAGAAACGTCGCAACGGTGGCGAGTCGCTGGCGACACTGTGTCGATTTGACCGGCCCGGGAAATCGAACCCCAGACCTCCAGCACCGATAGCGTGCGCTTAGCAAGCTAACGCTTGGCAATTGAGTCAACTAGACCAGTGGTTTTCAACCTTTTTCAAGTTGCGGACCTCTAAGTTAGGCAATTTGTTGTTGCGGACCCCACACAAATTGACACAAATAGACACGATTTTAAAATTGTTTTTGAAAGTAATTTGAGTAAAAATCAAAGGCTACCTTTACCAGGGATGCCTTTTAGTTACCGCTTGCTAAAAGCTATCTATTTGAGGATATAATGGACCGCACTTATTTTTTCAAGTAAAAATCTCTAACTGCACTAAACACGACTCGCTGCTTACGCAATTACAACTCACATTTTCGCATTGGCCTTGATAACAAGTTGTATGTTGGAAAGGACCAATATTGTTTATTTACTCATTCTTCTTCCTTCGGCTTTTCCCTATTCGGGGTCGCCACAGCGCGAAAGTTTTCTCAATAAGACTTGGTCAACTTGTCTCTCTCCCTTGCTCCATCCATCTCCATGTCTTCTCTCACCGAATTCGTCCATCTTCTCTTTGGCCTTCCTCTGTTTTACCAAAATGTTTATCTCGTAAACTCCATTAATATTGCCAGCAAATGCTTGCATCACTGAGCTTCTTATTTATCTGCAGACTGTTTGTGTCTAGCTATTCTAGATTATTGCTTGGTGCTGAGACGCTGTAGATGCGCGTATAATCTTTATGATGTAAAGGTCTGACAGGAGTTTGATACCCACATAAGTGCGCATATAGAGACAGAAGGCGCACGCACTAAGTGGAGGTTTTGTAGAAAGTCCTTGCCAAAAAAACACCACAGCCTCTTTGCAGTATCAGTACTTCAAGCGTAACGGGGGTGTTTTTTCTTAAATCAAACATTTTTGCATTACTGGCGGGGGTTTTCTGCAAAATATACCATTCACCGCTCGACCTTCTTAAATCACGCTTAGATCGTTTCATGTCACTACTGGTCTATTTCACACACATTATTATTAGCACCAGAAATTTAATTATGAACAAGTTTGAAAAAATGGAGTAGGCCTAAATTGCAAAGCCCGTGTAACTTCGTAGTTATACGGATTTTGTTGTATTGCAGTGAGGAAAAATAAATATTGGAATATACTAACACTACAAATGTTTCTGCGGGCGATTTAACATAAAAATTTTAAGGAGGCCACTGGCCGAAAAATTTTGACCGACTGGCTGGATCCGGCCGCAGGTTGCCGACGCCTGACCTTAGCTATGCAAATTTTGGCACAATGACTTGATATCTGGATCAAAATCTGTGAATGCAAGGCGTCAATTAGTGTATTATGAAGTAATAAAGGATTTTTCGCTTTCGTTTTAATGTGTGTCGGAGCACTAAGAGCATTTTCAGCCAAGTATGTTTTTCTGTAAGGCAAAATTGTATCATTGCAGGCAATAACGGCTCAGATGGCCGAGTGGTACGAGCGTCCGCCTCGGGAGCTGTAAACTTGGGGTTGATTCCAAGTCGGGTCAAACCACTGACTTTAAAATTGGTAGCCTATCCAGTATTCACAACTTCCCTGCTTGATGCTCAGCATTGAAGGGCCAGTGTGAAGAACAAGCCGGCCAGTTTACTTGCTGTGCCGTTGGGAAAGACACTTAGCGGGATTGCCCCATCTTGGTGTGGTAGACAGATGGCTGGTAATTCCTAAGCGAGCTCGTAAAGCGCACTGATCGCTTTCTCGTGATAGGAGGATAAATATACTACTAAATACAAATTATACAACAGTTCCAGATGTGGTAGTAATTATCTGCCGTTTCTCTATCCAGAATTTGACGCACCAATAACCGTTCTTAAATAAGAAAGTTTCAGCCCCAACGGTTGGTTGCAAATTAAACCGGTGCCTATTTCACATTTATACCGATATATCATTCAGAAAAAGATCATTATTTAAAATACATTAATAATTACTTACTAAACACCGGTAATTCAATAAACTGCCTTATTTTTGATGAAACTTTCAATACTTTGGCGGACCCCTTGCGGACCCTTTAGCCCTTGCGGCCCCCTTGAAGTTATTCGCGGACCACTTGGGGGTCCGCGGACCCCAGGTTGAAAATTACTGAACTAGACAGTCAGTCGATAAACTCAGTCTATACATTCCTCGCTATCCGACAACTAAACTACAAAGAAGCATAAGGTATCAAGTAGTCAATATATGGAATTCTATTCCAACGGAAATTATATCACTAAAGTTTCAGCTTTTCAAAACTCGTCTCAAAACATTACTTATGTCCAAGTATGACGAATAAATTCAATTGACTTGCTTGTCTTGGTAATCAGCGATGCTGCGCCGTGCTCAATTGACGCTTCGTCTCTTTCATTATTATGGTCGCTCACCTCATTTCCCCAAAATGATAACCATTATTTATTAACTAAGATGATAGATATATTCCTTACATATGCAATATCTGACACTGGGTGGTTGCTTGACTAGATGACCGCAGGGTCCATTCGCAACTTCCCTGACGCATTCGTGATTATTTTTCTTGGTGTATGATTTTTGCGAATGATTTTAACGAGCGACCTAAATAAATTGGGTCTGTTTTGTTTATATGCGCTATTATTTACTAGATCGCAACAACTTTTCTATAGCTCAGTGGCTTACAGCGCGGCGGTAAGGGTGAAGCGCTGCGCAGGTTTTGGGTTCGATTCTCGTCGTGGCTTCGCTTGTGACATGTAGTCCACAATTGGGTATGTCAAGATAATAGAATAGAAAAAGAATGTTAGTTCTGCTGGTGGTAGGTACATTACATAAATATGCTTCAGGGATAAACGGCTCTTTTCACATCTACACAAAAGAGTTATGACAGAGCGATTTTTGAAGCCTAACGCGAAACCAACTTTTTCGAAGCTATTCTTCAATCATCAGTCAATTCGTTTTTATTTCCGCACTCCGTAACGTTAGAAACATACGTTCATATCAGTTTAATACTGTATGTATTGGCAAAGCACGGAAAAGTATTGGCATTTTGGCAATGTAAAGTCTAAGTATTAAAGGTAAGTATTGGCAAAGCACGGAAAAGATTCTTAAGCTCTGTACCGTAGTTATTTAAGTTTTGTGAATCTAGGATCATCAAATCCTTGATGTATAGGTAAAAATTTAGAGGGGTTTGAGCCCCCCCTTGATACATCAATGGATGGAGACTGCAATGTTCGCCAACTACTATTGTGTAATGTGCAGTGGCGTATACTCGGGGTGTTCAAGGTGTTCAGCAAACACTCTGACATTTCCAAAAAAGTTATTTTTTGCAATTTTTTTTAACCATTTTTATTTTTTGTAACTTTTGTAGTACACTTTTTCGTTCACAAAGTATATTTTGCTACTTTCTCTCTTAAAATAGTTTAATAATTGCAATTTTTTGCGATTACCAGAAAGGTTTATTTTATTTTTTTCACGTGACGTCGTCTGGGTACACCAAACCTGAGTGAACGCGTAGACTATAATAAACTATTAAAAAAACTGAAAAAAGCGATCAGCAACATGCTTATGCTCTGGCTATATCATTCAACGCGTTCAGGTTGAAGAGTGAACGCGTAGTGACGTCATGTAGCTTCGTTGCCTGGTTGAAGCATAGGGGTTATTGAAGTTAGGCAATTGCCACAGGATTTGCTAGTCTCCTAGGCTAATTCTGCTTGGCTTAGAAAATGAGAGGATGAAATTGAAATCTTGCTAGGCAGTAAACGTTGTCCTTAGGGGCTAGAGGCTAATGATAAAAGTGTAGAACTGGACAAATTGTACTTTAAATCGGAACAAAATACACACGCAAAATAAGTCGGACAAAATTGTTTTTGCTCAAACGGCGAGCCACACGCCGTTTTGAAAAAACGATTTTGTGACCCTTGCTTTTTCAGCTTATTTATACCATTATTTGTCCGATATATATATCAGAAATATCCGACTTATATATCAGACAAATTGCTTTCTAAGTCGGACCAAAAAACACGCGCAAAATAAGTCGGAAATTGCCGACTTGTATGTCGGACAAATTGTACACTAAGTTGGACCAAAATAGACGCGCAAAACAAGTCAGATAAAACTTTATGTCTGACTTATTTTGTCTGATATGGTTTCTATGAGCTATCTCAGACAAAAGCTAAAAGTATCACCTGACTTTCATGAGATACCCTGTCATAGAGCGTTTACGTACTACTAACAGCGTACTAACTTAGTTAATCCAGCGTGTTGCCACTCACAATTTTGTTTTCAAGATTTTTTTCACTAAGTTTGCCAGGAGTTTCTAGTCTATAGTCTACGCTACTGTTGAAATAATAGCAAGCTTTGTCATTATTTGTTAGACTATGAACGCACGTTAATAGAGCTTATACATACTTATATTTCCCGTATGAAGTTCAACCATTGCGATTTCGCGAGCATGACTCGCTTGAATGACACGCTAGCATGACACCCTTTATTGAGCAGCCTATACGAGCCTCGCGTCTACCGTCATGTATCTTAGCGCTTTCAAGTGAAATTTTCTGCTTTCTTCTCGACAGTCCAGTCAAACTGATATCAAGATTCACAATTTTTTCTTTTTACGCGGTACATCACAAAACTCACGTGATACTTCTAGATTTTGTCTGAGATAGCTCCTATGAACCATATGAGACAAAAAATATTTTGCGTGTGTTTTTTGGTCCGACTTAGCATAGAATTTGTCCGATATATAAGTCGGAAAAATCTGACTATTTTGCGCGTGTTTTTTGGTCCGACTTAGAAAGCAATTTGTCCGATATATAAATCGGATATTTCCGATATATATATCGGACAAATTATGGTCTAATTAAGCTTAAAAAACAAGGGTCACAAAATCGTTTTTTTCCAAACGGCCCATGGCGCGCCGTTTGAACAAAAACATTTTTGTCCGACTTATTGTGCACGTGTTTTTTGGTCCGACTTAGATATATCGGACAAATAATGGTCTAATTATGCTCAAAAAACATGGGTCACAAAACAATTAGTTTTTTTCCAAACGGCGCCCCATAGCAGACCTTTTACATCATAATCCAATATCCATGCATATTGCTTAATAGCAATTCGTTTTGACATTTTTGTTTGTTGCAAGTCGCAACTACAGAAGTTTTGATTGGGGAGGGGAGTGAATTACGCCCCAGTTTGATTTTTTTTCAAAATTTTGTTGACCAATTTTAGCTACGCTCGCACCATTTTTTTTCAGTCATATCGATTTTTTTCGGTCATATTCTAATTTAAGCTTAAAAACCACATTTTCAACACTTTTGTGAACAATCAAGTTTATTAAAGTCTTGAAACAAGATGCGTACGACCACTAAAATGGAAAATTCAAAAGCCTGGTGCGGTACAAACAAATATTAGTATATAATTAGTTATGTTGGGAACTGAGCAACGTATTAAAGAATCTGATTCTGATAAGATCTTAGGTTGAACTTTTCTGCTGACATTGGTCAATGCAACCAATTCGCTCTGACTCTCAACATGAGAAATCGTCAAAATTAACTTGATTCAATTTTAATTAGTACAGATTTGAAAGCGTTTAAAAAACCTTATGCATTGATCTAAAAATTAAATAACATTTACCAATAAGTTTAAATTATGGAACAAACTGGCAGAGCTTCGCCCTCCAATCTAGAATTTAACAGTTCAAATTCGTCCAATTAAATTGAGCACTTATATACCAGAAACGAGTTACGTAATGTAAAGAATTCTACAGGGAAAAAACACTTGTTGAGAGAAGATTACCAATTTTCTTGAAGTTTGCCAGAAAACCCTACAAAAAATTCAGGAAATGACCTAAGGCCAATTAAGAAAAACACAATCACCGAAAACGTTCGAAACAGACACCTTATGTTATTGTCTGTACAGTATTAATAGCTATTATTATCACCAGAAGAAAACAGCACCTGTTAAAGTAAAATAACCTAATCGCAAATTTTTTTGGTCATTGTGACCGAAAAAAAATTCGGTCATCGCCAAAAATATTCGGTCAATGACCAACTAATGACCCAAAAAGAAAAAACAAAACTAGGTTCCAGTACAGTGTCAGATTAAGACTTTGAATTTTGCTAGGGTACAAACAATTTTTCGGAGTGCGGTGACCTTTATCACCCTGACTCAGATATGGGTCACGCACAGAAATGGGAATTTATCGAGATAATTTATCGGCAATAATTTCTTACCGATTATCGTTATCGCTCAAAATAGTTTTGATTGATCGATTACCGATATCGCTTTTGTAATATATGTTGTTATCGCCGATAATTATCGCGATAAACGATTGTTTATGCGCACAGTGTAAAGTTAGCGAGTTGACGCTATGGAAAAAATACGCGGTATTCGTAAAGTCTTGGAGAAATTTTGCAAAATTTCTCTTTGTTTTGTTTGATGCCACGTCAGAGTCCATGAACCGCTCTCTTTTCTTGAAAATCTAGAAAAACATTTTTGCAATTTGACTTACAAAAAAAGACTTCTCAAACGCATCAAAAATTTACCGTCACATTTATCGGAAAAATTTATCGGTGATAATTTATTGATTACCGATATCGCTTTAAGAAATTGAGATTTATCGGTTTCGCCCCGGGCTTTTTTGAAATTATCGATTATCGTTATTGCTTTAGTACAGAAAGGTTTATCGTGCCCATCACTGGCTACGCATCACACCATTATAGTCATTCTTTAGGCCTATTACGATGACATACGCTATGCCACAGCAATTCTTGAACGTGAGCCACCACAGACGTGTTTGTCTGATTGGTATCTTTCTGGCTCTGATTTTCGCTACATCTGGTGGCAAACGCTTTGGGTCATCAATCCTTTTTATTAGGCCTACTATGAAGTCACACTCAGCCACTCAATGTGGTCAGTAGAGTTAAGGTTTGCATAGTTTTTTTGTTTCACTTTTTTACGAAACTCGGACGTTAAAAGGTGTCAATCGACGCTGTTAAATTGATCACACCATTTTGTTGCTGACTACCAAAAACGCATGTAATCTCCATGCAATATTTCATATATTACCGTAGCTCATTGCTGGTGCTTCGCCATTGGGCAAATGCCCAGGGTCTCAGCTAACTCTAGTTACGCCTCTGGTTTACATTAGGTTACTTAATTTAAATTTTTTTTGTTTACATTATCATGTAACTGCAACAATAAAACTATTGTAAATGTATAATGTATATATATCAAGAAAGGTGTTGTGTTGTTCCTATTTTTTAAAAATCTGATGTTTTTAGCAATATATTTATTTTTGCATTGCAAGCTTGCAAAATACTTACAGTAGTACACGAATATTGTCAGCTCGTTAATGGTGTAGAGTTAATGTTTTGTTGTTTTCTTACATTATTTGCGCATCGAAAGCGCCTCATCGCTTACACGTGCAACCAAAAATCATTGCAAATGGGGCTTAAAAATTTATCAGAAATATTATTGTAAGGGTAACTTTTTTATGTAAGTTTTGATGGTTGAATTTTTAGCAAATAACATTTGAGATAGCACTAGCTACTCCATGGGAGGTTCCAGTGAATCTGGCATTGTAGAGTTCAATAGGCCTAAAAACTGCAGCATAACGCAAGCAAAACGTTGATTGAAACTGGGGGCAAAATTTTGGACTAAATGATAACTTCAGTTGATCAAAATGCGGCACATTCCAAACAGAAATGAGTGCGTTCTTGAAATTTTCCACTTGTTACCTACTCTGAACTAAAAAAAAATCAAATCTTCATTATACTCGCGATATTACGCCGAAACATGTAACGAGTGGCGGTGCCCATCTATCTCCGCTGCTTAGCGCATTGGCAGCACAGCTCCGAAGAAACGTCGCATCGGTGGCGAGCCGTTAGCGACACTGGGTCCGACATTACCTGCCTGGTAATCAAGACCCAGACTTTCTGCAGGGATATAACGATGAGCGGCCTGGTAATCACGCCCCTAACTGTTGTAAGCGCCGGTTTGAAAATCACTAAATTTTATGAGCTTACAGTTCGAGAGACCTAAACGTCCGCCAGAAAAATATTCAAGCGCTTGCAAAACTTAGTTACGATATTTTCCAGATCCTAACAAAGAAAACTCAATTCAAAAATACACTGCTGAAGTGCTTCGTCAATTTCTAGGTGGTGGCAGCCACTCAAATGACGTAGCACGAAGTCTCAAAGAAGCAAAAATAATAACAATGTATTGGTAATTTTTATCTTTGACCACAATGTCATCACTAGGGCAATTTTTTAGTGACCTAAAAAACTTGAAAATGTGACTTTAGGTTTGCAAAAATGTCAATAAAATGTGACTTTATTTAAAAAAATACAGACTACAAAAAAACAGCTGCGGTTTACGCTAAAAAGCAACAAAATAGCCTTAATAGGTGCCCTAATTACGGTGCACGCGCATAACAGTACTCAACATTCTTTGGTTAAAAAGTTTTTGTCTTCAGTTGGTAGCTTTAACGCGGAAAAACTGCTTTACTGAAGCTTGTACCACTGAGATAGGGAAAGCCGGTGCAAATGCCGAGAGGCTTACGCCAGGGGTGAGTGATTTATTTTTTCTAAAAGAAAGCGCCTAGTAAAGATTTGTTCATGCTATTGCTCGCAGTTATTGACTTTTTGTGAATAAAATTTTGGCGACCTCTGCATTTGCCCAGTGTCGTGTCATGCAGTAAACAATAGAGTGGTAAAGTGCTAGGTGGCGCTGTTCCTAGCAACCGCTGTTACTGGTTCTACACTATTTTTGCTTTATTATAGCTACGCAGCTGCTGGTAGCATGCAGCTGGTTTCTGTGGCCGACGTTGGTACTGCCGCCTGTTAGGTTTTTGTCAAGGCTGGTTTTACTCACTATTTTTGATGGTTCAGTGTTTTGTACCAGGCTGTAGGCCTAACCATCAGTGTGAAGAAACAAATTGTAGTTTTTATCGGTTTTCAAAGGCCAGGCGAAAGCTTTCAAGAAGGATAGCATTGATAAGTGATAAGGTAAGCATAGCATTCATTTTTTCCTAAATAAATAGGCATATCACT
Source organism: Trididemnum miniatum (assembly GCA_964006365.1). NCBI lineage: Eukaryota > Metazoa > Chordata > Ascidiacea > Aplousobranchia > Didemnidae > Trididemnum > Trididemnum miniatum. The sequence continues at coordinate 5,454,221 of OZ023240.1, forward strand.
TTGCTAGGATTTTAACAAGTTTTTGACTAATTTAAGATTATTGTCCTAACAATGTACTCAATAAAATTTGTTATGTTTTACCATCCTATTTGGGCTAGTCTGTAGTGTAGGCCTACATGCCCTGCTCAGCTGCTCTTTTTCGGAATCGCAAACTACCAGTAAGCCGATTTGCAGCAGCGTGCCGTTGCATAATTTATGCAGTAATCTGACTACGCTTGGTGAGCTGAACATTTTTTATTGATTTGACGTCCTACACTGAGCTACAGCTTTTCTTGATCAGAGAAAGTTGGAAACAAATTAGAGGTCTAGACTATGCAAAGTCTTTTGTAATATTGAATGACCTGTAGCATTTTGAACGGCTAAAATAGGTAACTAAAGTTTAGTGTAACTTTGAGATATATCTTACGGTAGTAATTATATTGAAAATGTCCTGCTAACAGTAACAATTAGTTCATGAATAATTTTAATTTTTTGTAGAAGAGCTGACAAAGAAGTAAACGTGAATTTTCATTTGAGCAGTTGCCATTTTCAAGATGGAAAAAAAAAACCAACAATATTTGCAAGAAATGTGGACAAACTTTTCCCAGTTGAAAAACCATCTTCAGAGAAGCAGAAAAGTAAGCCCACTGATGCTTCTGAAAAAATATTTCTCCAGATTTTACTGATGAGAAGTTTGATGAGGTTTCAATGGATGAGTTGGTGCTGCCTGATGTGATCTTTCAACTCTGAATTAGTTCAATGGTACCAACAGATTTTATTCAGTTGACAATTTGTATGAAAAAATGATTAGAGTAGAAACTGGTATTACTACAAAAAATCTTTTTTTATTGGTAGTTGTATATACGAAAAAATTTAAAGGTAAAATTTTATGTTTTTATAACTGAAAAGTGAAGGCGATTAAGCTTGAAGATTAGATTATTATTACATTGATGAAGCTAAGACAAAATTATACAAATCTGCATCTTGCAAAGTTGTTTTTATGCAGCAAAACCACGATTTCAAACATAGTTTTGACTTTTATTTATGTGTTGCATGAATTGCTGTTTGTTGATTTGAAGTTCGCATGTGCCATCGCGATTGAAAAACGGAATTTCAGCTCCAGCTGCATTTGCTGACTTTCCGAATTGCCGAATGATAGTGGATTGTAGTGACACAGAAGTTGTTATTCTAAAACGAATCGATTTACAACGTCTAACAAATTCTACTAATAGGTCAATGAACTCACTTAAGGCACTTGTTGGAGTAGCTCCCAATGGTGTGATTACATTTGTCAGTAAGGTATGTGCTGGGTCTACATCTGTAAAACACATTGTTCAAAAGTGTGGGATTTTAAATCACTTTGTCGCAGGTAATCTTATTCTTGCTGACAAAAAATTTTTGATGCAAAACGTTGTACCTGCAGGAGTAAGTTTTAACATTCCACCATTTCTTGAACATGGAAAGTTGTCTAAAAATAAAATTATTCAAACTAAAAGCATTGCAAAGTGTCGAATTCATGTAGAACGATCCAATGCCTGGCTAAAAAATTTTAAGATTCTAACTTTAATTCCATCATAGCTGCGTGGTTACTTCGATGTTATGTTTCAGCACGTGGCTGCTTTGGTCAACTTACGATTTCTTCTTATTGTGTGAAAAGGCTTGTGATAATAGTGCATTTGAATGATATTTGCGATATTGCCGGTACTTGCCTGTACTTTTACACGAGTTCTTGCCAGCACTTTTATACGGTGAGTTTCATACATTTTGTGGCTTTATAAGAACCAGTTACTATTTTTGCTGTTTTGGGTGTGAATTTCACTTTGATGTTAATAACTGGATGTTCTGCAAGAGCCACTGCCTGGTAGTGTTATTTCTTGATTGCAATATTTTACTCATAAACACTGATTTTTGTAAATATCTATGTTTATCATTTCGTGTAATCATACTTAATCTACACAAAAATGTGGTACTGTATTTCAAACCAAGAACAGGAGTTATGCATATAGGCAATAATTCAACTTGCTTGGTTTAACGAAATGTATTTTACATTTTGTTGGCTAAAACTTTTAAGTGTTTAAAATTATGTCTATTTTGTCTTTGTGGATGGCAAACTGGCACTATTTGCGTAAGGGCCTTGCCAAGGTTAAAGATTATTCTTTCCATAATTCTTGCTGCAACCGTTACTGTGATAATTTCTACAATAAAAACGCTTGTGTTGTTAAAAGCTGTATATTTTGAATGCCGACGTAGCGAAAAAAAACAAAAAAACAAATAAACATAAAAGGTGCTGGTAAAAATAGGCAGTGGAGATAAGCAACACGGGTTCTAGCAAGTGATATTACGTAATGGCTATAGTTACGTTGCTTTCATGCAAGACAACACCCTGTCCAAAAAACACTTTGAACTGCATATACTGTATTCTTCAGCAAAGTATGTGAATTGTAAACAGCTCAGATGGCCAAGTGATAAGAGTGTTTGCCTCGGGAGCTGTAGACCTTGGTTTGATTCCAAGTCGGATCAAACCAATGACATTAAAATTGGTATTCACAGCTTCCCTGCTTGACGTTCTGCATTAAAGGGACAGTGTAAGAACAAGCCGGCAAGTTTACTTGCTGTGCCCCTGGGAAAGACACTTAACGTTATTTCCCAATCTTGGTGTGGTAGACAAGTGGCCGGCAACTCCTAAGCGAGCTCGGATAGCGCTTTGATCGCTTACTCGTGATATGAGGATAAATATGCAGCTAAATTTTAAAAAAATGCACATAAATTTTGCAATAATCACGACGCACATGAGATATGGAAAATTAATAATTAATGGACTAAAATGGAAATGAATGATGATGAGTTTGACTTCACAATAGTCCGAACAAAGTTGACAGTTAGGCTTACATTCTTCATTTAAAAATGAGCAAGTAGACTAGTGAATCGAAAGAGGTTATACAAGCAATCCGCTACACATACATTCACGATCAATTAAACAGCTTTATCTTGTATGATCGTCAACAGACCAGTTAATGGTTGAGATTCTTCGGGGCACCTTTTTGGAGGTATTTTATGTAAAAACTTCAAAGTTGACTGATTTGAGCATTCCAATGTCCGTCCTTGTTTAGCTAGTTTGACTGATTTGAGCATTCCAATGTCCGTCCTTGTCTAGCTAGTTTCAGGGTAATCAGTTGCAGCTGCCAGATGATGACGGCACATCAACAGATTTCTTCCTCTTTCACTGGCATTCGATATCAGTGCGACTCAGGTTGTTCGGTCATAAATATATATAGCAGCAGCATAACTGCATTTATACTCGCTCTTGGAACATTCACACTCAGAAGCGAATTAAATTTCCATATCTTTTCTAAGATTTATCTGAAAATAATATCACAGATTAGCTGCAGAAGCCTTACAAAAAATCATGTGACGGTAGGGTACCGTACTTACAGGCATATGCAGTTATTGGCACTGTACTGGTAGTTTAAAAATCGGATCAGGTCATTACTCTTAAATTTCTTAGCATAATTAAATGCAAAATTTTAAACATAAAACTAGCCAGGCCTATAAAAACCAATCAATAACTGAATATGTTGAAACTTAGTTACCCGCTTTAGGTTATAAAAAGAAAATTGATCAATCTATTTTCATCAGCTTACCATTACTTTGCCGTTTGTATAATCTGTCTTGCATACTAGCATGCATTTTCCCTCTTAATCCACCATCACAATACTGAAACAACTCCACATAACTTGATTTGTGGTGGTTTTCCCCTCTTTCGACTGATTTTGATTCATTTGCAAAGTGACCAAGCAGTTTGGCGAAAGCACTCATGTTTTGCAACTTATTTCACTCTGGTAACTAAGGCTATGCGGCGATAGTTTAGAACCAGCAAAAGCGGTTGCTACGACAGCGCCACCTAGCACTTTACCACTCTATTACACTAGCCCTTTCTCAATAATATTTTACTTTTTGTACGCAATACGTTTCAGCGCGCGCGGTTTCGTAACCTTACAGCAAGTTCAAAGTAGCCGAAGATTTTGAGTTTTTTTTGACTTTAAATCTTTCTCAGTTTGCAATTGTACATCAAAAAAAGTTAATTATAGCAAGTGATAAGCACTAATATCTAAACGCAATAGCGCAAATGAATACATATATAAGTTTGATAAAACAGAAAAGCTGCTATAGTTGTTTCAACTTTAACTGACAACTTCAATGTTCAATTTTTGCTGAAGAGGACGAAAATACGTAAATCTTGTAGCACTTTCGCAGCTGCATGTCAAACAAATTGTTGTCAATACAGTAATTTTATGAACCCATTATGCGAAGATAAACTAAAAACTACACATTCTACATCATCCAAACTTTTTCTTGAAGCTTTTTTAATGAATTGCTTCTTTAAAAACACAATTTTTAGCTTAGGGAGGGCAAAATGCAAGATTCTAGCACAATAAATGAGGATGACACGGCCAGCTCTAAATTTGAAAATTAGACACACTCACAACAAAGGACCAGTCAGGATCGGGCTCAACTTCAAACGCAAATGGATAGAAAAATATTCAAGATAGATAAGTACTGAGTAGAAATTCTTTACTCAGTGGTTTTAATTCTTTTAAATGGATGCAGATTTAAAGTCCTTAAGCTACCACAAGATGGCAGCGAGATTACGCAAGCAAGTAGTCAACAGAATATAACTTTTCAAATCATTAAACTAAAAGGCGAACAAATCGAAGTCAGCATTCGTAGTTTGAATCTTTGAGTCAGCATTCATTGCAATTCAGCAACAGCGAGCCACTTTTCTACCTGGGGCTGAGAGACATTGATTCGTGACAACGTGCTGAGTGATTGACGCTACTAAAAATGCGCGGTTTATGCACCAATCAACTGGTGTTCGTATATACAGGATTATTGGAAACAAATATCGGTACTCAGCAGTGGACACAATGAGCATCAGGTATGCATAGGTTTTATGAACATACCTAGATAAAATGTTGTTCTGTTCTGGACGATTTTACCGTTCTGACGCTTGATACAACACACTAAAAATATCTGAGAGAATCATAGGCTATTCAATCATTGTATTAAACCCTTGATGATAAATCAAACAGATGCCATGAACGTCGGATGACAGGGATCTAGCTGTGAGTACCCCATGGAATCAGTTGGAAGATCAAGATTAGGATTTAAATACTTTGGAGAATTTTTTCTGTGCGGTAAAATGTGTAAAGCTTGATTAGATCCAGTGCTTCCATTGGTGTGTTTGGGCTCGACAAGTCTCGCACCAAATTCTTTTTCTAAAAGATTGCTTTGATCGTCTTCGTATGCTGTCATGTCCATATAGTTGCACTCGTTTTTTTGTTCTGGAAGTAATAAGTGTTGTTCAGGCGTGGGTGAATTATGACTCTTCAATGATGTTATTCCAAGATTTTTAGCTAGTAGAGAATGAGGAGTTGAGTACAGAGGCTTCTCAACTGTTTTCACTTCTTTTCTGGAGTGAAACTTTGACGAAGTTCTCGTCGGGGAAAACACGTAAGTGTTTGACATCACTTCGTCGTCACCTGCAAGAAAACAATGAAAAGTCACGAATGTTTGGTGAGGATTTGCGGACTAGTCGCGGCTGCAGCCAGGTCATAAGTTTTTCATTGTTCAGTCCACAAGACCACTGATGTTTACATCCTTTGTTTTTAATAATGATTTTTATTTTTTTATTTAGTTGCATATTTATTATTTTAAATGGATGCAGATTCTTTTAAATGCTTATCCTTTTAAATTTATCCTTTTAAATGCTCCTGTCACGAGAAAGCGATCAATGCGCTATACGAGCTCGCTTAGGAGTTGCCAGCCATCTGTCTACCACACCAAGATGGGAAAATCCCGCTAAGTGCCTTTCCCAACGGCACAACAAGTAAACTTGCCGGCTTGTTCTTCACACTGTTCCTTTAATGCTGAGCGTCAAGCAGGGAAGCTGTGAATACCAATTTTGAAGTCAGTAGTTTGACCCGACTTGGAATCAAACCCGAGTCTACAGCTCAAGAGACGGACGCTCTATACCACTCGGCCATCTGAGCTGTGAAAACTAGATCCGGTGAATATTGTCTTGAAATTTCCCAAATCTAACTGAGATCGCGTACCCCGCGACCCTAAATTCAAGATTAAGCAGACCGCAGAAAAAATAACCGTTTAGTGACTTCTCTGCGGTGTTCTCAGAAGACTTGAAGGAGGTTGTTTTCTATTTTGTCACAGATTTTTATATTTGCCATAAACAGAGACATCACCCTTAAGATGGAGATTTAAGTGAATTTCATGAAGTATTGCATATACAAGCGAACTTGCCGTCCAAGTGATCTCGCTAAATGCTAAACAGGCAATTTTAAGTCATTCAGTTTGAGTGAGCTCGTAACCGAACTCAAAGGCTACTGAGCTAGAGGTAGACACTCCATCAACTCGGCAATTTGATCGAATGATAAGTAAATTAAAGAATCTGTGGTTTTAAAATACAGTATATATTGCATGTTTACAGCTGATCTCTAACAATAGCTGAACCAGTATTTATCGTATGCTGTGCAGTGTATCACTACCGAGAACATCATTTACGCTAAATTTCTTATGAATGGTGAGCAGCAAGCAAAATAACTACAGAAAAACATTCCAATAACAAAGAGTTTTATGAATCCACTGCTTGTGCAGCCCAGACTTCTTATAACTAAGCAAATATTTAACCCGAATAAACCGGTCCTACTAAACACCGCAAAGGACTGAAACACCGCAAAGGAGCGACAAAGAACTCACTAAACACCGCAAAGTACGACAAAGGACTTCAAATTGATCTACTAAATACCGCAAAGAACTACAAAGGACTTGGAATCATACCATAACAAAGAACGACAAAGAACTTGGAATCATACCATAACAAAGAACGACAAAGGACTTTAAATTAGGGTTGAGTTAGGGTTAAATTAGCGTTAGACTTGGGGTTATCAGGTCCTTTGTCGCTCCTTCGCGGTGTTTCAGTCCTTTGAGGTGTTTAGTAGGACCCCGAATAAACCGAGAAAGCACCGTGTGATGAAGAGACAATATTCAACATTCATAATTTTACAAACCGTCAAAAGTGCTCTGCGACCACAGAGAAGCCCGGTCCGCATCCATGGACAAGGAATTATTCGCTGATTTAATGTAATACTTTTCTATCGGAACTTCATCGTATTGGTGTGGTGACGTCACTGGGGGATTAAGAGATTTTGACTCGCCAGCAGAGGGAGCTGAATACTTAACAGACGTCACTGCAAAATATAGACGTAGCAAAATGGAGTTGGCCGAGTGGTTGGTGCATTGGGCTCCGAAGCTGGCTTCGATGCTCAACTAGGTCATCTCCATGATGCATGTACTTCACTACCACAAAAATCCTAAGCTGCAATTAAGTGGCTTGAAACAACAACAACAAAAAATAGACGTAACAAAACGGCACATGATGTTGGCCAAGTGGTTGGTGCATCGGGCTGCGAAACTGGTTTCGCGGGTTCGTTGCCCAACCAGGTCATTTTCCATAATGCGTATACTTCACTAATACAAAAAAATTAAGCTGCAATTGTGAGGCTTTAAAAAAAAATAAACGTAGCAAAACGTAACATAGTCAAGTTTGGAAACCATAAACAGAATACTTGGTTATATGTGAACGTAGTAACTATTTGCTTACCTCTTGGGCGAGCTGTGGGCTGCTTTACTTCTAAGTTTGGTTCAAAGAATTGGGATCTGGAAGCAGGTTCTGGCGTTGGCATTCTACTCCATCGAGTCCTCCCTGCAGCGGCCTTGCTCACGCGCTGGAAGTAACAAGTGAACACGTAATATCACAGATATCCAAGGGCGTTGAAAGGTGGGATCTGAGGGGGGCTGAAGCCCACCCTATATTTTTTAGCCGAAATTTTGAGCCTTTTTTTTTTAAATTTTTGACTGCAGTACAACCTATTGTGCTTTCACGATGGCTTATGGCATCACTTGCTATTTGTTTCTTCTTCATTGATACCATCAAACCAACGAACTAACTTTTGCAACTTTGAGACAAAGGTGAACAAAATCGCAAAACTTGTTGGATTTCCGTGTAACTTCGTGTACAAAGCTCTTAAAGTTTTATTATTATGTCACAGTTAAATTTTCTGCAATTAAAAAAAAAACTTTCGGGCAAGTAACAGCGGAGCAACTAAGTATCAAATTAGAATTAGCTAGCTTATCTTAGGAGCAGTGGCATAGCGAGAATTTGAAAAAAAAGAGGGGGGCATAATTTCTACACTTTTTCAAGCGTATTTTTTTCGACAAAACAAATTTAAAGCTGATTAAGAAGCTGGGGGTCCGGGGGCATGGTACCCCGGAAAATTTTGAAATTTACTTGCTGTAATGGCTATTTTAGTGCTTTTTGAATTATTTTCAGGCAAATTTTCTTTAAATTTTTTGACCCTAATTCTGAGTGCTTCGCCAAATATGATGGGTTTTGTTCGCACATTTTTGATTATGCGTGCTTAAGGCGTAAGGTTTATTGCTATCAAAGAGGTTCAAAATTATGGAAAAATTGTATGCATTAAAAACATTTTTGAAAATGGCTGGTGGGAATATGCATACCCCTCATCCTATCTCCCTGGATCCACCCCTGGCCATAAGCTACAGAAACCATCATAGGAGTTCGGCATATTCCAGTCATTTGGCACCTATTGTTTTGTTCTTTTTTAATAAAAAGCAGAGTCAAAAGGGGTGGGGGCAGGGCACAATGCCCCCCCACCCTTAACCCCTTAAATACGCTCCTGCCTAGGAGCCTGAGACTAGGAGCTTGTGAACGATTAAATAAGTTTATTTAAAGGAGGTTAACGCGTTCATAAACCCCGTTCTAGCTAGAGGAAAGTTTGAGTTATCAAGTAATCTCCTGGTGATTTTTACTGAAGTAAAGTGCATAATACGCATGATGTATATTGCGATTACAAAAAGGGGGATGTGGGGCAGGCGAAGCCCTCAAACGTTGGTATGGTAACACAAATTTCAGCCCCCCTACGTAAAAGTACTTCCAACCCCACTGCAGAGATATATTTATTATGACTGGGGTTCCCAACCTGTGGTACGCGTACCACTGGTGGTACGCCGAAGCTTTTTAGGCGGTACGCGAGATATTTTCCAAAAATGCAAAAAGAATTTGTTTTTGCGGAATCTTCACACAAACTTTTCTGCTCTAGAACTGAAATAAGTTACATGAAGATAGGTTAGCTAGAGATATGTGTATAATCACGTGCGGAGACTATGGTATAGCATAATGTTGTATGGGTATTGCCAGTAGCTCGCCTGCTTGCAGGCCTTTTTTTTTTCTTTGCAGCAGCAAGCTGCAACACCATCAAATATTGTAGCTGACGTAATTGAAATGGTGAGGTGAATCTATGAATCAACCTGTAACCGGTACAAAAGCTTCTAACAGAGACAATTCTGTGCTTATTTCGTCTTCATCGAAATAGTCAAACTCAGAGTTCAAAATTACTGCTTGCTTGAGTTTCACAGTTCTAGCTAACATCCCTGGGTGTAGTGAAGTTGGAACGCATACAAACTGCGTCTCGCACTAGTTTTGCAAAATGTTCTATATTTCAAACAAAAGTAGCAATAAACGTAGACCAAGTGTGAAAAATTTTCGTAAACTTGTGCATCTATTGGTTTATCATTTAAGCCAAAGCCAAAACTTCCCCAAAATTTTTGGGAAGGTTTTCGTTTTAAAGACCCATTTTGGGAAGGTTTTCGTTTTAAAAGTGTCCGTTGCCAGTTGCCACCCTACTTTTTTAAACTTTACACCCTTGGATATCTCAGAAGCAATTACGACCTCGCAGAGCTGCACCATACAGATCAGAATACACGTCAATGATGCTTTATACGGAAGTGAGATCTTGAGGGAATACTCTTACGGATTCGTCTTTTTGTGTTGCAAAAGAGTTCTTCCAAACAAAAGATTACAAAATTCAGAAGACTTTAGTTAGAAGACATAAACTTCATTCTTCACCTTTCCTATTTATCAGATATTTTGGGAGTAATGAATCACTGTAATTGTTATCTTCAAGGGCCTGGGAGCAACATTGTTGATTTTGCTATCAAATTGACTACATCAGGGATGGGCAAAATCGGTTCACAAGCCATATGCGGCTTTTTGTCCCTCGAGACGTGGCTCTTCGGCTCTTTGTAATGAACACCGAAGACCTTTTTTGTTTTGCAATTGCCTTTACACCCTCCATTTCTAGCTCTTGTGTCGTCAAAAATTTTTGCTCTTTCATACGCATTTGCATTTCCTGTGAGGTTGAAGTATTTTTTTTGCTCTTTGACTCATTGGTGGCAACTCTTCGGTTGTTCTACTTTTCCGCAAGTGGCTCTTTCAATGAAATTTTTGCCCACCTTTAGACTGCCTTTATCCAAAAGCTCGATTCACAATAATGACTCGCACATGGTGAGGTTTCTTCAAAGTTCAAAGCTGTGTTGCCCTGATGCTAAGCCGCAGAGTTACTTGCTAATGTGCTTCAGCGTAATATCGCGAGTATAATGTACAATGGATTTAATTACGTATTCGTTTCTGCGTGTAAAGTAAACCTTTCAGCACCAGAGGCGTAACTAGAGTTAGCTGAGACACTGGGCATTGCCCAATGACGAAGCACCAGCAATGAGCTACAATAAAATATGAAATATTGTGTGGAGATTAAATACGTTTTTGGTATAGTCAACAACAAAATGATGTGATCAATTCAATAGCGTCGATTGACACCTTTTAACGTCCGAGTTTCGTAAAAAAGTGAAACACAAAAGCTCTGCAAACCTTAACTCTACTGACCACATTGAGTGGCTGAGTGTAATTTCATTTAAGTAGGCCTAATAAAAAGGATTGTTGACCCAAAGCGTTCTCTACCAGATGCAGCGAAAATCAGAGCCAGGAAAATTCAAAAATATGAATCTGACAAATACGCCTGTGGTGGTTCACGATCAAGAATTTCTGTGGCATAGCATATTATGTCATCATAATAGGCCTAAAGAATGACTATAATGATGTGATGCGTGGCCCATATCTGAGTCGGGGTGATAAAGGTCACCGCATTCCGCAAAATTGTTCGTAGGCCTACCCCTAGCAAAATTCGAAGTCTTAATCTGACATAGTACTGGAGCCTAGTTTGTTTGTTTTTTCGGTCATTGGCCAAACATTTTTGGCAATGACCGTATTTTGTTTCGGTCACATTGACCAAAAGAAATTTGCAGTTACTGTATTTTAGTTTAACAATTGCTCTTTTCCTCTGGTGATAATAATAGCTATTAGGCTATAAGCTTACAGGTAGTGACATAAAGTGTCTTTAATACGTTACTCATTGACCGAATATTTTTGGCAATGACCGAATTGTTTTTCGGTTACATTGACTGAAAGAAATTTGCAATTACAGTATTTTAGTTTAACAATTGCTCTTTTCTTCTGATGATAATAATAGCTATTATAAGCTTGCAGGTAATGACATAAAGTGTCTTTAATGCGTTGCTCAGTTCCCAACATAACTAATTATTTGTTTGTAGGCTTACCATTTGTTTCGAGAATGTGCAATTAATATTTCGAGAAAGGGTTAATGTTTCGAGAAATGTGCTGTTGTCCCCCTTTTTGCTTTTCGCCCCTGGTGTTTCTCTTTCGCCTACAAAGGGGCGATATCGCCCACTACGACACTAATTTAGATTAGAACTATTCGCTTGGTCCAAACATTTATTAGTCTTCCAAAGTGAGTTCCAAGGAAACTGAAAAGCCTAGAAAAAACCGAAGCTTCACAAATATTCCCAATTTTTATGTATTTAATGGCAAAATTATTTACGCAGGTCTATATTGAAGTTTATCGAAACAAAGGAATTGTGTGAAAAATTATCGCAAATAGTAGCTTTAACTATACCTTGGCTTGAAGGCATTACGAACACCTGGAAAAAGACCCTGGGCATTTGCCCCCCAAAATAGGCCTAGTTACACCACTGTTCAGCTCAGGTCTTAGATGTTGTTAAGGTCAAAAAGTATTCATCAAAGGTAAGTGGTACGCAGCTACAGAAAAGGTCCAGAAGTGGTACGCAGAAAGTAAAAGAGAGAGAAAGAGAGTTTATTTTTTTGCCAGTACACGTGTCACTGAAAAAAAAAAAAAACGATTACACTTACAGTAGTAATAGCACTGTTACACACAATACAATGATTTGTGCACAATGGCAGAAAGCACCGAAAAAACGTTAGGTTATCGCGTCAAGATGCTCCCTGACACGAATGCAGTAAACAGTGAGATAAAAAAAATGAAAATAGAAAAAAAAATACAAGTTAGTGGTAATACAATAGGATATAAATAATACAATAAAGTTACGGATAGTACAAGACACAAACGACAGCAATAGCAGTCACTTTGGAAAGAGCAAGTAAAAAAAACAAAAGATTACTTGATACTTCGAAATACAATTAAATGTACTGTATATCTGTAGGCCTAAATAATGTCAATAGCGATCCAAGAGATATTTATTGAATCTTTTTTTACAAGAAGTCCAATGTATGCTTTTACAGTTACTGTCCAATTTACACCATAATTTGGTCCCTCGATAGGAAAGTTGGTTTTTGCAAAAGCTCTTGTAAACACGCGATAAGGCATAAAAGGCAGATTGCTTGAATCTAGTATCGTGGGCATGAACAGAGGCTATTTTTGTGCACGATTTGTAAAATACTTCGGGTAATTTACCATGATGTAACTGATGCATGAATTTATACATTTCGAATTCGTATATGTCATCAATTTTCAGAAATTGTAAGGTACTGTACATTTTGTTAATTGGGGTTTCAATTCCACATGACAGAATTATTCTCAATACTTTATTCAATCTCACTCGTAGACATTCTAAATGAGTTTGGTTAGCCGTCCCCCACACAGTAATACCGTATTGTATTCTACTATTTACAAAGCTGTGATAAACCATGCAAAGTGTTTCTTTTTTAACATAATTGCGCAATCTGTAGAAAATTCCAGAGAGACGAGCAAGCTGATGAGACAAATGCTGTATATGGGAAAACCAGTTTAAAGTGTCATCTATGAGCAAGCCTAAATATTTTACTGTAGAAGAACGTTCCAGTAACTTATTATTTAGACGGATAACAAAATTTTCATCCACCTTTTTCTGAGGATGTTTGTTTAGCAATAAAAAATTTGTTTTTGAATAATTTAAGGACAATTTATTTTTGCGAAGCCAATAGTCAACATGCTGAATTTGTTCATTTACTTTGGTTTCAAGCATATCTAAATTTTTGTCTGCAAGCAGCAAAAGAGTATCATCAGCAAATAAAGTTGTATTGAACTGTGATGCACTGGGAAGGTCGTTTATGTATAACAAGAACAGCAACGGGCCTAAACATGATCCTTGCGGAATCCCACACCTAACTGGTCTCTCACTTGATACAGCATTTGCCACAACAGTGCATTGAAGTCTATCTGTTAGGTAGCTCCGTAGCAGTTCATGAGGGATGCCTCTAATGCCAAACGAATGGTATAACTTTTCAAGCAAAATGTCATGATCAACAGTATCGAACGCTTTAGATAAGTCAAGAAAAATACAACACGTGTAAAGATCTTGGTCAATATTTTGAACTATTTCGTCATATATCTTACTAATTGCCTGTATTGTTGACGAATTTTGTCGAAATCCGAATTGAACCTTATTTAGCAACTGAAATTTCTCTAAAAAATGGATTAGACGATGATAAATAGTTTTTTCCAAAATTTTATCGAATTCAGACAACAGCGAAATTGGTCTGTAGTTGGTTGCTTTTGACCGATCACCTTTTTTAAATATAGGCACAACCTCAGCAATTTTTGATCAATTAGGAAAAACACCAGTTTCAAAACACATATTAATGAGCTTGCTAAGTATGGGTGCAATTATGAATTTACTTCACTTGAGTAATTTTACATTAATTATTTCGTAGGAAGTGGATGGAGTTAAAAAGAAAGAGTTTTTGCAGGATTTATCACATGGCATGCGAATGCTATCATTAACAAATAAAGCTTGGGAACCCCTGCATTATGATTATGTAGAGCAGCTCTAAGAGCTACAGCATTGTTTTGCGATGTATTCGTGTGGTTGCAAACCAGCAAATTTTGCTATGGGTAGGAATTTCTGACCACCTGCATACCACTGAAAAATGGCAGCTTCATCCAATCGGACAACAAGCAAACTTACTAGCTCATTCTTTACACTGTTTCATCCATGCTTGAACATTACGCAAGAAAGCTTTAATTAGCAATTTTTGATCATTGTTACCACCGGAATAAAAGTTTAGCTCAGTTGTTAAGCACATCCCTATTGGTGCGGGAAGGCTGGGCTTCGATTCCCGGGCCAATCAAATCGAACACAATGTCGCCGACGGCTCGTCACCGCTACGATGCTTCTTCGGAATTGTGTTTTTCAGGCGTTAAGCTGCGGAGATGAACTCCGCCACTCGTTACACGCTTCGACGTAATACTGCGAGTGTAATGAACATTGGCGTACTCGGAATAAAGCCTTGGTCTACAGCTCAAGAGAGAGATAACCTATCAATTCGACCATCTGCTCAATTTTTATGTTCCATTCCTGAAGTTTCAAATACATCCATAGACTTACTTTTTGATTTCTGGTTAGTTTTGGTTTGTAAACGTTTTTTCCAACTTGAATTCCCTCTGGGTCAGTAACTGTGACAGATATTCTAGGAGGCTTGCCTCTTATCTCTCCTGGTTTCGCTTGTTTCACATCAAGTCGATCTGGCTTCGGCTAAATCAGTTCAGAAGTGAATTAAACAACGAAAAAATAAACTTTCCAACTTTTTTCAACAAAAAAATTTCACGCTTAATAGCATACTTTCAGTCAGTGACGAGTTATGCCTTCATTGGTTCTCTAAATAGGCCTAAAGATTTTTAGCACAAAAGTAGGCCAATATTCCCAAAAAAAGAAAATACACTTCCAAATTTTCTTTTCACGATTTGTAAGTACCGGTACTTCATTTTTTTTTAAATTATAAAAGAATAAGTTAAATTTTTGCCTTTTCTTGAACAGATTAATTACTACACAGCAGGCTATTGTCAAAGAAACATACCGACAATTATACGTATTAGTAACGAATTGCATTATTTATGAAAAACAAATTCGGCAAATTTTTTCGAAGTGAGCAGTAGATCAAAATGTTTGATTTTTATTCAGTTGACACAGCTGCAAATTCAATTTGCATAAATAAATAAATCAAGAAGAGAAACCAAATTGTGGCCAGTGCAAACAATGAGTTGATCCTTGAAACAGAAGCCTCCTTAAACAGTAGCACTGCGTCAACTCGGACTGTAGGTCAAATGATTAATCTGGTTTCGAGTCCAACGCTATTACAGTGGAATTCGGTTAATGAATCCACGGTTAATAAATCCAGCCGCTTATTACATCCAATTTGCTTGGAACGGAATCGTCCCAATCCTTTCCCGTTATAAAAACTTCGGTTAATAAATCCAAGCGCCGCTTAATACATCCAGTTTACTTGCTTTATGCAGTCAAATTTTTCTTCATTATGTGCTAATAAGTACGTACAATATTTGATTATCAGTTTCGTATGGACAAGTACGTACATGTCCTAGTGTACTAACTGGTAGGCCTAATCAAGCAGGCTAATTGAACACCAGTCGTAGGAGTTGCGCAGTTATTGTTGCAACTGAAGCGATTTTATGAAATTTAACATAAAGAAAAGTTTTCTGGATCCATTGCAGATGAATAGATCAAGAAGACATGATAAAACAGCAGCAGAAAAGCTAGAGTTGCTCGATCGCTGCAAAACGTCTACCTTCATGAGTCAGCGTGAAGCAGCTGATCGACTCGGAATTAGTAGAGGATGCTTACAAGGCTTAATAAAAAACGAAGCCCTTATGCGTTCTTCAGACACTGCGAGTGGGATGAAACGTAAAAGTAATAAATAAAAGATGAAACGTAATAAATGTTGAAAAAATATGACATTTTGTGCATTTTTACAGCTGCATGGGGATATCCGCAATGGTGAGATGCATTTTTAGGAAACGCCGTTTATTAAAGCCGCCGCGTATTAAATCCAAAACCGGCTGTCCCGAGGTGGATTTATTAACCGAATTCCACTGTAGTAAGGAAATTAAATTGTGGCATCAACATAAGCACTATGAAAACAGTGGCTGAAAACCAACAATATGACTGGTGTTTGTTTTGAGTGCTTCACATAAAAAGTATTCTTAGCCTCTAAGCAATAAGTAGTTAGGGTAGTGGAAATAAAGAGAGTGGAAACATAGCACCCACATATTATGATAATTATCCTGTCCACCTGTTCAGTTTAAGTGAGCCTGAAATCCCCAAGCTTTCTGCATCGATGTCATAAGTGAAAAAAGTGATTACAACATTAATAATTTAATTGTGATGCAGTAAACCCGACGACTTTTGGCGATACCTGTCGTCGTTGTATTTCATTCAACCCAATTTGAACTTAATACCGGTACAAAAAAAACATTGCCCAAGACTTTAAGCTCAGCACGGCATTCCGCGGCGGGCAGAGTTTTAAGCACAATTCGCTCAAAACCAAGGCTGGTTGAATGGCTCGTTGATTTTGACAGTGATGGAGTACTCGAGTACAGCTTTTCTGAGTACTCGTACTCGAAACTTTTAATCTCAAGAACTCGGTCTAAAATCGAACCTAAAAGTACTCGGACTCGGTCTAAAAATCAGTCGAGTACACGAGTACTTTGATTTTTATCATACTTACAATACTTATTACAGAAACTTTCGTCGAAACCTGCTCAAAAGTTCCGTAAAAGTTAATGTCGACTATAAAGAGCTTAAAACTAGAGTTCGAAGTGGTAATAAACATTTAAATAAACAACTTCAAGAAAAGTGGTTCCAATTTGTGCAGCAAATGCCTGCAACTGATTTTAAAGTGTAAAGTTTAACTGCGAAAAACGTACTTGGTACTCGTACTCGAGGTCGACCACCAGTTCTCGTACTCCTACTCGAAGTCAATCACTGGTACTCGTACTCGAAAATTCTTAAGGTAAGTACTCGGTACTCGTACTCGAAGGTTGAGCACTTGACTCCATCTCTGGATTTTGGTGCTAATCTTACCACACTATTAATTTACCACACAAAACAAAGGCTGGTTGATTTTGGTGCTAGTCTTACTACAGAATTAATTTAAACGTTTTTCAAGATTAAATCAGCTTCTCCCGTTTGCTTGCCGAATGGTCAAGCGGTGCTTTGCGGTGTAGGAACCAGGTTCAACACTCCATCAAAACAAATCAAAGACATCAAAAATGGTATTTAAAGCGAGCAGCCTGTGGTGACTGCAGCAGTTTGTCCATTGATAGCAATTAGCAACTTGCTGCATAATGTAGATAGATACCGCTAATTCGAGGCATGCATCAGTGATGACACAAGTATAAAAAATAAGTGCTGATATTTTTTAAAATTACCAAGTACACTACTGTACTTTTTGGCATAGCAAGTTAGTGTAGGCCTATTTTGTCATATTCTTCAGTATTCATTTATTTGAAAATTTAATCTAATGAAACGAATCGAAAGGAGCTAGGGTGGTAATCGAACACAAGCGTACGATCAGGGCACTTGCTGAAGCCATTTCTCATTGTTCTGCTTCTGCCACAAAAAGTTGAAATGCTTAGATTTAAATTTTCCATCCAATCCATCGAGAAACAACTATCAATAACGCAAAAGTAAGCTATTTATTTTTTAGAGTTTTTTACTTGACAGAAACATGCAAGACATGCTCACTTCATTTTGATTCGATTTATTTGCTTCCAATTTACCATCATCTAGAACTTCTTTTGACGATTTATGAATTAAAGCCCGATGAACTGGCGAGTTTTTTCGGGCAGAAGTTTGGTAGATCGTAGATGTTTTACGGATCGGAGAAGAAAGTGATCCTTTCCCGATGATTACTTCATACATGTGTTCAGAAACTCTGCTTAATCTTTTGACAATGTAAAGATGACCAATTTGTGAGGAACTATTAGTCGTCGCTCCGTTGGACTCGGGCGCTGCCAATTTTTGGTTGGAGCTAGTCTTTGTGTCAGTTTCAGGTAGCTTGGTCATTTCGATTCCATTTTGATTTGTTTGGTTTTTGCTTCTTTTGTTTTTCCACAAACAACATATGATGATGGAAAGAAGAATGAGTAATGCTGAGCTTATGGCAATGGCAATTATTATCCACTTTTCAAAGAAAAGACCAATATCTGTAAAAACAATAAGTTATTGCATAGGTTTATCAAAAAATTGCGCCACCGGTACCAGTCAAAAGTTGATTCAGATATTTTGTTTGAGAACATGAAGCAAATTAACTGATAACTAGGGCGATTTTAGGTCACAAAAGTAACTTTTTTTGCTGGCTCCAATTAACACAAGTGTGGTACCAAAGTTTCACGGGTGTGGGGCCAGTATTCAAGACGTTATAAAGTTACGAAAAGTTACTTTTTGTGTTTTAGGTTACATTTAATTTTTTAGGTTACAAAATTTTTTGCGCCATTTTTTGCCCAATTTTTCTTTTTTTTAATCTTTTCTTGCTGCAATTGGAATGGATTTACAATCTGCATAATGCATCAAGGTGGTTATATACCAAACATAAAGCCCTACATCTTCCAGTAATGCAATGGCATCTTTGCGATGTCAACACTTTGAATTTTCAAACGCTTGATTAAACTATTCCATTGATTAGGTTTCGCTCAGAACAATACATTTTTTTGAAGATTATACTGAATGGAAAGCGAATGGACTGGTGCTCATAACATTCCAATCTTTATGACGCGTTAGTGGCTTGTAAATCATAATGTCGTATCTACCAAAACCCAAATAGCTTTCACAGCCTACGGTGATCCTTAGAGCAATGCAGTCGGTAGTGTTTATGATCCTTAGAGCAATGCCGTCGGTAGTGTTTAATCACTTCGATCAGGGTCACCCATGGCGGTAAGGTCGAAGGAGAGAAACAGACCAAGTAGCAATCCAATGCTGTAGCTAAATGGAAAGTTGTAGTAACAATATTCATGCTGCATCGGACGGTGCGCAGGATAAAAAGGTCCGCGTTCAAGTTTTAGGCAGAGGGACTCGTTCGAAAATAAGCTACAGTCTCCCCCACAAGCTGACCGTCATCGGAAACCCACAAACGCAGTCGCTAAGCGTTTGGGGAGGCAAATGGGGGCAGCGCACAGAAAATGTACTCGAGTTGGATCAAACTGCCGGGATCTAGCTATCGGGAACTGGAACGTTTCGTCACTGACAGGAAAAGAGCAGGAGCTTGTTTGCGAAGCCCAACAGTATTGCCTTGATGTTGTGGGAATTTCATCAACAAAGCGCCGGGGTTCTGGAACTGTCGAGTTGAACGGTGGGTGGAAAATTTTCTACTCAGGTGTTGATGCAGCAATGTCTACTCAAGCTGGTGTTGGCTTACTTGTGATCCCCAACATAGCTGAGTGTGTCGTTGACTGGGTACCACTGGGAGGAAGGGTTTGTCTTCTAAAGCTAAGGCTGCAGGAGCGATCTCTGTGTATCTTGCAGGTGTACGCACCTAACATAGAATCACAGTACGAAGCCTTTCTGGAGGAAGTTGAGGTTGCATTGGGAAAAGCAACTTCATCAGAATCCCTTGTCCTTTTGGACGACTTCAATGCACTTGTGGGCATCAACAATGCAACCTGAAAAGGTGTTATCGGGCAACATGGTGACCCTGACATTAACAAGAACGGAAGGTGTTTATTGCAGTTCTGTGCCACCAATGGGCTGTGCATAATGAACACATTTTTTCAGCGCAAAAGAATTCATAAGGAAACCTGGTACAGAGACTCTCTGGGACAACGCTCCCTGATTGATTTTTGTATCGTTTCGGCGGACTTGTTTTCTACCGTGTCTGATGTTCGTGTTAAAAGAGGGGCTGAGTTGTCAACTGATCACCACCTAGATGTCTGCACTTTGAAAGCTTTGAAATCCTTGAAAAAACGAAAGACTTTTCGACCACGAGAAACTTATCCAATCAAATGGGAATCATTGGCTAACAAAGAGGTACGAACTGCATTTGCAGACAACGTTGCATCTAAGTTCAAAGAACTTCCGACCTCTACTGAAGACATTGAAACTGAGTGATGTTTGTTTCGAACAGCAGTCATTACGTCCGCTGCTAACTGTTGTGGACGTAAGCGTGTTGGAGGGACAAAGAGTAGCGAAAAAAGAACTCCTTGGTGGAACCAAGAAGTTAAAGAAGCTATTCGTGCGAAAAAAGTGGCCTATAAGGCCTGGCTTGCAAATAAGTCATCACTTGAACTTCGTTCGCAGTACTCTGAAGTACGTAAGGCGGCAGCCACAAAAATTAAACTGTCTAAGGAAAGGACCTGGAAGGAATTTGGAGAAAGGTTAGACGATGATTTCAAAACGGCAAACAAAGTGTTCTGGCAGACCATTCGCCGTTTGCGTGGAAAAAGATCTCGAGCCGCTCTCTTTATCGAAGATTCAAATGGTGTGACTCTGAAAGAGCAAGGTGCAATTTTGAATCGGTGGAGGAAAAAGATCTCGAGCCGCTCTCTTTATCGAAGATTCAAATGGTGTGACTCTGAAAGATCAAGACGCTATTTTGAATCGGTGGAGAGACTACTTTAGTGATCTTTTAAACCCAGTTGATGCTACACCGATACAAATTCACGAGGAACAGGTTGGGGAAGATATGGAGATAACCGAAGCAGATGTGAATGCAGTGATCAAATCATTGAAAACTGGAAAAGCACCTGATGAGGATGATATCAGACCTGAAATGTTAAAAGCAATGAACATATATGGTGTTCGTTGGCTGACTCGTGTTTGTAAGGTGGCATGTAGTACTGGGCAAGCACCAAAGCAATGGCAAACTAGTGTGAAAATACCTATCCACAAGAAAGGAGACAAGAGAAAATGCATCAATTATAGGGGCATATCTCTCATCAGTGTCCCGGGTAAGGTCTATGCCAAATGCCTTGAAAAGAAATGCCGTGAAATAGTCTAGCCTAAACTAACGGATGCTCAGTGTGGCTTTCGTCCTGGTCGAAGCACAATGGATCAGATCTTTGCCTTGCAGCAAATCTTTGAGAAGTCGTGGGAATATGCAAAAGAGGTCAATGCATGTTTTGTTGATCTTGAAAAAGCATATGATCGCATTCCTAGAGACAAGCTTTGGGCGGTGCTGTTGCAGTATGGCATTGATGGCCAGTTACGAACTGCCATTAAGTCGCTGTACATGCATTCCGAGGTCTGTGTTCGTGTTAACAGTGCAACGACGAAACCTTTCAGAGTAAGTGTGGGACTACGGCAAGGCTGCTTTTTTTCATCTATTCTGTTCCTTATTTATATGGATAGAATAGTTAAGAAAAGTGAGTCTTGTGGCGGAGTAAAGATCGGTGAATGCACTGTACAACGTCTGTTATTTGCAGATGATCTTGTGCTACTCGACTCTACCCAAAATGGTCTCCAGCATGCTCTTGACAGGTTTTCGGATGCATGCTCTGTTGCCGGAATGAAAATCAGTACCACAAAAACAGAAACCATGGGCCTGCCCAGACAACCAAAGCAGTGCTCTCTCCAAATTGATGGAGTGGCACTAAAACAGTCAGAGAAATTCAAGTACCTCGGCGTCTCATTCACAAGTGACGGCAGACAAAATAGCGAATTGGATATCCGCATCGGAAATGCAAGTGCAGTAATGCGCCAGCTCCACCGATCTGTGGTACTGAAACGGGAGCTTTGCACCATGGCAAAGCTATCCATTTTCAGATCGGTCTATGTTCCTATTCTGACTTATGGCCATGACTGTTGGATCATGAATGAGAAAGTGAGGTCTCGAGTTCAAGCAGCGGAAATGAGATTCTTGCAAAGAATTAGCGGTTTGACCTTGTTGGACAAGGTTAAAAGTGCAGATATTCGTGAATCTCTAAACATCGAAGCGCTGCTTCTCCGACTAGAAAGATCGCAATTGCGTTGGTATGGACATGTGACACGAATGTCCCAGAAAAGAACAGCCAAAAAACTGCTCTGTTCAACACCGATTGGTCGAAGGCCTAGAGGCCGTCCCAGAACTCGATGGCGAGATTACGTAGAAGATCTTAGTTGGTCTCGCCTTGGCATCCCAGCAGAACATCTATCCTTTGTTGCAGAGGATCGAGATGCTTGAAGGCTCCAACTCGAGCTGTTGCCCCCGCGACCCCCCAAGGATAAGCGGGTCCAGAAAATTGATTGATTGATTGATAAGTTAGAAGACATATCAGTGGTAATTCATACCAGCAAAAAGTGTGCTAAAATGGGTGTTTTTAAGTGAAAATCGTAAAAATCCGTGGGCTGGTAGGAGCGGAACACCAATTAAGCCCCTTAGACTTCGGTGGCCTACCGGTTTTGGCCAATTCTTTTGCCAAATCTTGGGTGCACCACTGATATGGAGCAACTGCAATTGCATTGCTTGAGTTTTTTGAAAAAATGATATGATGGATATTACCAAAATGAGTCGTCAAGAAGTTGCTCCTGCTGTATTTTGCTTGCTTCGAAGATGCTAACTAACTACCGCTACAGTAGAACGCTGTTTTTCCATGCTGAACAAGTTACTTGCCAAAGACAAAAATTTTTTACCGAAGAATGGTGCAATATGTGCGTACACTATCATTTGAGCACTAATTGAAACTATTTCACTGCTTTTTAGCATAGACTGCTGTTATTTTTCATTTTGTGCTGTTTTTTACATAAAGTCACTTTTTGGTTACTTTTTTGCAAAAATAAAGTCACGCCTTCAAGTTTTTTAGGTCACAAAAAAATCGCCCTTCTGATAACATTATTTTGTATCATCCTTCACGTTTCGAGGTGTTATTCATCGAGGATCTCAATATCAAAAATTTTAAAGTGTCAAGAATAAAAAAAAAAAATGTTTTCACTTATTCTGCTGGTGGTAGGTTTTTATTTTCCGGAAGTTGTTAAAAGATTCCGAATATTAGTGTAACTATGCTGCAACGTTGGTTGATTCAATAATTATCTTTCTCCTCACGTCGCGAGGCCAGAAGTTTCTCAGCGCTGCATAAGCAAATTTTTGAGACAGAAATGTCAAATGGATTAATTTCTAAGCGAAGTAGCAGAAAATTCTTTCAAGGGTGTAATTCTTTTAGGCAAGAAGGCTGAGGGCGGCGCGTATTGAGAAGATAACATATTTTTGCGCTGAGTGTAAGAAAAGTACGACATTGGCAACTCGAGCAACTATTTTGCGAGCTTTTTCATACGTTTTGCGACATGCAAAGGAGATGAATGCGAAACTTGTTTGCGATGATTGCAAATCAAATTATTCATCAGTCTTATTTGATAAGACCAACTCTAAGCGTGGCTCAGAACACACTACCAAGCTAATCAACGTTATCTAGTCACTTGCTTACCGGCTGTGCGACATTGCTTGTCAATTCGAACTGGAAGGTGGCAAGGCTGGGAATCAGAGAATTGATACAAAGGTGAAGCACACCATCGATGTCGATGCCGCCACTATACAGAAAAGTTTATCTAATTACTTGAAAAAAAGTTTACTGGTTTTAATTATCTCCAAGTAACTTACACCTGCGTTGCATTATCTCCTACTTTTAATATGATTCCAAAAAATGTGCACAATCACCACAACTTTGTCGGCATCAAGACATTGGGGACATCAAATGAGTATTCG
Source organism: Trididemnum miniatum (assembly GCA_964006365.1). Classification (NCBI taxonomy): domain Eukaryota; kingdom Metazoa; phylum Chordata; class Ascidiacea; order Aplousobranchia; family Didemnidae; genus Trididemnum; species Trididemnum miniatum. The sequence continues at coordinate 5,477,907 of OZ023240.1, forward strand.
AGCGAAGAAGTGAATACCTGGGTGGAGTCACGGTCAATGGATGCATAATTCGAAGGTCCTTACACTTTCCTAGTGGCACACTTTCAAATTTTACTGCACACATGCAAAAAGTTTAAATCAGCCAATGAAATGGACGAGTGTTGGACTCAGGTTTGGTTCCGAGTCGTGTCAAACCAATGACTTTCGAATTGATATTCACAGCTTCCCTACATGACGTTCGGTATTGAAGAGAGAGAGAGCGTGTTAAAATAAGCTCAAAAGTTCGCTTGCTGTGCCGTTGCGTTAGGACAGGCGCTTAATGGGATTCCCTTGTCTTAAATCGGAACTGAAGTGTAGAATTATTTTTTCACTAAAAGCGTTAGAAAACACAACGAATTCAAAACTGACAGCAGCAACTTTTAAACGTAGTAAGCCAACCAAAAATAGGCGCTCTAAGTTAAAGATGATGACTGGCTGAAGTTTTATTCACTCATCGAGGCGTGCAGTATTTCACATGTAGATCTTGCACTCCTCGAGGTGTAAATAAAACCTCAGTACGTCTAATGCCTTTTAAAAATTTTCCGTTTCATAGTCTTGTATGATCATATCATACCATCACTCATCATTTTTTTATGATAATATGACCGATACATTATTTTCACAAGCGCAGTGTGTTAAGGCACACTTTTGATTTCTAACATCCTAGCTAAAACCCACCTCCCCATTTCCCCCATCATGCTTTGTCCAGTTGCCCCAACCTGACCAATCAAGAAGGTTGTTGCAAAATAAAGAGTTGTCAGCAGGCGCGCAATTTTGGTCGCTGAGGTCTCCTTCGCAAGATACCACATAACCGTGCTGGCTGAAAGGCAACAAACTTAACTTCATACTGTGTACCAGCCTACACTTATGAAGCTCCACAAAGCGGAACAGCGTTGTTTTGGGCTATTAACCTTCATCAGCCTCACTCAGATGAAAGGTAGAAAGCAGGCCAGGAAGCACATCGTCGTTTGCTTAATATGCTCATCAAGAAAAGAAAGTTCAAAACGTTGTTGCAAATAGAAAAATTAGTGGTTTTCCTTTTCTTAACTTCTCCAAATTCTGAAGTCATATGTTGAAGCCATCGTTGACCAGCATTAGCAAATTGCGCATAAGCCGTCTGCATTTTCAAGTTTCAAACATGAGCGGGTTTCTTAGTCTAAGCAAGAGCTGCTGTGGACTCTTGAAAATATACTTCTGTTTTGATGCTTCAATTTCATTACTTACGAATTGCATGTAGCGTTATGCTTCATTGAGTATACGTCACATTGCTTGTATAGCTTTTCGGGTTTGATGACGTCATGTATAGTAGAACAATGACAGCGGCATATTGCGGAAGAATCGCTGCAAAAAATTGTTAATTTAGCATAGCTACTAGTGCAATGGCAACTATGTCAAGTTTCCAGCGATGTATTTGCAAATTTCAGATCAGAATTCCCTGCAAAGCTTCCAACGTGCTTGGTGATCGGACTGCCCCGCACCTGATAAACAACCCGATTGTATAGTTCAGCCGTAACATTAAAATACGCACGAAAATTTAAAATAGCATGATTGCCTGGAAGTTATTTTTGACCTTTTTGAAACTAGTCAAATTTTTTTGACCAGACGACTCTACTCACCTCGGCGATGGTAAACGTCGGGGCTGAAAGATGGCATCACAAGATGAGCACGGCATCACTTGGGTTTGCTCTCGCTTTCCTCGACTTTCCCGGCAATACGAAGTCATGCGGTTCGTTTCACGATTAATGCAACTGATAATAATAGTTACAAAAAACAAATCAATCTTCATTATACTCGCGGTATTACGACGAAACGTGTAACGAGGGCTACTTCAAAACACTTACGCGTAGTCTGGTGGGAGGAGCTCCCCAGATGCTGAAAACACAGTAGTAACAAATTTTTGCCCCACCCCCGAAATATTTGAATGGCTACTCGCCATCGATCCCGTTCATTGTCTCATTTCCTATGAGTCACCATGTGAACTTCGCTTGTTTTCCTCGCTAATCTTTTAAAAGTTTAAAGGTTAAGCAGGGAAGCTGCGTATACCAGTTTTCTACTTATTGGTTGCAACACGACTTGCTGTGGAACCCACTACGAGCATATCTGTGCAGAGGAGCGCGCTATATTCACCTGACCATCCGATACGCAGTAAAATAAAGTTTTTGCCACTATTCACAGTATGAACAATTTTTGAGTCACTGTACTTGCGTAATCTTTTTTTATAACCATTTGTTGTCGAGTTGCACTTGCTGTATTCTCCCCACGTAGTCCACTCACCCACACAGCTGGCTGCATGTGTGCAGTATCTATTCTGAAAGCTGCGACACCAAGGTTTAGCCTGGCACTGCAACGTCACCTAAAAAGGTAAATATTGGCGTCACCAACTATTTCAGAAACATACTCCAGCGTTTATTTAAAAACATATCCTTATAGAAACTGCATAAGAGCTTTTTTATATGATCTACACGATCTATTTAAAAGCTTTTTTAGACTGGGTCAACACGGTGGGTATAAACTGCATCACCCCACTGGAAAGTTATCCTCCTTTTTTTGAGGAAGCTATGTATGTTACGAAACGAGCTCACCGAGGGGTAGTCTGCCATCTTTCTACCACTCTGAGATTAGGGAATCTCGTTAAGAGCCTTTCCCAACGGCAGAAAGGGTAAATGACCGGCTGGTGTTCGGTACTGTTCTATTAATGCCGGGCGTCAAGCAAGGAGGTCAACACCAATAGTTAAGAATCCATCGAACTAAGATAATTGTCAAGAATCAACTTGTTCACGCACGTAACAAGGAAGTTTGTCTGCAGCGATGTGATAGATCCGACCCTGTGCGTTAGGCGGGGCCGCAGCCAGCCTTCACATTTTGGGGGGTTGAATATATTTCTGGAGGGGCTAAAAAGTCAACTAAAAGTTTTTCTGAATTTTTATTTTTATTGCTACCAAACTTGCACGTGGAAACGAAAAACGCAAGCAATAAATTTGCGCCGACGTACTGAAGTAAAATGTGTTAATCAAATAAGGACATAAAACAACAACAACAAAAAAACATATCATGTCCTGCAGCAAAATTAAACAGCGTAGTACCCAATTGCGGTTGCTCATAACCAGCGGTTGTGTTTCATTTTTCATAACGCAAAAATGCAAATTGCGGTAACTGCGCTTATATGTGCAATTGCACAATACTCACAGAAGAGTACTCTATAGTGACAATCAACAAAATCTTAGATCACAATACCCTGTCGGCTTAATCGTACCGGTGCACTTACTGCGATTGCTCGCTGATTACTTCCTCCTCCGCCAACCGTCACCTGACATTGAATATTTTATAGCAATCGCGTAACAATTTCTTCCAATATTGGGGGTGATAAATGCATTATCATCCCCCCTCATAACATATTGGAGGGGATGCATCTCCAATCCCCCCCGCGATGTACGCCCTTGCCCGAGGCTATGCTCCCTACGTAATCTGGCCTTGGTTATGGGCAAAGTTGCCTAGAGGAGTAGACGAGGCAACTTCACCAAGCTCATGTTAACCCTACGTCGTAAAATGCATCCAAAAGCTCTTTGATATGTTAATAACATTATCGCACACACACCTACCCGTTCAATACCTCTGTCACACGGTCCAGAACAGGGGCTATTGGTTTCAATGACAGGGAAATTTGATCCGGGACATTGATTAGGTGGAACGGCGCAATTCGAAATATCTTCAAGCAGAATTCCGTGATCGCAGGGTTTCCCATCAGTCTTCAATCTGAGCAAATGTTAATACAGGCTATAGAAAATATTTTGAATTAGAGCAAAAATTTATAAAGATGAAACATCTTGGTTATAACTTGTTCTGCTTAGGAGGCAACACTGACAGGTACGCGTAGTCAGTAAGTCTTGGCTTGTACAGATCGCTTTTAGATGGACTTCAAAAAACCTTTGTATGCAGATGCAACATTAAAAAGTGCCACTAGTTTTTATCTTTTTAGTTACGTGCTTAAGCTGCACTCAACTGCATCTTAGGTTTTAGAAAGATGTACATTCATTATAAAGTAGGCCTATGACCTCATTGAGGACTGAAAATTGCAATGTTTAAACCAGTACGCTCATGCTTTTACTAAGTTCTTCCACTCGAGCAACCATGTGCTGATCGTGGTGAGGCTTTACCCATTTTAGCTGCGCTGCTTACCGATAGCTTAGCTTTTCGGCGTTAAATACGTTCAGTAAAATATGTAAGAATGTGCCATTACGAGAAAGTCAGACATGCTTATACAAGTTGACTATTCCTCCCACTTTCTTGACAACTACTTCGCATGCATAATACAGTATAAACATACCCACCGCGCTGCCATTTCGTACGACGAACTATTCACCATAATCTAGCTCTTTCTCTATACTCAACGGTAACAGAATCAAATAATTTTTTATAAAGCAAAAATCAAATAAATTTTCATGGAGCAAACATTTGAAATCAAATAAATTTTCATTTTTCATGTAGCAAAAATTTGAAACATCGTTTCATCCCGAGCAAAATTAATGTCGTATAAGAAATTCGTCAAAAACTTATCGCAAAATTTTTTTGTACTTTTAATAATTAAAAGTCGTGTATTCTTCGCTGGAAACAGCTTTCGTAAGCTATATTTGAAAAACAATCTCCACAACCTCAAAAAAATTAAGTCGATAATGCTTCTAACCCTTTCCGTACCCTAAACCAAACTCTTCCGAAGGCGACCGTTTGACTCGAAGATCTTTTTGTCCCTTTTCTGTCGCATGTCATGGAAATTAAAATTGAATCTTTGTGTTTTTAATATTTATTTTTTGTTTTTAAAAACAAAATGAAGCTGTCTTGACTTGCTGTAGGAGTTTTAAATTTGTCATCTGTACATCAAATATCTGTCAGTAACCATCTACAATATGTACAAACTTGCATTACCTCACCTTTCTCTCGTTAAATAGCAGTTGTCTCCACAAGTTGAAAGTCGTGATAGACTTGAGTTTCTCCAAACCCAATGGCATTCCTCAGTTAAACATAGTACGAACATTTGTAGAAAAATCAATATTTTCATTTTCGTTGATCAGCTACGTAACTACTAATTTTGTCTGAAACGCTTTGAGAAAGGATAGTCCTCATTAGAAGTTGTTGTAAAATTAAATCAAAGCGACTCAATTTAAGTACCGAAAACAAAAGAGTATTGGTCTATCCTTATTGTTTCAGTTCGTCACATAATCTACCGAATGCTTCAGTTTTTAGCGGCAATTTCAATGAAAACGCCCGCCTTTGCTTATTTTTTTTTTTGTAGCCACCTGTATATTTCATAAGTTATTTTTACACTTCAATTGTTCAATATTATTATCAGGACGTCACACATTTTCGCCAGTTTATCCGCTCAACAGACTCGACCCAATTCAAGAACCCCTCGATTCTGGTCTAGCATTTGGTGGTAAAACTGGTAATAACACCGACTTTTTAAGGTAAGAAGTGCTCTTGGCATGAGACTTGCTGGACTTATCCGTTTCACACTCGTTTTATTCAATAAAAGAAATGCTTCCTGCAAAGAAAATACAATGCTGAGAGAATTTTTCATCGTTTTGAACCTTATTTTTCATTTTGAAAAAGTAACGCAGGTATTTTCTGCAACACAGTTTTAAATTAGTTGAAGTAGATCACCACAATGTTTTAGGTCCTACAGGCTTTGATTTGCACGATCAGAACATTTTTAAACCTTTACACCTGAAAACTTAACCCATATGTACTTTTCATTGACCACATGTTTAGTACTTTGGTAATAATTCAACAAATTAACCTTTTGCTTACAGTGGTTTATAAATTACTCTTGTCGTACTTATTTTAGCAAAAGTTGCCAGGTAAGCAATTTACTCTTACAGAGCCAGTGCTAATGCCTGCATCATATTTTATTTCCATACAAAACAAAAAAAAAAACAATTTCTGCCTCGTTTGTGAAACTTGTTCGTCAGTTGCTCAGAAACGCTTTTTAGGCTATCCCTAAAATGAGGTGTAAACTAGCACCTTTTTCAACTTTTTGCCACCACGCCACATGCTTTGTCTCACTGAGCTCAACCAAGGTTTACTTTCTTTAACCCCAACCTCCTGAATGACACAGTTGTATCGATGAGTCATTTGTTTCAATGATTTCCGCTTCCGGATCATTTCGAAGAGGATTAGAGATAATGACGTCATTGCAGAAACAATGGTGCTCTCAACGTTGATGACAAAGTACTCATGCTGATCAGATTAATTTTATTTATGCAACCTATCAAGATAACAAATAGTTTAGTAAAGATAAAGAGTTTTTTTCTTTTATGTTGCGCACACCTCTACCTACTGTACTCCCAACTCAAGTTCCCCAATAATACATTCAATGTTTGCGGCATATTTTGGTGTTTCTGCGCCTGGTTTGCAAATGTGTGGAATTCATTTCATTACTGGAGCAATTTCTGACGCAGGTTGTTGGTCTGATTCTCGGCTTCAGCAATTTTATTATAGCGTCGTCCTTGTTTTTTTGATAACGATTTTTCAATGGAACTGTACATTACGTCATATTGATGCAACTCTCATCCTCTAGCATTATATATTTGCAGTTTCTTTAGTTTGCAATAAAAAAAAGCATTTTGTTTCAAAATTAATTAAAAAGGGTTCGTTTATTTGAAACATTTTCGTGTTGCGGAAACAATATTTAGCTATTAATGAAGTTAGTGATGATGCGTAGCACATGGCCTACATGTTTCATGTTTTGAACGGAAAATGAAGTCTCACAAAGGAATTACCAGTCAGCAATGAAAAAGATTTTGTTTAGACCGGCAGTTAGCTCAGTTGTTAAGCACATTGCTCTCGGTGCGGGAGGTTTGGGTTTCAATTCCCGAGCTGGTCAAATCGGACACAGAGGCGCCAACGGCTCGCCATTGCTGCAACGCTTCTTCAGAGCTGTGTTGCCCAGGCGCTATGTTACGGAAATGAGTTCCGCCACTTGTTACACTCTGTTACGGTAATGGGTTCCGCCACTTGTTACACGCTTTGGCATAATACCGCGTGTATAATGAAGATTTGATGACTTTTATTTGAAAAGTGCGATGCAAGCTGCTTCAGTATTTTAGGCGTGACGCGTCATAAGGACAAAGGTGTAGATTTAGAGTGACTCATCTAGTCACAGGTCTAGGAATCATGAGATGAGGTCACCAATAAAATTGTCATCCTGCGAACTGCTCCACAGATGAGATCACTAATAGGGCTGCCCTCCAAGAAATCAAAAAATAAACAGTAGCATTCAATGTTGTAAAGATCAACGAACGGAAATGGACATCCTGCAATGTACAGCGAGTTTCCGTTTTGTTTCTACGCGTTACATTACAGCAATCCTGTATCAGTTAGACGCAGAGGATACGTACGTCAAAGTAATACTGACTGTGGCAAATGGAATTATAGATTTTGGTAGTGGACTTCGGTTGTTGATTGTTAAACTTCAAAAAAATCAAAATATCTTGATTATTCTCACGTGTTACGCCAAAGCGTGTAACGAGTGGCGGGGCCCATCTCCGCTTCTAAGCGCCTGGGTAACATAGTTTCCAAGAACGCTGCATCGGTGGCGAGCCCTTGACGCACATGACTACGTCCGATTTGACAGACCAAGGCATCGAACCCTTCACTTCCCGCGCCAATAGCGAAGTTTTTAACCACTGAACCGATCCAGCAGTTGCAAATTCTCACTTCTTGTTGTTTGAAATGAAAATTTAGTAGGCCTACTGCGAATAATAAAACTGATCGCACAACAAACATATATTCGTTTAAAAATATCACACATGAAACATTTTCCTTGGTAAGAAATGTAAAACGATATACTTGAATTAAATTGATTTATTCGATGTCAAATACGCAGCAAAAAAATGGAAATAAATAACTAACAGTAAAATGATAGCAGACACCAAGAAGACTGCGAAGGGATCGTTAGATCTACTAGTCTGCAGCCCTTTTGCAAAATTGGTCGTCGTATAAAATGGTAGCCTACAAATTTAGTGAAAGCGAAAAGCAAACGAGAAAAAAAATGAAACAAACTAGTAATATAAAACGCTTTTAACGAATGTATGAGATGCTGGCTTTTATGCTACTGAATTAAACAAGACTGTAAATGTCTAATAGAGGGCTTTTGAGATTACATTTAAACGATTTTATTGATTTGGAGTCTTTAAGTTTTGAATCTAATGAATTCCAAATAAGAGGACCTTGATACCTGTTTCCGTTTTGTTTCGTATCTTGTTCCGTATATTGGTGATGCAGTAAAAAAGATGAGTTTGTGTTTGCATAAAATTTCAAACCGTATTATCCACAGTAACAACAAATTGCGAGTAATTAAGTTATTAATGTTCCAGCATTATTGAATTCATGATAATGATATCGGTTATGAACCCATTACACACCACGTAAGATGACCGAAATCGATTTGTATGCTAGATACGGTAATCTACTAATTTTGCGTTTCATTATGCTACAAAGCAGCCCTTTGCCCTGTTCGTGTAGGCAGGCAATATTGCTTCCCAAGCTTTGTCCTTGGATTTTTGTGGAAGGTTTTGTGAGAAATATAGGCCTACTTGTTATTATCAGATTCTCAACATGATGCAACTAATTTATTGAAAAAGTTGGAGCAACTAGATGACAGTTGCAAGCTAGGGTGCGGTGAAAAAATATAATTTTTGAATTTTGAAAAGTGGTATTTATAGTTGTCCCCAAATATGGAGCAAATAACATTGGAACTAATTTTAAGATGGTGCACCCTCTAGTGGCCGTCCACATCTGCCAAACGATAAAAAATTGCCAATTTGGCCATATCTTGAAAACCAGCTGAGCTAGAAAGCTGTTTTGAGCTCAAAAGATGCAGAACTAGCACTTTCCTATTTGTTCTAAGAACTTTCTTTCTAAACTGACCAGAAAAAAGTTGTAGGCAAAAAACAGCTTTTTTGATGAAATTTATGCATTTGCGTGCATGCAGTATTGGTAGTTCATCTTTGCAGTTGGTAAGACTTCCAAGAGTTAAAATAATTACCAAGTTAGTTTTAGTTGGTCTAATTTATAACCTGGTGCTAGCAATATTTGCGTGCAGCTATGCATATGTAGAATGTGGATGTAACATTTGACAAATATTATCCATGCAATACATGCAGTGGTGTAAAGTAACGAAATACTTTTACTTGAGTGGATTACTTGAGTAGTTTTTTTCGGTAACGAGTACTTTTTTGAGTAGTTTTTTTTTAGTTACTTTTACGTTTACTTAAGTACTTTTAGTATAAAGTGACACTACTCGGGTAGTTTTTATTTTAGAAAAGTACAAAGTAGTCCTTAAGTTACCTGTCTCACTTGAAATCCCTCGTTGCACCTAAAATCTTGCGTTGCTAAAAGTTGCGTCGCATGCAATGTCACTGTTGTCTGTAATAATTACTGCATGACCGTAACTGCCAGGGGTGCCGGAACGAGGGGGGCAAGGGGTTAACTGCCCCTCTGCCTTTTTGACTAGGGGGGCAAGAGGGGCAGTACTGCCCTTCGCATTTTATTGGAATAGTAACGAAATAAAACGTCCGCTCTGCGTAGCAAAGGTATCACATATCAGTAGTTTCGGTTTCGCTCCCATTTTCTGCAGTTATTTCTGCTTTAGTAGGACTCGATTCCAATTATTGAGGACTCTTAATGTTTACCTTGGACGACTTGGACTCGCGTCATTTTTTGGTGACTTGGACTTTGAGTTGTGAAAAAAATAATGCGAGTAGGCCTGATGGAGAAGTTTTTAGTTTTTCGATGTGCGACAAATTCAGTATTAGTAGGTAGCAGAACGGAAACGTAACTTTTCATGCTTTTTCATCGCTTCTCACCAGCTGTTTCCAGCGGGCGAACAATAGCTGTGACGATGTTACCATGGTGTACCTGTAACCTACAGTACAGTAAGACCGGTCTTAAGACCGATTTTTTAAGGTCTTGGTCGTGGCCAAGACGGTCTTGGTCTTGACCATTTGCGGTCTTGGTCTGGACCATTTAGTTTGGTCTTAAGACCGAAAAAACTAAAAAGCATCTAGTAAAAATTTAAGTGATCCTGCACAGCTGGAAAAAGTATCCAACAGCGTGTATGTGATTGTGTTGTTCTTATTTCTTTAAATATTCTGTTTATATTTTCCCCTTTTTTTTTTGTTGTTATAGAAAAATAGCGATAAGTGATAAACTGTTAATTCTTATCTCATTTTTATGGTCTTGATCTTGAAAAAAATCAAAGGTCTTGGTCTTGACAAAGACGGTCTTGGTCTTGAAAAATTCACAAGGTCTTGGTCTCGCAGGTGATGGTCGTAACTGCATCACTGAAGAATGGCGAAATTAAAGAATCCACATTCTCGTCTGATATAATTCGTCCGTTAATCTTACATCAGAAAAAAGGTACGACACAATGTACATCTTAATCGGTTTGCAGGAGCGTATTTAGGAGAGGGGGGTCATTGTTCCGTGGCCTCCCCCCTTTTAACTCTGCCTTTTAGAAAAAAGAGCAAAATTAATGGTGTCAAGTGACTGAATATGCCAGATTTTTTTGATGGTTTCTGCAGCTTATGGCCAGGGGGGTAGGATGAGGGGTATGCATCGTTCCACCCGCCACTTTCAAAAATGCTTTTGATGCATAGCCTACAATTTTTCCATACTCTTGAGCCTCTTCGCTAGCTAGAAACCTTCCACCTTAAAGCACGCACAATCGAAAATGTGTAAACAAAGTGTGTCATATTTCTCGAAGCACTCAAAATCGGGGAAAAAAATTTAAACAAAATTTGACTAAAATTTATTCAAAAAGCACTAAAATAGCCATTTCAGCACGTAAATTATCAAAATTTTTCCGGGGGAGCATGCCCCGGACCCCCTAGAGTTTTTCTTGTTTCTCAATCAGCTTTAAATTGGTTCTGCCAAAAAAAAATACGCTTGAAAAAAGTGTGGAAATTGTGACCCCCGTTTTTAAATTTTTCGCTGCGACCTAGCGTTGGTATTAAAAGTGCCCTTTGAAAAAGCTGCCCCCCCTTGCCTTTACGACGTTACGGCACCTCTGGTAACCGCATGACCGCAAGTTTCAGAAAATGCTTAATATGTTCACAATAATTTATTCATTCCAAAAACCATGGCAGGCCTAGCAGTAAAACTATCGTATTTCTCTTTCAACCTTAATTACATAAAAAAAGCAAATTGCAAAGCTAAAATATTGATGTGTTAACAGAAATAAGCAGGTTTCCGCTTCTGAGTTAATGCTTATTTATTCATATGTTTATCCTTCTTTGCGATAGAGGCGCTATAACGAGCTCGCTTAGGAGTTTCGAGCCGCCTGTCTGCCACTCCTGAGATGGGAAAATCTCGCCAAGCGTGGTGCCAAACGGCACAACAAATGAACTTGCCGGCTTGTTCTTCACGCTGTCGCCTTTGATGCTCAGCGTCATGCAGGGAAGCTATAAATTCCAACTTTTAAGTCCTTGGTTTAACCCTACTCGGAATCGAACCCTTAGTCTACCGTTCCAGAAGCAGACCTCTATCCACTCGGCCTAATAATTTTTTTTTGGTTAGGGCCTACTAGTTGTTTTGCCATTTTCAGAGCAAGTCATCATCGGCAAGAGTGCAGTTGATACTTTAACCAGAGTTTTCTTTATTAGAGTTGTCCAACTCTATCACGTGATTTCGTTTTTACGCATGAGTACTTATAGATCGATTTCAGCAGACTACAGTCAAATTGCATTGTGAAAAGTTGACCTTGCGTTTAAACGCCTTAGTTAGTCTGACGAATTTGCTAAAACTGATCTCAGTTACGTGAAGGATAGTTTTAAAAACATTTGCAAGTGAATTTTTAGTGATTATGTAGTTAGTTAGCAAAAACTGATTTACGTAACGTGAAGGAAAGATAGTCTATATAGCTGCACATTTAGCATGGGTTACTAAGACACCCTTTGTTGGACACAAACTGCATTTGGTGATAGACTAGAGTTCCAGTCTAAATGTCATTTCAAATCGAAATTGATTTCTATCATTAAAAGTTTTGGAGTAATATTTTCAAAAATTTGATCCACATTAAATTCGACATTTTCTTAAATGCAAAATAAAATCAAAATCAATTCTTCATTATACTCGCCGCATTACGCCGAAGCGTGCAACGAGTTGCGGGGCCCATCTCCGCGGCTTAGCGCCTGGGCAATACAGCTCCGAAGAAAGGTCGCAACGGTGGCGAGTCGTTGGCGACACTGTGTCGATTTGACCGGCCCGGGAATCGAACCCCAGACCTCCCGCACCAATAGCGTGCGCTTTGCAATTGAGCTAACGGCCGGTGTGAATGCAAAATATTTTACATTAATTAAATTTTGATTTTTGTTAGACCTTGGCTGTCAAAATAGCCATTAAAACTTCTTATGGATCTCATTAAAAGCAGGGAAAGTAGGGGCCCTGTCGCACAAGTTTTACTGAATTCAGTTTTATGTGCAACTGGTTGGACAATACATGAGGCCAAATGCTTTTTAGCTTGTTGGACTTAGTTGTAGCGACATCGCTATCGGTGCGGGAGGTCTGGGGTGCGCGCCCTGGGCCGGTCAAATCGGACACAGTATCGCCAGGGACTCGCCACCGCAGCTGTTTTCTTCGAACTTCGAAGTTGAGTTGCCTGGGGGCTCAGCGGCGGAAACGGGCCCCGCTACTCGTTACACGCTTTGGCGGAATACCGCGAGTATAATAAAGACTTGATTTTTTTAGACTTTATTTTGTGATAAAACTCTTCTGCACCAAAACGAAAAAATTCGAAACGCTCACGGTAAATATATTTGCAGTAAAAAAATGTCACTCAAACGTCCCCACGGAGACCTTTAGTCAATAAAGTCGTGACCTTCCGACCGCTGCATAATTAAGTGATTTAAAGTAATTGCAATGGTCTCCTTAAAATTGTTGCTGTAATCGGAAAGCGAACGAATGTTTATTCATATGAAACAAATGGTAAAATTTTAATAGTAGACTCGCTTAACCACCAGTGCACAGAGATGGGTATTTATCGGTGACATAGTTTTGATTTGTTGATTACCGATATCGCTTTTGTACATTTTGTTATCGCCGATAAATTATTGAGAAAAACGATTCTTCATGCACACAGTGTTCAAAGTTAGTGAGTTGGTGCTGTGGAAAAATACGCAGTGTTCATAAAGTCTTGCTGCGATTTAAAAAATGTCTCTTTGTTTTGTCATTTGTTGCCACGGCAGAGTTCGTGAACTGCTATCTTTCCTTAAAAATCTAGAAAAATATTTTTGCGATTTAACTTCCAAAAAAGCTTCGTCAAATATCTAAAATTTAACGCAACATATATCGGAAAAATTTATCGATTACCAATATCACGTTAAGAAATTGAAATTTACAGATTATAATCGGTATCGCGCAGGGATTTTTTGAAATTATCGGTTATCGCGTTATTGCTTAAGTACAGAAAATTTTAGCCTATCGTGCCCATCTCTGTCAGTGCAAATAAAAAATTAGCCTAGTATTTGAACTATGGGTTATCGGTACAGAGCATCAGAATAGCTTTGAAAAGCTGTTTTCCCCAGGCAGTCGAACTGTTTAATTTTTACGGTTCAGGTTCGGTTTGGGTTCAACAGCGGTTTCAAATTTCGGTTCAGTTCCGGTCAAGGTTCAAATAAATTAAAACGCTCCGGTTTGGGTTCGCTCCAGTAAAAAATATTTCGAAACCGGTTTATGATGTTCCGGTTCAGGTTCGCAGTAAAAAGTGGTGTAATTCTAGTAACACAATTTAAACAATGAAACGTACATAGCGATTTTTCTTCGCATTGACAGGCCAATATAATGCATAAAATACTTGTAATAAAGTCAATTTCGAGGTAATTAAATTGCTATTATGCTCCGACACCGGCGGCCTAATCTTTGATGAAGAAACATATCTTCACATTGACGGGCCAATGTACAGCTTGCTTTGAATATAAGCCACCTGCAAAGTGTCAATCGGTTACGCCGATCAAAGTGACTGGTGTGACCTCACGGAGCGAGCCGCTTTTTCAATCGGTTCGGGTTCGGTTAAGGTTCGCAAGTACTCAAATTGTTCAGTTCAGTTCCGGTTCGCTGTTTGCGATTTTGAAAAATGCTGTTCAGGTTCGGTTAAGGTTCGACAAAATTAGCGTAAAAACCGGTTTATAAAACTCCTGTTCGGGTTCGGTTCGATTTCCTGGTTTTCGCATTTGAAAAAACCTCTGTCATCAATACTCTTGATAGCTTTGAAAAAAGCAGTTGCATCCCAGAAGCTTTTCGTGACGCGCTCGTCAAATATTAATATTGTGTGCTGTGCAAGCTTCCTAAAATCTCAAAATTATCCAGCGTAATTTTTTTTTTCTTTTAACTAAGGAAATCGAGATTGCGGCTAAAAATTTGAAACTAAACTACTTTTTAGCTTTTTGCAGTAAAAACTGCTCGGGTAGCGTTACTTTATGCTAAAGATACTCGTTACCGAAAATGCTAGGCCTACTCGTTTTCGAAAAAGCTTTTCGTGTAAAAGTCTATCGGTACTTTCTTTTACACCACTGTCCATAATAAGCCTGCCTGCGTAAAGCATTTTTTGCTAAATATGCTAAGCAAGGGCGCAACCAGGGGGGGGGCTAAGGGGGCTGAAGCCCCCCCCTTAGCATGTCAGATTCAATAAAAGAAAAAGAAGAAAATAATCGATTCTACAGTAATAAACATGTGCGAGCAACCTCAACAATGTACTGCTACGCTATTCTAGTCTCGTTTCAGAATTGTGGCAGATCAGCATTACGACTTTCACAGTTACAGTAAATTATTAAAAACATAAAAGGATCGGCTTGTGATAATCGCGTTTGAACGGTGCATCGCTTGACCAATATCTACTTTTATAATTCCTTATGACGCAACAAAGTTTTATTTCAGTTACTTGCAGATTTGTAGATCATAATAAAACCAGACATTTTAGCTAGATTTCATTATTAGCAAGATAAAATTGCTGTTTCAATTACCGAATTACGTAGTGGTGAGATTCTAGATGTCCCTGGGTGAGATAAGCATATGGATAAATTTTTAGTCAAAACTGGTACCGGTAATAAAAAGCGAAAAGGTACGGAAGATGAGTCTGCGCCAGCAGGGAGTGTGCAGCGACTAAACACAGATGCAAGTTCATCTTCGCAGTCTTCAACTGCGATTAGGCCTACTGGAAATTGGTTTCCAAATGACATCGGTCAATATGTTAATAAAACTCTCTCAAATTCAGATAAAAGAACGATTCTTTTAAACTGTTGGACTCCACCTTTGTCATATACGTTTCCTTCACTGAAATTTGGAAAGCAACAACGCAGTTTTCAAAGACACTGGCTTGATGAATTCAAGTGGTTAGCTTACAGCGATGCATTGCAAGGTTCCTTATGTAAATGGTGTGTTGCATTTGCTTCTGAAACAGTCACAAGAAGTGCCCAGACACCAGGAGCGCTTGTTTCTATTCCTTATGCCAACTATAAAAAGGCAAAAGATTATTACCTCAAACATCAAAATTGCAATATCATGAAATGGCTGCTACTTTGTTTGAAAATTTTGTTTTCACAACTCAGGATCCGGAAAATGATATTCAAAATATCCTTGTAAATTCTAGGCTCAAGACGATTGGCAATAATCGAAAACGACTACTTCACATAATAAGGTGCATCGAATTTTGTGGCCGACAAGAACTGCCTCTACGAGGTCATAGGGATTCCGGGCCCCTTACTTTAGATGCGCCTAATCATAATGAAGGTAATTTTAGAGCTGCTCTAAGGCTACGATTGGAATGTTTGGATAAGGAAACGGCTGATTTGTTTTTTAATTCTCCTCGCAATGCAAGTTATTTGAGTTGGAAAGTCCAAAATGATATAATTTCGATAATGGGAAGCCAAATTCAGAACCAAATACTTTGTGATATAGCTGAGAACAAATATTTTGCGATTTTGGCCGATGAAACTTCTGATGAGAACCAAGAAGAGCAACTCAGTATATCTATTCGCTTTGTTAAAGACAATGCGATGTATGAAGAATTCATATGCTTCGTTGCCGTTTCGTCGACCACTGGCGAAAATCTGGCTTCTACTATTCTTTCGGAGCTAAGCAAACTAGGTCTTAATCTGGATCACTTAAGGGGTCAGGGCTACGACGGTGCAAGCAACATGAGTGGCAAGGTTTCTGGTGTTCAAGCTCGAGTTAAAGAGCTATATCCTCTCGCCATGTACACTCATTGTTCAAGTCATGTATTCAACTTGTCAATAAACAGTGGTTCAAAGTTGAGAATTATTGACAACACCTTATCTACAATTGGTGATGTTTGCACTTTTCTATCTTGTTCGCCGCATCGAGTTCATGCCTTGCAGGATAACATTACCACAGAAGTTCCAACCGCGAGCCACCAACGATTAAAACCCTTGTGTCCGACACGGTGGGTAGAGAGGCATGACTCCATCATTATTTTTTTAGAGCTCTTTCCGGCAATAGTGAAGACACTCAGAAAATTTCAAGAAATTTTCCGAGTTTCTGACAAAGCAACTTCTTTACTGAATAGTATTGAAAAGTGTAGCTTTGTGGTTGCTTGTTTCGTGCTTGAAAAATTTTCCGGATTATTCTTGCCATTATCAAAAATGTTGCAAAAAAAGGATTTGGACATATTCTCAGCCAATGAGCTAATTGAAAGCTTGATCAAGTCTCTCGAAGACGACCGCGCAGATGGTGATGTTTCATTCGGAAAAGTTTTCGAGAAAGTTCAGAACGTGTGCCAACTTCACGAAATTGCATTGATATGTCCTCGAAGAGCTACTGAACAAATATATCGGGAAAATTATTCAACGGATGACGTGGAGGTATATTACCGCCAATCAATATATGTGCCATATATCGACCATTTAATTATGCAAATGACTGAACGATTTGCAGATCAAAGAATCAGATGCCAAAATCTTTGGTGTTTGATTCCAAAATATATTGTGACACAAGCATCTGTAGAAACAGACTACTTGTTAGAGTTATACCAACAAGATATTGATAGTTCAGTTGTTACAGTTCCTGAAATCTCGCGATGGAGGGAAAAATGGAAGTATAAAGATGTCTCCACTCTTCCAGCTAATGCAGTTGAAGCTCTACGTGCATGCAATGTTGACGTTTTTCCCAACGTTCGAAAGTTGCTTATAATTTTAGCCACTCTACCTGTGACAAGCGCAACAAGTGAGCGCAGCTTTAGCACTTTGAGACGTTTGAAAACGTACTTGCGAAAGACAATGGGAGAAGAACGTTTAACTGGTCTAGCTTTGCTTGCAATTCACCATGCTCGATCCATCGACAAACAGGATGTTTTGAACGAATATGCAACAAGCGCCAATAGGCGTTCTGAGTTTGTTCTTTGAACTTGTTTTTAGGTCCATATTTATCCTCCTGTCACGGGAAAGCAACAGAGGCTCTACTTATTTAACGAAACCGTACCCGAAAGGTGTTTCCAGTGATATGACTTTTGAGTGTCCGATTGTGTCCTTAAATTCCTGTTACCGGTACGTTGTTTCGCTGCTTGTTAGAATTCACCGAGCAGAGATTGTCGCATATAGCGTCTTATCCAAGGACGAACAACGCGACAGAGGGTAGGAGTTAAATTAAATGGAGATCATTCAAACGCAATATCCACTTGACCGTGCTGCCGATTTTTTGAGCATAGATAAGAGATGAAGTCATTGGAGAGTTTTGTCGTTTTTGCAATGTTATTAAATTTTGTCGTTCGTTTATGCAGATACGTTGCTATAGTGAGAGTGCTAAAGGAAGAAAGCAAAATGGAGGGTTACATTGATTCATAATTTTTTAAGGGCACACTTTTGTTACATCTATGTTGTGCATCACAACCGTGGTATTGAGCATGCTTATATATATAGTAACATTCTTTTAATCAGATGCCAAAATCGTTGGTGTTTGATTCCAAAATATATTGTGACACAAGCATCTGTAGAAACAGACTACTTGTTAGAGTCACGGAAAAAGCAACATTCTTTTATTTACATTGATCGATTTTCAGTTCATATTTCTGCGGTTTGTTACTGTTTGGGAGGAAAAGACTATAGGACAGATATGCGGTGAGAAATTTAATCATCCTTGCGTATTAAAGTTACGGTAGTTCAAGATTTGCACAACCATTAAAAAGGCAGAATTTCTCCTACCTTCACCAACATATCTTGCACTTTCATACAAAGCAGTTGTTTTATTTAAAAATCTGGTCTCTTTCAACAATAAACTGAACTGTTTTGAGTCAAACATTCGGTTTCAAGGTTAAAGCTCCGTGACTACGCTCCGAACGTCACTGGGTAAGCTTTTAGAGCATTACCTAGAATCGCTACACAGTAGTTAAAGCTACACCGTGCCTCGTTTAATTATACAAATGCACCAATAGGCTATTGAATTTTTGCTTTGAAAAGTATATAGTTCAGCCCCCCCCTTAGCAAAATCCTGGTTGCGCCCTTGATGCTAAGAAAAGTAGTGGTTGAATATGAGAGTAGGCTACAAGTTACCTTTTCTTCAGCGTAATAGCAGAATTTTGGTAGTAAGTTGGTACTAAATTTTTAAAAACAAATTCGTACATTTTAAATCATGATTTCAAACCAAATGAAAAAAATTAATGCTGCTGCAAGCTACAAGACTGCATTGCTGCATTCTTCGGCTGCGGCTGCTACTGTAATTTATGCACTGTAACGTTCCTTTGAGACAATTGATCTATTAGTATTGAAGCGTGACCATTATAATAAAGAAACAAAAATGAGAAAGAGTCGGACAACTCTGATAGAGAGAACTCTGCTTTAACGATTGAGAACGCTATACTTTTACTTGAGTAGTTTTTAAATGACTACTTTTTTACTTTTACTGAAGTGATTTTTTTAGTCAATACTTGTTACTTTACTTCGAGTAGTTTTGCCGTCAGTTACAATACTTTTACTTAAGTACAGTTTCAAAATACTTTTTACACCACTGGTCATATCGTATAAACATTCTTCAATTTTGTCTTTGTTCTTGGATAAGCTTCTAACGTTAAAATGAACAAGAAAAAAATTATTTTTTTGTAAATTATTGCTGAAATTTGCTAGCATGGAAGGAGAATACTAATCATCATATCTGCCATTAGTAACAGAGCAAGATGTCAAAGCTTTAAACTCAAAATCAGAAACTGCAAAAAAAGGAAATAATGATTCTATACTAGTATAAACATCATTCATTTCACCGTGAATAATAATTGAATATTACACAAACAAGCTTTAGGCTACAGCACAGGAAGAAATCCTGTTTAAATCGGTAATAAGAAGTCAACTTTGCAAGATAACTTATTTTAGTAAAGCTACTTACTATCGTAAATGTTTTTATCACCGGAATAGTTTTGAAACAGCAAGTCAAACAATTCAAGTGATTAATTAATCATTGTTCAAATTTTTGAAGTATCATGCATCAGAGTTGCAGGATTTGTCGCTCTTCTATTTGGTCTAGAATAGCCTAGTCTCGACAGGTCGGAGAATGAGTTGATGTTGATAACTCTGCTGTTTGAATCACGCCTGAGGCGAATCTAGCCTTGGGTAGACCAAAGATATTTAAAATTTAGGAGCTGCTTTGCGAGATAGAGGTTTTTGCGGTATGATGTTAGATTTTCTCGTAGAGTGATATTTGAGTTTCCAAATGTGGAGACGAGTTTAGAGGAGCAGTTTTTTGAGCAACCTTTTTTTTGTAAAGAAAGAATTTCTGATGTCTCCATTGGCAAAGCGAGCAATTATTGGGGGATGAGTAACATTGACCGCTTTGGACTGGATAGGCCTACTTGTATTGGAATTTTGAAATGCTTGAAGCCGGTGCGAAGTAGAAATTTGACGGTCATCAAGATGAATATCAAGCAAAGACGCCATTTTTTTCTCTATGTCATTGGTGTTTTCGTTTTCTGTTACGGGAATTCCATGAAACTCTAGGTGTTCTCTGCGACCATATTGGTCGAGTCTATCAAGTTGTAATTCAGTCGATTCCTGCCTTGTTGTGATGTGATCCAATGACGCTTTTAGTTTGGCAATATCCATAACAAGTTTGTTGCTGTCAGAGATTTTTTTATGAAAATCGTCATATTCGGAAGCAATGCAAGCGATACTACCGAGAGTGTGATCGTTGCTATCACTCAATGATTTGCATTCTTCACGCAAGGTTCGGGTTCGGTTAAGGTTCGCAAGTATTCTCATTCACATTATTCGGTTCAGTTTCGATTCGCTCTTTGCGATTTTGAAAAATTCGGTTCGGGTTCGGTTAAGGTTTGACAAAAATAGCGTAAAACCAGTTTATAAAACTCCGTTTGGGTTCGGTTCGACTCCGTGGGTACAATTTAAATTAGTCCATATTCACTTTTGGGTTTTTCCCCATTTGGCGCGTGATTCCCAGATCGAGATGAAGAAGCCAATATGAGTGAATGAGCATAGCAGATTGAGTACCTGGTGCGTAGTAGACATCTGGCAGTCTAGTCTATATTCAGTATTGTTAAACTGGTCAGTGGGCTCACTGTGCCAGTGTGCTATTGTTTTGATTTATGTTGTAAGAAGCAAGATGTTGAATATAAGATACCGGTGCATAGGCTACTGGTACAGTGGTAACTGCATAAGAAGTTCGTCTGTTTGTTCTATTCTGTATTTCACATTTTCAAGAGCGTACTGGTACGATGTTGACATTTTGGATTGGCAAGTATCATTAGATTAAAATTCATATCAGGTGTCAGTAAGTTGTAAGAAACATGGGAGCTTGTTTGAATTACCCGGTAAGCCGCATCTTATAAGGTTGCCAGTAACTTCACCACATGGTAACTTCGCCACAGTAACTTTGCCACAGAAACTTCGTCACATGGTAACTTCGCCACACTTTGAGAAGGTGAAGGGAGATGTGGGAATAGTAGGAAAATGTGTTGGGGTGTGGGGGGAGGAAGGAGGGATGTGGGAAGAGGTATGAAAGGAGGTGTAGGAAAGTGTAATGGGGTGTGGGGGGGGGGGGTAAGGGGAAATGTAGGGAAAGGTGAGGGTAGGGATATGTGGGGAATTAAAAGTGTGTTGGGGCCCCACACCTCTACACATTTCCCTACATCTTCCCCATTACCCTGCCCACATCCTTTCCCCACACGCCAACACACTTCCCCACTCACCCCATACACTTTCCCACACCCTCCCCTCACATCTTTCCTTACCTCCCCCCACACCCCAACACATTTCCCTACATCTATAATAATAATAATAATACAGCCGATCCAGCACAGGGGTGCCACGGAAACAAAGAAAGAAACAGTATGTTGTGATAGCATTAAAGTTACCGTATCATAGAGCAAAAAACATCGAAAAGATATCACCATATTACAGCATCCAGTTGGCAGTCGTCCAAAGATGAGGAAAAAAATGAGTGGTCCAAAGGATTTAATAGTATTCCACATGAATCATCAGTTTATCAGATTACATCAGTTTCAAGAGATTATGTAATTTACGTTTAATAAGTTAGCATTAAGATTAACCATTAAATATGAAAAAGAAACCGAGATGATGTTAGCAACATTATTCAGGTTATGAAGTATATACAGCAACACATAAACACTATTATATCCAAGTAGCGAAACAAGAAAGAGAAAAAAAAAAGTTGTTAAGCATGCTTATATAATATACTAACTGACATGCAAAAAGTATCCTCCATGTTGCAACTATAGTCAACTATCAGGTATTCAGAAGCTTAATGACAAATTACATAATTACTATAATAAAAGTATGCTGGCAAATTTAAGGTGTTTACAGAGGCTGCACCCATCTAACAAAAGGCAGTAAAACAATAAAATGCAATATGTAGCAGACATAGCAATAATAAGGCAGCACATAGTAGTAGCATAGCAATACATATGGTACCGGTATACAGCAATTCCAAGGCAATAAGGAAAACTGTTAACACTACCACAGGGCAGCTCGTTAATTTAAAGAACCTTCCAACTATGAAGACAAATCCAGATTTAAAATAGGCTCAATTTAAACACTCTACTACAATAAAAAGAAATAGAGACAAATGTAGCATAAGAAAAATAAAATAAAATAAAATGAAATAAAATAAAAATAAAATAACTCAAACAGTAAAACAAAAGCACGTGAATGTCCGCTTATTTGAGGCTAAAGATGTAGCAATGTAAAAATTACAATCTAAATGCTGCTTCATTGCAGATTGACAGTGTAGCAAAGAATTCAAATTACACACACAGTACTCTGAAAGTTAATTCAAATTACACACACAGTACTCTGAAAGTTTACATGTACATACAGATAAAAAAAAAAAAAAAAAAAATCCCAAGATTACAGACACAGTCACACCTAAAAATGAGACATATCATTATCACACAAGTAGGTTCGAACTCTTTTTCTAAACGTGTGTAGAGTCGAAGAGTTTACTACTTCCTCTGGAAGGCCGTTCCATAAGCTTATTATTCGATTACCAAAAAAGTGTTTACGACAATCTAGCCTACATTGAAACTTTTCTAATTTGAAACTGTGACCTCTTGTGCACATTGAATTACCGGTATACAATTTAAACATTTTTTTACCAATTGGTGTATGGTTATGTAATAATTTAAACACTTCACACAAGTCCAAAACATTACGTCGAGTTTGAAGTGATTCCAGATTTAGAGCTTTCAAACGCTCATTGTAGCTTTTGGATCTTAAACCTTTGACACATTTGGTCGCTCGATGTTGCACGCGTTCTATTAGATCAATATCCCTTGACAGATATGGGTTCCAAATACACACAGCATATTCTAAAATAGGTCTCACTAATTGCTTGTAGAGTTTCAAAAATATGTTTTTATCACGAGAGACAATATTTCTTTTGAGTACTGCTAGGCACTTTTCAGCTTTTTGTACAATTAGTGATACATGAGAAGTTGATTTGAGGTCTGATCTTATTAAAACGCCAAGGTCCTTCTCAGATTCAGATTGCTTAATTGACTCATTCATCAAGCGGTACTGGAAGTGGTTATTACCATGTCCAAAATGTAGGGAGGTGCATTTAGACAAATTAAAGTTGAGCTGCCAGTCCAAAGACCATTTCATAACTGAATTTAAATCATCCTGCAAAGAGAGTCTCGCACTGGTATCATTCTTGGGGAGAACCTTATAGCATTTAATATCGTCAGCATATTTAAGAACAATGGAGTTTGCAAAACATGAATCCACATCATTTATATAAGCCAGAAACAGAACAGGACCCAAACATCTCCCATATCTCTTCCCACAGCTCCCCTGACCTCCCCCTACACCCCAACACACTTCCTTATTCACCCCATGCACTCTCCCACACCTCTCTCCCCACATCTTACCCCACAGTTTCGATTATGTGGCGAAGTTACGAAGTAACTCGAAAAGCCCGATAAAATTTTTTACGGCAACCGGGAATTTAAAGTCTTGTTTCGGTGTAGGCAATGTAAATTTTCGATGTATGAAAGTGTGGCGAAGTTACCATGTGGCGAAGTTACTGTGGCGAAGTTACCATGTGGCGAAGTTACTGGCAACCTCTTATAACAGGCGGATATATCATGAGCACAAGGACCGCTAGGGGCACTGGTGAGTTATTGGTAGGGTTGGAGCCCTAACCCCAAACCACCGCTTAATTCAAACAAGCTTCGAAGTATGCAGTATGGCAAAGAATATGTGAATCAGTAAAATTATAGGCCTAATGATTAAATGCGACACTGCCCAATGCAAGCGCGACATGGGATGGGTTGTACACTGTACACTAATGCTGACCACTGACACTGTGACAAGCTGAGTGCATGAAAAAGGGTAATCGGTTATCATTTTTTTTATCCTTTCGGACTCATCAGGTGCACAACTAAGAGAGCCAAAACTAGCTAAAACTCATTTTTTGTGGAGTAATAGGTAAGATCAAGGTACTTAGCTGTGTGAAACAAGAAGGCAAAAAAACTAATATTTCAATCTTAAACTGCAAAAAAACGAAAGTGGTCGTGGAGTGGTGACGGTCGCAGAGTGGTGAACCTACCCTAGAAAGTGTGTAAAGCTGCAGAGCAGAAATCACTGGCAAACCAATTCAGTTTTATAGAAACAAAGAAGCAGCCTGGAGCAGCAGCGTTTTGATGATGGAAACCGGTCCCATGTGTCAGTAATGTCATAATAGGAACAAAGAAAGCAGTCCGATGCAGCAGCGTTTTGATTATAAAAACCGGGCCAATGCTCCAGACACTGCTTTATATACTGTACAGTAGGCCTGCAGCCATTATAGGTCAACAGGTTAAAGTGCCTAAGGGTGCGACAAAACAGAAAGCGCTCAAGGGCAGAACACAGTTAGAAAGACAAAAAATTGGGTCGACTGCTGCAGCGCCAGAAAGCAGAAAGTGTTGGAGAGCATAATTCTTATTAGCAAGTCTGCCGTTTTCAGAAAGAACACAACGCAGCCGAATTTTTAATTTTTTTAGTACATTGCATAAATTTGATGTTTAGACTCTACTACACATCAAACGTAAAAATCAAATTTTTATCGCAGGTAGTTTTTGAGATATTAGTGAAATGAAATGGAAAAGCACAATGTCGTGTTTTATTATTCCCAATTTTTTTGGAAAAACACAACGTACTTGGGCATGCGTAATGATTGCAGTTATCAGTAGAAAGCACCACACCAACTCGTGGAAAAGTCTATTTTTCGGAGAATGTCTTCCGATGAAGCGAATTAGATCTATTATTCATCAAGCGTATGTGACGTTACTAGAGTCAATGCTCCTAAAGTTGTTTTTTCATTGCAGGAAAAGAGTTAATGTGTTATATTGATTTTTACTACTTGCTTTGTGATATGATCAAAATGACTTTGTAGAGCATCCTGGTATTTTCAGGCTCAAGCTATTAGGAGGTCAAAAGTTAAGATGATCGTAAATTTATTTTTTTTGTGTTTGTATACCTAACCGTATGACAAGCGTAAATAGAAAGTTTTATTTACTCAAAATGAAAACAGTAAGTTTTATTTACACAAAACAAAAGCAGTAAGTTTTATTTACTCAAAAACGAAAACAGTAGTAAACACACTACTTATGTGCTGGGCACAAAAATGGAGCGTCTTCAATTTTTTTTCTTGTTGGCAGGGTCACTTTAAAACATCGAGCATGACCCCATCCTGGTATTTTCAGGCTCAAGCTATTAGGAGGTCAAAAGTTAAGATGATCGTAAATTTATTTTTTTTGTGTTTGTATACCTAACCGTATGACAAGCGTAAATAGAAAGTTTTATTTACTCAAAATGAAAACAGTAAGTTTTATTTACACAAAACAAAAGCAGTAAGTTTTATTTACTCAAAAACGAAAACAGTAGTAAACACACTACTTATGTGCTGGGCACAAAAATGGAGCGTCTTCAATTTTTTTTCTTGTTGGCAGGGTCACTTTAAAACATCGAGCATGACCCCAATATGAGCATTGAGCATCCCTCACTGTCGCATCTAATCCACTGGTTTCCTCTCTTGTAAGGTTTAGACAACTGTACCGGTATGTCTTCTGGGGATTTATAAATAGGCAGTGGCTAAGGTTACGTGACCGTAATTTTTGTTTTTTGAATTGAAAGTTACGTGACCGTAATTTTTGTTTTCTGACTTGAAAGTTACGTGACCGTAATTTTCGTTTTCTGATTTGAAAGTTACGTGACCGTAACTTCTTGTAGTAGATGTCGAAGTTACGTGAGAAATGACGTCATGCGCAGCACGCGAGAAACTTACGTTCGAGATGGCAACGTTTCACGCACTTATGCAGAGTGCACCAGTCGGCTACCCTAGTCTGCTGAAACAATCGAGAACGTAAAGTTTTCTAGCAATAACTGCGTAAGTTAGCAAGTTGTTCTAGAGGCCAAATGGAGCAAAATATAATTCTAAATTAATTCTTATAGAACAAAACTAATTAATTCTTATAAGCCTTGTATTAATAATAATAAATAAGCCATGACCGAAGACCAGAACAACAAAACTTGGATAATAGACTGCCTGAACCAATAGAATATGCTATTTAAACAGTTGGTTGGTGGTACAGAACTTGAAGATTGCCAGAAGCAGAGGTTTCATATTTCCCGAAGCTTTTCGTCTGACACTTGTCAAGGGAATCGTCAGAATAAAGAATGTAGAGCTGAGACCGTCTCAGCTCTACATTCTTTATTCTGACGATTCCCTTGACAAGTGTCAGACGAAAAGCTTCGGGAAATATGAAACCTCTGCTTCTGGCAATATGCTATTTGTTGTATTATACCATGGGTATGTCATCTTAAAGCAGTCGGACGAGTCTTCTATCAGGAGCGGATCCAGAAACTTTTGGTGGGGGGAGGGTGTAGCTTTGAATCACGCTGAATGTTAGACCTAAATTAAATACAAAGTCGTTAAGACCCAGAAAAGGGCGTAAATAAGCTCTTTAAGATATATTTATGAGGTTCTCTCTTCAAAACAATTTAAATTTTGTTGAATCGATTTGGCACTATGTCAAACTAATTTTTTATGCCACGTAGAAAAGTAAAATTTTTATCACGCAATCGGCGGTTTATCAGTTACCAGTTTTGGACTTCGGCTAGAGCGTAATTTTTGTTTAAACGCCATTTGCCGTCATTGAGTAAATTTCATCGTTATGTCAAAGGATTCGTGGCGAATTCAAAGTCTCTTTGCCGACGCGACTTTTGAATCTTGAGACTGACCGGTGACTACCTCTTTCCGCAGTTGAAAACACTGAGTGAGTGCAGTAGTTCACTGCTGCTACTACTCGGCTTGCTCAGTGAATTTTTTAGACTCTAGAATACCCACAAAAAAAACTTAAATAAACTTCACTTTTTCAACTTGTGCCTTCCGGTAGCCTAATTGTTATTTTTGCCAGAAGGGTTATAAAAATGGTGATGATGGAAACCGTTGCATCGTCACTGATGAATGAAAACAACACACTGGATTGTTGTCGGTGTTTGGTACTAGCCTATAATATGAAAATAAAGCTTATTTCGAAACGTATTGCCAATCATCAATTTTAAATTAATTCATGCTATCGGTAATATTAATCAACTTCTCGGCCGTTAAAACTTGATTGTTGGTTTTTTATACCGGCATGTGGCAACGACACCGCTATTGGCACGGCACGTCCGGGGCTCCCTGGGCCGGTCAAATGGAACACAGTGCCGCCAACAGTTGGTTTGCTGGATTAGCTGATTTTCGCTAATTTTTTACGAGTTAATGCGAAACCTAGCGTATGTTAGCCATTGGGAAAGGCACTTAACGGGATTTCCCCATCTTTAAGTCGTGGAAAGATGGCTGGCAACTCCTAAGTGAGCTCGTTGTAGCGCCTCCACCGCTTAATCTCTCGCAAAGGCGGATAAATGCAGCCTATATAAAAAAAAAAGTAGGCTACTACGCATTAATTTACTCTGTTTTCGCAATTTATTTTGTTTTTCAGATGTGCATGCAAGGGTTTTATTTTTTGCCTATACCCTGCTTTTGTATTCCTTTGCTAAGTTAATGTTCGCAGAGCTTTGAAGTTTGGCCAACCTCCGACTTATTTCGGTTTGCTGCTATTTTCTTGGTTTATACTTTCGATTGAAGAATTTCATTAGTTTCTACGACTTTTGCACCAGTAAGTGAAGACAACGTTCTTTAGATACAAAACATGTTTGCATTATTAAAGCCATTAGAAAAGGCTAACACCCTTATGGTAAAAAGCGTACCGCAAAAAGAAGTCATCAAAAAAATAAATAAACAAATAAAATACGGCAGTAAAAACTATACAATGCATAAAACTGCTGCTGTAAGGTTCTTTAGATACCGTCTTTCACATTCAAACAAGATTAAACCATGAAAAATTTCAATTTCAGCAATACAGTATAGGCAAATAACATCACATACATTTGTGCTTGGTAAAACTAAAGCATTGCCTTATTCTTTCTTCATCCAATTCTTTGCAATGCGAAAATTAAAGTGTACACTTAACCTGTCCACATGTCCAGCCAAAGTGGGCTTTAGGCCAACGGGCTTTCTGCATCACAATTAAATTGTTGATGTCATAATTAGAAAAGTGATCATGACATAAAAAATTTGATTGTGATGCAGAAAGCCCATGGGCCGAAAGCCCACTTTAGCTGGACATGTGGACAGGTTAATTGTAAGTAAAAAAGCGTAGCCTAACTATTGTCTGAGAAATACTAAAGCTTACACACACACACACAAATCAACGTAGCTGGTGTTTTAACCGTAACTAGATCTACAGCTCCACAATCCATGTTACGTTTCTGGGTAAAAATCCGAAGAAAAATCGTTTTATCCCATTCAAGATAACAGATTAATAATAAAGTTGGTTTCTCACTGAGATTGCACTAACTGACAAGAGTAAATGCAATTGACCACGAGGCCAACAACCACTGCCAGGCAAAGGCATCGTAGCAATAAAAATAAATAATACCAAATACTGCGTTCTGGTACAAAACGGTACAAAAACAAAACACTTCGTAGGTAATATTATTGCTGCAGTAAAGAAATAAAAAGGTGTACTACAAATACTGTGTAACGTGCATCACTTTTTCACCATTTCAGAGTTTTAAAATGACTGGAGTGAAAACTGTACACTAACACAGCTAACATTTGTATGGTAATGATATCTCAGTAATAAAAAATAAATAATAACTAAACAGTGTGCACTGGTATAAAATGGTACTGGCAGAAAAAAAGAACAATATCCAGGTAATGGTGTCTCAGCAATAGCGAAATGGATAGTATTACAAATACTGTGGTAAAAGTAAAGGTACGGGACAGCGGGTGCTAAGCACGCATTGTGCAGGCCATTTTCAATTGGCGGCCCATTACAAATATCAAT
The DNA here is from genome assembly GCA_964006365.1 of Trididemnum miniatum. Taxonomy (NCBI): domain Eukaryota; kingdom Metazoa; phylum Chordata; class Ascidiacea; order Aplousobranchia; family Didemnidae; genus Trididemnum; species Trididemnum miniatum. The sequence continues at coordinate 5,506,819 of OZ023240.1, forward strand.
CATGAATAATCGAATGCTGTTAGAGGACATACAAGACGAACAACACACACATACACTTAACCCTTCGCACTTCCGGTTGTGCCGAGCGCCTGGCGGGAAGCTGCGAATACTACTTTTAAAGTCTTTAGTATGACCCGACCGGGAATAAAACCCCAGTCTCCCGGCTACCAAGCGGACGCTCTTACCGATACACCAAGCGCCGGTGGAGTGTATGATTTTTTTACCATTTCAGATTTTCAAAACGTCTAGGGTGAAAAGTTTACAGCCCGAATATTTTTCAGTTATGGCGCGTAATATCGAGATATCCTGCAGTATAAACTTTCAGTCCAAATACCACCCATTTCGACCCCAGGCATTTGCAAATTTAACAATGGTAAAAATGAAATACCCTGTATTGGGCATAAAACGGTACAACAATAAACTCACAGCAACATCCACGCCCAATACTTCAATTTGGCGATAAAGGTAATGCCCAATGCGGGGAAATTATGGGGCGCCATTTGTAAACACAACTTTGTGTAGAGATTTCTGTTTCTTTAAATAAATGGTCATTTTAAACAAATGTTCAAAGATTAATAACAAAAATTTACATACATTTTTTCGTTTAATTATAATATTAAATAGTCTGTACAATGACCTAACCATTGCACATTCAAGAAGTACTCACTGTAAGATAAATAGTAAATACACAAAAACAAGTAAACATGCATGGTAAATGCTGTTTGGAGAAAACAATTGCCTCTCTTACCTTCCTTACCTATTCCGTCCATTATGACGGCATTTGCCGCAAGAGGAAATGACTAAGCAATTATTTCTCCAATCAGCATAATTCGTCTTACGGACATGAAACAATCAAAAATTTTTATTTATTTTTGAATATTGTTAAAACAAGAAGGTCTTCGCTTCCCCAAAAATAAATATACAAAAACATATAGTCAAAAATAAATAAACAAAAGTTTTTGACTATTTATTTCACGTCCCTAAGACGAATCATGCTGAATGCTAATTGGAAAAATAATTGCTTAGTCATTTCCTTTGTGGCAAATGCCGTTAGAATGGACGGAATAGGTAAGGAAGGTAAGCGAGGCAATTGTTTTCTTCAAACAGCATTAGCATTCACCATGATTCGCCTTGGAAACGTGAAATAAATAGTCGAATACTTTTGTTTCCTTATTTTTGAGTGTCTAATTTTAACTACTTGCAAAAAGAAGCTATATTAAATAGACAAAACAAAATGATTATTTAATAAGCATAGATAAGTGATTACACAAAACTCACGTTTATTTATTTTTGTGTATTTATTTTACTGTGAGCACTTCTTGAATGTGCAATAGGTAGGTCATTGTACAAACTATTTAATAATTAAACGAAAACAATGTATATTTATTTTTGTTTATTAAGCTTTGAATATTTGTTTAAAATGACCATTTACTCAAACAAACAGAAAATCTCTGCACAAACTTGTGTTTACAAACGACGCCACATAGCAAACGCTATCCATTTCAAAATTACTTCTTCGCTAGATGGCAATTACGGCAAAACCACACTCGCTTTTTCGGAGGTTGCTTTCGGCCAACACAGTGCAGATGATGCCAGTCCAAACAAGAGTCGCAGCACAAACTTTCTGCAGCATCCAAATTGTTATTGCAGGAGACGCAGTACCAAACTCCTCTGGCGCGTAAAATGCTTAGGACATTCTCTACTGCTTTCCAAGCATCAAAAGTAAAGTACGACCTGATGTTAGTAAGAGAAACATTATCGTCCAAACACTTCATTGGAACTCGTTCTGGACGAACTTCAACTTGATGTTCCTCTGCCAATGGCTTAGAGTCGGAATGCAGGAGTTCATCGACCAATTTGCCATCCAGAAACCAGTTAAGCATTTCTACAAAAAATAAACGTATTAATTATATACAATCAATTAGGTCTGACTTTTTCCCTGTGACCTAAAGAAGGTGACCCAAAGAAGCACCGCGCATTTACCCTTAATAGTGTAGTATTTTCCTTGACAACTGCCACCTCCCACGTTAACAATGACACAACTTTTAAAATGGTAATAACCTAAGCTCTTCATCGAATCATCATGACCGATCGAAATATTCGATCTCCTGGGCTTCACAGGGTCATAAGAGTGAATCATTCCGAAGAAACTTACTTGCGACCGCTACTGCTTAGTTACTAAATTCTTAGCTAAAGTGGTACTGCCTCGCGACCCCTTCGGAGACAAAGACATGGATAAAATCAAGGAAACCAAAAACTCCGGTCAGAATCTGGACCAGAAAGTACAAGGATAAAGAAAGCTATGCTTTACTAAAACCGTCATTCGGAAAGCTGCAGAAAAGTACACGAATGAGATTCTGCAACAGGTTTCACAGGTGTAAGCAAGTAGCTTATCAAGATAAAAAGAGGCCTTGATCATCAAAGGCCAAATTGAGAGTAGAGAGTTAGCACAAAGCAGTTGGGGCGGCTGCGGATAACATTGAATCATAGAAGACGAAGAAGGAAGGAATGTTGGAGGTACGAGAAGATAGAGCTAATTTGAGACATCTGATTAAAGTCACCTAGGAGAGGCCCTAGGGATAAAGTGCTACTAAGCAGCCAGGTATGAACAAAAATACCAATTTGTGATCAAAATTAGAAAATTCATCCAGTTCTGACAGAACGGGCAGCTTAGGAAAAATATGACGACATCCAAACTTAAAGGTGATTGGACGCTGGAGTATGAGCATCCTCTCCACCTCTTTGCCATTTCAGTCACTTTTTCGGAAAATATACCACAACACTACGTCAAGGTAGCGGAATGTTGGCGCAGTTGCTACCGTGTTGCTTGTTCAGAAATTACACCCAAAAGAGAGCGCCAGGCTGCATTATCGAAGAGAACAGTTGATGTACAGTAAAAAGCATAAATCTAGATAATGAATTAATATAGCGTCCTGCACATTGCTTACAGGATTCAAACCCTGCTTGTAATCTAAAAACTGAATCGGAAACTGATATAACCGGCTAAATATAAATTAACACCATCCACTCAAAATCACATACTACCTTTAGCCTGAAGCGTTTTCGACTTGAATGTAAAAGGTATTGGTCCATTACGTTTCTTTTTGTTTGGTAACCCAACAACAGTTAATCCTGCCCCTTTTGGTCTGCCGCGTTTCCTTTGCTTTGGAGGCATTTTAATATCTTGCGTAACGAATATTTCTGCTGTAATATAGTTAAGATAAGTAGGCATCAGTATCAATGTATTGTACAGGGTAGAATCTTAAACCGAGTGGATATGGAGGAGTTGGTGAAAGCAAAAGTGATGTACAAACATTTTGCAATTTAATATGACTGACCACTGGAACGAAGTAAGGTTGTTTGTAACACTATCGACTAGCCTTATAGACACCAACCTGCGTTCGTATTTAATAAAGCAGCTGATTCTTCTTCGTCTCTCGTCAGGTGTTCTTCCTCATCGGCTCTCGTCAGGTGTTCTTCCTCATTGGCTCTTGTCAGGTGCTCTTCTTCATCGGCCCTCATCAGGTGTTCTTCCTCATTGGCTCTCGTCAGGTGTTCTTCTTCATCGGCTCTCGTCAGGTGTTCTTCTTCATCGGCTCTCATCAGGTGTTCTTCCTCATCGGCTCTCGTCAGGTGTTCTTCCTCATCGGCTCTCGTCACGTGTTCTGCATGCTTTTGATCATCTACAAAAACATAAAAGCAACACTTGATGCTGTATCTGAAATGACAAAACGCGATGCAGTTTCTGCTCTAAAAAGTTGCTTCATCTTTATCTTACTATCACGAGAAAGCGATGGAGGGTGGAGGCGCTATACATACAAAGTTGGACTGCTGAAGAGAGTTAAAGAAATAGATGTAAAAACCCGGTGGCTTGCAAAGCAGTGCTGAAACCCTTAAAAAAGAGTGAAAATCAGCACAAACTTGCTGTTTCATAGCACCGGGAACACACCTACTCAACATTGATAAATATATAAAGAAAAAGCTCTTAACTTTTGTGTTGAAGAATTTCTATTACAAAGTACGCAAACAGTGTGACAACTAAATGAGAAGCAATCCGAAATAATATATCATTGCATAGACACGGTCCACGACAACTCGACGCGGAAAACTCGCCGCAGAACAAACTCGCCGCAAAGCAAACTCGACGCGAAAAGTGTGAAAAGCACGTACGGTTTGCGCTTGTGCACAACCACTTCAAAGCGTTACAATAATGGTCTGTTTGTTTTGTATATTATAAAGAGCTTTGATGTTTAAACTTTGCTCGTATTTGCATTAAATGCTTCAAAATATTGCATTTTGGATTAATACTCGAAAAATGTAATGCATGATTAGCAAATCAAAATCGATGCTTTGTGAAAACTTTAATAACTTTAATTTATGATTTACGCATACAGTCGTTCATGAAATTATTATTCGCTTAAATTATACCTTTGTTGTTTGTTCTGCGGAGTTTGTTCTGCGGCGAGTTTGTTTTGCGGCGAGTTTTCCGCGTCGAGTTGTCCTGCTTCGGCATAGACAGGTTCAGGTATTTTACAGTACCTGTATCTTGTATGAGCTCTGCGACAACCACATTCCTTCTTTCTTGCAGATAATCTCTAAGTGTTGCAAGAACTTGCATACTGTAATCAAATTCCGTTTGGCCCTGTTCCGAGATTATTTGTGCAATGGATACCAAAACGTCATGGGCTTTCCGGTACTTTTGTTGTTCAGTTAATGTACGTTTTCTTTTGCAATTTTCCAATTCAGTTGTCACAGCTTCATCGTCATTGTAATAATTATTGCTCTCAGAAGATTCTAACGATCCATAGATGCGATGGTTTGTTTTGTAGTAGTGCAAGGTCCAACGAGTTGCGCACAGTGACTCATCATATAGCGGCAATTTCAGGTAATTTCGGACTGAAAATATGTGCTTACAAGGAAGACGCATAGACGAAAAAAAAGCGCAAGGGCACGAGTCACAATGCACCTCCACATCGCCAAGACTTTTTGATTTCACTACCGCCGACGAAGCACTCAACTTTTCAAGAACATTGATTTTCGTAAAACTTTCGATTTGCTTCTGCAAATGTTCAAATGCAAACGGGGTCAAAAACTTTTGATATTCAATTAAATCGTTTGCTGAATGACCTCGACATATGGGCACTTTTAAGGTCAACCTGGCAGCTCGGTGGTCTCGTTCATTTTTAAGAGAACTTACACATTTGATCAGATCCTTAAAAAAAGTGGTGATGCCAGAATATCGCGAGATTACACTTTTCAACTTCTGGTTTGTTGACTCTAATCGATTGTTAGTATTATTCAAGAAATTGATTTTTTGGCTCTTTAAGCCTTCCACCCATTCGTGCCTGACGCCATGCCAGTTTTTATCAAAGTACTCTGCTACACTTCTAGGGACAACATTCTTGAAATGATCATAATGCAAAGCATATTCTTCTTCACTTCTTGAATATGCTATCTTTTGTAGTAATTCCAGGCTCACGGTGCGTTCCGCAGCCGAAATGCCCATTTTTTCCATCAAAATTTCTCGTCTAAAACTTCGTAGAGTATGAAAAAGGCATATCAGAATGTCTGCACTAGGAAGTTTTTCGCAGAGAACATGACGTTCCGTCATGTCTTTGTCAGCCATGATTACTTGGACTTTAGGCCAACAGTCATTCCTTTTTTTGAATGCATCCATCATAAACGAAATAGTGCTTTGATCTTCAGAAGCAACAAGCCAAAAGCAAATAATTTCAGCTTGGCCATTGCCATCTAGGATTTGCAAAACATAATGTGGCATTCGTAGATCGTTGAGTTTGTAAGTAGCATCAATTAACACCAATTCTGGGTAAGCAGAAAAACTACTGCGCATTTCCTGCGTTTGAAATGAAATTCCTTTCAAAATTTTGTTCTCGTCCGCATACACATCCACCGATGATCCTGGAGCAAAAAACAAATGCTTTGCAATGACGCATCATCCTGACAAAAAAAAAATAATAATGAAACCATAACCAATATCCAGGTATATGCATATACGTCGTACACATTCAAAAAACAGTAACATCATTATAGACCATTAAACACTACATCTTGAAAACTGACAACAAACGCCAGTAATATCAGGCTTTTTTACTTACAAAAAATGTACTTGTCACAAGAGGTCCTATACAATTATTCCAAAACTGTTCTGGTAATGTCGTATTGTCGTCACAGAGGACGAAATCTTGGTCATGGTCTTACCCGGTAATTTTTTCATTTCCGTTACAAGTTCTTCAAACGTGTTGGTGTGAGTTGCTGCACCCTTTGTAGCAATGTTGTGAATATCCTTCAGTTTCACTGTTTTTCCGCAACTGTTCTGCATATGTTGCTGTATTAGTTTTTTGTTTCCTTTCATTTGCAGCATTTTTGAGACTATTGAGGTTTCTGATTCAGTCAGCTTGCGCTGCTGAGGCAAATAGCGAAAAGTTTCCTACAAAACAAAAAATGCACCCCTTAAATATGCACCCTTTAACTGTTACCATGCAAGGTGATTCTACGCTACGTAAATGCTTTAACTACCGGTACTACGTATATCAATGATCCATTACACAAACTTGACCTTTTCAGGTGAATGCGTAATTAATTATTGATGATATTACCTCTATGATGTTACCTCTATGTATGTATTACCTCTATGTATTAACAAATTAACATATGATTTTTGATGATAGCGTCAACATAAAAAATTTGAAATATGCCCTGCTTTATTTGGCTCTCTTGACACACGTAACAAAACAACCTATTCCAACCAAAACCACTCACACAAGCCAGGGTACTTTGTTAATTGTTACCCACAAACCTAGCCAAAGTTGCAACTTACCTTAGAAATGTCATGACTATGTGAATCATTTTTGCTCATGTGCTTCACACAGAGGTGATTTCCATCTGGTGTGACTCTAACCTTAATATGAAATCCACAACCTTTCAAATAAGTTCTAAACAATAATACTATCATTAAGACAGAAAGATGATTTAATCTATAGTTTAGAAAGTCCAAAGTATCCAGATTTATGAGATCATGATTCCGTGAATTTAAGGGTTAGGGACGTGCCAAAACGAAAATTACTCGACTCGGTGAGTACTACTAAAGAATATGCAATGGAATTACTCGGCGTTGATGTCACACACTCAAAAGCTAAACATCAAATCTTATGCGGATTCCTGAACACTGTAAGTTCTCGAACACAATGTAGGACCCAATAATATTTTTTCTAGCTAGAAAATCGGCTTTTGGTAAAAATGATACAATAAACATATTGCCACACATGTTTTCATGTTTGCATTAATAAGTAGTAGCACAAAAACATACCGCTGAGTAACGGCCGAATATTGCATAATGCTCGGAGAGTATGAGTAGTAAAAAAACAGTAATACTTGGCCAAGTACTCAGACTACACTCATCCCTGCTAAGGGCTAGATTTACGATCTTGCAAATCTAGCCAATGCCATATGTGTTACATAATAATTTTAATACACAATACTAGACTTGTGGTCATGCAAATCTAGCCACTGCCAAGAAATGTCACAAAGAGTCTAGAGGGTTAAGGCTAGATTTGCGATGACGTATACATTGCCAATAATAAAATTTCAGCTTCAGTGGATAAATGAGTGTGCTAAAGAAATACTAGGCATAAAATTACAATTAAAAATTGTGCAATTATAATCTAGTTATCTGTTGATAATGGTCATTTAAAAGTCATTGACGTAAAGCCACTGTGTTAAACCTATCTTTTCTTAGGCACAACAAGATTCTTCTGCAGTGTTTTTGCAATATTGTTATATTGCATCTACTACAGGACTGCCATCAACCAGTTCAGAAAAAAACTCTATGATCAAGAAGATCAGAGTGTGAATATACATTAAAAGATCACACAGTATAAGATTATTGTAACTTAGATCTTTTATAAAGTATATAATGTTTTTGCATCTTCAATGTTCTATGTATAATATATATCAAACCTTTGATTTGGACGTTGTACACTTTCCACATTTTCTTTTAAATTTCTGCCTCCATGTATGCAGGCGTAGTCAATTTCAGAAAATTCCAAATCTTTATTGTACTTCTTTTTAGTTGCTCGCCTGGCTGCAGATTGTATAGTCCGAGATCTACGTTTGTACAGTTGAACAAAATTTTCCCTTTCCCATTGCTTAATACTTTCAGATAATAATTTAAATGAAACAAATTTACTGCCTTCTTCCAAAATGCAAATTGGGGCTGCATCTTCCATTGTGCATTACAGTAATTACTTTTGAATAGGCGTATTAACAATATCGGTACACACTTTGCAGCTTTGGGAAAAAATATGTACAATAAGTTGGTGCTCATAAAGTAGTCAAGAGACCTGCAGGCATCCCTATAGGACCACCTCACACATCATGCTGGGTCTCGTGGTCTCAACCCTCAAAAGAGGCAGGGTAAACCACCACCATCACACTATGATAGTTATGTAATTGAAACATCCAGAAACCACGATAAAATTTGTGCTGTGTTGACTTTTTCTGCTAACTTTATTCTCTTCCCAGATTTATTGCGTTCCTAAGCTTATTGAGTACCATTTTGGAAGAGAGTGCTTAATTCAGCAACATAAACTAGAATAACCGTTGGAGAGTAAGCTAACTAACCATTAAGCTACCACAAAATTCATTAAAAATTTGAAGAATACCGTACAATACGCAGAAGATGTCAGAATCACCAGATCCCTCCATTTTTTATTTTTGGTTATTTATTTACCAGTACCGGTACTTTTTTTAGTGTCAAACATTTATTTGCCAGTACCGGTATTAATAGCAATTTACCAGTATTGCGTGTGAACTGGTGAAGCAAATAGTACCGGTACACAGGTGATTTGCGATAGTGACTACAAAAAATGGCAATGAACAACTGCCATCACTTGCTACCGGTAACCTACCATAAAATCGGCTAATCAATGCAAAGATGCTTTTACCAGTGAACAGCTTCATGTACCAGTACTCAACTGTTCTAACATCAGAACCTACCAGTAAATAGTGCAGCCAACTGCACAGATAATCTGCAATAAGACATACCGGTACAGATCTAAACAGATTTGGTTATGAAGAGATAAGGTCAAGTGCACCTTTGCTCAGAGGGAAAGTACCGGTACTGGTCACTCATAAGCTAACCCCATGTCGAACCTTACCGGTAATTCTCTAAAAAAAATTGGCCGGTCACTCCTAAGCAAACCAAACCTTAACAGCTTAATTCCTTAACAAAATTTGGCTTACAGTACCGGTACTTTGGATGCCTGCGTTTACTTCCATCAACATGCAATAACTACCGGTATAAAAAGGTCACTAAACAACTGCCACTACCTAACCTGCTAACCTACCCATCAGTTACTGGTGAAAAGTTGATGTCCTCAAACCGTTAAAGTTTCAACAAACCAGGGTAGCCAACAGCTATATGCCCTGCCCAACTTCCAAGCTCCAGCCTACTCTGAATGTCTGCATTTAGTTTCATTCAACTTAGAGCAACTCTAAGTGCTACGCTCTTCCCTCCTCTGAATGTGCACATTTAGGGTCTCTAAAACAAATGCCACTTGCTATCCTATCTGTACTTTGTACCGGTGCTGAAGCCCCCTGCTGTGCTCTGCTCACGTGCTGCCCAAGCGCGGCAAACGTTGCCATTTCAAAGCTTATGACGTCATTTCTCACGTAACTTCGACATCTTCAACAAGAAATTACGGTCACGTAACTTTTAATTCAGAAAACGAAAATTACGGTCACGTAACCTTAGCCACTGCCTTATAAATAACCTTACTTTTTTCACTATTGTTTTTAACGGGCATACATTTTTTGGTGTTGATGTCGATTTAGGTTTTTTTCCGGGAAGGCCATGAATTTTCTTTCTTTTTGTTGGTGTTTCGTGATTGTTAATTGTTTTGTTTGGTGTGCTGGTTGCCAATTGTTTCCTTGTGATTTGCGGTTTGCCACACCGAATTTTTACGGAACGATGTTTTGTTGACTTGGAATTGTACTGTTGGATTCTTCCCGAATCGTTACTGGTAATTTTTAACTCCACCTTCGCCCCAGTATGATCGTGAATGTCAGAAGCCTGAAAATGTAATAATAACTATGACTATATACTACAGAGTTGTGTGACAAAGGTGAGATTCGGTGCCATTGTACAATAGTAAGCCATATCTGGAAATGTTTGGAAATTTTTAGTTAGTAGTCATATCAAAAATTATAGTAGCATCAGTGTGAAGTAAGCTTGTTAGCAAAACTTTTTGAAAGAGTTTTTTCCATTCCAATTTCAAGAGCGTTTTAGCTCTTTTAGAGTAGCTTTTTTGGCGCCTTTGTCTGCTATGAAGGATATTGGTATCGGTCCACGGTGATGGCCGTGTCTTACCTTTTGCCCCTGTAAAAATATGTACCAGCTTAATCATCATTTTTTTGCTTTTAAATTATAGCCATTTTGTCACTAAAACTGGCTATTAACAACTTGGCACCCTGATCTTATCATCTATCATTCACTTTTCACGAACAATGAACTCGCTTCACTTCCTTTTTACCCATTCATTCATTCATTTTATTTCATCACCACAAAACAACAAAAAAACAAAGAAAGTAACAAAAAAAAGCATACAATATAGCGTACCGGTAGTTGTTGGCTACAGGGAAACTGCGAAAGGACCTCCTCGGTCATCTAGTCAAGCAGCCACCCCAGACGACATCATAAATATTAAATACAAGCCAAAAAGGACCAAGAAAGGCCCTTCGCTTGTATAATATCTTCTCAGCTTTAACCAAAAATATCAGTTGTATACAATTCAATGAAATGTTTCTTTAAGTTAGAGTTAAAAGATGTTTTGGGTAGTTTTCTAATTTCCGTAGGGATTGAATTCCATACTTTAGCACCCTGATACCTGATGCAACGCTGCAACCTGCTTGAACGATAAAGAGGAATCGATAGATTAAAAGGGTTTGAAGAAAATCTAGTTGAACGAGTAGATGATTTGTGTGATTTTTTGAAAAGATTAGAAAGAGGAATAGGTAAATTATTGTGGACATGTTTGTGTACTAATTTGGCAACTTCTAATTTAAACAGTTCAGGAATTTTTAAAATCTTTAATTTAATGTAGAATGGAGTTACTCTTTCGGAATAGTTACCATCTCCTATTAATTTAACTGCTTTGTTTTGTAGAATACTTAATTTACATAGATAGGTAGGAAATGTTGATCCCCAAACTATTATTCCATATATAAGGTAAGGATGGATTAAAGAGTAGTACAATTTTAGTAAAGCACTTTGTGGTAAAATGGGTTTTAGTTTATATAGAATGCCAACTCCCCGTGATATTTTTTGCTCCATCATATTTATATGGGATTGAAAATTTAATCGGGAATCGAGAGATATACCTAAGTAGTTAACATTACTTTCGGTAGATATATTAGTGTTATTGAGCATAATTGAAAAATTGAGGTTATTTTTGTTGAGCTTTGGCGGGATTAGGAGGAGGTGACTTTTTAGGGGGTTAATGGTTAGTTTATTCGAGTTGCACCATTCATGTAACAGAGAAATTTCGCGATTTAAATTATCATGTAAAATAGTCAAATCTGGGTGATGAAGTAGTAGGCAGGTATCATCAGTAAATAATCTCGGAACACTACAGACTGCATTAGGCATGTCATTTACGTACAGTAAAAAGAGAAGAGGACCAAGTACAGAGCCTTGAGGTACTCCAAAATCATTATCACACAAAACTGAAGTTGAACCATTGAGGGATACATACTGTTTTCTTTCTAAGAAGGAACTTAATAATTTTAAAGCTGGGCCCCGAATTCCGTAATGATTTAATTTGGATAAAAGAATGTTATGACAGACAGTATCGAATGCTTTTTTTAAGTCGAGAAAAAATATAGCTGTAAATTCGTTAGAATGAATGTTATCGAAAGTAGCGGTTACGAGATCGAGAACTGCATGTGTTGTAGAAGTATTTTTTTGAAATCCGAATTGATGTGGGATTAAGACTTTATTGTCCATTAAGAAAGAAGAAATTCGTTTATGGATCATTTGTTCAAATATTTTTGAGACGCAAGTTAAGATGGATATTGGTCTATAGTTATTGGGATCATTTTTGTCACCATTTTTATGAATGGGGATGACTTTGGCAATTTTGCAATTGTCGGGAAAGATACCTGTGTTGAAAGCATAATCGATTAGTATACATAGGTAGGGAGCAATAACAAGTGCAGCAGTTTTAAGAAAAAAAGCGGGAATATTATCATGACCAACGGCTTTGTTTAAATTAAGGGAGGTAATGAAGTTTAGTATTTCGTTAATAGTAGGCGCTTGTAGATAAATGGAAGAGGATATACGATTCGTTAGGTAATCTAAAGGTTGAGGGTTTTTTTGACTTAGAATGTTACTTGCTAATTCTTCACCAATTGAACAAAAAAAGTTGTTAAATATATTTGCTTTATTCGTTGCATCAGTGAGAACATTGTCCTAAGAGCTCTGGTTTTGTTTTTGCCTTTTACCAGGCATAGGAAGTAGCTTTCGAAGCACCTCCCATGTACCTTTTGGATCTGCGCGGTGTTTCTCCAGCTCGCTTTCGAAGAAGGATCTTTTTGATTTGGATTTAATTTTAGTCAATTTATTACAATATTTTTTAAATAAAATTTTTTGGGAGTTATTTCCGTTTACATAATGGGATATAAACATGCTACGTTTTCTTTTGATGGAAACTAAAATGCCTTTTGTTATCCAAGGCTTCTTTTGTAATTTTTGTTGTCTTCTTGAGAACTTTTTTAGGGGAGCATGCCTATCAATGGACTGCGAGATAAGACTAATAAACTTATTGAAAACATTATTGAAATTGTTGTCGGTTAGGGAAGTTAAGTTTGAAAAGTACGAGTAGAGGATTTGATTAAGGTCAATGTTAAATGATTCTGAATCGAAGTTTGTTTTATCTCTATAATAACTGGTAGTAACTTTAGGCTTAAAATCTGTAAGTAAACTAATCTCACAGAGAATGGGATAGTGGTCACTAATTTCAGAGGTATCAAAAATTGCTGGGGATATGTCATTTTTATTGTCATTAGTGATGATGTGGTCTATGATTGTTGCTGTTGAGTCAGTAACTCTTGTAGGTTTAGAAATAATTGGGAGGGCTCCACAACTGATTATAGTTTGGATATAATGTTTTGAAGAGGGTGTCCTAGTGGCACTCGAGATGTTTATGTTTATGTCACCTAAAATATAATAGTTTGATTTAGACTTAGACAAGTCTGTCAAGCAAGTCGATAGATTATCAATAAAAGCGTCCACATGAGCTGCTGAAGGGTGTCGATAAACAACTCCCAAGATACAAGAGGAGGTTTTATTTAGAATTATATTAATCCAAAAAGATTCGGAATTAGCAAGTTGATATTGATTTTCACGTATCTTATAATTGACCGAATTGAGAATATAAAGCCCTACCCCTCCGGCACTGGTATCAGAATCAACGTGAACAAAACCGTAGTTTGGGATATTAAGATTGGTCGAAGGCTGGTTTTTAAGACGAGTTTCCGATAGGCAAATTACATTAGGAAGAAATTTCAAAGACTGAAGGAAATCGTATAAGGAATCAAAGTTTTTTTGCAGGGAGCATACGTTGACGTGCAGGAGTATCAAGGTGTTGTTACCAGCGGTGAAATTTAAATTATTTACGTCAAGATAATTACAGTTTTTGATATTCCTGGTTAAAGAGTAAAAAACATTATTGCCAAGCTCATCTTGGTCATGAAAAGTTGGGTAGGCTGCCCAACCTGGACAGAGGAAATCCATCAGCTCCCCCTCGCCCACGCCTGGCGCCGTGAATGTAGGCTGTAAAGGCAGGGTCATTACAAGGTAAGTTCAGTTACAATGCTCGCCGCTTAAATAAAAATAATAGTAACGAAATAAACAGTTTAACACAATGCAAAATTAGTCAGGTTACAGTAGTAATATCAATAACAATGCTTATAGCTGTAAAAAATAATAATAATACAATAACAAGATCAATCACCCATGAATGCTAAGAAGAGTTTGAAAAACTTATATTTTTATATCCACACAGAAGTCTCCAAATAGTCACAATTCAAAGATAGTTAAATGAATATAAAATTAATGTATACTTTACCGAATGTTCATTTTCATACACTTCATTGCTAGAAAACTTAACAAACGAAATACGGTCATTTGGTAAAACATAACCAATATTCTAAGCCTCTTTATTTAGAGGTTGTTAACAAGATCATATTCGGCATTATTAAGTTCATTGTGCGAAAGCTAGAAACCGTTGAATTAGTACGTATGTTTTTTTCCATCAATGAATAAACAGTAGGAACCGTCGCTTATGCTCCAACTGGTTTTCTGACCGGCTTGACGTGCTTCTTTGAATTTAGGCATTAATCTCTTCTTTTGATTGTAAAATTGCTTTGGCAAATGTTCAGTTATAAAAACAGGGGTTTTTCTTATTTGCAGGTCACAGTTCTCAGTAGATTCGTTTGCTTTCAATTTTTGTGATTCATTATAAGCTTTCAAGTTGCCCAGATTTGACATTATTGAATACTTGTCATGTGAACTAGCCACTTTTACTATGATCGGCCTTGCGACTTTTTTCCCATGTTTTGTTATGGGATGCTGGGGAAGACGGTGAATATCTAATATTGAAATTTTAGATGAGTCGATTTTTAGACCGTCATCCATAAATTTAGTCAAAATATTTCTGGTTTTAGCTTTTGTTTCCCAAACTTTCTCGTCAAGCCCATGAATCAAAAGATTCATTCGCTTACTATAGGCTTCCCGGTTAAGATTTTGTTTTTCAAGGCTTTCAACTCTTGCTAGTAATTCATAGTAGTCTTCTTTGCTTACTTTGGCTTCGACCTTAGTTTCTAAATCAATAATTAATTTTTTTTGTTCTTGAAGTTCTTCGCTTATATAGTTAAATTTTTTATCGAGACTGTCAACTTTACTTTCCAAAGCTTGTATTCTTGCTGAAAAAGTGTCTGTAGCAGTTAAAATAGCGTCAAGCTTCTGTTCCATCTTTTGCAAGCGAGTCGAAGACAACACTATTGTTCAAATGCTATTTAAGCGCTGTACTGCTAGAAATTGATCGCGACTGCGCGTTGACACAGAACTCAAACTGTTGCAAAAACGCATCTGCACTCCAGCTTGCCTTTTTTGAACTGCTACTGGTACTAGAGTGCACTAACCAGCTAACTATATCTGAAGCAACAACTACGTATACTGTGAGTTACGGTGCCAAACTTTAAGAAAATCTTGATGGCTCAATTATTGTACGTTAATTAGGTCTATCTACGTAGAAATATAGAATACTATAGCATGTCTACTGCGTCGTCTTCACTCTCTGAAGAGAATGCAACTTCCTTTGATATTTCAGATGCAGTGACAATCACTTCTTCCTCCTCTACTTTTAAGTAACTATTGGGCGGTTGTCGACTGCAAGAACTCAGACCAGACCGGGACAGGACTGTTAGTCGGGACGACTAGGACAACTAGTTGTGAAAAAGTGTGATTTGTGAGCAAACGTAATTATCGCGCTTCGGGCTAGAATGCTCGAAAACACGTAATCATCACGTTTCAGAAGTGCTAAAAGTAAACAATTGACGACTTTATATCAATGGCTTGATCAAAGTGTTACAAGATGTTGTTTTCAAGAGGTTTAAAATTGTTTGACAAAAGTTTAACCGAAAAGCGAGGAGAAAATTGTTTTTCACTTTTAGTATTTGATTTCGTTTCATAACATGAAATACAGCAAAAAATGTGTATTAAATATTTCCATGTTTGTGTTGCTCTAATTTGAAATTTTACACTTACTAAACTTTATATTGTTACTTTGATTTAATCGATGAGGAATCTTGGCTTGAAACGTTTAGCAAGCTAGTCAACCCTTAATTTCATAAAAATGTCCCCTCGCAAAGTTATTCCTAATGGAGAAGAAATTCTAATTCCATGAATACATTTTATGGCGAGTGGGACATCTGTAAGGTTTAGCGTTGCATTAAAAACTGCTTGGCGTATATAAAATTGGATAACTGAATCGGCTAACTCACCAACCCCATGACAGACTGCACGTTCATTTAATGACACATTCAATAAAGCAACACTCACAGTAAAACATAAAAAACGAAAAGAGATAAAGGCGGATGAACTTGATAATAAAAAAATTATCACAAAAAAATTCTCGCCCCAATTTAAGAATGTATTTCAATATTGTGTGCAATGCCACGCAGAAATTCCAAAAGAACCTCTTGGTCAGTGGGTTGATTGAACTCGTTTAACCTTTGAACAAGGTTAAAGATTCTTTTATCGACATTAACATATTTTTTACGCTTCGGTAGAGGGGCATGACTCGCTACCATGCGTTCGTAGTCGACGTCTCGATCTTTTTGTACTCGTCGGAGCCTGTCTATCAACTTCCACAGGCTCGGATGGTCCATGCCCAGCTCCAACTGCAAGCAGCGGTGGGCGGCTTCCATGAAATTGTTTGTGTGGTCCTGTAGAAACAATAATAGAAATCACTGTTTGATAATCATTTGGTCTAGTTAAGTTAAGTATCTGCTGAAATTGTGGAGTGACAATTCCGTAAACTGTAAACGCATTTTAAGCACTGTGGAACATTAATTTTGCAGTAATTCGAAAGCGATTACGACAGAACGGAGTGTTGGTGAGATAAGTTTCACATATTTTTGGGCTATTCCAGCATAAGCATTTGGCAGGTTAAACATGTTTATAGTTTTCTTCACTCACAGTGTGTTGCATACCGGAATTTAGAGTTGATTTTATTTAGTTAGCAAGACTACTCACCACATCATTTAGCACGCACTCGTTTACATTCCACGTTCTCGGTGGAAATAGGGAAGGTCTTCTGCCGCCTCCCAAAGTCCTTCGCTCTGTAAGCGTAACAAGATTTAACCACGGGCAATAGTAGGCTATGCTTAAAAATATATAGGCTACGAAATGTTTTTCTGTTGCTCACGATTAACTTACTGGACACCAGTATTATATTATGCCAAAGAGATTTTTGCCCACAAAATTTGCGGTCAGATAGATAATCAAATAAATCATTATTATAACTAGCCCTAGAACGAACGCGCAGAAGAGTTTTCACAATGAGTCTCGTACAATCTTAAGTGATAAGTTTAAATGGGTATCGGAGGAGGCTTGGGAACCACTTAGGACACTCTCACTCTCATTCATATATCATTGATTGATTAAGAGCTAGCATTTTCCTTTAATTGCGCAACTTTGTCCCAATAACACACACACACAATGTTCTAAATCTGTTAAGCATAATGCACGTACCCATGTAGTTATCTTCGAGCCATTCCAAAAGGCCTAGTGCATCAGCAGGGATCATCGACTTCAATGCACCAACTGCCTCTTCAAGATATTGCAGAGGCACTAAAGCAATGGCCATTACCATCCTGCAACTCAGAGCAAACTCCGGGTTGCTCTGGTATAATGCTGACGCAGTGGAAAGAGAATTTGTCTTTTTTTTAATATTTTTACTAAAATGGAATAAGCATCCCAACACTTCACTGCAGTGGAAAGCCAGTTGAGCTTCTTTGAAAAGGGCTATTTCGAAATCAACGAAGATTCCCAAAGGCTGCAAATGTAATGAAATTTGAAAATGTTGGTTAATATGGTTGTGAAGAGCCATTAAATATTTAACGTACAATGTGACACGCATAACGATGCAAAGATTGCTTTGGGATGTGAGGTTCGACGCTAAAGTTTTTGGGCAGTGGCCCCAAGTTAAACTGCAAAGTTCACACGTTAACTCAAGATAAACAAACTGACAGGGTTTTACCAGCAAACTGTGATGCAAAAAATATTTTGGTACTATGTGATAATTTCATAAATTTGTGTACAAGCGGAAGGCGTTGTTTAAACACGCACGAATGAATTTTGTCCTCATGTCTAGCTTGCACTTACTTGCAGATTTGGCATGAGGCTCCGAACAATTTGAAAAAATTTTGCGTATACCCTTCTTGACTTGTTTGGAAGTAGGGCATACAGCAACGGAAATACCCAGCCGTTTTTTTATGCTAACAAAACGAATAGCTGAAATGCATTAAAACATTGGGTAAGATTCCACGCCAAAAAAAAAAGAAAAATTCGCACTATGTAAGCCTTTGTAACCAAAATATAAAGAATATACGTAGTGTAAAACTTTGCATCTGGCTATTTTCGTTGCATCAATTGGTGATTAAGTAATGAAGAAAAGCAAATTTGCTTACCTGTCCATCTTTGTGTAAAGATGGGGTAATTTTAAAGGTTCCATCCAAATATATTTGTGTTATATCATTGTTGGTGTGTCCTGCCAATCGTATGTTCTTTTCGCACCCAAATATCAAAATTCGATTTGAACCTTCGCCTGGACCACAGTCGTGAAGCAAAAAGTTTTCCACTGAAAGGTAGTATTCAACTTTAGTTAAGTAATAACAAAAAAATTTGAAAACCAATTAATAGATAATGTATATACCTATGGCGGTTTTACAGTATAACTCGTTGTTCCTTCAGCCATATGATTCTTGGTATATAATAATTTGTTAACATTATATCTGAGTCATTATTATGAGCAAATTTTTTGTACAGATGCGTGGCGTATATCTCAAGCTTTCTCACAAATTCTTCTTCTCACATGTTCAGCATCAAAAATTCAACGTAGGGATGCTTTAAGCCGATTGGTAATGAAAAACAATGACAAGCTTTTCCAAATCAAAATAATGCGATAAGAATATAACTAACAGATATTTCAGTCGAGTTTGTCACAAATTGAATATCGTAGAAATTTTATGTTGGCTCTGAACGACTGTGCGGCCGGCAGTGTCAGAAACATGTTTAACTAGTACATGTATAAACACGATCAAACTCCAAAATTTATAGAAATATGATAACTGATTTGTTCCCGCTGCGGGTTCTGGAAAATGTTTTAAAAGTTTTTGGTCTAGTCTTGACTCCAACTGCGAAACATATGTGTAGAAGATTGAGAGAACTGCAAAGTCTTCAAACTTAAATTCGACTATTAGTTGGTGGATGAAAAGTAAGAATTTACTCGCCTTTTTTTTGCTTATTCAATATAAAATTTAAAAATTTTACCTTGACCCGGATAAGGACTGTATTGTGTGTAGTCGACAGGTATGTTTAAATCTTGCAAACTTGTTGGGTTTGGAGGTACCATTCGAATTTTGTTTCTTTTTTGCTGCACCACTTTTCTGAGATTATGTTTGTCAACTTTGGATAAAGTTCCTGGACCGAAAGGCCCGACTGTTTGATTGATTATCTGTGAACAAAAAAAAAATTAATAATAAAATAATTATGCAAGATTTAAGCTTATTTTATACAGAATGCAATGTAGACTGCTGTTGTAGACAGCATAACCCATGATGTCGGCTGTTCATGTTAAAATTAAAAATTAATTGCAGCAAAATTGTAAAAGCTCAGCGTAATTTATGGAATGTTTTACCTGAGAAGGTTGTTCCATAGTTTCTTCAGCACGTCTTTTAACGGAAGTTCGAAGTTTTGAAAAAGCCACCCCAGATGCATTTTCATTGTGGGTGTGATTGTTAATTCTTTTTGTTACCTGTATAATATTCGAGTTGCAACATGTTCACAAAATTAGAAATTTTGTTTTGACGAAACTTAGTGTGGAATATGCCCGAAATAATGTATGGAAAATCTAATAAATAGGCTAGGCTTATTTGTACCCCTTCACCCATACACTTAAGGTGTCGATGCCTCACCTATAATTGTAATTTGGGTCCCAACTCGTCAATTTTCAGTCCAACTATTTAGAAAAATTCGTTCGATCGATAACGTTGCCTGGACTACCATCCTTTTCAGTAGGCCTATTCTTAGCATTCAATTAAGCAATTTCAAGAGTAGACAAAGTGTAAAACTCGGCTACCAACCTGATTTGTCACTACATCAGTGTGAATACGAGCACGACAGCCATTGTTTCTCTGGTCACTACGCCAAAACTTCTTGGTGAAATCGGCGTTGTGAGCGTCAAAAGTGAACATGCATCCCTCAAATTCGTATTTCATTTTTCCTCGTTGAGTCAAAATGTCACTTACCGCCATATCTTACTGTGGTACCCTTAACTCTTTCACCAAAACTTTGAACTAATAAAACTAATGGCAAATGCAAACAGCTTATCGCTGCTTCAATTCTGAATTGGCTTAAGTCCATTTTTTCAGTTTTAAGAAAATTGAAGTTTTTCATAAAATAAAAGTATTTAGCAAAAATAAACATACTTCTGTTTTGCTCAGACCTCTCAACAATGGTATGGTATAAAGTACTGACGGTATGTTTATCGCAAGGTATTTTCTAGAGCACCACCTAGTGGTGCTTTTTTTTTATTGGTGGTAGTTTGGACTTAAGTCTTTTCCGTTTTAATGTTCATCTTTTCATCCTTAATGAGGCATGGACTTAAGTCTTTAAATTTCAATCTACTATGCTTGCATAAAGCCCCAAAAGTCCAAGTTAAACATCAGTTGCTAATTATTTTATTGAATAGAAAAAAAGTGCCTACCTTACTTCAATAATCTTATTTCCTGGTTGAAATAAACGCTTGCACTCAACCTTTGTGGCTCAACCAAACTACTAATTAAGTACTTTTTATCACTTGAAATACTAAGCTGTAGCCTGCAAGCTCACTACTATAGTAACATTTTCTTGATCTGCTTTGTGGTAGTTAACCTGAACAACAAGCATAACAAACGTCAATCATCATGCGTAATAACTAGTAATAATCCATAACATATCCCAAACAAGCTATAATCACTACTCAAGAATTTCCGGAAAGAAACGGTTCAGCTGTTGTGATAAAATTTGTTTTGAGTTAAAGTATTAGCATGAACCTCAAAGAAATTGTCAGGTTTATCCAAAAGTGAAAATGTGCTAGTATAATTACGGTAAAATTGAAGCAAAAATGTTCACAAATACAGTTTTAACACAAAACAAACCCCAATTTTTTCAGCTACATGAAATGGCCGAACCAACATGAAACGAAAGACATTAAATCATGATAACGAAGCACATCCTCTAACATGAATAAAGTTAATAAATCCCACAAGCTTCGTCAGCATCATATCACATGAATCACTGTTCAAAGTGACCTGGAAGGTATGGTATCCTAATATCTTAATCGTCATTTTCTTCCTCTGTGGTTAAAGCTTCATGAAAGCCATGGTGTTGTGCAGGAATCAGATGTTTCTCACATAGTTTAAGTAAATCCATTTTCTTGGACTTTGATATTCCACAGCAAGTTGAATAAAGCTTAGGCATGTTAGCAGCAATGATATTGTGATGTTTACGTTGCATTGCTACAGACTTGTATGATTCTTCTCTGTAATTATATTTGAACAAAATATCATTTGGCCGTGATTTACAAACTTTCAGATGCATTATTTTGGACCAATAAATTTTGGCTCCATCGTTGTCAGAAACACTGCCCTTTAAAATTCGAGCAAACTTTGAAAAGTATCCTTGATCTTTAAAATCGATAACATCCTGATAATCTAGGCGATGAACTGTGGGTGGGTTTTTTTTGAAAGCGGCTAAAATGATGGTCTCCCACTGGGACGTTGTGTATATAGGCACTTTGCTAGCAGACCTTTCAATAACGGAGTGCGCTGCATCATTTTCGTTTTGCGAGTGTCCTGACACAAAAAAGTTAAGTTCAATTTCTTCGAAATTGTACAGTTCAAGAGCAGATGCCAGCATGACATACACCATCCTGTTATTATTTTGACCGACGCATCTATCACAAAACAAATAGACAGATTTTTTGCCTTGGCTGTGAGCCTCCATTAAATATTCGAGATGCACAGAATGTAGTACATGTGTCACATTGATCCTTTTTGGGTTTTTTAAACTTCAAATTGAATTGCTGTTTGAAAATCATGTAATAAGTATCGTAAGACTCTGTTTCAAAATTATTCTGTGTGCACCACTCCGTGTACATTCTGTGCATCTCGGCAACACTCAAATTCTCTGGCAAGTATTGGCATGATGAATCTTTTCGCACGTAATGAGAATCAACAGTTCGAAACAGAGAAATATGGTCTACAACACTCTTCATTCTACTGTCACTTAACTTGTTGTGCAATGAAATAAATCCCCGTTGGTTTTTTTCAACAGCCCCACTATCAGAAGTTTTCAACACCAAAGTCCTTATCATCTTTTCAGATATGTCAAGAGTGCTCAAAAAATATGCTTGGCGTATTCTCATTCTGGCTTCTGAATTAGGCTTAATAAAATGATAAGTTCTAGACCGGGGGTGGGCAAATGTATTCAATAGAAGAGCCATTTGCAGAAAACACAAGTACCAGAGAGCCTCAAAATTATTTCAATACAAAAACGGTAAATAATGCAAGTTCGGCAGTAATAACAGAATATGTATCAATATCAGTCTTTTTTTTGATTTGCTAATCTCCGAAAATTTGGACGATATGTTGTTAAAGCTGTGCGAATTAATTCTCCCAGGTGTTCATTTGTTAAGGTTGCACGCTGTTTTGATTTTATAAACTTCATTACCGAGAATAAAGATTCACAGCAATACGTCGTGCTAAATACAGAAATGAGTCGTGAACTGTTTTTTTTTAGTTCTGGGTATTTACTCTCTGGAACCTGATGCCAGAACTCAGTGGTAGAGTAGCATTGACTGAAATTTTTTAGAGCCATATCTTCTTGCATTTCGGTCAGTTCCATTTCAACAGCAGATGTGTTTGTGACAAACGGTTGGCGAACTGGACAGCCATCACTGACGACATTAACATTGAATGGATTTATAAGGAATGCAAAGCATGGTTTAAGCTCCTGCAAATCCTCAAATCTGGCTTGGAAGTCCTCTAGTAGTTCTTGCAATTTATTTTTGTATTCCTCCGTTTTGTGATCTGAAATTGCCTCTTCAGGAAAAGAATTCATTCTCATTTTGAAGTTGGGAAAATGACAGAATGATTTTGTCATTATGTCTCTTTGAAAAACTTTGATTTTTTTCTGGAAACTCAAAACCGTTTGAGCTAGGTCTGATATAACTTTTTCAGAACCCTGAAGGGCCAAATTGAGATTTTGCAGATGCTTCATTACATCTGTGAGAAACATTAAGTCTTGCATCCATGAATTATTTTTTAGTTGAGGGTACATTTTTCCCTTTACTTCAAGGAAATCAATGATTGGGTTCAATAAATCAACAAATCTACTCAGCAGATTACTGGTCGATAGCCATCTTACAATACAATACAAAGAGACATCACTTGGGGCATCTTCTAACTCCAAATCTTCCACGAAGTTTCGAAACTGTCGATGGTTTTTCGCATTAACACGTATGAAATTTACAATTTCGATGACAGTTTTCATAACATCTTCGTATTTGAAATATTTGGCTACAAGATGTTCGCGATGGATAATGCAATGTAAAGGGAAGAACTCTGGAAAGTTAGGATCGGATTTCATCAGTCCAATTAATCCATTATGTTTACCCACCATTGCTGGTGCACCATCAGTTGCAACGCTGACGAGTTTATTAAGTGGCACATTGGCACTTGCCAAAGCTTCGTTGAGTGCATTTTTAATATCTATTCCACGAGTCGTTTCTCTTAATGCCACCAAGTTTAACAATTCCTCTTTAACCGTCATATCTGATGAAATGTATCGAACAAATATTGCTAGTTGCGGATTATCTTGAATATCGGTTGATTCATCAAGAGCTAAACTAAATGCAACTGAACTTTTCAAGTCATTTTGAACCGTAACTTCAATATCTGCACTGATCTGAGATATGCGCCTTTGTGTAGTTCGGCGTGAACATGGTATTTTTTCTATTAACCGCTGAAGCTTTTTGTTATTAGGTTCCAAAACAGCCACAACATCAGCTATATTCTTTTTCACAAATTCACAATCGGAGTAGGGGTGTTTTGCACGAGCAATATTCCAAGACATAACAAAAGAAGCTTCAGTCATTACATCAGACTCCATGCTGAATACCTTTATAGACCTCTGCTGACTTTCCAGCGCAGATTTCAACTCAGTTAACTTTCTCTTTCTTATATCTGATTTAGGTGGATAATTGCTTGAAAAGTTCTTGTGATTAGTTTCGTGGTGACGTTTCACATTGCTACCTTTGTTTTGGCTCAGTTTTGTATGGCAGATTAGACACAGAGGTTTATTCCCTTGACTAGTAAATGCATAGTTTTCTTCCCACTCTAAATTAAAACCTCTTTTTTCATCTTCACATTTTCGTTTCTTGCTAGCATTAGATGTCATCGTTTTCGTTTTGCACTGTATTTAAGCAGACTAAACTGAGCTAAAGATTACTGTCTTAGGCTAGCAATGAAATTGCGTTGACTTGCTGTTTACTAACTCTTAGCGTTCTATGTCTGGTGTTACGTCATAAACGAAATGCTGTCTTAAATAGAAAAAAGAAAAAGAGATAAACGTTCATAAACGGTACTCTTGGTAGCCTTTACAATTTTATTGGAAATTTACGATTAGACTAGAAGAGCCACAAAAAACATGCTGGCGAGCCGCAGTTTGCCCACCCCTGTTCTAGACAATTTTCTTTCCCTTCGTTTGCCACTTTTTACAGTCTTTCTTTTCCTTTCTCTCTTCTTCATTTTCACATCGATAAGCTTGCTTAAATACATTCTCTTGACATTGATGTCACTTAAGCTCCAGAAATCTTGGTGGATAATCTTTCTCTCATCTTCGCTAAACTTATCTTGACATTTTTTAGAGCACTTTGAACTGCAAGTTTTTCTTATTGATCTGGCTGGTTTAGCTCGCAATTCACCAGATTTGTTTTTATACTCGTATTGCTCTCCTGATAGTCTCCTTCTTTTTTGAGTATTTTTCTGCCATTCTGACTCGTTTCGCTTTCGTTTTGGCTTTTCTAATTTGGTAGGGGGGTTTCCATCATGTCCATAAGCTGTGGAAATAGTAGCAGTACAATTTATATCCCATAAAATGGCACTTCCCGGAGAATGAACATCTTCATCAAAATGTTTCCATTTTTTGGCATTATCATAAACTTTTTTGATAAAAAAACGTCTTTTGTTAGAATTAGCAGACACGCCATGAACTGTAATAGCGATTTTTTTGTCAATTTCAGCTAAAAAAAAAGGCTTTCCATTTTTGCAAAGGTTCACTTGAGATAAACAATTACTAGAACTGAATTCATCGCAGACAGAATCAGATGAATCATCAAGCAACTCTGATGATTTTGGTATAAACTCAGGATCTGCATCAGAATCATAAAATGTGTTAGATGATCCCCCCTCATCATCACTTATTATTGGAAGAACATACTTGAATTGTTGGCTTGTTAAAAAACTTTTTAGCATGAGGCAGCTTTTGTTGACAGATGCAACAACACCATCGATTGCGAACTTTACACTTACAGTATTGCTGAAAACACTCAAAACTGTGCCTTTAAGTATTGAATTTTCTTTATACAGCAAACAATCTGTATACTTATTCTCAGCTTTCTCTTTGTTGAAGTAATTTGCTTTCACAAAGACTTCATCTCCTTCTCTGACTTTAGTGTTTGATGACCAGCTTCTGGTTCCAGATACACTCTGCATCTCCATTTCACATTGACACTAGTCACTACTTTAACTAATACAAATACAACTCACTGTTAATTACATTTGAAATACAGCAACAAGTGATACTGTAAAAACACAAGTTGTAATTAAAGGTAAAACACAACACACATTCTCCTCAATGTTTGAAGAACTAGCTGGTACCGTATTCGGTTCTGGTAAGAATTCATTCTGAGTAGAGCTTAACCAAACACTCAGAATATGTCAGTCTCAGTCCTTACTTGATGCTCAGCTGATCCTGGATTAGGACAAAAATTTTGCTATTGCTAACCTAAGTTGTTTAATACAAAAATGAGATCAGTAAATGTCACTTTCTCCAAACTCTGATAATGCTATGTGGACATAAGATTAAGTGCATTTTGACAAAAATGGACTTATGTCCAAAGAAATGGCCTTATGTCCAATGTATCCATTCAAAAATGGAGCTTAAGTCCAACTGTGGAGTTAAGCTTGTTTGGAATTAAATATTGTAAAAAAACATGGACTTAAGAAAATGATATCGTGGGATCTAAGGCAGTTAGAATTACCAAACTCAGTTAGAAAGATGGACTTAGGCCCATGTTGCAAGAAAAAAACAAAAAGTGAAAATCACTAAAGATGGACTTAAGTCAGTTCAGAATTGAAGCAGCGTTATATAGGCCTACTATTTTCGTTGACTTATTTCGACAAAACAAGGTTCAAAATTTTTTTTCAGGAGTAATTGAATGTGATAAAAACAAGCAATCAACTTACCTCGAAGTAACAGATTCCCGCTGAGATGTGTTATTTTGATGCAAGTGAATAAACTTTCCCACACTTCTATCGAATATGCCCCCTGCTGTGACTTATCGTGCAAATCACAATTTGTAGTTACGATTTAACAAATCATGAAAATACTTTTTCTGTTGCAGCTGCAACTAGGGAACGACCGGGGCACTAATTTTAGCTGGGGCCGGAGACTCATGTTTTCCCCAGCCGGGGCCGGAGCCGGGGTTCATGACTAGGTACCCAAATTGAAGATTAGTGCCAATTTTGCAGTTAGTTGAAGAATGGGAACTGGTACAGGTGTGTCGTAAAAAAATAATTTCTAACTTCTTACTGTTCTGTGTAAGGTACTCGCTCTGTGAGAAATGTCAGCTTTTCTGCCTAAACTTCAAACTTCAAAGTCTACATGATCAATCATTGCGTTTATTTTAGACTTTCCAAGTCCATAGAAAAGAAACAACGAAAAAGGAAGCAACACTACAACAAAAAATTGAAAAAAAAAACATAGAAATATGAACAAAGTCAAATGATATTGATATGCTAAATTTAACCAAGTTTCTACTGGCAATATGCATCAAAAGATTTTTTTTGTGTTATGTTTCATCTACAGATTTGATATAATTGTTTAATACACGCTAGACGTCATTAAATTAGTACTCACAAACTTTAAGTCATTGTATCGCCAACTTCTACACACGACATCTCACCAGCAAAAAAACAAAAGCCTAGCTCAACTATTAAAAAGATAAACAAACCCAATCACTACATGTACAATAAAATTGTTTCAAAATTTCTCAATAAATGTTTATTCTTCTGTTGAAGACGCTTCTTCTTCAGACCAGCTGTCACTTTCATCATGTTGTTGATCAACATCCCTTGAACCACTGCTGTCTGCTGCAAAACTTTGAGGAAGTGACATCGAATTATACCCAATTGCTCTTAGGTTGTATTTCAAAAACAACAGTTTTTGAACATTTTGTGGCCTCAGTCGAACCCTATTCCCATTTGAAATGTCTCTCGCAACTTTGAATTCACGCTCACTTGCAACAGAGCTAATTGGAGGTGAGAGATATCTCCTAGCAAGGTTTGCTAATTCTGGATAGCGTGCGTAGCTTGAGTGCCAAAACAAAAGTGGTGAATCGCTAAATCAAGATCTTGGCTCTTGTAAGTAAGTAGTGATTGCAATTTTGGCTCTAGCGTATTCATCAAGATTTTCATCATCTTCTTGACTGCCATCTTCTGAAGAAGCGGAGTCATCAAAGTATGCAAAAGCACATGCTCCAGATCGTTTTTGCATAGTGTCATCCATCTTTCGTCTATTGGGACTAGTATTAACTGACTTGTCAGGGTTACTTGCCAACCTTTTTGATAGGTCGCCTTTTTTGATTTCGTCAGCTACCATCTTTGTGAGCAGCAACTCAGCATGATCAGCGGCTCCCTCACTCAGAAAACCTTTTTTTTTGAATCGCGGATCAAGCAATGTGGCAATTGTGTATAGTTCATTTTCTTCAATCGAAATGAAGTGGTCTCGTCGATCATTTCCGTAAAAATATTTTTGAATATTTTGCAGCAACTCTTCTTTTAGCGTGTTAACACCATAATAGTTGTTGCTACTCAACATTTTTTTCAGGGACTTTATGCCTGGAATTGCTTCCGAAATGCATGCACTTTCTTTTTCACAATATGTGACAACATTAGCAATTCCCTTTAAAAGCTCCACCAAACTCTGCAGCATTTTCCACTCATACACCTCCAAGAGCCTTGGCAGTTTCTCCATCTCAAGTGATGCTAAAATAATGGCCTTTTTTTGAAGAAGAAACCTATCCAGCATTTGATAAGTGCTGCTCCATCGGGTTTCCTGATCTAGTATTAATTTGTGGTTCGGAAGGTTTTCCTTTTCTTGAGCAGCTTTCAGCAGCGTCTTTGCCTTTGTACTGTGACGAAAAGCTCGTACTACAATTCGGACTTTGGCTAATAAGTCAACTACAGCACGTTGACATTTCATGCTATTTGTGACAACCAGATGCAGTCCGTGTAGAAAGCAGCCCACATTCTTCCAACCACCTTCATTTGTTGCCTTAACTATATTGGCAGCATTGTCTCGGACAATAGCATGGATTGAATTTTCAATGCCGTATTCCAGAAACGCAGATTGCAGAGCCTTGATTAGATTTTGAGAAGTATGATTTTCTTTAAATGGCAAGCATTCAAGAACCATCGACTTTTTATTCCATGCTTCTTCTAAGATAGAGTGAACAGTGACAGACATATAAGCATCCATTGCCGCCGAACTCCACATATCAGTAGTTACTGAACAGTAATCAACATGCTCATGAATGATTCTAATCACTTCTTTTTTCACCTTGGAATACATATTTGGCATCAAACAGGTGCGAAGATACTTTTCAGAGGAAAGTTTGTATCTTGGGCACAAAGTGTGAGCAAATTTTTTAAAGCATTCATTTTCAACAGTACTGTATGGCAGCATTTCCGTCAATCAACCATTCCATTAATTCATGATTTAGCTTTATCTGAGTTGGATGATTTGCTCCAAATTGCTTACACTTTTCGAAGGTATTTACAATGGTTGGTTGCTTCTGGCAAATTGCTTGTCGTTGGGTCGATGCTGCAGTTGTTAAATCCATCATATTAGCACAACTTGATGAAGGTTCATCTGGCTTGTCTTTTTCTTCTCTCTGTCTTAAGTCTGCGTATTCATGCTGATGTTTTTTCTTTATATGATCCAGTAAACTTTTCGTGGAATATGTCTTTGGGGTTTTTCCTCTGCTGTAAATAGCATTACATTTGCATTTTGCTTTGGTGGGGTCATCACATACAGTAAAAAACTCCCACACTAAACTGGAGTTAGAGCTTTTCTTGGCTGACATAGCCTGTTTTTAAGTTAAACCTGTAACAAATAGTTTACTTAATCACGAGTGTAATTATAAAAATTAAGCCAAATGAGTTTGAAATAAACCGAAAGGTTTGCAAGGGTCCACTGCTAAAAAGTTTAATTTTAAAGCAAATGGGGGAGTAAATGCAGCACTAACCAAATTAATATCTTGAGAAGAGCTAAAATGAAAAACAATCCCTGGCTAGCAACTCAAACTATTACTCACTGTAAACTAGCTTCAACAACATACTGTTATCTACTTCTGGTTATAACTAAAATCTTTTTACTCAATTTATATTACCACTGCAATAAAAGGAGTTTGTTTTATCATAAACCTTGGTCAGATCATGCATTTTGTGCGTGAACATAACATGATTTTCAAGACTTAACGCACCATGCAGGCCTGCTATCAGCCTGCTGACCATGCTGTGGTCATGCACAAGCTGCATGGCCATGTATCTCACTCCAAGAGAAAGCAGTGTGAAGAATAAACAGGGAGTTGGCACTGAGCAGATCATTACATCGCAGCTTTTACTTGAAAGTCAAAACACATGCACGTTTCTGTGAGGTGTTATACAGTACCAGAATTTTCCACAATTAGATCAAAACTGGTCACGAAATCACACCTTTGATCTCACAATAGCATGATCTCATCGCGCCCAATCATAGCTAGTGTTAAATAAAGACGGTTAATACAAAAACAGACGATACTGGAGGTCATAATTGGTCACAAAATCACACCTTTTATCTCACTATTCACAGCTAGTGCTAAAGCGCTTTGTCTGTTGTGCTGGTACTATAAATTGCCTTGGTAGTTGGTATGTAACCTACAGTATTTCTTGTTGGAATGATCAGCCCCAGCCCTGGCCATGTCTGAAGAATGCCCCGGCCGGGGCCGGTCCGGGGCTAAAAGTGGCATCTCCGGCTGGGGCCGAAGCCGGGGCCGGGGCCCTGGTCTATCACTAATTTGACCTGACTCGGAATCGAACCCCATGTCTACCGATCCAGAAGCAGACGCTCTCTACCGCATGGCCATCTGATTGGTATCAAGTGCTTAGGTAGATCCTACCACCCTTGGTCTTAATAGGGTTAAAGTGAAATTTCGTCTGGAAGTTCTAATCATGTAATGAAAAAAAAGAGCCTTGTGGAGAAGGTAAATTCTCAGAAAAAAAATTTTGGACCACCCTATTGTCGCATGGCATACAGCTGTGGCCTGGCACTGGTTAATATAAATGGACTTCATCTAGCCTGCTATTGGCGATAGCATGCAGATATGCAAGTATATATCTGTTCTTATTCTGTGAGAAGCAGTTGTCGGCAAAGATGTGAAGCTTAGTTGTTTCAGCAGGCAAAAATTGTATATAAAAATCCAAGCATGACAACACCTCGTTTGGTCCTTTGCCAGCATATTGTTCAGCATAGACGAGCGTGGTTGCTTGTTCTTGTCCTGCATCATGGATGCAAAAATTATGTATCCAAGTAGGAGCCCCAAACTTCAGAACTTTTTTTAGCCATGATTCTTTTATGCCATGCAAAGCCAAAAATGCTGCTTGGCAAACATAAATAGTCTTCCTTGCAATGGTAATTTTGTACGAGAAACTGTTGCGCTTTCTTCCATTTTTTTTCTAGGCCTATGCCTAATTTTATCAACAGATTTAACTTGAATGCAGTCTTGCAGATAAGTGTTTTCAGTAGAATGATCTTTTAAGTGATTAAAACTCTAAAAAATGTTAGTTCGCTCTTCTTGAGAAAAGTTCGAATTACATTTGCGTCGACAGTCCATGGAATGTTGTTGTCTCTCAGGAATTTTTTCCCACTATAGGTCATGTGGGCTAAACGTGAAATAAAATCACCACTGAAGTATGTAGTTGATATAAGGACTTACTATAAGAAAGCCTTCTACTGAGAGAATTTTTTACACACAACCTCAAACAAAAGAGTGGAAATTGTGTAAAACGTAAGCATGGGGACTAACAAATATCAAAAACTATATTTTGGATTTAACATTTTTATTTTAACATCAATAAGTTCACAACCTCAGCTTTGAAAGCAGCAGCGTTGAGAGGCTTAAATACTGCATTTTTTAAGGAAAACTGCTAAGAAAGTAAGAACAGTCGAATTTTTGCTGAAAAAGCTTTTAGAATTTTGTTTTTATCTGTTGAATAACTTCAAACGTACAAAAAAATTTGGAGCCATTTTATGAACCAGGATGATACTACATTATCAGCTATATGTCCAATTTATGTGGGCTTGATGTCATAATAACGTTTTAAATTATGGCATCAAAAATTTAATTGCGATGCATTAAGCCCACATCAATGTGGGCTTAAATTCCACATGAATTGGACAAGTGGACAGGGTAACTGTTACCAGTATGTGGTAGCAGTTTGACGTATCGGCATACACAGTGCAAACGTTGGTCTAACATGTTATCATTATGACACAGTATGCCCAACCAACATTCCTCACCTTGAACTTTTGCTTTCTTAATTTTTGCTGCTGACCATTGGGAAGGATTTTATTTCCTTTTTTCTGGATTTACCTGGAGAACCAGTTACTGGTGAATTATTTGAAGGAAGCTCGGTTGATCCAGCAGTTTCATCACTGGGGACTGGAAAAACTGATGCTGCTGAATGTTCCATATATCGGTAGCTTATTAAAATCAAAATACTACCTAATATTGACTCATAATTTACAAAAATTCAAATTATTTGTAAAAAACAACAATAGCCAGCACAAGAATGTTATATAGTCCCTATGATTAAAATCAGTGTATACTCTGGTACAGGCTACTCCAATCATCAGGTTAGAACATTTACAAAATCAGACCAACCTGTAGGCTAAGTTTCAAAGTTAGTCTAATCAATATGTATTTGAGCAAGACAATTCTAAGAAAAACATTCTTATGCTGTAATCCGGATAACACTTAATCTCGTATCATAATTATTTAGTTAACTAGTTTAAAAAAACTCACTGTTTCTTCTAATGTGCTAGACTAGTCTAGTTAACTACACTGTGCAGGAGTTTTTAGTGTGATCACGTCGTTCTTTGCAAAACTCTTAATAGCTTAACCCTTTTATCAAAAATGTCCGCAAATAAGCCTATTACTCTTCTGTTGACACCAGTTTTTCAACTGCAGGTATACCAATGATCACGATATACCGGTACCTATCCAGCCTAGCTTTATCTCAGAACCTTACAACACGTAAAAAAATATGTGTAGCACGTAACTTGAAACTCCAAGCTGATTGGTTTAATTGAACTTGGAAACTTTTTGATGAAAGGACATGGACTTAATCACTTTTGCAGTAAAAAGCTCACTACTTCGGCAAAACGAAAGTTTGAAAACTGCGACTTCGGAACTTTCTTCTTGAAAAATATTTCGCTCTGTATTTAAGGACATCAACACAAACATTTTGCAATGTTCAAGTCAATTCAGTTCAAAATGTGACTTACTATCTTTAAGAACTGCTAGGTGCAAATGGGTGGATTTACATGTGTTATTATCTTCAGCAGGTGCCTCGACATCATATCTTTGACTTGTGTTTCCTACTAGTAGCCATCCAAATTTTGACAACTTTGCAGCTGGACATGAAATTATGTGCAGTACAAATCCAAAAATGCTTTGCTATCACGAGCCTAATTTTGTTTACGATTTTTTACTAGGCCAAACTTCTGTTCATTTTATATACTGTTCTTTTATGATTTTGTAAGGGGAATTTCAATGCAAATATTTTACTCAGACGCTTGAGTCAGATCCACAATCTTCAGATTAAGTTATTTTGTGTCTATGGTGATTCTACTGTTACCGTTTTAGTCTGGCTCTGGTAGCCGTAGCTGTAGTGCTCATCGCCAAATCGTTGTGCACACTAAAATGCTAGTCGAAACAACTTGAATTTTAGGATTTGCTAAAACAAGTAACCAGCTCTTTCCCATTACATGCTTCACATGATTATCGCTACCTGGTCTACCTGGTAATTTCTTAACAAGCAGCAAACTTGAGAAGCGGAATTGAATCGAAAAACCTGGAAACAATGGCATTTGTTGATAGTGTGGTGCAGTGGTTCAAAGCATCATTTTTACGACGACCATGATTGCAAGGTTAAAGGTTCAACTCCCAACCTAGTCTCGTTGCGTCCTTAGATAAGATCCTTCACAATGATTATCTCTACTTGGTCGAATCTTGGCAAGCAGCAAATTAAAGAAATCGAAAGAAATATAAACTGGAAAACTTGGAAACAAAGGCAACTCCTAAGCGAGTCTAGATTCGTCCTACGCATAGCGCTTCCACCGCTTTCTCGCGACAGGAAGATAAAGATGAGGAAATCATCAATTAATCTTAAGCTGTGCATAGTGTCTGTGATGCTTTCATATGACAAGGGGCTAAATATAAACAAATTACCAATTGAGCTGGTGGTCATAAATTTTGTAACCAACTGGAAAAGCCCTGTATTAGCCAAGCAATTTCTATTGGCAAACATGGCCGCCAGGACTGATTAAACTCTCAATTTAACATTATGAAAATTTTAAAAGCTTAAATGACTTACATTTGGATATCAAGTAAACGAAAAACTTGGTTCAATAGTTCTTCACCCTTTTCTTTTCAAATAGTTACAATGCGTTCAATAGCCAAATAAAAAGAATTCCATCTGGTTTTGCATGATCGAATTAACTGCCTGCCACAAGTTGCTTCCATAATTTGTTCAGCTGCTGTAGAACGATTAGATTAGTTCCACAATGCAGATAATTTAGCAAATGTGGAACGATACAATTTCTTAAAAGTGACATCTCTATCAGCATTAGATGTATCTTTGCATGCAGTGTGATGCAAAATTTGACAAGGCAAAATTTGACAAAAGTTGATAACGTGGCAGCTCATGTGTGAAACTTAATGATGTTTCAATCATGGAAAACGCATCTTCAAATTGAATTTTCGTAACTGTGTTTTCAGTATCTAAGTCTACGTCAGAATTAGGCCTCTCAAATTCTGAACTAGAACCAGCAAATTCACCGTTGCTACCGGACGTTGAAATGTTATATTGGAACTGACACGCAGAAAATGCTTTGAGAAAGTTTGAACCATTATCTGTTGTAGTACTAACAACTTTATCACATATTCCAAAATTCGCATGAATTTCATCAATAGCAGTTAAGCCAACAATCAAAGGTATGGGAACCTTTCAAACGTTTGCAAGCTAATGCAACAAAATGCCTTTTTAACGTGGTGGGATCAATCCAATGTGCTGTAAGTCCAAAGAAACTGCGACATCTAGCTGTCCAACAGTCAGTTGTTGTGGCAACATAATCAGTACTGCAAAATGCTTTTTTTTATTTTCATTTTCATACTCTCTGCTTCTTTGGCTAACTTGCGTTTAACCGTTGATCGAGCGATTACATGCACACTTAGTTGCAGAACAAAAACAGATTTTCGAAATGCTGGTAACTCGACCATTTGAAAAGGCGAAAGACCTTGGCATATTAAATCAATTAGGTGCTTATCCACAGCAGCTTGAGATGGTTTTCTTGTGGCAACATCAGTTAATTTAAGTTGTTTACCACTTGATGTGGATGAAGATGGGGTGGAATCTTGATATCACGCATGTAAATTTTCTATTTTTTGCTAGAGAGGTCAACTGTTTATACTTTTCCATATGACTTCCATGTTTGCTCTGTAAATACATCGGTGATAATAATATAAATTAAAAAAGCAGCAACTCTTAGCCATAAGGCAGTTTTCCAAATGTTGCAAACTTGGACAACGTAATCTTCCTTATTGGCTCCCATTCTATATTAGCTGCAAGCCAACTATTGCTAAGTAATTACATGCAGTCTTTCATTTAACAGTACAGTAAAGTATGGCAGTGCAGAATAGTCTGTAGCGACATTGCACTGCACAAGTATAACGACAAAGGTCAAAGCTTACTCTAACTGGAAACATGATGGCACAAAATGACAAAACCAAGGACCTATTGAAAGCTAAATCACCGGCCCACTATCATAGACCAAAATTATCATTTACAAAATAAGGTTCTACACTGACTGGTATTGGCCAGTTATGCTGGTATATTGATATAGATTTGATGGAGGATCAATGTACCGTATGCAGAAATTCTTGCACCACAATGCTTGCAAAGCAGACACTCAAATTTCATCGTTTTTCCCTCTTTGAATTTGCATTGAAAAAATTTATCCTAATATGGCATTGTTAAAATTGCTTTTGCTGTCAGACAAAACAATTGCAGTACCAGTATGATCACCAGCAAGCACAGCAATAGAACCAGTACTGTCTGTTGTGACAGGCCTACTAGTATCATCACGTACAGTACTACAGGTGTTAGTAGTAGCAGCAGCTTTGCCACTCATGAATAATAGTATCAATAATGTGCCGGTAATAAGGCTTGTCTTAAAAAAAAAAAGCAGGACCGTGAAGGTATATGCCTGTATTCAGACTTGAGATGTATTTATATTTTAAAATACAAATACGTATTTGATATACAAAATGCTGTATTTTGTGTTTGTATTTAAATACATTTGATTTTGTGTATTATGTATTTGTATTATAATGCTTTTTATGACAAGTATTTGTGTTTTATATTTGAAATACATTTGTTACTGTTGGGGGTACACACTGAGTATTTGGGCAATTTTTATTGTTTATTTTACAGTCATTTTTTCTTTGTGATAGAAAACGATATTGCAATGATTGTTTTGAAAGAAACCATTTTGGCAATGCCTCGACTCTATTCGCCAAATTTTGTTGTTTTTTTTTAAGTGTAGGCTTACGATTTTTTTGGTTTGGAAAAATTTTTGAGAAGTATTTTCAAATGTATTTAAATACATTGTTAAAGTATTTGTATTTTGCATTGATCAGTTTTGCCAGAAAGTATTTTGTATTCGGATTTAATTGCTTTATAGCCACTGTATTTGTATTTAAATACATTTGGAGAGTATTTTGCGCAAGTCTGCCTGTATTTATAATGTCTAAACTAATCTTTCGATGTTAAGGTTATAAGCTTCAAAAAATAACATGCAGTTACTGGTATATACTGATTACTGAGTAAGCAATATCGACCAGTAAACTGCAGAGAATTACTGGAAATTTTTTTTAGTATGTTTGCATAGTTATTCTCCTATCGCAAGAAAGTGACGAAGGAGCTGTAATGAGCTTGCTGAGGAGTTCCTGGCCATCTGTGTACCAATCTATCATAGAGGAATCTCGTTACATGCGTTTGTGATGTCACAACAAGCAAACATGCTGGCTTGCTTCACACTGTCCCTTTAATGCTGAACGTGAAGCAGGAAAGCTGTGAATATCAATTTTAAAGTCACTGGTTTGACCCAAATCGGAATCAAACATGGTCTACTGTTCCAGGGGCAGACACTCTATCCACTCGGCCATCTGATCAACAAATGGTAGCTTATGGTAGGCCTACTCTGCCGTTCAAATCATAAACGCTGTATTATACGGTATGTCCATAATGTTGTTTTTGGTAAGGCTGTAAACTACACTTTTTACAATTGCTCTTAATTTTTGTTGCTCTTTATTATCCTCTAGCGGATGAGGTTTCGCAGCTTCATAGTTTTGCCTTTTTTGTCTTTGGCGAAGCCTCGCTTTAAAACCTATCGTGTGTGTAGTTTCATTATCACAGTGTAGTTGAAAAAAGGATTTAGGATAGGGGCTTTGTCAGTGCGCAGATGTACGTAGTTGAGCAGTTAAATACAGTAAATTTATGCAGCTTATTGTAATTAATGCTTAATATGCGTTTTATTCGTATCTAATATTGATTCTAAGGAACACTTCTTCATAAGTCGCTTCCAGTCTTGGAAGACCTCCTTAAAGTTCTTCATCAGTAACCCTTTTTAAGATTTTTCCGCTGCTTTTTTTAGTTCCTTTGTTGAATGAAACCTGGCCCCTCTGAGGCTGTCTTTCATGCGTGGAAACAGAAGTCTCAGGGGACTAAATTACGACTGTATGGTGGGTGTTGTACTGTTTTCATTCTCCTGTCGGCCATCCACTTGGTCACCAGCATTGATTTGCGGCATGGGGCTTTGCCTTATTGAAAGCACCACTGCTACGACCTCCTCTTTCTCATCTTTCTAAATCGTTTCAAAACAGCAAGGTAGTATTCCTTATTGTCAGTTTG
This sequence comes from Trididemnum miniatum, assembly GCA_964006365.1. NCBI lineage: Eukaryota > Metazoa > Chordata > Ascidiacea > Aplousobranchia > Didemnidae > Trididemnum > Trididemnum miniatum. Next base: position 5,544,238 of record OZ023240.1, read on the forward strand.
GCCACGTAGCACTCATTCAGTGTGAATGAGCCACTGTGAGTCAAAGGAAGGAATCACAATGGTCTTTTCTTGTGATCTGCTCATCCTTGCCTTCTTTGGCCGGGGTTAAGTCCCTTGCTTCCACTGAGCACTCTGACGTTTGCTCTCAGGGTTGTAGGTGAACACCCAACTCTCATTGCAAGTTACTACGTTATTCAAGAAACTTGAATTGGTCTCTGTCATTACGAGCATGTCTGTGCAGCATTCCACACGGAATTGTCTCTGGTCCTTCGAGAGGACCTTTGGCACAAATTTTATGGAGCTTTAAATCCTCGTCCAATTGTATCAACAGTACCAACACTTGCACCAGCAACTTCGGATATCATCCTCACTGACAATCGACGGTCTTGCATCACTAATTTATTCGCACTTTGAATGTTTTTCTCGTTGCATGCAATTTTTATTGCTCCAGATCTGTGTTGATTTTCAACTTGTTCATGTCCATCTGAAAATCTGTTATACCATCGGTAGAAACTTGCTTGGCTCATCTGCTCACTCCCATAGGCCTCCTTTAACATTTCATAAGCTTCTTACTTGCTTTTTTTGAGTTTAACACAAAATTTGATAGCGTATCTATGCTTCATGTTTCCTTGCATCTTTTCACATTTTCACAAATTGGCATATCTAATCAAATTGGTTACACTACGCTCAATGCTACACTAAATAGAAAGCTACCAGTTGGTTTGCTCTTAGAGTATGTCTATACATGCTTCACCACGGAATAGCATTTGTATCGGATGATGTTTAACGCTTCTCCTGATATTTTCTCATCACTTATTTCACATACCTCGCATATTTCAATGGAAATTTACATTTGTTGGTTGAATTCCATAAAATCTTGCTTCAATTATGCAAATATATTGAAAATTCTATTAGATAATAGGCTAAAACAGGTTTTCTGCATTTTTTCAGAAAAATACTGCAGATAGGCATAGAAAATGTGTTGACAACAAATAGAAACTTGAGTATTCTGTATATTTTGAAAAAAAAAATGTTTGTTCTAGCTCATATGGTTCCAGAGTTATGGCTATTTTGTCAATATTTGAAGCGTTGTCATGGAAACGAGCATTGAGGAGGCGTAAGACCAAATTTTTTTTCAAAAAAAATTATGTCATTCTTATTTGGTTATTAAGCCACAACTTTTGGCCAACTTGTTAAGCAATCTGATAAAGTCACCAAAATTTGGTCCAGCCTAATCCAAGATTCCATAGGTTTCCAAGGTATTCTACAACGAAAACAGTATCTTTTAGCATTATGGTATAACTACCGCTTAGCTACTTTGGCCTACATCAAATAAAGCAAAGTACATACCTATTTATGGATCATTCGCATCCAAACAAAAACTTCGTACCGATACGAATCAATCAGAATTGCATTCGTAAATCTGTCTGACTTGGGCAAGCTCCAGATTAAAAAGAAATAAGATTGTCTAGCATGCACTGGCGTCCAAAAAACACTAGAACAGAGGGATTAAATAACTTCAGTGACTTCTAGCACAAAACGTAAATTCTGTGATAATTTCTGGTGAAGCGATTGGAAAAAAGGACACCTTGTTCGAAACTAACCACAGAAGAGAGAACAATTACGCAAATAACACACAACTATTAAGTGGAGTTTTCAACAGTTATAACTGCTGTAGCAAAATGGTCATGAAACTGAGAAGTACCGGAGCCGAGACCCTGCAAGGAAGGTAAAAATAAATTTAAAGGAAACCCCCCAAAATAAACTTAGAAAGAAATTCCCAACAACACTTTTGTATATCTACATTCAAAATATGGAGTTTTAGCATGGGGTAGTGCTAACTGCTAACAAAACTTCTCCAAAAAAATTGCAAATTATGCAAAACAAAATTATTTGCATAATAAACTTCAAACATCTTAATGACAGAGTAAAATTGTGCACCTTACACAAATCTATGAGTGTATTGTTAACAATTGATGTTTATAAACTAGAGACTGCTAAATTCATGCATTCTCTTTATCATCGCATGCCTCCAGAAAATTTCAATACCTACTTAAATGCACAACATTCTTATAACACTAGATCCATCTCTTCAGATGGTTATTGTCTGGAAAGAGTTTCTACAAAGAGTGGGCAGTTGTCATGCACCTATGTCGGTGTAAAAATTTGGAATAAGATACCTTTAGACATAAAAAAGGCGTCTAAACACACTTTTTGCAATCATTAAGAAAAAAATTCATTGATAGGTACTAGAATATTTCAGTCTGTGAAAAATAAATAAAAAAAAAGATTACTATTATCATTAGTATTTGTTAATTTTTTTTTACTGTTTTCCTTTTTTGTTGATTTATGTGTTTTTCGTTTATTTTAGAAACAATTTGATATTATTAATAAATCAAAACTAGGAAAGCTTTGACGTGATGACCAATTTTTGGTGTTTCGCTGCCTGCCTGTTTGAACTATTAACTTTGTTAGCGCTAATTTGCAAGTCCTTAAAATAATTGGAAATAACTTGTAACTTATCAATTGTACTGTAATCCATTTAAAGGTCCTGATTGCTGCACGACACTATATTGTGTAATATGTTTATTCATGTGACGATTGTTTTGGTTTGCCTGTTTGCTAATTCTGCAAGTGGTGGTGAATTTGGCTGGCTAAGCAGCTACTTCGTCAAATAGAAGCACACTCTCTGGGAAAGTGGAGTTTGAACAAACTCTGCGCAGGCTACTAAAATACTTGAGATTATGCTAGTTTAAGTTATATAAATTGTCAGTGCTGGTGCTAGTAGCCCAAAGGCTTAAATGCAGGTAGCAATAAGGAAAGGTTTGATCAACCAAGAAAATCGTGCCAAACCTTAAAAATGAAACTTCATCATTACAGAGACTGTAATCACAAATTGACAGTCTTCAGTTTCGCGTCTTGTCTGAACATGTTTTTGATAAACCAAGTTGCCAAAATAATCATACAAAAAAAAACTTCAAATCATGGTCAAATCACTAAAAAGGAATGGCTAGGTATCTACTTCTACTTTGCATAAAATTTATTAGTAGTGTTACTCCTAGAGAGTTTTGCTTGAAGTAAAAGTAGAAGTACCAGAAATGAAACATACTTAAGTAAGTCATTTGTTAAGTGCTGTTTATAGTTATAATTGAGTGTAATTAACCAATCGGAATAAAGTGAAGAAACTTGTAACTGTTTAAGCATGATCACGTTTTCAACGCTAATTTTTATGCTGCAATTTTGCTGGGATAATTTTCACACACGAGTGAGCAAATCGTTTGCTGGATAATATTGACCTATTCGGAAGTAAGCTGTTTCTGTCCGCTGTTGTGTGCTTCCAAGTTGTGGTCCGTTTGTGTCAGCCTTTTTTATGTAACCGAAGCACTGCTACTAGAGACCTAGCAGAGGCCAGTACTGTTATCGCATTGTGCTTCCTGATTAGACTACCTTAAACTAGGTCAGTAGGCAATTTTGCTCAAAGCTTGTTTAACCTACTATAAGCTATTTTATTTGGTACATGGAACCGTACTAAGTTGGTAATACACAAGAAAAAAATTGTGCAGTTACGATGCATACTTGCGCTTTTGCATTTGTGTTTCTAGAAAATAGGTAATGGGCTATTTTGCAGATGCATCATAAGAAGGTAATTAAAAAACTACTGTTACTATATGCTATGTATCGTGTTATTAATGCAGGACGAAGTCAGAAAATAAGAAAGAGGAGAGAATTTCAAGTACACCCTTTGTTCAAAAAAAGGACCTCCGTTACAAAAGGTAAACAGTGTAAGGTGCAACTAAACCAGAAGGTTAGGCATCATGTTAGGCAACATAACCATCTAGTAATTGATTATAGACCTATCCAGGGGAAGAGCTGTGCAGCTAGTGAACTTTCTAGATCCTGATATGCTATATTTGTTAACTGTTACAGACTAAATAGACCAGATACACCGGTACCATGGGCCTCGTGGTATGGGGTATGGCCATCATTTATTTATGTAACACTACAATCTTGTTGTATGCAACTTTGAGCGTCGTGGTAGAAAAGGTGTGGAAACAATAATGTGATGCTAGGTACCGGCATCTGGCCAGATTCCAGGTTTCTGGCTTGTTAGTGGCTGTACAGAAATTTCCGAGGTTATTTCCAAATTAAATTGAACTAAAAAGTCAGCAGCGATTAAGCAGCACTGCAAAGTGAGCTTGCTCTCTTCTAGTCAGCAACCACCTGTACTGTGTAGTACATATGGCATGTCAAATGTGATTGCTTACAGCCGTGAATCAAATTCATCACATAGAATCTGTAAGCTGTGCTCGGAACTGCTAGGCCGTATGTCTTTCTGTTGCTCAGTTGCTGATGTACTTTGTTATATTTCGGTTGAGTTTAACAGACTGGTCAAAGACATGCGAGATCTACAAGAAACAGCCTTTCATACATCTTTCCGCATATCTCCAGATATATTTGACAAACTACTCACCAAAATTTCCAGCCGCATCAGTAAGTCAGATCTTCGTCGAAGAGACATAATAACACCTGCAGAACGACTCACGTTGACATTGAGGCAAATTTGTGAATTAGGAATGTGATAAGTACCGGTACTTCGTTTGATTCAATATAGCATGAGGTTGCATTGTGATCACAATAAATCATTTTATTTTAGTTTGCTATTCTGTGACAAATTTAGGTTTTTGGCATTGACAGTAGGTTATGTATTTACTTCGACATTTTTACTTTGGTAAACCAGTGGGTTGAAGTATAATGAAGATTTGATATGAATTTAACTGCTATAATATCTAGCTAGTCTCTCTAAACATTTTCAAACTGATATAGAGTACAGGCACTAATTGCATTGAAATTCTCTTCTTTCATGGCATATAAATTTCGTTCCCAAGTTAAGAGATCCTTTTTTTTGCCAATCTACAACAGTATCAAAACGGCTCAATATTGTTGACTGTCAAATGTTGATACATTTAGCTAAAAGTGCTGTAATTTTTTGCTCCTAGTTGTTTTTTTTTTGCCTTTTGCTAAACCATTTTTTATAAGGCAGAGGCTAAGGTTACGTGACGGTAATATTTGTCTCTTTGGTTTATTTTATTATCTCTTCACACTTCCCTGATTGTACCAGAGCGTGACGAAGTAGTAAAATAACCATAGAGGCTAATGTTATGGTCACGTAACTTTAGCCACTTCGTTTTTATTAAAGTACTTTGTGATTACATCAAGATTGCTAGCTTGTCAGCACAAAAAAAAAATAACCAAGTGTGTTTTCGAATTGTATTGAATTCGGCAATTATTATTAGCTTCCAAGTTCATTGTTTGTGTGGTGCATAAAATGGACGTCGACTGGTTTTCAAGTTCTCTGCTTATTTTCTATTTTCGCTTTGTTTCTTGCATGTATTTTTCTGGAGTCACGGCCATGTGTGTAGTGTTTTTTCCTTCTTTCGTCTTTTACTTCTTTTCGCAAGTCTTGACGGTTGCTCCGATGCGTCGTGTCTTTCTTCTCTTGAATTCTTTTGAATGCTGGCGCTAACAAGCTAAAAAGTTGGATGTATAATACAAAAAGCTTCATACACCTCTTCCGACTAAAATTTTTTTTTGATTTACCCCACATAAATGTTTTCTTTAATAGGTTAAACCTCGTAAATACACGTTAGCTAAATATGTGAGAATTTTCTGATTACTCCTCTAACTTTTAGATTTTTGGCAACTGGTGATACTTATCACACTATCAGAGCATCTTATCGCATAAACAAATCTGCTCTGTCTGCAATTATTCCCTAAACGTGTAAAGTAATCTGGGATGCACTACAATCCGGAATATATGCCAGTGCCTGATGAAGCGAGGTGGAGAATGATTGCAAATGAATTTGAAAAAAATGGCAATTTCCGCATTGTTGAGGCAGTATTGATGGCAAGCACGTGCAAATTCAATGTCCAAAAAATTCTGGTTCCTTATTTTTCAATTATAAAAAGGCGTGTTGTTGATGCGAATTACAAATTTGTTGCTGTTGATGTGGGTGCCTACGGTCGCCAAAGCGATGGTAATGTGTTTGCGAACTCGGTTTTTGGAAATATGTTGAAAAGACAAGATTTATTGCTGCCTTCTGATGAACCACTTCTGGGATGCACAGCTCCAGAACTCCCGTATGTTTTCGTTGCAGATGAAGCATTTCCTTTAATGGAAAATTTAATGAGACCTTTTCCTAGAACAGGTTTATCTAGAGATAAAACTATTTTTAATTACCGCTTATCACGTGCGCGACGTGTTGTTGAAAATGCTTTCGGCATTTTGGCTACTTGATTTTATTGCTTTCACAGACCCCTCATGCAGAAATGTGATCATGTTGATGCGATAGTGAAGGCTAGAGTTATTTTGCATAACTTTTTGCAACGAGAAACAGAATCGTTAATTAGTGAGGTATCAAGAGACCTGCAGGGAGCCACCTCACAACTTACACCTCTTTCTCGAATTGGACGAAATAACTGCAACTGGGCTACACAAGTGCGCGATATCTACAGTGCTTGTTTCAACGCGGCTGTTGGTGCGGTTTCATGGCAAAATGAAATAACCTGGCGAGTGCACTAGAAAACTACTTCATTATTATTATTTTTAAACTTTCCTCTTTTCGTTGTTGTGGCGATGAATGAAAGGATGCAGTGATTGGCGAAAGTTCACTGCATTGGCGAGTTTTTTACCTCCTGGTAAAGATTAAATCATGGTTATTTGTATCGACTTAAGGAAAAGTGCTCTGGGTTGGGCTTACGTCATTTAAATGCCACTAGTGATTATTTTTACCGCATTTTTAGGTAATGGAGTATCTTTGGGTTAGTGCGCATGTGTAGTTTCACTTGGACGATGAGGCAATACACTTAGGGCACTTTCATTGCAATCTCTTACAAGTATTTCGAATGTATGCTCATTATTTTGTGGGAAGTTTGCTTTGAGGTAGATACTACTCGTTGAACATGATTATTAGAAAAAATTCCTGAATTTTGTACATAAGTGCTGTATTTCTTGTTTTTGTTATAGCCCTTGTGGTTTCAATAAACGTGTACCGATATTCATTTTTTAGCTATTGTGCTGACGATATAGTCTACTTTAAGTTATGCAATACGAAACACAATCTTGCTCATGAAAATTTATTTTTCCGAAATTTTGTTCTGAGGACAAATGGACAAGGTGTTATTGCACGAGATACGCGAATCACGAAAATATGCAAGGTTCATCGTTGCCTTTTTTTTGTTTTTTAAGGAACGTATGTGGGGAAACTTATCGACGCTAGGCGTGTTTCAACGTCCCAGCTCATTTGCTATTGAAAAGAAGGCAAACAATCATTTAGCTCTCCTTCAAAAACAAGAGGTTTTACTGCGGTGGTGGTTCAAACTGAAGGGAAAGATGTGAGACTGCAGTTGGCTTGACACTATGCAAGCATGGTGTTTTACTGCAAATTGGCATTTCAAAACATCAATGCCAATTTGCGCAGTACAAACGCGGTTTATATTCATTTGTGAGTGATGTCCAGTAGCGTAGGCACACGCTGCTAATTCGATGAAAACTTTTGCTGCTAAATCACTCACTTTGAGCCAAGCTTTGCTCTTACACTCGTGTCTTCCAATTGCAGATGTAAACGCTGCTAATTCCATGAATACGTTTGCTGCTAAATCGCACACTTTGAGTTAAGCCTTTTTTATTTGGCACAACATTGCACGTTAAATTTTACGAAACCTTCCTCAGAAATATGACTAAGGACTTAAGGCTTTTTTAATTTGGACGTGCGTTTTGGAGTTACTAATCTTAACCAAGAACAATGTGATGATTTGCAGTTTTTTGGGGGAGAGAGCTTGCACCCTACTGAAAGTACTTAAAATTAGGCAGTTCAGAATATAAATTACTTTTTCACTTCAAGGCCGTATTGTTGAGAAGCTTTGTTTCTCCTGCCTTTGAAACACACTCATCATAATTTTTCGAAATAAACTGACACAAAAATCAATACTTTGTCTGAACTGCAATAGGAGCAAATGTTTTGGCGTAAATGCAATACTTGCATTAATGCTGTGCAAAATACAGGAGTGAGATCTACGATAGTACGATAAGAATACTAAGGTAATAGCCAAGGCATGCAGGCACTATAAAAGACCTTTGAAAAGCTACTGCGTATGACTGCTACTGCAAACGAAGTGTACCTGCTTGGTGTTGTTGCTTACAAAGCTGTGTTAAGTCGTTACACCACATTTTATTCACTGAAAATCATTTATTTTATACCTTCACAATGCGGTACACTAATCACTTTTTTGTTCTCTCAGCTTCTGCATTGTGGCTTGAAGAATTTCCTGCTGCAGTTCTAATCTAGCGAGTTGGGGCAGAGTTTTAGCCTCCTTGGCCATGGATTTATAAAATAAATCCACCGTATCATTTTCCTCTGTTTCTGCAAAAAAGTATATATAATTTTAAATGTAACTCGCTGCAAGGAAGTAATCGTACTTTGTTTCACTCTTTGAAGCACTCCGTGAAAAATAAGGATTTTATTTAGGCTAGGCCGCATGTAGTTCCAGAATCAAACGTGGTCATACCGAAACAGTTGTGCACGCTGAAGAGTTGCAATTGTCGCAAGCATAAGCTACGAATTGGCTTATTATCAACCTTGCAGTGTATTTTCTTCTTGTTCTAATTTACATGCTAGTACTAGTGTCGTAAACTGCCTGGCATGCACGAAAAAGCACATTTGGACAGAGGTTTCAGCAAAACCAGTAACATTTTATAACCACTCGCCTCAACAACGGCATACCCTACTTCTAGCTCTCCATTGCTGCGGAGACGCTATTTTTCATCATTAGCAGCAACGGTTGATAGCGTATGTATTTTTTAAAGGCAAGTAACAACACATTTTTCAATGCTTTGCATACTGTCATGTGTTTACTGATAAAGGTAGTAACAATTAAATAAAATTGACTTGAGGCAAAACAATCACGAAGTAGGTCGGAAATCTCTAAAAGCTGAGTTGCAGCTACAAAAAACTTACGTTCATCCTTTTTGAACATACTAATGGCATCCTAAAACGCTTCGTCCATTTTATTTGCAGCATCAGATTTTTGAGCTATTCGCCGTCGTTTGGGCTTCCAAACTCGTGAAGTTGCCTCTAATTTGTGAAAAAGTAAAGTTAACAGCTCAGATGGACGAGTGGTATAGAGTGTCTGTCTCTTGAGCTGTAGACTTGGGTTTGATTCCGAGTCGGGTCAAGTCGGGACAAGCCGGCAAGTTTACTTGTTGTGCCGTTGGGAAAGGCACTTAGCGGGATTCCCCCATCTTGGTGTGGTAAACAGATGGCCGGCAACTCCTAAGCTAGCTCGTATAGCGCATTGATCGCTTTCTCGTGATAGGAGGATAAATATGCAACTAAATAAATAAACAAAAATTTTTGTGGGACATAGAGGCATTTTTGTGCAGCTCATAAAATAATCATTCACCGATCAGATGACAAAATGATATTGCGTCTACTTCTCGAGCAAATGATTTTAGATTAGATTTCGAGTCGAGTCAAAGCAAACACCCTAAGAATTGGTATTCACAGCTTCCTGGTTGATGTCCAGAGTCAGTCCTTCAAGACACGGAACCAACAGACAGATTAATACTTTACAACAATCCCTCAAACATTTGCAAGGCGACAGCTAGTAGCGGGTTACAAAAAGCAAGGTTATCGTTACGTTTTTATGCTTGTAGCAGATAAAAATATACCTTTTCCCAACAAAAATTGGATATTGCTTAGGATGACAACTCATTTCAATTGCGTCACAAAGACGTCGTAAAAAGAATAATAACGTTTTATATTCAAATACTAAAACCAAGTTTAACTTTACCGGCCGTCAGCTCAGTTGTTACGCACGCGCACAGACTGTAGGTGCGGAAGGTCTGGGGTTCTATTCCCGGGCTGGTCAAATCGGCACAGTGTTGCAAACGGCTCGCCATCGATGCGACGTTTCTTCGGAGCTGTGTAGCCCAGACGCTAAGTCGTGGAGATGGGCCCCACCACTCGTTTCACACTTAGGTTATAGTAACGCGAGTATAATGACAATTTGATTTAATTTTTTGGATTTGAATTAAACTTTTGCAATGGAATTCAACGAACCAGTTTTACTATAGAAGAGTATAAAAATGTAACGATGGTTGGCTGTTTGCACTGTATTTACGGGACCATTTGACAATAAACTTGGTTATCCTTTTCGTAAAACAGGAAAAAATACGAGATAATTACAAATACGTAACTCCCAACGAAATGAATCAACTATTAAATCAAGATAATTCGTGATATTGTAGCGACTTTTAAAACAATTTCAGCGAGAACAAATTGCATTTTAGTCACATTTAATGGCCTCATCTGTGCTACTTTTTAACTCGTTTGCATCCACAAGATGTATTGTGCACTCAGCAAAGTTTCAAGCGGATGTAAAGCTGCACAACAAAAACTTACCTTCTAGATCACTGCTTTTTCGTACCTCACCAGATGTTTGCAGGGCGTCAAAAGCACCAGTAAAGTCTAGGCTTTCACTATTGCAAGCTTCATCCAGGAAATGATAAACTCCAGCGTGAGAGGAGGTTTATCAAAATTTGATGTTCTAAAAACAGCCAGTGCCGTAAATAACATAGTTTGCGTTTATTCACTACGCGTAAAATATGCATATTTTTGGTGCTTGCTTGACTCAAAGACTTCGCAGCCACCCTGTCGCTGTTTTGTAAGTTCTATCGAATTTGTTACCTTGTTTCAGGGCCGGCGCCAAGGGAGAGGGGGCCAGGGGGGCCTGGCCCCTCAATTGACATGCTTGGCCCCCCAATCAACAAGCTTACTCTTTTGAAGAAAGCAGATATTGTGTTTAATTTCAAACTTTGCCCCCCCCCCCTGATAAACGCTTGGCCCCCCTAAGTCCACAGTTGTGTCGCCAACTCTGCATTTTCTCTAAATGGTCTTGTATCTTACACTACTAAATAAACTTTGAACTTCATGGGAAACATTTTTTCCGAATTTTGGTTGTCATGTGTAATGACGTTTATGTTTCCACTTAAAACATTTCAACCTGGAAAATTAGATTTCTACTAAATATTTTTATCATGTGTCTTCACTCTGTATTTTTCGAAGTTAACGTGTAATATCTACAACTGGCGTTGTACGAGTTCAAGTGTGTGCTTTGGTTGGAAAAATGCGGTTTATTGCTACTGCTTTCTTTTGACAATATTTACTTTAGCGTTCTTCTCTTGAAAGCATCAGAATGACACTAAACGTACTGGAAACATTTGCTGAAAACTAGTAATATCCTCTTCGTGTTTCAAACATCAGCTTACTTTCTCGGAGCTAAGACCAGCTGGATAAATTTCATTACTTCATATAAGCTCCACTTTTTTGTGTAGCCAGAAGTTCCATCCCCAGATCTTGATGTATTATTTTTCTCTTTCTCTCGTTTAAACTTTTCTCTCAGGGACTTCCACTGTTTCTGACTGTCCACTACTACAAATATACAAAAACGAAAAAAATCATAATTTCAGTGTTTCTTAGGTATCGTTACTGTCATTGATTTTTGAAGCTTTGTTACATTACAGCTTTAACATCTAGTTTTCTTGACTGCTTGGCTGACTACACACGATCTAAAGCAATTATTACCACCACATTATATCACTTTCTTTTTTGGTGGTTTTGTTCTACTTTAAAAAGTTGAAAAATCTGTATATATGCTGCAAAGGTGTGCAAAACTTCTGCTCATGAAATATTCATATTGATAAGTATATAAAGGCCACTTTTAAGACAAAAATGTAAAATCAAGAGCACTATCATACCAGCCAGCTCTCTTTTTTGAGTCAGCAGGAACGCAAAATATTCGTCAGATGCAGCTGATGAGCATGAAATTGGTTGTGCAAGTAATATTTGTGCTTACATGAGGCTATAAATTTATGTCCACTGAACAACCACATTTTTACCAGCGATTGCTGCATGATGGACATCTTGAAAATTTTTTTTCAGTAACATACTGTAGAGTGCACTCTAACAGCCAATTATATCTTCTAAATTATGAAGTTTTTCTTACTTTGTCCTGGCAACCCGCACCTTTCAGCTGCTTTCTCCCACACCATGTTACGGCAAGTTCCTCGACTGTAGCCTTCCTTGCTTGGATCCCACAAGCAAGTAAGATCCTGGACCGCCAAAATCAATTTTTCATTCTCCTCCGTCTTGAACGAAGTGGAAGAATGCTTAGGCATAATTTTTAATATAGTTTAACTCAAGTACAAGCATAAAAAGTTTTAGAAAATTCACACCTGGGAACAATGTAAAAATATAAGAGGCATAATTAGAGAGTTTACAAAAGCTTACAAAACCCGAGAACAAACGGATACTGTCGAACAACTATTACCAATCTGTGTCACTACGATAACAAAACTACAAGCAAATAAGTTATATCACAAATTTTATAATCTATTTGCAAAAAGCTACTTGAAAATTTGTGTACAAATCATAATATATAACCTTAACTTATCAAGATAGTTTATAAATATAAACTTTTTAGGTGCAACTTGTAGCCTAGGGTGATACCAGATTACACTTTTTAAAGTGGATAAGGTGCACAAAATGTGACAACTTTTTGCATTGCAGCCCAGTGAACAACATTAAATGCATAGCTTATTATTAGAAAAAGTGATTTGGATGCAGAAATGAAATACCGATGCGCAAAATCCATGACAAATGGACAGGACGTATATGCGCATCAGTAAGCCTATTTACAGATTTTTACAGATTAACGGTAAAAAGCAGTAGTGAGTATAATCAGGATCTACTGCCGGCAAAATAAACCTAGAAGCTATTTTGCCATCACGCGCCTCACCTCAAAAACAGTATTCATGAGCATCTACAGTGTATATATGGATAGATCTACGTCCGGAAAAATAGACCTAGAAACTATTTTGCTGTTAAAGATACTGCCTCACAAAAATTATGCAAACAGCAACTACTTTGTGATGCACCTATACATTGCCATTCAAGTAATCTACATTCAAGCACATGCATAATCATCTCATTTACAATTAATATCAATCAAATAAAAATAACAAGCTTAAAGTTTTTTTCGTCTGCATGCACATGTTTATTAATGGGATTGACATGCTGTTTGCCTTGGCCAAAAAATGCTGGTGTTGGTTAAGCTATCCCGGGATGAAAGAGTTAGTAAACAAAAGTTAGGCCTAGCAAGTACTTCAACTGACTTGTGAACTATCGACCCCACACAAATAGTTACTAATTTGCAATGCATGCTACCATACCAACATACTACTGCAAAGGTCCAGTACCAATATGCTCAGATGCTCCTTACCAATGTAATCCCTATTCACTCAAATTGACAATAGTATAACCAACATAAGCCACATTGTCTTAGGTTACTGCTGTAGCTGAGATAACCTTCAGTTATGTCTGCAATAACTTTTTCAAAATACTGTGTTTAATACAGTAAACTAATTCAAAGATTAGCCTTGGTCGTTAATTCCTAACATCAAACACGCTTACCTAGACTAAAAATATGCACTACCCTATTGATTTGGTTACTAAAACAGGTTGCCAGTAACTTCGCCACATGGTAACTTCGCCACAGTAACTTCGCCACATGGTAACTTCGCCACACTTTCATACATCGAAAATTTACATTGCCTACACCGAAACAAGACTTTAAATTCCTGGTTGCCGTAAAAAATTTTATCGGGCTTTTCGAGTTACTTCGTAACTTCGCCACATAATCGAAACTGTGGGGTAAGATGTGGGGAGAGAGGTGTGGGAGAGTGCATGGGGTGAATAAGGAAGTGTGTTGGGGTGTAGGGGGAGGTCAGGGGAGCTGTGGGAAGAGATATGGGAGATGTGGGGGGAGATGTAGGGAAATGTGTTGGGGTGTGGGGGGAGGTAAGGAAAGATGTGAGGGGAGGGTGTGGGAAAGTGTATGGGGTGAGTGAGGAAGTGTGTTGGCGTGTGGGGAAAGGATGTGGGCAGGGTAATGGGGAAGATGTAGGGAAATGTGTAGAGGTGTGGGGCCCCAACACACTTTTAATTCCCCACATATCCCTACCCTCACCTTTCCCTACATTTCCCCTTACCCCCCCCCACACCCCATCACACTTTCCTACACCTCCTTTCATACCTCTTCCCACATCCCTCCTTCCTCCCCCCACACCCCAACACATTTTCCTACTATTCCCACATCTCCCTTCACCTTCTCAAAGTGTGGCGAAGTTACCATGTGACGAAGTTTCTGTGGCGAAGTTACTGTGGCAAAGTTACCATGTGGCGAAGTTACTGGCAACCCTAAAACATATCTTAAACACAAAGCAAGCTAAAACGCCAATTCACAGAAGTTCAAAAGGTTCTGCTGGTGTTTACCCAGGCGGCTAGCCTAGTCTAGGATAATGCGTACAAGCCTAGAGAGTGTCAAAATCATGCGTCGTTATACGTTTTGATACTTATAAGTGAGCTTTCTGAATCGCAATCGCGCGTTTAAATTTTCCTTGTCACTTGTAATTGACCAGACGTATAATTAACATATCGTAACTGCGCATACAATTAAAACAAACAAAGGATGCGCTTGCTCAATTATAACTATAAACAGCGCTTTACTGAAAATACTACTTACGTAGAACTACTTGTTACTAACCACCTCTGGACATGAATTTTTATTTATCGTTGATTTGCCTCGACATGACTTGATTGTTTTTAATGTTACCGTAATGACACGCAGTTTAATTTATTTGCTTGGCTTGTCACCTGCTATGTTATAATTAATTGCTAAACTGAAGAATGCGAAAGGGTCGGTGCTAGCTGAAATGATTTGCATCTGATGATTTGATGATTGGTTCCTTCTTGTTTATTCACCTTTCACGAAAAAGCAATGGGGGCGTCATGTGTAAGATGAATCAAAACTCACTTGGGTGCCTTCTTGAGTTCTCTTGTTGAATTTTGCTGCTGACTTCACTTTGCTGCTTGTTAGATTCCACCTAGAAGAAATAATTTTCATGAAGCATCTTGTCCAAGGACACTGAAACGCGATTTGGTTGGAACTTTAATTCTGTACCTTGCAATCATTGCCTCTTCTCTAAGCAATTTCGCCACCCTGCTGCATTAAGAAAAATATTGTGTAAAAAGGTATTTGCATAATTATCAAAAAGTTTTGAAAATGCAGTCAAATACCCATCACACTCAAATGTCTACTTGCCCAAATGTCCTTGTGCCATTTTTTGCATCCTAATTATTTTGTGCTCTAATGTCGAGTTTTGTAATATCATTGTTTACTGGTTTGTTTTTGACATTCTGAGATGTTAGCTTTATTTTTCCTCTCTTGTGTACATACTTACTTTTTTGTAACAGCACCACCTAAAAGCTGTAACACTGTAAGAGCATCGCCCAAACCTTGTCTCTAGGAATGCGATCATATGCTTTTTCAAGATCGGCAAAACATGCATAGACCTCTTTCTCGTATTCCCACGAAGATTTGCTGCAAGGCAAAGATCTGGTCCATTGTGCTTTGACCAGGACGAAAGCCACAGTGAGCATCTGTTGGTTTGGACTCGACTATTTCACGGCATTTCTTTTCAAGGTATTTGGCATAGACCTTACATGGGACACTGATGAGAGATGTGCTCCTATAGTTGGTGCATTTTCTCTTGTCTCCTTTCTTGTGGATAGGTATTATCACACTGGTTTGGCATTGCTGTGGTGCTTGCCCAGTACTACATGCCACCTTACAAATACGAGTTAATCGACGAACACCATGCATGTTCATTGCTTTCAACATTTTAGGTCTGATATCATCCTCACCAGGTGCTTTTCCAGTTTTCAATGATTTGATAACTGCATTTACATCTGTTTCGGTTATCTGAGTATCTTCCCCAACCTGTTCCTCGTGAATTTGTGTCAGTGTAGCATCAACTGGGTTTAAAAGATCACTAAAGTAGTCTCTCCACCGATTCAAAATAGCATCTTGCAGGGGCGCACCCAGCATATTTTAAAGGGGGGGGTCTAAAAAAGAACTCGATCCTGCAATTAGGAGAGGATCCAAAAAGGTTTGGTGGGGGGGGTGAGATTTTTAATTAGGTTGAATGTAAAGTAAATGCATAGACGTTAGAACCCAAAAAGGCGTAAAAATCCCTTTGAAAAATGTTTCATGTGTGCGGCCTATTCAGAGGAATTTTCAGGGAGGGGGCACTAAATTTTGACATATTTTCAAGCGTAGTTTTTTGTGGCAGAATTATTTTGAACCATATTGAGAATAAAAAAGGTTCTGGTGGGTTCGGTGGCATGCTCCTCCGGAAAATTTTTAAAAATTTACATACTGTGGTAGCCATTTTAGTACTTTTTGAACAATTTTTAGGCAAATTTTGTTAAAATTTTTTGCCCCTAAATCTGAGTGTTTTACCAAATATGATGCAGTTTGTTCGTACATTTTCGATTGTGTGCTTAGGGCTGTAAGGGCGTAAGGCTTATTGTTATCGAAAAGGTTTGAAATCAAGGAAAAATTGTAGGCTATTCATCAAACACATGTTAAAAATGGCTGGTGGGGAAATGCATCCCCCTTGATCTCCTCCCTGGATCCGCCCCTGCCCGCACTAATAACAATGTCTTTTACCACTATACCAACCGGCTGGTTTGGCTTCAGTATTATGTGGAGCAAATTCTGTCACAGCTGTTTTGAAATAACAGCACATACTGCATTCAACCCCCCCAAACCCCCTCCATGGGTGCGCCACTGGCATCTTGATCTTTCAGATTTGCACCATTTGAATCTTTGATGAAGAAAGCAGCTTTAGATCTATAACGAAAGTCTCGTCAGCCTTGCTAAGCACAGCCAATCCAGGCTAAACTCATTCCAGACAGTAAAGACTCTTTTTTGCATTGTTTTACCTGGACATCTCGACTTCATCTCTTTTCTAGATCGTACCCTATTTTAGCAGGCGACTGGCCCCAAACAACGATACCCAATGAAAGAGCCTGCAACTACTAACCCACAACTAAGTTACTGGTAGCCTAACTAGCCCACATCACTAGAAGCCCCCATGGCAACCCACTCATTTACAGCTGCAGACGCGTTTCGACCTTATTATGGTCTCATCAGTGCAGCATAGCAACCTCCCACCTTCCTGGGAAAAAAAAAATTCTAACCTTCAAAAGAACTACACACCCCAAATCTAAGCCTCTACTCGTTCTGCTCAAGATAGAACATTTGAAATAAAACCTTCAAGGAATTAGTACATGCTGGATTATGATGTCACAGATTCCCTGTAAACAATCGAAAAGAATAAAAATGACCGGTTGGTTTAAACATTGTTTTCCCGGTAAACTGAGAAGGAATTTTTTTGTTTACGGTTTGTAACTATACCAGTTGCCAAAACCTGCAAAAAAACTCTCTGCCCAACCCGTTCGCCTGTGAAAAAGCAAGGGACAAGGCAGGCATTGTGTCTGCGCATGCAGCCCAGAAAACACAGTGAACGTCAGCGCTTATCGGTAGTTTAAACATCAGTATTCCAATACGATTATCGAACTGCATGACTGTACAGTTGCAGTAAGTAAGTAAGTAAGTTGATTTGTGTCATTTAAGTTTACATTGAAAGCGATATCAGTAATTGCAATAGAACAACACAGGTGCATTGAAAGAGCATAAAGCTCATCTAGTCACAACACCATCTTGCTCATAACATGTCAATAGGGGTTCAAGTTAACTCAATGAAGATTTTTCATTTGAAGGTCAGTTTGTAACTGTGTAAAAATAATAAATAAATAAATAAATAACACATAGTTTAACCACAAAACAGTCAGAAGGGTATATACACTATATACAACACAAATTGACAACTGCAAGGAATTATCTAGCTACCATTTGTGCAGTTTCATATTGTCTACAAAACGTTTTAAGAAATGTGTAGAAAAGATGCAAATGTACCGTACACCAAAACATGTACAAACTTTAAATTGCCAAACTTAATAATAGTAATTCGAGTTAACACAAGGATTCATAAACTTGAACGTATGATCAAAATAAGATGTTTTCAGTTTCAATTAGGTTCAGTTATTCTGTAGAATTTGCTAATGTAAAAGATGCTCTTTGACAGTTGCTCTTGGATGTCGTTTTGCTTATTACTGTATTAATCTTTGTTTTGCTCAAGTAGGTGGTTCTTGTATACTGAAATAAATTTTTGGTAGGAAAATTTTTTCCAGGTTTCTGGAATTTTATTCCAGATTTTTACACCTTCTGAATATAACGAGTTATTGGTTGCACTACTTGAAAATCTGGGTGCAAAGTAACTTTTTTAACTACTAGCTCTTGTATTATAACTATGTACATTTTCTAAAGGTACAAAGTAGTCCCTAAAAAGTAGAGGAAGCTTGTTATTATTGTAGCGATGCATGAACTTTGCAAGTTCGAGTTGGTAGATATGTTTGATGTTTAAAATCCCCAATTTAAAAAATAGTGAGTTGTTGGTAAACCGACTATCTCTTTTCACTTTGTTCATGATTCTTATAATTTTATTTTGCATTATTTGTATTGTTTGTAAGTTTGTACTGAATTCTGACCCCCATGATAATATGCCATACAATACATGTGAATGCACAAGGCTGAAATAGATTAATCTCAAAGTTGACATGTCAACGTAATGACGTAATTTTGTTATAATACCAGCAGCTTTTGAGAGTTTAATGCAGAGAGATTGTATTTGAAGGTTCCATTTTAGGTTAGGTTCAATAATTATTCCGAGATATTTTGCAGCGTTTGCTTTTTTAATTATATTATTGTTTACGCTTAAACTAAAGCTAGTTTCAACGTCATCTTTATTTTTCGTATTCTTAACTAGTATGTATGTTATTTTTGAGTAGTTCAGGGTAAGTTTGTTTGTAGTTAGCCAATGCGTTATTTTTATCAGTTCAGCTTTAACTTTCCTTTCCAGGGTTGTTAAGTTTGAATCACTTAGAATTAGGGCTGTGTCATCTGCGAATAATCTTGTAGTAAATCCTCATGCGTGAACAATATCATTAATATATATAGTAAATAAGGTTGGTCCCAAAACAGAACCTTGTGGTACACCACATTTAATAGTTTTGGCACTCGATGCTACATTATGAAGAGTTACATACTGTTGTCTATTACTCAAATAATCTTGAAATAGGTCTAAAGCATTTCCTCTAATTCCATAGTTCTGTAATTTGGTGAGGAGTATTTTGTGGTCAACCGTATCAAACGCTTTTTTAAGATCTAACAATATTACACAGCTGTGATGTTTTTTTTCTTTTAGTATTTTGATCTGAGATATTACATCTGCTATTAATAGTGAGGTGGAATGTTCCTTTTGAAATCCAAATTGAATTGTATTGAATTAAGAAAGATAAGAGGTTAATCTATTGTTAATTAGTCTTTCGAATATCTTGGCAAAAGGAGACAACATTGAGATTGGTCGATAGTTGGTCATTAATTCTTTGGGTCCACTTTTATGTATTGGCTTGATTTTTGCAATTTTCAAATTTTTTGGAAATTTTCCTTTTAAAAGGCATTGATTAAATATATTACAGAGCATAGGAGCTAACAATTCACTAGCTAATTTGATATATTTTGTAGGTATGTTCTCCGGGCCATTAGCTTTGTTTTTTTTCAAATGCATGATTTCCCTGAAGACTTCAATAGGAGAAATCGGTTCCAGAAAGAACGAATTTTGATGAGAGGATGAATCAACTATTGGATTGCAAATATTTGCAGATGGTATTTTATTTGCAAGTGTGGGACCTATATTAAGGAAAAAATCATTGAATTCTTCAGTCATTTCTTGACGATTTTCTATGCATTTATTGTTCTTGTTAAATAGTTTAGTTATTGGTTTCTCACAATTTTTCTTTTTCATGCCTATAATTTAGTTTATATTTTTCCATACTTTTGCAGAGTCTCTTCTATTTGTAGTAATCTGAGAGTAATAATATTGTTGTTTTGCTATTCTTTTTATAGAAGTTAATTTATTAAGGTACAATTTGTATTGTTTTATTAGATGCCGTTTATTCTGCTTGTAGCACTTACGAAAAAGTTTATTTTTCGTTTTAATGGAATTTAATATACCTTTTGTTAACCGAGGTTTTGTTGCCAATTTGCTTGCTTTTTTTGATTGTGCTTTGAGAGGCAAATGAGAATTTATCAAGGCAGTGAAAGCATTAAGGAGGCTATTCATAGCATCTTCAGGATCCCAGTTATCCCTATATAGATTAGATTCTAGATTAGAAGTAATTTTATCAGTGTCCAAGAGAAACAAGTCACTATTAAAGTTTTTGGTGCATCTTCGCATCCTTTTTTCATATCTCAATTTGGGGCGACGGGGAATAAAACAAAACGTAGGTAAATGATCAGAGATATCATAAATGAGTATGCCAGATTGAATTTGTTTGTTTACTATATTTGTGTAAATATAATCTAGCAGAGTTGATGAATGAGTTGTTATTCGTGTTGGCTTATTAATCAAATTTATGCAACCTTCCGAATGAATTGAGTTTAAGTATATGTCTGTATTTGTGCTGTTACTTAACAAATTGACATTAAAATCACCATAAATTATTAGTTCTCTGATATTTTGATTAATTTTTTGAAGAGTCAGCGAGAATGCATCTTCAAATTTTTTGAGACAACTATTAGGATGCTTGTATACAACTCCAATAATGAGCTTTTTTTTTATTTGTCATGCTTAATTCAACAAATAGACTTTCAGTATCAGCACTTTGAATTGCTAAATCTGGAATGAAGAAGCAAACGATTTTTTTGAGAACATATAAACTACACCACCAGCTTTGGTACTTGAGTCAATATGGAAAAAATTATAATCATCAAGTGATATATTGTTGCAATTGTTATCATTCAGTCTGGTTTCAAAAATAGCAATTATGTCTGGTCTGTGATCGAATTGCTGTACTAATTCTTCAATTAAATTTATGTTTTTCGGAAGTGAACGTGTGTTAAAATGAATAAGTGACAAGTTAGTATTAGCTATTTCAGTTTTGCACCATTCAATACTTCTATAATGACTTTCTTTATAATTTAGAGATATATCGTTCTCATAATTGTCATGAAGGAGATCACTAAAGCCTCTAGACAGTGTATCTTTTATGTTAAGAAATTCCTTTGCAAAATCCTGGTTGTTAAGATTAATCATGGGCAAAATTTCAACTATGCAGTTTCTGCAAAAATAGTTAATATCCGAATTTTTTGATGACAAAAAGTGGTCATTGGTTAAGTTTGCACATGCTTGGTGGACGGTATTGCAGCAGATATCGCATCTTATAATTACTTGATTTTTCCTGCATTGATTACAACAATATGAACATAACCTTTTTGAAGCCATAATAGTAGACTAAAGCTTCAGAATATGAGGAAGTCCCAGACTTTTTATACACTCACAGGGGAAAGGGGTAGTATTATATACATAAATTGGGCCTATTAACTGAATAATAATTTGGGCCTAAAAGTCAGAAACTACTACGGTACTACCTGTAGCTGAAGATCGGATTTTCAGAAGTTATTTAAAACTGCAGAAAAGCAAGTATCATAAATGATTTTTGTTGATGCTAGTCTTGTTGATAGGAGTTTTAGATACCGGTAATAATCCCTTCAAACACAACTTCAAGTTTGATCTTTTTTTGAGGATTTTCAGCTTCTATGTAGAAGATGTTGCCATCAATTGTCCAGTAGGACGTTATCACATCAGCAGCTTTTAATTCTTTCAACTGTTGCATGCACGTTATTCTTTCTTTAGTTAGAGCTTCGGAAATCAAGAATGGTTTTCCTTTTAACATTTTTTTTTGAAGTAAATTTCTTGTTTTTTATTATGAGCAAGGAATTTAGCTATAATGGGTCCATTTGAACCACCCAATCGATGAGACCTGTCTAAGTCCTTAAGGAAAGGTTAATTCCAAGTTCAAAGTTAACAAAGTCCACAACTTTTTTATCTGTATTTTCTCTTTCGGTATAAGGTATCCCATGTATAATTAGGCAATTGCGCCTTGAGTACTGGGCAAGTTTTTCCTGTTGTGTCATTAATTTATGATTTTCCTCTTTTAGCCTGCTCATGCTTTTTTCAAGTCTTTTGGCTTGTTCTGCTAAGTTGGAAGATTTGGATTCTGCAATCGTTGCAATATTGGTGGAAAGAATTGAATTTAGTTTTTCATTTGCGATTAGAATTACAGCCAACTTTTCCACTACTGCATCCACAAACGTTGAATCAAGACATAAGATTTCAGCCTGAGAACTGCTGATGTTCATGATTGTGGATTCATTGATAGCCTCTTTAAGAGTGTCAGTTTCTTCAAGTACATCTTTTATGATGGGTTTTAGCATCTCTTTGTTAATGGCAAAGAAGATTTCTTGTTCTTCATCTTTTGTGACATTTTTCAGTTTGCAGTGAAGTCAAATAATCCAGTAATCAGTAAAATTTTAAAATCTTATTGCTACTATTAGACCTAATTTAAGTACTAATTTTCCCCTATACTTACATACACTTGACCATACCTTATTCAAATAGAATGATCGAACAAGATGATACAAAGAAGGATAATATGTAAGTCAAATAGAATTCTTCTTTCCTACACTTCTCCGATAGGCACATGCAAAGTCAGTCTTGTACCCCGCTTTTTTCACGGGCGAACGGGTTGGGCAGAGAGTTTTTTTGCAGGTTTTGGTAACTGGTATAGTTACAAACCGTAAACAAAAAAATTCCTTCTCAGTTTACCGGGAAAACAATGTTTAAACCAACCGGTCATTTTTATTCTTTTCGATTGTTTACAGGGAATCTGTGACATCATAATCCAGCATGTACTAATTCCTTGAAGGTTTTATTTCAAATGTTCTATCTTGAGCAGAACGAGTAGAGGCTTAGATTTGGGGTGTGTAGTTCTTTTGAAGGTTAGAATTTTTTTTTTCCCAGGAAGGTGGGAGGTTGCTATGCTGCACTGATGAGACCATAATAAGGTCGAAACGCGTCTGCAGCTGTAAATGAGTGGGTTGCCATGGGGGCTTCTAGTGATGTGGGCTAGTTAGGCTACCAGTAACTTAGTTGTGGGTTAGTAGTTGCAGGCTCTTTCATTGGGTATCGTTGTTTGGGGCCAGTCGCCTGCTAAAAATAGGGTACGATCTAGAAAAGAGATGAAGTCGAGATGTCCAGGTAAAACAATGCAAAAAAGAGTCTTTACTGTCTGGAATGAGTTTAGCCTGGATTGGCTGTGCTTAGCAAGGCTGACGAGACTTTTGTTATAGTTGAAACATTAATTTGTAGCTTTAGATCTTTTTCCACGCAAACGATGAATTGTCTGCCAGAATACTTTGTATGCTGTGTTGAAATCCTCGTCTCACCTTTCTCCAAATTCCTTCCAGGCTCTTTCCTTAGACAGTTTTACTTTTGTGGCTGCCGTCTTACGTGCTTCATAGTACTGCGAACAAAGTTTAAGTGATGACTTGCAGTAGAACGCCGGTTATCCAAAACACCTATTATCCAAACACGACTTCAACAAAAGAAATAACAGCATACCATGCTGCGCATCCACAAATGCCATGCTAGCGTTCAAAAATACCAGCAATTAAAACAGTGACAAGTTTAAAACGAAAAGAAAATGAGTGATTGCTGCTCATCCAGAGCTAACAATACGCCAGCACAATAAGTCACAATGTATCTGTGCTTAATATTGTACAGTCATTAGCAAAAGTTTAAGACCAGTCTTTCAGATTTAAGGTATTTGTAGATTTTATCATTATTATCGCATTGTGCAGTTTTATATGACGCAATATCGTAATGAAATTGCATCAGCCATCTGTCCATCACCAACACATGGGTTGTTTTCACGAAGAACCTATTTTACTTCATTTCGATTGGTTTTACAGCGTAATCAGTTGTGTACTAGCTGCTGTTTCAGTTCTTGAAAATGGGCAAAAAATCTTCTCTTTCCGAGACTAAAAGAGCCCAAATTGTGGTTTTAAGTGAAGAAGGCTACTCTGAACGAGAAATCAGTGCGAAGATGCAGTGCAGCAAGACTGCTGTGCACACAGCCCTTAAAAATTTCAATAATTACGGGAGTTACAAAGACTTGAAGAGAAGTGGGAGACCCAAAAAAACATCCCCTAGAGATGATCTGACAATAAAGCGAATTGCTGTACGTTCCCCAACAAGTTCTTTGAAGAAAATTCGTGCTGCGCTGCTTGGGAAAGGGACAGACGTTCACATCACCACAGTTTCTCGGCGTTTGAGGTTTAACTTTGGTCTTAAATCATATAAGCCAGCTCGCAAACCCAGGCTCGCTCCTCTTATGAAATCAAAGCGTCTGGCATTTGCAAAAGAACATGCAGCATGGACATCTGAAGACTGGTCTAAGATCATGTTTTCCGATGAGTGTACTCTACAGCAGTTTGTGGTGAGAAAAAAGAACGTTAGAAGGCCTGTGGGTAAAAGGTTTGAGGAAAGATACACAGTTTCAACAATGAAACACCCACCGAGTCAAATGGTCTGGGGGGCATTTTCCAGGTCTGGTACTGCTGGATTGTATTTTTTGCCCCCAGGAAGTACAATGAACGGTTCCAGGTATGTGGATTTGCTAAAAGAAAAACTTGAAATGCATATGAATATTCATCAGTGCACAGTTTTCATGCACGACGGTGCTCCGTGTCATCGCTCGAAGATTGTGAAACAATTCCTTTCAGAAAAAAATGTGGCAACACTGGGCTGGCCTGGAAACAGCCCAGATTTAAACCCAATCGAGAATCTTTGGGAAATACTCAAAAACAAGGTTGCAGAAAAACAACCTTCAAGTGCTGGAGCATTAAACCATGCTATAAAAGAGGTATGGGTCAAAGAAATTTCAAGAGACTATTGTGAGAAACTGATATGCAGTATGCCAAAACGAATCCAGGCGGTGATAAAGAACAAAGGAGGACACACAAAGTACTAAAATTGCGTGTTACTGTTTTACAATTTGTAATTTGAGCATTCACAATGTGTTATACTAAATTTACGAGCAAAATATACCAGCAGTGGCAGTAATTTGTATTCTGGAGAGGATAGACAGCAAAAATACATAATTTCTGATAACTGGTCTTAAACTTTTGCTAATGACTGTATATGAGGGATGTAAATTTGTAATATTGCTTGTTGTTCGATTATCCGAACAAATTACTTATTCGAACCATACTTGGTTTTAATTGGTTCGGATAATCGGCGTTCTGTATTTGTAAGCCAAGCCAGGCTCTGTCTTGTGTGTACATCGATTTTCATTTTATAAAAATATTGTGCTGTTTACAAGTAATTGAAATTATCTTACAATAACATTGTAATAATCGGAACTATTTTTGTATTAACCTGCATGGACGTAAGAAGCTAAATGATATTCTGAATAAGGATTTGCTGATTAGCTTCAAAAGTGCTCAATTATCCCAGATTCTGGACATGATACTCAACTAATAATTTCTGGTTTTAATCGCATTATGTTAGTAAGCTTCAACGTTCAATGTCTTTTTGTCACTTGATATCGAAGTTGTGTTGGTAGAGAATTTTGCCTCATCTTGTTTTTGGATATTTTTACATTTTTCATTCTTTTGTTTTGACATGCTGAACAATTCAAAAGAATACAAATTTTTGCTTGAGAAGTCTAATGCTGGTGTTGCATCGATATACTATATTATTGGTCCGAATGTTACTGAATTTTCTTTCAGCTTTGCTTATTTTCGTGGGTGTGTACGCTACCTAAGGAATCTTGATAACACTTCATTTCAGAATACTATGACGCAATAATGTGTATTGTTGTATCTGGAATTGTGTAGTGAATTGCAAATGCTTTGTCATTGTACTTCGGAATACAATAAATATGGGACGAAAATAGCTTAAGGAGGTTTTCCTCCTTTGTCATTGTAGTTTTATTCATTGTGCAGCCTGGGTTGGGCTCAAACTGTTTATTAAGCTTGCCAAGGGTACTTGTAGCTAAAAATACTTGAACATCAATAAAGCTGCTGTTTTGTATATAAGTGGTGTTTACTCAACACTGACTGTTCAAAGACCTGTGGGGCATTATTGCATATCGAGCAGGCACTGATTGAATTGAGGCAAGATTGATGGGCTTAAGCTTGATTAGGCCAAGAATTTGTGATAGACCAGACAGTAGGGGTATCAATCATTGTGTCAGCTCCAGTGATTACGTGGTTGTTGCTTTACCCATGAATAGATGCATAAACTATTTGTCATCGTGCTTAATGCATAATCCTAGAATCTTTACCATTGCGTGATTGTTATTTGTCGCTGATAAAACTGTGTTTTGTAAATTGTTTCAAGCGGGAAATTGCTTGTTTTTCATTTTGCTTTTTGGAAACACCCTTGCAATTTTCCATTTTAAGATTATTATTTTTTGAATAAAATTTGCCTTATTTTCAGATCATTAAACTTCTGTAAATAGTGATAGATTCAAAAATTCATTATTTTGTTGTTGTTTGTCTACTGCAGGGGCTCCCAACCTTTTGCTTTCTGCGTACCACTTACTTTTGATGAATACTTTTTGACCATACCAACATATAAGAGCTGTGCTGAAAGGTGTACTTTCATGCAGAAACGCATATGTATTGCAGTAAATGCAATGTTCATTATGCTCGCAATACTACGCTGAAGCACAAAGCAAGTAACACTGCGGTGTAGCATCTGGACAACACAGTTTTGAATTTTGAAGAAATCTCACTATGTGCGAGTCATTATTGTGTATTGAGCTTTTGAATGAAGGTAGTTTAAGGGTGGGCAAAATTTTCAATGAAAGAGCAGAAAAGTAGAACAAGCGAAGAGTTGCCACCGGTAAGTCAAAGAGCAAAAAAAGTCTTCAACCCCACAAGAGATGCAAATGGAGGATGAAAGAGCAAAAAATGGCTTCGACCGCATAAGAGCTGGAAATGGGTGGTGTAAGTGCATTTGCAAAGCAAAAAAAGGTCTTCGGTGTTTCTCACAAAGAGCTGAAGAGCCACGTCTCGAAGGTCAGCAAGCGGCTTGTGGCTTGTGAGTCGCACTTTGCCCACCCCTGATGTAGCCAATTTAATAGCAAAATCAACGATGTTGCTTTCTGGCCCTTAAAGATAACAATTATAAATATTGTGATTCATTGCTCTTAAAATATCTGACAAATAGGAAAGATGAAGAATGAAGTTGTCTTCTAATATCTGAATTTTGTAATATTTTGTTTGAAAGAACTGAAGCAGCTTCTTTTGCAACACAAAAAGACGCATCCATAAGAG
The DNA here is from genome assembly GCA_964006365.1 of Trididemnum miniatum. Classification (NCBI taxonomy): domain Eukaryota; kingdom Metazoa; phylum Chordata; class Ascidiacea; order Aplousobranchia; family Didemnidae; genus Trididemnum; species Trididemnum miniatum. The sequence continues at coordinate 5,571,508 of OZ023240.1, forward strand.
TATTCCCTTGAGACCTCACTTCTGTATAAAGCATCGGTGACGTGTATTCTGATCTATATGGTGCGGCTTCGTATGAAACTGCAAGGTCGTTGCTTCTGAGATATTCAAGGTGTAAAGCTTAAAAAAGTAGGGTGGCCACTGGCAACACACAGTTTTAAAGCGAAAACCTTTGGAGAGGTTTTGGCTTCAGCCGGAATGATAAATTAATAGTTATGTAAATGCACAAGTTTACAAAAAATTTTAACAACACCCATCAAAATTTTTCAAGTTTACGAAAAATTATTGCTACTTTCGTTTGAAATTTTGAACGTTTTGCAAAACTAGTGCGAAACACAGTTTGTATGCTTTTCTACTTTACCACACCCAGGGATGTTAGCTAGAACTGTGAAACTCAAGCAGGAAGTAATTTTGAACTCTAAATTTCATTATGTTGATAAAGACGAAATAGGCATAGACTCGTCTCTTTTAAATTTTTTTTACCAGTTAGGTTGATCCATAGATTCACCCCACCATTTCAATTACGCCAGCTACAATATTCGATGGTGTTGCAGCTTGCTGCTGCAGAAAAAAAAGACCTGCAAATAAACGAGCTATTGACAATGCCCATATAAGAGTATGCTACGTCATACCATAGTCTCCGCACATGATTATACACATGTCTCTTGCTAACCTATTTTCAAGTGACTTATTTCAGTTATAAAGCAAAAAAATTTTTGTAAGGATTCCGTGAAAACAAATTCTTTTTTACATTTTTGGAAAATATCTCGCATACCACTTGAAAAGCTTCCACGTACCACAGGTTGGGAACCCCTGGTTTACTGCGTGTTATCTTTTGCGTTACAAGTTTTTGCCATTTTGCTTTGCATTGCCTTGATTCACTGTTGTTTCTGTGCATTCATTCAAATCATTCTCAAATCCTTTAGGTTATTTCTTCTTTGAAGTATCGTTTATGAATACCCCGTGTTGTGTTGAAAGTCATTATTATTATAATTGGTTGGTTTATTGTTTAAATTTTGAAGTATTGCCTCATTGCCAGCGTTTCTTTCTTAGTAGATTATAATATTGCCGCCTACTTAAATTTTTCTATACAAACCATTTAAACTGGATCGGTGCTAGCATTTTGAAGTTGAGGATACTGAAATTAAGTATATACATGAAATTTCTTTGCCTCGGCACTGTTTAACCAAGTATTTTGTATTTCATTAGGATTTAAACATTTGTTAATCAGTATTATCTGCTTACGAAATAAGCTACTTGCATAATCTAATGGTAGCTGATCAAATGATGTGCTTTTAATAAAACGTTTGTATTTGCTATGTCTTTAAACGAAGAAATAAATCAATTGATATGCTGTTGTCAATATTTGGAATGTGATAAGACAACTGTGCGCAAGAAAAATGCTGAAAAACTAAAGACTTTGCTCAGTTTGGATGAAGTGAGTGTTTAAGGAGTTGTGTTTTTATTGGTGTTTTTGTTTTTATGATATGCGATGGAAAGCAGTTTGATTTGCTCCCAATTACTCAATTTACAATTCATTTTAAATCAATGATGTTAAAGATTCCAGGTTTTGATGAATTCATAAAACGACCTTTTGTAGAATAGATTTTGTATATACTTGCCTTCTGCTGATGATTTACTTTTGTTGATATGAGTTTTGCTCACTTATTTGGAATTGACCAATGCTTCAAGTTGCCATCAAGATGCTAAAATGCATTTGTGCAATGTCTTTTTAGGTTATCAAATGGCTGCATGCACAAAACCATCAACAAAAAGATATGAGCTTTACCATTATTTTTAAATGTGTTCAAGGGTAAGTTTGTTTCTTTTATTTATATGAAGAAGTATAAGGTTGATTTATGGGGTTGTGATTGCTTTTATGACTTGTGACCATATTAGCTAAACTTTTAGTGACGATGATACAACAGCATTCGCTTTCGCCTAGCCGTTAGATGCTAGCAAGATTTTCCATTCATCACCACCAACTAGTCAACGTAACTTTTGCAATCCCGACATTAACACTTTCTTCTTATCAAGTCAACTATGCTGATTCCCAATCCGCTAACAGGTTTTGCCTGGTCAGCTCAGATTTTAAAGCTATTTTTGTGGTTTATTCATGTTAAAATTTTCGAAACGTAATTGTCACACAACATTTTCCCACATACATTTACATGTACTGTAATCATTTACATTTACGTACTCATTTATCACGTCACAAAACAAAGCTATTCTTTTTATGATGTTAAATTTTTTGACTATAACATCACAGTGTTTTGTTTGTCAATAACAAAACGTGATAATTACATTGAATGAGTAAGTTTCAACAACTTGCGGAAAATTAATTACCAGACATTAACAGCTATCTTTGTTTCTTATTAAGCACCAAATTGTCTACTACTATGAGTTACTACGATTGTTCTGTCTAAGAACAAAGCGAGATCTGGGTAGAAATAATCAAAACTGGCCCACAAATGCTGGTTTTCTAAGTGTGCTTTTCATGTCTTATAATTTTTTTTCAAAATCATTGCCGATTGCAAAGTTTGGTTTATAAATGTCGCCTTCATAAGAATATACAGTAGATCACTGCAAACAGTGAAATTTAACTACAGTACGTGCTTGCTTTAATGTTTGTGTTTACGGCAACTACAATCAATTAAAATCGCAGCAGTGGTTTAGATTGGTGATGAAACATGTCAGAAATGAAGTAATATGACATAATAAAGAATTTGTTGAAGTCATACCGGTAATGGATTAATGATTGTGACTGAATAATTTGAAGTGTTGCAACACAAAGACGTTTGGTTTTGGTAGTAGTAGTAGTAGTGTTTTTTGCTTCTGCACCTTTAAAATAAATATGACACAACAATAAAAGAACTCATCTGCCAACGGACACAGAAAGGTAAAGAAGCGACAAAACGGATAGGATTGTAGCATGCAAGAAAAAATGAAAATAGAAATTGAAAAAAACAAAAAGACAAGCAAACACAACATATGACGATGAGATAAAAAAGACAATTGAAAAAACCATAGCTTCGACACCGCTATGATATGGTGCAATCGTACCATAGAGTGGGACAGCGCTGTTTCGGGTTATTAGCCCTCATCAGCCGCCCTCAGATAAGATACATTCATCTTCGGACAGGAAGGATATTGCTTTTCTAGTTATATGGTGCAAAGGTAGGAACTGTAACAGTGTGCGGCTTTTCGAGGTTACTCACTGTCATCACAGTGCAACTAAAGAACAAAAAAGAGAAAGAAGAGAGACCCAAACTAATTCGAAGAGCAATCGTCGTTAAGACCAGAGATTAACCACAAAAGGCCAAACAAGCGAAGAAACCTACCAAAAGAAATCCTGTCCAGCATGACCGCAGATTTACGTCAATTATTTCAAAAAGGAATAAAAAAAGGTTTTGCTTAAATGAAATGGTTTTGACAATGCACTGTGAAAGAGTACACAGAGATTGTATGAGATGTTTAATTACTGACAAGATCAAGTTGTTTGCAAATCTGAAGGCAAAACTGTTTGAGGAAGCTAATGGTCTCTCAACATAGCAGAAGCTAAAAACCAATGCGGAAAAAAAAGTAGCCTAGTAAAAGCTAATAAGACAAAGGCATAACAAATTGGAAACGAAGTACAATTAAGCATGAGATAGATCCTGCCATCTCACACAGATCTAGGCCTAGAATTAGCTAGATGCAAATGTCCACAAGTGACAGTAAATTTAAAATTTTGCAAAGTCACAAATTGCGATGTTGATTACCTGAAAACAAAACAAAGAGCAGTTTTCTGTTCGAAATAATGTAACCTATGCAGGTAGGGTTAAGGACGAGCTAGCAACTATTTAAAAAAATGATGTTTTAATTTTTCCTTAGGCGCATCGATTGTTCGAGATCTGATAAAAGTCATAAAAACGTGAAGTAAACATTAAAAAAAAAACTGATGAGATAGATAAGGGCAGCTTGGAGGTTTGAAATCGGCATGGTTGATTTCATAAGATTGAGGTGTTAAGTCGCCGCAGCATTTGAAAACCAATATTTCGCTGACTAGAGCAATCTTGCCAAACTATAATGAGTATGTTTGTGATGGGCCTTAGCAACGTCACTGTTGGCTTCTGATTTGGGCTGTACTATGTCCATATTGCAACAACCTGTAGTGGTAAAAAAAAGCAGTCGCTTGGCCTCAAATTTGTTTGTGATTCTTCCAGAGTAGATTCTTGGCCTATTGCCGTCTAGCATTAATGAGATTGAAAAAATGGATTAATGATTAAGCGATCTTGGAATGACTGCTCTTTCACGGATTTAAGATGAACTTGAGGATATGATTTTTGGACTTGTTAAGCCTACCTTGGTTGTGGTTTTATGAGTTCTGTAGTGTTGGATTGGTGGATCATGTATAAATTTTTGAGCTTCACCTTGTTCGTAGATATCTCATAAAAGAATCTGAAATTGCTCGGAAAAAGCATGATTCAGTATCATCCTTATCTCCATTAGATGATCCAAAACTTGCATATTCAGAAAAGTTATTGCGACATGTGGTCGAAGTGGCTAATAAGCGTAAGTATTGTACTCAGTTAAGTGTCTGTTTGCATTTTAAACAACTTGGGATGAGTTGTTTGATTGTTGTTTCTGCTGTTTAACATTAAACATGTTTTGCAGTCTTATTGTTCATGATGTATATTCTATATTGTTAATGATGTATTGTACAGTATATTTTGTTGTTTTGTTGTTAGGTTTTGCTGATATCAAAGGATCAGTCAGTAAACAGTTAACGTATTTTAATTCTTTGATAAGAGATTGTCTTGTTTTATACTTAAATTGCCAAATGGGCTCTGCAAAAGAATTTGATGGGGCATTTTAGATGACATATACTGGAAAAAATTTTGTCAGGTGAAGCAAAGTCCCATATTGTTTTAATCAAATTTTGCTTATTATGACAATATCGTTAGTTTATTCCTGCAAATTTAAACTTATATAGTTATGCCCGCAAATATTATGCTGAGTAGTGCAGTCATATACAACTTTTGCTGAGCATAAGTGACTTGAGTAGAAATTTGAGTATTTCATCTTTTTTCAAATTTAAATGAACAATAAATATGATGCTGGTTTTACAGGAAAAATGCGCAATATAATGGGATATGAAAGCATCATCATTACCAGTAGGTTTCGTATTCCCGAAGCTTTTCGCCTTTTTTTCAAACCGCAGACAAGGTCTTTTCGCTGGTGCAGAAATGTTCAAGAAACTTTAATGAAGGTAGCTTCCAAAGCAGATAAATGGAAAGCAGAATGACCTCTAGAAAGAATTAAGAATCTGTCGTCACGGTAATGTAGAGCACATGATTGATTGATCAGCAAGTGTTGTCCAATGGCAGAGTCTCATTTTGGTTCATGATTGGTCAATTTGCATGAGCGATTGAAGGCTATGTGAAATGGTGGTTGTGCGATCAAATCAACCAAATCAAATTTATTCATGTACAAATTTCCTCTACAATCATCAGTAAAAGTAACAGTACAGCAATATAGAAATGTGTACGTAGGAGAACAGCAAAGGGAGCAAAGCTCATCTAAGTCTCTACCACCTGAAGTACATAACTATACTAGCCGCGAGTGTAAAAGTGGAATTTAAACAAAAATGAAATTAACACATAAAGTCATAACCTTCTCCCTGCAGACTGTAGTAATGTCATGATTTAAAAGTCTTTAATTTAGGTATCCTACCTATTGATCATTATCATGCTTACAGGATAAATTATTGTGCACAAAAACATTCATATCGAAACTGGTTTAGTAAGGTAACCCAACCGAAACTCATGGGCAACTTCCAAACATCAAGAATTGATAACATGTAAAATATTATCTGAAAGAACTGGTGGACATAGAGTCTGTTTTCAGTTGTTATTGGTGTTATTTGGGGAATATTTGGTAATTAACATCTGTTTGATTTCACGTTTAATACAGCTAAAGCTAAGATTCTTCCATTTAGGCTGTATAGAATTCCATATTTGAACACCAGCAAATTGCAGACTATTTTTACCTTGATTTATTCGTATTTGCGGCAGAAAATAATTTTTCTTGTAGGCGTTTCTAGTTTCGTAACAGTGAGTGGTAGCAGTGGAGTTGGAATATTTTTCAAAAGTGTTGGGAAGTATTTGGCTGTGATACTCGTACATAAATTTTGCCAATTCCAACTTATAGATGTCTCTAATTTTGAGTATATTCAGCGAGTGAAATAAAAGAATTATTTGTTACAGCGCTTTTATAGGTCACGTTACTAATGATTCTTAATATTTTATTTTAAATGACTTGCAATGTTTTAATAATTGACTTGCAGGCACTTCCCCACGTGAGAATACCATATAATAAAGGTAGATAAAACCATAATATAGAGATACAGTAAAACGGGGTGTATCCGAACGGCAGGGTGAATTCGGACAAGCGCCGAGTAAAATTGTTTTTCTTTTTTTATTTCTCGTTAGTGTTCATTTTTTCAGGTTTGAAGCTATTTGGCTACTAGAGTAGCTCATTGGCTTTAAGTTGAACTACAATAACATTGATAAAAAGGTATTTACTGATCCTGAGCAAAGTTTTATTGCACCTTCATGACTTACTCAGTTTTTCAATAACTGCAAAACTCAATCGCTGGAGGCTGTCATTGAGGACGGTGGATCAAGTTTTTTATGAATAATTACGCGCATTTTATATCTCTAAAAGGTAGCGCGGTTTGATTTAGCACTTCCTTAGTGCTTTCGAACTAAACTTTAGTTCCAAATTTTTTACAGAATTTTAATACTTTTGGGGGTGAATTCGGACATGCTTAGAAACCACAAAAAAGTTCTAGGTGGACGCCAAATCAACATCTGCAACACGGTAAACTTGTGTAAAGCTGCATGGTAGTGCATAAATTCGGAAAAATAAACTTGAGGCCTGCTACGAAAAAGAATGATATCAAAAAATTCGCACTTTACGACCATGTGTCAGGTAACAACACAAAACGTCAAAGTGGGCTACCAGTGTTAAATGAAAAAGCTGAAAATCGGTTTCTTGAGAAAATTAATTGTTTGTGCTAATTCGGGTTACCCATTGACAACATGTGATGTTATCCGTAGGGCCTTTTTGTAAGGCTCTTAATAGCTACGTGATGACCTCAAACTGCTTGAGAATTGAGCCTGCTTCTCTTGATTTTGATTAAGCGGAACAAAAACGTCACAGCTTGCATTTAATCATTGTGTTATTAGCTATTTCGAAGTATCGTTTGACTATATGCGATGGGTAAAAAACATAATGAGAAATATTTCAGTGGATCACACATCAAAAATGTTTCTGCTCAGTACAACAGGCGTACTAACTAGCGCCACAACAAAAAATGTCATCACATCCTAGTATTTGCTTGGATCTATCCGAATCCACCCCATATGCATTGTAAACGCGCACAGGCACTGACTTTTCTTGAACTTAGACATGCTGTCCGAATTCACCCCAAATCGTGGGGTGAGTTCGGACACAGTTTAATTAAATATTAAGCAAATCCTGATTGAGCTAATATAAATTCAAATGCTTAAAACGATTAAGTTGTTACTTGAGTGTTCACCAGCGGTGGTTACAGCGAAACGTAACTCATACAAAAAACATATGACAAAAAAATACTAAAAATCGTCCGGATACACCCCGTTTTACGGTACAAGCGATTTTTTACTTTAGGTAATTTCGAATTTTGTAGAAAATTCCTGTCTTTTGGGAAATTTTTTTGCACAAACACTGAACGTGATGGGCCCAACTTAGCTTATCGTCAATGAAAACTCCGAGGTGTTTTGCAACAGTAGATTGTTTCAGAGGTTTATCTTTCATGGTTAACTTAAATGCTTTCAGACGATTTTTATCAGATCCAAATGTAATGAATGTAATTTTGTCACTGTTCAATGTTAGCTTGTTCTTTCTTAGGAACAATTCTATGTTAATTAACTCTTTTTTAATTTTTTCTTGTAATCTGGATGGGTTTTTATCCTGCATTATGAGAGCTGTATTATCTGCAAACAATCTTACTTCAAAGTTGGAAGCACTTGCAATGTCATTTATGTAGAGAGAAAATAATGTTGGGCCCAGAGTTGATCCCTGGGGAATTCCACATTTTACCTCCTGGTTGTTGGACATGACGTTGTTTACAAAGACATACTGATTTCTTTTACGTAGGTAGCTTTCTAATAGTTGCAGGCTATTACCTCTTATTCCATAAGTTTCTATGTTTCTAACTTCTTTAGCAAAATATTGTGATTAACTGTGTCAAACGCTTTTTTTTAGGTCTAGTAAGATTATGCATGTATATATTTTTTATCGTTTGTGGCTTTGTTGATCTGAGAAAGAACATCTGCTAGCAGGAGAGAAGTGGAATGGTTTTTTCGAAATGCAAATTGATTTTTGTTTAGAATTTCGAATTCTGACACATATTTATCAAGCCTTTGCAATATTAGAGTTTCAAATATTTTGGAGAATGGAGACAAAATGGAAATTGGTCGATAATTGTTAGGCTTCTTAGTGGAGTCACCCTTGTGGACTGGAATGACTTTTGCTGATTTTAGTTCATCAGGAAATGCACCTTTAACGACACATCTATTATAAATCTCACTCAATGGAGCTGATATGACTTCACTTGCTATCTTAATATATGAGACAGGGATATTGTCAGGCCCTATTGCTTTATTAGAATGCAGTTAATGTATGCATTGGAATACTTCAATAGGTGTAATTGCTTGGAAAAACATTGAGTTCTGTTGTGATGATGTCAACGTTTTATAAAGATGAGTAGACTTTGGAGTATGGAAACAGGCTTGATTAGAGCCACCCTTATTTTTAGCTGCCAAAGAAGGGCTAATGTTGACAAAAAAATCATTGAGTGTATGGCAAATGCCTGAATTATCGTTGATGTGAAGACTGTCCTCAGTTATAAGTTGATTTATTTTATTAATTTTAATTGTCTTTCTCTGTAAAATTTCATTAATAACCGACCATTGTTAAGCCATATTAGCTCTGGCTTTGGTTAGTGCCTCCATATAGTGGTTATTTTTAGCTATACGCTTTGTTGTTGTTAATACAGGGTGTCCATAAAGTCTCTTTACAATTTAAAAAAATTATTAAAAAGTGAAATAATGAGATATCGCAATGAGGTTTGTTTTATGTTAATCAGTATTTCATAAAGTTTTTATTGACACTAAAATTTATTGTTTCAGACAAAATTTCTTAATTAAAATTTCTTATGTTTAATGATTGAGTTATATGAATCGAACCCCTGTAAAATGACTACTGCTCAAGAAAAAGCGCAATGTGTATCCTGGTTCATTGAGACAAAATCAGTTGTTCAGACCCAGCGAAACTACAGAAGTAAGTATGGAAGAGACCCACCATCACGTCCTTCAATTCGTTTATGGCACAAGAAATTTATGGAGACAGGGACAGTGTTCGATGCAAGGAGGAGTGGGCGACCAAGATGTCGTTTGGCTGAAGTGCCTGTAACATTTGCACTTTGTAAGCAAACAATCTTAAATTTTTGTGTAGGACTTTGTGCACTGTTGCACGTGGTAGATCCAATTGCCTGGCAGCAGTACGGATGGACTTCATAGGAGAACGTTGAAAGGCTTGCCTTACACGCTCGATGTTTTCTTCAGATGTTCTTGGTCGCCCACTCCTCCTTGCATCGAACACTGTCCCTGTCTCCATAAATTTCTTGTGCCATAAACGAATTGAAGGACGTGATGGTGGGTCTCTTCCATACTTACTTCTGTAGTTTCGCTGGGTCTGAACAACTGATTTTGTCTCAATGAACCAGGATACACATTGCGCTTTTTCTTGAGCAGTAGTCATTTTATAGGGGTTCGATTCATACAACTCAATCATTAAACATAAGAAATTTTAATTAAGAAATTTTGTCTGAAACAATAAATTTTAGTGTCAATAAAAACTTTATGAAATACTGATTAACATAAAACAAACCTCATTGCGATATCTCATTATTTCACTTTTTAATAATTTTTTTAAATTGTAAAGAGACTTTATGGACACTTTATGTATATTGAGGTAATTTTTGTATGTTGCTGTCAAACAAGATTTTTTTGCTTAAAGCACTGATAATGTAATTTGTTTTTTGTTTAAATTGATTTTAGAATGCCTTTTGTAATCCATGGCTTACTTTTTGTTTTCATTTTTCGTTAAGTTAGCTTTTTGACTGGTGCATGTTTATCTCATGTGTTTTTGAAACAGGATGTAAATTTGGAAAATATATCATTGACTGATGTATTTCAGCATCGCAGATGCTCGGATATGTTTACCATTTCAGTGTCAATTTCAGAAATAATTTCCCCGGCTCGATCTGGAGGGCTTTGTGTTAGGGAACAGTAAATTGGCAGGTGATCAGACACATCATAGGTAAGAATGCCACTGGTCAGTGTTTTATCAGAAATGTTGGTATAAATGTGAGCAAGAAGAGTTGAAGAAGTACTAGTGATACGGGTTGGCTTGTCAATCAGATTATAGCACCCTTCTGAATAGAGAAAATTCATGTTGTCAGTAACCGAATTCACGCTTTCATATTTGAGTAAATCAATGTTGAAGTCCCCACAAATTAGGTATTCCTTTTTGCTCGCAGCAAGAGTGGAAATAGTTCTGCAAAATTCATCTTGGAAATTTTGAATGTTAGCTGCAGGATGTCTATACATTGTTCCAATTACCAGGCCCTTCTTTGTTGAACTACTGCCGGTTTTTATTTCAACAAATAAATACTCGAGTGATAATTTGCAAAAGACAAATGTTCCATTTTTGAAAATTGTAGATTATTGGATATATACAATGCAGCTACTCCTGCACAGGATAAAGAATTTGTATGTAAAATAGTGTAGTCAATTCGAAGAACATGCTGAAGGTTTGTGTCATTTAGTTTTGATTCTGAGATGGCAATTATGTCTGGTTTTATACTTAAGTTTAATAGTTCTTCAATTTTATTCAAATTTTTGTTAAGAGATCTGGTATTAAAATGAATTACAGATAAATTGGAAGATGCATTCACAAAATTTTTGGAATACCATTCCATACTTCGATATTTACAGTTTATGTCATTGATACCATCTTTATTCAACATGTAATTAGTTTGATTAAGCTCTTTAAAAAGAGGTTGATGGATGTTTATTTCATCAACAAATTCAAAATCATTTGGAGCCATGAATGGAAGATTATCTCTTGGGCATTTATTGCAGTAATAAGGTTAGTCCGAAGTGGCAAGATCATTAATTTGTTGGCTAAATAATTTTCTTGGTACAGAATTTCAAAACAGATTTAAAAAGCGCCGAAAACATCTTTCAAATTTAGGTAGTCTTGAAAAAGACTGTTTTTGAACCAAACATTTTCGTCTCGCTGTTTTCAGGGTTTAACGCGAGAGTTAATTGAGAAGTTAATTCTCAATTTTCAATTAACTCTCGCGTTGAACCCTGAAGAGAGCGAGACGAAAATGTTTGGTTCAAAAACAGTCTTTTTCAAGACTACCTAAATTTGAAAGATGTTCTCGGCGCTTTTTAAATCTATTCTAAATAATTTTGTGCATTTAAAATGAGACCAATAGTTACATATATCGCATTGGATGAGGCTTTGATTTATGTTACATTGCTGACTTCACTGAATGCAGGGATGTTTTATGGTCATGAACAATCAGAAAAAAGGAACGTTCACATTTTAGAACACAAGAAAACCCATATAATGGTCAAGTACTCTTATAACTTCAGCTTATTGATATCATTGCGATGTTTAATGCAATACCTCGCATTATTGATATTGACAAAAATTTGTCCATTCATGGACCACACATGCTGTTTGCCAAAAGATGATTTGGCTTCATTCATAAGATGCAGCCTTCGTTTAGTTAAACTCTCAGTGATAGCAAGTCCAGAACCTTTGAAACTTCTCTTGGAGTAGTAAATAAAGTCCTTAACTGATCTTCTAATGAAGTTCACTATTACTGATTTCTTTTGTGAATTTCTTGTAGCTGGAAGTGGGTGAGCTATGTCTATGTCATATTTGCAGATTTCACTTTTTGTATACTTATTAAGCAGTTCAATGATATAGTTTTCAAAACCAAGATAATTGGTCTTACTTGCAACTTCACTTGTACTAAGGCCATGTATCAGTAAGCAGTTGCGTCTGCTATACTGTTCTTGTTGATCGAGGTCGTAATCAATTTTGTGGACCAGTTGTTCTAAATCACCAAGTCTTGTTTCCAGTTTTGTAATATTTTCATTGAGTGATTGAATTTTCCCAGCAGGACTCATAATTTCAGCCTCATCCACAGAGCCAAACGTTAAATGAGAATCGGCTTTGAGCTTCTTAGTTGTATTATTAGCAGGCTTGAAGTTTTCCTGAATTGAAACTTGCTTAGCCGTAGCAGCTGCCTAGTCATCCTTTAAGGCTCCCATCATGGTTCTAATTTCTTCCATCATCATTTGGAGTTAGATATTATGCTATTACAAGTTTTTTGGGTTATTCCTGTATTCTAAGCCTATTTATTTCTTAATCACTCCTGTTCATCTGAAACTTATTCAAATAGAATGCTTGACTTACTGCTTTGATTGATTTGGGAATGTGGACCATATTTCTGTTTTGCAGCCGTTGAGATGTGCGACCCATGTACCGACTACCACAGTGGCACAGGAGTTCGCATATGGCATTGCTCTGTTGAGAATCAGGAAGATTGTCCTTTTTGGTTACAGGCAAATGTTGTCTAGTTGTGAAAACGATGTGCAGTTTGACAGAAGAATAATAGCGTTGAGCTGCCGTTTTGACTTACTTTGTGAACCTCGACAAAACACCACCTAACCATGGGAGATGTAAGTAAAGAGGAAAAGGATTGCGAAAAGTTTCTTATCCACCTCAGCTCTCTCCATCCCTCTTTATGCTTCACGTTTCAGGAAGGATGTGATAACTGTGTATCTTTTCTTGATATTCTTGTTGAGAAATATGACACTGAGTTCGTCGTTTCTGTCTACAGGAAGCCAACCTTCGCAGTACAGCTACGATAGAATTCGTGTAATCCAGCAGGGTTCCCACGGTCATGGAAAATCCTGAAAGAATAAACTTTTCTGGAAAATCATGAAAATTTTGCAAAAAGTTGAAAGTCATGGAAAAAAATTAAAAAGTTATTATAATTTTGCAAAAGGATTTTTTAAAAATGATTCCACGTATGTGGATTCTAATGGCCTGTAATTATTCACTTCACTTGGGCTACCTTTTTTAAACACTGAAATTACTTTCGCAACTTCAAAAGCTGAAATATATACTCCACAACTCAGAGAAAAATTAAAGACATGAGCTAGCGCTAGTAGTATGTTATCAGGGGTAGATTTCAGAACTAAAAATGGGATTTCATCAATTCCACTACTGGACTTTGATTTTAATTCCAATAATGCATTTTTTACTCCAAACAGAGATGTAGGGTTTAGGTACATAGACTCAGTAGAGGATTATCCAAGGTATTCCATAAAATTATGCAACGATGGGGCAAGATTGTCAACCATCTTGCTGGCAATGCTTGCAAAATAATTATTAAAGTGATTAGATATTGCAAGGGGGTCAGAAGTCAGTTGGTTATTTACCACAAGGGAAGAACAGGACGCTGCTTTTCCTTTTCCAAGCAATTTGTTTATTGTTTTCCAAGTTGCTTCAGATTAAATTTATTTGTTTCAAATTGCAAGGCATAATAATTGCTCTTCTTTGCTTGTAAGATGTGGAAATTATATTTCGAGCTATATTGTATTTTGCTTTGAAAGTTGGTGACTTTTTACAAATAGATTTTTTGAACAATTTGTCATTGTTCAGCATAAGCTGGTGCAACTCATCATCATACCATGGTTTGATAAACTTAATATTATTAGGAGGAAAAGCTTTCATAGCAAAATTTTCATTAAAAGCTTGAGTGTAACTTTCCATTAAAAGTTCAAATGCAGAATTTGAGAGAATTTCATTGAAAACTAAACTAATGTCAATATTTTAAATAGACTGTTAAATTTACTCACATTTATTGATGAAAAACATCTTGTTAAATTTAAAGTGGAAAATTTTGGCTGACTATCGCGATTGAGACACTGGTAAATGATCAGATATTGGTCTGGTATAAATACCGGATTTAATGGATTCATCATATATATTAGTCTACATATGATCCAACACTAATGCGGACGAATCAGTTATACGCGTTTGCTTGGTTATTAAGGAAGAGTAACAGTTTTCAAACATAATTTCAGTGAAGTTATAACATGTTCATTTTCACAGTTGGCCAAATCATAATTTAAGTCTCCAGTGACGATGCATTCTTGGTTAAATTTATTAAGATTGAGACAATATTTCAGAGTACTTACAAAAATTTCATTACTTTGGGCATCACTGGATGGCGATCTGTACAAGCAGCCAACTAGTAGAGTTATGCTTCAGAATTCAATGTTAATAAACACGGATTCAAATAGTTTTTCTTTCATGATAGTTAATTTATCAATTATTGAAAAGTGAATGCTACTTGTAACATAAATGCCAACTCCTCCCACAGACAACTTCCTACAATTTGATATAAAATTGTAACCACATAAGCTATAGTAAGGGCCAGAAGTATGTGGTTTTGCCCATGTTTCAGTAATGGAAATTATATCGGGTTTTAACTCTATGCTACAAATTAGTGCCTCAAGTTTCGAAAAATTTTGCAAGTTAACAAGAGATCTCATGTTGACACTCATTAAAGAAATAGATGTTGAAGTGTTGTTAAATGCTAAGGATTTAAGTGAAAACGCATCGACATACTGCTCATCAATATTGCTAAAATGAAGGTTTTCCACATCTTCATCACTTGCATCCACGCAAACATTATTAAATACTCAATTCAAATGATTAGCATCCAAAACCAAACTGGATAGATTAGCTGCATGACTATTACTGTTATTGAGGTTACAGGAACAGCAAAATGACTTTTTTGGGTGGTTCTGAGTGCAATGGATTATAACTACAAGATGATATATTATGAAATGGCTGGGAGCAGAGTTAACATTTAGTTGATTTTTGCTTTTACTAATCAACAAAAAAGCAAAAATCAACTAAATGTAAACTCTAAAATTCATTATCTCACAAAGATATCAAGTAGTCCTGCCAAGTTTATTCTTCACACTCTTCTTTCAATGCTCAACGTTGAGCATGCCAACTATGAATACCAATTTTAGGCCATTGATTTGACCTTACTCAGAATCGAACCTTAGTCCATCATTTCAAAGATCTTTTCTTGATCCACTGCGATTATCTAATCTCATCAATGTTTTAAGCATTTGTGTTCTGTTGTTTAGATGAGCCCATGATTAAATGTCAAGAACTTATTGAATCAATCAATAAGATTTTAAAAGAAAAATTTTACCGTCATCATTTTGCCTCATTGTATATGGGATTGCTGAGTTCATTTGTTTTGAAATACAAAAAGTATGCCGAAATGATAACTTCAAAAAATTACGAAGGTATGTGGCTACTGAGCTAAAATCTATGAAACGTAGTTTTGATGTTAGTGATGCGAAAAGGTTTTTTTATATTAATTGTATGGACATGCACAAATTTTGTCGATATCAGGAATAAAGCTGTTTCAAGTTTTTCATCTAAAGAACCAACAAAAACGTTGTGCGTAGAACCAGTTGCAGTGAGGAGCTAGATTGTTTAATCCAAATATTTCTCATTTTCTACCAGAAAATTTTATTGATTAAATGTCAAGACAAATTTATTCAAATGTCGAAACAAATTTATTTCAGACAAATTTATTGTATGGAACTTTCTATGAGATTGCAACTTGGTTAGAGTTGCATAGCCATCTTATAATCGGTGCTCCTCTGATCAAAAGCCTGTAACAAACATTTTTTCCATCTCTATATAGTTGGCTGTTATGCTGAAATGATGCTGTGTATTGTTACATATGTGTTCAGTAGTACGTCAGTGTAAACGTGTATGCTGGGATGGCAATCGCTTCAAATTACATGCTTTTACCCAAAATATTGTGTTAGGAATCATATCAAAACATGTGAAAGAATCACATCAATAATCACATAACGTAGTTCATGTAGTTAAAGTAATTTTTTTTACAGTTATGACTGTTATGAAATACATGTCAATGTTTTTTAACTAAAGAATTTTCATACCTTTTATATTGTTGCACTGTTATTTCACTTTGACAACGATTTTCATTTTACGCTGTTGATATTGCTTTGATTTTAATTACTGGCAATAAATGTTACGTAATTTAAAAAAATCCGACAGAGCTGATAGTAATTAATTCCACTTTTTTGTGATTCGGATGTTCACTCAAAATCGACAAACTCAGTCAATCAGATGCAGCATTCCAACAAGATGCAATGCCAGGGTAATGCACAAAGACTTTATTGGGGTCAAGTAGCATACTGATAGCCATGATATTCAGGGAATTTCAAGTTTAAATGAGTTTGTTTCGACGCCTTTTCTTTTCACTCGTCAATTTCTCTTTACTAAATAGTAAATTCGATGCTTGGCAATGGTTTTGCTTAGTATCACCTGTAATGAAATTATTTCTTTGGTTTAGTAGCTTTTAAACTTGCTTTGTGACTCTGATCGTTTGTGAATACATTTGCAAAAAGTAACAATTAAATTCTGCGCAAAAAAATTGTACAAACGAATGCTACCACAAAAATCTCATACACAGCAAAAAGTTTATCTTGATCAAAACTTGCATTTGCAACTTGTGCTAAGTAGCATATTACAGTTTCACAAGCATTGTAAATATTGCTGAACCTCTCATGCTACATGATTGCCATCCCTGCTTTTATTTATATCAATTAAAAAATCAACGGAGAATTAGTATGATCAGTTGGATAAAGTGGTATTATGTGTAGTTAACATAATGCTAGGTGCTGGTTCTAAACAAAGTGTATAACACGATTACGTCGTTGAAAAACACAGTTGATGCTGACTTGGTCATGTTGTAGAGTTGTTTGTCTTATTTTAACTAACTTGCTTAAGCATTAGTCTGACTCGACACCTGACTAATCAATTTACTGGGAAATGCTCCACTCATGCAAACGACATCAGTTGAAAAAGCAGGGTATTTGATCGATTTTTGTGACCTGCCAAGTAGAATAGTGCAATACAAGTGTCCATAATCATGAGATAAAAGGCAAGACGTAGTTAAAATTTTTATTTGATCTTTCAAGCTGTGCTGCTATCATATCTTTGGAATTGTGTTTTAATGCTTTGTTTTTAGAGTTGCTTCTTTCTTGTGTTAAAATTTACAACAAAAGTTCTAAAGACTCAGCAATTTGTGTTCAAGTCACGGATGTGATGAAGAAGCTAATTAAATGCATTGCTCAGCATTGTCCAGCATCACGACATCAATATTTGTTTGAGTTTTTTAAAAAGTCTTTTCAAGAATTTAGGTACGGTTTACGACAGGAAGTGTGGGCGAGTAAAATAGACGTACGGATAAGTTTTAAAGCAATTTTTAAGTGTGTCTTCAAGTAGACTAAAGAAGTTGACGTGATAATTTTTTGATCATACCAAGCCAATTGATGATATTGCGCTAATTGTTGGTTGAGGTATGATATATATATATACTAAATTGTAGCCTGTCTTCCCTGAGTCATAGTTTACAGATTAAAATAATTTCTAAATCTCACAAAGAACTTGATGTTCTAATGGTCGAAACAGCATAAGCTGAATTATAGCTTGTACAAAGTGCACGGCTGGATTATTTTTTTCAAAACTTGATTTCGGTCAATTGACCTACTGTCTACAAAAATTTCGGTCATTTCAATGTTTTTTTCAGTGATGTTTGAAGAAACAAGACGTTGAACCAGATAATACACCTACTCCTTTGTAACGCAACACAAATAAAAACTACCTTAATCAGTTTGATGTCTGTCAAACCTGACACTGTGACACCAGTAGTCCGTTTGTAATTGTTGCCAGCATATTGACAAGATATCTACGTCGGTCAATTGACCGAAATGGCTTGAAATTTTTCGGTTTCGACGAATCTAACTTGGGCTATGACTGAAATTTTACCGAAAAAAAAAAAAAGAAACAAGTACAGGGTGCATGAAAAATTATTGTGTAGTGTGGGTATGTAGAATTGTATAAATTGACGTTAACTGACGACTACGCAATTAGGTCGAAATATTGCATCTTAAAATCAATCATTATGCGAAATTGTTTTATTCTGCTCAGCAACTTTTCAGCAACATGCAGTACATAAGTACTGGTTAAATAGTTTTACAAAAAATGTGATATTATGGTGCTATTCATTCTTTTATGCTGATACAATTCACCAACTAAATATATATTGTTGAATCTGTTCATTTTGGGTCATGTTTGCTTTCAATTAATGTGGTAAGTGCTGGAAAATACCAACTACAGAAATTTTATTATTGTTTTTTAGTGATGACTGTATGTCTTCCGCAATGGATAGTCTTTTGTGGAGTCTGTTTCATTACTCTCAATGGCAACTCTCTTCATCGAGTGACTTGGTATATGATCTTGCTGACATCACACTTCCGGTGATTGTCTCTTCATTAAGCAAGACAAAAATTAGCCCCCATGGTTTTTCATCTGCAATAAGTTTTTGTTTGTTACAGGTAATTGCTCTGCGATCAAAATGAAATCTTCATATTCTTGCGAAATTATGCCGAAGCATTGTAATGAGTAGCTGGGCCGATCTCCATAGCTTAGCACCTGGCCTGCGCAGCTCCAAAGAAACATCGCAACTGTAGCGAGTCGTTGGCAACGCTGTGTCTGATTAGATCGGCCTGAGAGTCAAACCCGAGATCTTTCGCACCGATAGCAATGTCTTTAACCACTACACCAACTGACTGGTTGGTTGATTCTTTATTTTACTTGCGTACAAGCACATCTCTAGCTCAATGCCTGGTCAAACAAGCTTCAAGCTTCAAAGAAACATCGCAGCTATGGTGAGCCTTTGGCAACACTGTGTTCGATTAGATCTGCCTGGAAATCGAATTTTAGATCTCCTGCAATAATAGCGTTTTCTTTGACCACTATGCTAACCTGGTCGTTGATGATCTCAAAAATGTTTCTTCATGTTACTTGTTCCGTCTTTTAGGCGCACAGGCTTTGTCATTGTTCATTTTTGTTTTGAAGTTTTTAACAAATTTGCATAATATTGGCTTCTTTTTACTTTTTACTTGTTTGTGTGATGTGCAGTATGTGTGATAATGTTAATCACTAAAAAAATATTGAAATGGTCATAGGCAGATCTTGAAATCTAACTTCAATCATGCTTATCTGCTAACCTTGTTGAAGAGGAACCATCAAATACATCACAGCTTTTCATAAACGCTTTTAATTTTCATTGTTGAAAATTTTACAAAACTCAATGTGGTTTAAATTATGTTTTAATGCTTCATTTTATCTCACTTTAAAAACTTACTTTTGCAGTATCA
The DNA here is from genome assembly GCA_964006365.1 of Trididemnum miniatum. Lineage (NCBI taxonomy): Eukaryota > Metazoa > Chordata > Ascidiacea > Aplousobranchia > Didemnidae > Trididemnum > Trididemnum miniatum. The sequence continues at coordinate 5,590,974 of OZ023240.1, forward strand.
CGGTGTCAAGTTTTTTAGAAATGGAATATCTATATTTTGGTGCGTGGAAGAAAATACAAAACTTGTCTTCTTGCTCAGTACAAGTTGTAATTAACTGCTTGTGAACAAACTTATTTCATTGGCTGCTCATTTATTCTCGTGGCCGTTATTTTTTAGCATGACTGCAGTTGCGTTTTTTTACAGCACCGTTTTTTTTTTAATAAATCTATTGCGGCTTCTTTGGAGTCGGCTAAGCTTCCTAATTCTGCTTTGTCATTACTCGGCCCATGCAGCCAAACGCCGTAAATTTTTACTCTTGTAGTGCAAAAACTATGTAATGTTAAAAACGTGTTTTTATTAGATGGCATGATATTTAGATAAAACCATTTTGTTTGGATCACTCTAATGCTGTTCTATTTATTCAACCACAATATAACGAGCGAATGGAAATTTTAAAGCAAATGTTTGCCATGCTACATATGAAGTTCTATTCTGATTATGGGCGATTTTACAGAAAAAAAACTTTCACCATAGTAAGTATATTTAGCAGTTATCTTAGCATGCTAATTTATTTATGTTGTTTTTGCGCGGACATTTTTATTTTATTTAATTTGATGCGATTGATATGCTGTTGTATACGAGTATGCAGTACAGTGGTTGGGTTAAACAGTACACAAAAACTATAAAATCTTTTTTTGTTTTGTTTTTTCTTGCTTCTTAATCTCGTGCAGCCTAAGCATATTGCATGCTTACTTTTTAGTGTTTCTTGGACTCGTTGGAAAAAGTTTTGAGCACAATCTAGCAAAGTTGCTTGTCGTTTTAAAGCATGCCTATTTTTTAAATAGATAATGTTGATTTTTTCACAGGACAGCACAGTTGTCGAGCTGGCTTCCACTTTACTTCATCTTTTTATTGCTTTCGATTTGCAAGATGATTTTGTTACAACTGAAGTAAGCTGATGTATTTAAGCATTTCAAATTTGAATTTTTTGTACTTCTGTCGGGACGCAGGATCAAAGACACTGTGCATAAAGCGAATGTGAATTTGCTTGAAGTTTCTAAGCTTTTTTTTTAGTTTCTCATGACAGTTTTATTGGCCGAAGAAAAAAATTTGTTCATGTTTTTACAATGTATTTTGTGAACACTAAATAGCAAACAAACATTCGTTGACAATTAATTAAATCGAATTGAAAGTAAGAATTAAAACTACTCAATAGGGAAACTTGAACCAGAAACGAAAGCTCAAAAACAAAAACAAACTTTAGCAGAAAATGTCCAAATTGGTTAATGGTTACCTCTTGTAAAGATTCCACTTGTTGAAAGCTTTATCTTGCTGCAAGCTAGGTTACGCCATTGTGCAATGGAAAAAATGTTTTCCTTCAAAATCGGATCCTTAGATTTCGAAATTTTGAAATGGCCATTTCTACTTACAGCCTATATTGACTTTGGCCGACAGTGTGGCTTCGTGGTTTGGAGATTGGTTTTATAATGGCCGTGATTGCAAGGTTGATGGTTCAGCTTCTACCCTAACTTCGTTGTTGCATCCTTACTCAATATTCCTGTTTGGTAGAGTCTAGCGAGCATAAATTCAAGAAATCAGAAGCAAAGCTCAAGTGGAAAACTCAGAAACAAAAGCACCCCCCCCCTAAGCGAGTCTAGATTCGTCCTGCGTGTAGCACGTTAATCACTTTTTCATGACAAGAGGATAAAGATGCAATCATTATCATCAATCAATCACTTCTGCTGGTCTTTGATGAAGCAAGTCATTTAGTGCCCCGATTCCAAATGTTGATTTATTTTAATGAGTAACAATATAAATCGTAGTTGGTGGGTGTGAAAATAATAATTTGTTTGAGCGGTTGACATAAGAACTTTGCATAGTAACTGGTCAAAAGAGTAAAAAATCCATGCAAGACGTTCAAAAAAATCATCTATGCTGATCAACTGAGAAATATCCACTTTACAGCTAGTATTGCAAAGTATTGCGCAATCGTCTTCGCCAGGGGAATTGATTTCAGGGTCTGCATAGCTCTGTATCTATCGTGGATTTAATAAACGATGGTGTTTGCAAGCGTGCTGTAGATTTTTGCTTATGTTGTAAAATTTTTTTAATTGAGTTACGAAAGTCGATAGAGTTTGCTATGACATATTTTATTTGTACAGGAAACGAATGCAATAATGAGCACACGTGTGCCAACCCATGCCTCACCATGGACCCAAATCATTCGATTATTGGCCTTCTCGAATTCAGGAAGTTCCTCAGTTCAGTTGGTGTGGCTCAGAGTAAGTGCATGTAACGTAAAAGAGTGGTCATGAACGCAAAACACAAGTACTCCGGGTTTTCCCAGAAGAGGTTAAGGGCTGCAGGTTGTATTCTTGATAAAAGTATGTTGTTATCTTTTTATGCAGCTGCTAATTAGTCAAGCCTATTGGGGATGTGCTTGAGTGTTGTAGTTGCTTCACTGTTGCTCACTGCTCTTTGCAAATTTTACCTGTTACTTTTGAATCGTTAACAACCAGGAAGCAAGATTAAGTTTGTTATCTAATGTGTGTGCTTGGCGATGTTCATCAGGTTGCTTTTGAACAAATAATAATAATAATCATTTCTATAGCTCTCTTTCCTAACGGAAAGCCAGATCAAAAGCGCTTGACAGAATAATAAAAAACGTAACGCAACAGTGAGAAATAATAGAATTAAATACAGTTGATGTAAATATGAAGTTGCGATGATAAATTTGAAAAAATGGTCTCCGGCATTAATTTAAATAGGCAAGAAATATTTACAGTTTGGCTAACTCTGAATGTAGAGTGACAAATGTAATACTACCCAAGATCACAGTGGAAAAAAGAAAAAAATTAAAACATTATTGGTTTAAGCTTCGGCAAGATTTGCATTAAACTATTAACAGCACTAAGTGATTAAGATAATCTTTCCATTCTTGAAAAAAGAAGAACTAGACTAACCATTTGCTTTGGAAGGAAGAGAACGATAAACAATTCTCAGAAAAAAAGTTTTGTTTTTACAAGAAACAGTGCAATTTAAACACTCAAAATTTCCTAATGTAAGCTCCCTAGATTCCAATATTTTGATATCCAGATTTTTCTTGTAAGTAATGCCTAGTTCACTACCCTTCTTCCCAATTCGAGGTTGGTTCAGAAATTTGAAACCATCAGGAGTTAATTCAGTTGGAATTGCTGGAGAAGTTTGATTGGATAACCATGTTTCCGTGAGAGCGCACGCATCAATATTATTGGAAATAATGAAGTCAAAAACAGCCAGAGTTCTATGGTTAACAGATCTACAATTTAGACAACAGAGTTTTAGAGAACTAACAGCTTTGACATTTAATAGATTGTTTCTTAAGGTGGAAAAATTTACACCTTTGACTTCTTGAGATTGCTCCAATTTTGTAGTTCTGCTCGTAATAACTGTGGAAACACTGGTAGCGGTAGGTTTAATATTTTCAGGATGTAGAAAGTTTTGTTTCTTTTTTCTGGTTTTGCCTCCTCTATTTTCTCTTTTGGTTGTTTTTTTTCTTGTTGATCTTCAGTTCTTTTAAAACTTTCCAGGGAGTCAAAGATAAATATTGCGGCGCAAAAATTTTTTAGTTCAGTGAAGCATCTTTGGAAATTATCATTTTGATCTTGAAAAACAAATGCTAGTAGGCTAATGGATGGGATGGATGCTCTTGGAAAAAAGATCGACTTAAGACCTGAGCTGTGAGGATGCTGATGCTGCCATAGAGAATATTCGGCGCAACCAATAGACTAATCTTTGGACTTTCAACGTATTCAACTAATCCTTTACAGCTCATATGTACAATCCCTTACAGCTCTTACAGCACAGCTCAGATCCTTTACAGCTCAGATGGCCTAGTGGTAAGAGCGTCCGCCACGGGAGCTGTAGACTTAGGTGCAATTCCAAGTCGGGTCAAACCAATGACTTTAACATTGGTTTTCACAGCTTCCCTGCTTGACGCTCAGCATTAACACTAGAACGGCGGGAAAAAATGTATACCTACAACGGCGGCGGTGTCGAAATCGACACTAATTTTTTTTTTATCTTTAATCTGACACTTAAAATAGTAACGACATATTAGGAATTGCAAAAAATGATTATGTAAGCCCACACCAACCCAATGTTGACATCAGTTCAATAATTTACGCAATTTAAGCCAACGTTTCTAAACAGTCATGGTGAATGAGAAAATGATGATGTAAATTGAAATAATAGTAATGATGAAGCACAAACAGCAGAAAAAAAAGTAACTACTGTAATAGCGTATTGCTGTTACAAAATGAACGTGAAATAATTGGGCTAAAAATATTATGCTACACAGAGTTGTAAAAGAACGATATGACATGTCATTATAGTTTGTTTATATATTGTTCAGTTTAGATTGCTACATTACATGGGCACATGCATTGCATTCGGTAACTTTATATGATCCATTTCCACAGTTACCGCACGTTGGCTTTAGGCAGTGTCGGCACACTGTAACCGTGGCATTATTACAATTTTGAGCAGAACATTTTCGACGTTTGCCCAAGAGCCTGTTGATGCTCAATGAAATGTCACCATGAACGATTGCTGGTTCCTTCTCTGCCACATAGTTCTCTCTCAGGCCCTCTACAAGCTCCAATATGTAGTCATGACGGCTTATGACACTTCCAGTAGTTTTCTTAAAAACGATCCATGAGTTCAAGGCTGCAATGTCTAATAAATTGGTCCACACAGCCAATGGTCATCTCCTACTTGCGGCATGTGTCGTATATTGCCGAGCCATCTGATCAAATACATCCACTCCTACTTTATTTTGATTGTAAAAATTAATTACCAAGGGCTTCTTTTTCTCTGAGTCATCAGTACACGGAGCGTTATGCATGGTAGATAGCAAGCTTACATTCTTCTTTTTTTTGCGCTGATAGTTAACAAATAAACATTTGGTTTCATCGTTGTAATAAAACTTGCTATCGTAAAGATCATCTCCACTTCTCGTCATTTCTTTTGTAATTTCTTTACTGTTGTTCCGCAATGTCCCGACGATTGAATTTTTTTTCTGGGTGAGTAATTTAGCCTTATGGACACTGGTAAAAAAATTGTCGGTGGTTGCGTCGTAGCCACCTTTGTTGTGGATGCACTCGGTAAGTCTTATTACAACATCTTCAGCTAAGGGCCTACCGTTGCGTTGCTCTTTTTCAAAAGCGCCAAGATAGGGTAAAAGATTGTATACATACTTGGATTCAACTTTCGCCAACACCCAAAACTTTATGCCAAATTTATCAGGCTTATTGGGCATGGATACTATAAAAGGGCATCTGTTTTTCATCGGAAATAGTTGCTCGTCAATTATGAGACTCCAATCTGGGGTATAATTAGACATGCAGTTTGCTACAAATTTTTCTAATGGTTCTCGAATATGAACAAACTTATCATCAATCAGCATCTGACGGCGACGATCCTTATTGTCAAATCTAATAAAACGTTTTACCTCTCGAAAACAGTCTCTGGACATAGTATCTCTAAAAAGTTTAGGTTCATAAGTTTTGTTCCACAAAAAGTCTATGGAGTGATGTTTACCATAAATTCCTCTCGCGTATTGCAGTCCTATGAACGCTTCTAGCTTGTCTCTTGAAAGAGTAAAACCTGGACTAGTTTTTATTGCCTCTCTGACTGTGTGATCTTGAATAGATTTCAGCATAGCATTATCCACAAATAACTTCCAACTGTCGTATGGACTGGCACCAGCTCTGTTTCGTATTGCAGGGTGAACCCCAGTTTTTACGCGAAAGATATTAGAAGCATTCGCTTGTCCCGCTCTGGCTCGAAGTAACGGATTCCAGACAACCCCATTTTTAGCTTGCTGCTGGCTGCTGGAGTTTCCAAGCAGTTCTTCCTCCTCATCACCACTGGAAGAACAGTTGCCTTCATTATCGGACTGCTGTACATTGCTAGATTGACTCTGACTCTGCTTCTTATTCTGCTCTGCAGATTGAGACGGCAGAGGAGGCGCAGGTGCATCATCATTGTCGTCAGATGAATCTGAATTCTCAAGCAAATCTAATCCTTGTGCAGCATTATATATGAACTTGCTGTTATTTACAGACATGGAGACTAACTGTTTACCGGTATATTATTATACTATATTAATTGGTTTATAGACAAAGTATTTGCAAATGGTTGAAAGCTATCACTTTACAGAAATTTTCACCTGTCAGACACAAAAAAATGACACAATATGGACTATTCGCTATGCCACAAAGAGAGATGGAGGATGAAACGGCAGAATTATAATTGATGTGGCCTAACTGTTTCAAATGCGGTGAAATAAATGAATTGAGTTGAAATGACAAAAACAATGAGTAGGTTATTACAAACAATGCAATAAAAACACCGGTAGTTTTGAACAATGTTCCAAAATTACTGATAACTGAATTGAACTTTGCTTTCTTCCTGCTTCTCCAACCAAAACACGGCCATTATCGTGGGCTAATTCATTGGTGTCGAAATCGACACCGTCGCCGTTAAAGGTATACCTTCAAATATTTCTTAAAAACAAAAAAGGAAATGAAATTGTTATTAGTTGCATAAACTTTAGTCGGTTTTGCTAATTCTCAAAAAGTTTCGAAGCATAATTTTAAACACAGCAACTACGGTAAGACATTTCAATAACAAAAGTGTCGATTTCGACACCGCCGCCGTTCTAGTGTTAAAGGGACAGTGTGGAGAACAAGCCGGCAAGTTTACTTGTTGTGCCGTTGGGAAAGGCACTTAGCGGGATTGCCCCATCTTGGTATGGTAAACAGATGGCTGGCCACTCCTAAGCGAGCTCGCATAGCGCATTGATCGCTTTCTCGTGACAGGAGGATAAATATGAAACTAAATAAAAATACAAAAAAGATCATTTAATCTAGCCTAGCCCCCAACCCATTATCATTATGACAAAATGGAAGGGCTAGCCTAGCTAAACTAACTGCACACAATTTACAACAACCTTATTCCAATTTCTTACTTTAATAGAATGAAATTATTTCAATACGTTATTCAATTTTTTACCTTAATCCAATACCTTATGCAATTTTGAACTGTAAACGATATTTTCTCGCAGCAGCAAGGCATGATAGAATGCATTTGCTTTTTTTGCATTTAGTTGCGTATTTATCCTCCTATCACAAGTGATCGATGTGTTGTATTTAGTTGTATATTTATCCTCCTATCACGAGAAAGTCATCAATGCGCTGTACAAGCTTGCTTAGGATTTGCCAGTCATCTGTCTACCACACCAAGATGGGGGAGTTTCGTTAAGTGCATTTTCCAGCGGCACAACAAGTTAAGCAAGGAAGCTGTGAATACCAATTTTAAAGTCACTGGTTTGACGTGACTCGAAATCAACCCAAGTCTACAGCTCCCAAGGCGGGCGCTTTTACCTCTTGGCCATTTGAGCTGTTAGAATGCAGGCTGTTCCACAATATTTTCAATAAACACCACGACTACCAAAAAAAGTCACCGTAATCATTGTAATGAAATTTAAGTCACCCAATTAACGTTATATTACAAATAGCTACATTATCAATTCATTTTGATATGATTTGCATGAAGTGAAATTTGCAGTTTTTATATTACTAGGCAACATTAAAGGAAAACTCGTTCACTGGGAGCTGACGTTAGCTGCTTTTTCATAACTCGGTAGCTGTTCTTTCTTGACTGTCATTTGGGAACTGTTATGGCTAGACCGCTTGCTTTTTTCGTCGTTGTTTTAGCTATTCTTTTTTTACTTGTGATTTGGGAACTGTTATCCTGTTATTATTTTTGCCCTCTTTAATTCGTTGATTTCTTTTTTGAATGTTGTCTTGTCGTGAATAAACTGATGCGAAGATGATGTGATATATTAATTCAAAACCTTACTGATGCTGAATATCTGCAAACCATTATTTTTGTTTCGTTTTTACGTTATTTTTGTTAGGTTGTTGATCGTTTGCTAACAAAATTTCCTGATGATCTACCAACCTACGAAGTCACACCATTTGTTGACTGTTTGTATCAAGTGCTATCCAGTGCAAAAAATGAAGACGTCCATTCCGCTGCTTTTCATGTGTTAGCTTCTCTTCTGCAAACATCTGCTATGGGAGAGAGAGGTAGAATCACATTCAGTGTAGGCTTATTTGGTAATATTTTGATCAGCTCTTACAAAAAGAAATGATGCATTAAGCTAACATAAACATCAAACAAAAGCGTCAGCTTAGTGGTAATTTTGACGATTTACTGTTGCAAAATTCATTTATTTCAAAACTGCCTGTTTGATGTCAATACTGCTCTCAGTATAGAAGAAGATCCCTCAAACAATTGATTTATTGTTCTGTTTTTGAAGCTTCCAAACCTGAATATGTGTTTTGGCCTCAGTTGTGGGAAATTGCCAAACGTCAGGCTTGCTTGATCAATCCTGGTCAGTCACAATCGTCACAACTCGCATTTGAAGTGATGACGTCGTTGCTGAAATGCGATGCATACAGTAAAATATTAGATGAGTGCGACACGTCATTGGTAAATGTCTGGCCTATATTATGCTTGTCCATACTTCCATCCCAGTAAGTGGTGTTAAGCATGATGAATAGTATAAGTTTTCTAATTTGTTTGCTAACAGCAAAAGAGGTGTTTGAAAGGGCTCGCTTCTATTTTCGCTTATTTATTTTTGCTGTTAAGTTGCATTTTTATTCTGTCCTGAGAAAACGATGAAAGCTGTGTAAAGAGTTTGCTTGGTAGCAGCCAGCTACCTGTCTGCCACTGTAAGATGGGAAATACCGCTAAATGCTTTTCCCAGTAGCACAACTGGTAAATTTACTGGCTTTTTCTCCACAGAGTCCACGCTTACCCTGTCCACAAGTCCAATTCTTTGGGCTTTCTGCATCACAATTAAATTTTTGATGTCATAATTTAAAAAAGTGATTATGACATCAAGCCCACAGCAATAAGCCCACGTCAGTGCATAAATTGCACATGTGGACAATGGACATGGTATATATCTCTTCAATACTGAGCGTCAAGCCGGGATCCTGGGAACAATAATTTTCCCGCTGAAAATAACAAAAAACAGCAAAGATTTCTCGCTATCGTAGATTTTGCGCTACAGCGTCCATAAAATATCTACTATTGCATTAAAAAACAATATTGCTGTTAGTTACTTGAGCAAGTTGTGCTTATCATCAAAAGTGTCTTAATTTTTTATAGTTTGCAATCAAAAAAGCATAAATATAATTTTGGTAAAGAGGTCGATTTTTTTGTACCATGAAGTTGCAAGGTACAGCAACCAAAAATCTCATGCATTAATTCCAATTTATGTACAGTCTATACATTACTTACAAGATTTAACACTGACGTTTTCGGCTCTACATTGGTCCTCATCAGTGACAGAGTAGGCCTGGGGTAGATATCGCCCCGCGGGCGTCAGTTCACGAATGCTGTTCAATGTTTTATTGTTTTTTTTTTATTGTGCTCATCTTTTTCTCGCGTGGATAAGGCCAAAATAAACATTACTTACTTAATGTTACATATATTTCGTTCAACTTTCTGGGTTTTGGTTTCCTGATTTGTCTTTTGTGCAGGTTATTTCATGCAGCTCGAAGATTTAGTTTAAATGCAAGGTGTTGAACGCAAGGTTTTTTCTTGGGTTTGGTCGCAAGGCTTTTTGAGTTGGTTTATGATGATCGTTTTCTTGGTTTGCAAAGCTGCTTGATTGCCTGAAGGTCGCCTGTGTGTTTTTTGACTGCTTGCTTAGATTTGTGAAGCGCGCTTGGCTGCTTGCAGTTGTATGGTGTGAGCGCGGAGACAAGACAGAATTTTCTGGGAGCGTTCAGGGGAGAAATTTGTTTTTTTTTTTTTGACAAAGCTTTTTCGAAGGATAAAATACTGTTATTTGGTTTAATGTTGTTTTAGATTTTATTCGAATAGGGTGCGGCTAAGAAACAGAAAATGATTAGTCTATGTATACCGGTTGTTGGATATTAGTGTTTGTTTTGGATTACCGGTTGTTGAATCGCAAGATTTGGCATTTCGTAATAATCGTTTCATTTTATTGCTGGTTTCAAAACCAGTTTACAATTCACACAGCACTTTTTAATGGAGGATTTTAGCCTAGCAGTATGCATCAGCATTAGTTTATTATATTTTTCAATCAGTTTTTTATCATATATATAAAGTAAACCTTGGCTATCTAAGATATACCTGGCGAGGGCCAATGCAGTGTCGAAAACGTTAGTGTTAAATCTTGTAAATAATGTATGGACTGCAAATAAATTGGAGTTAATGCATCAGATTTTTGGGTTGCTGTGCCTTGCAACTTTATCGTATAAAAAGACATCAAATAGTGTTTTTTTTTTAAATAATTTAGCATTTACATTTCCTTAAATTACTGCAGAAATTGCACTTTTTAAGTGAAGTTGCGCAATACCCAGCACGGCAGCAATAAAAATAATGAGAAAGCTTTCTATCACTTTAGTTGTAAAAAACGTTTTTTAGATATTTGTCTGGTATGATTTTTTAGCTCTGATTGGATTTTGTGCATACTAAACAAGGTTTTTGATAGATCAATGATTGATTGTCTTGTAACATTATTGAGGGAAAAAATGTGGATTGACCCAACCAGTGGGTTTGGTGTAAATGGGGAATCTAAAATTGAGCCTGTATTTCCACTTCGATGTGCTATCCTGGAATGGCTTCTTAAATCCAAGGATGTATCATTGGAGCGTCACATGCTAGTGACAAGAAACAATACTGAAGATACTCTGGACAGTCATGCTGTTTATAAAATTCCAAATCTGTTGGTTTCCTTTTGGTCTAAAAATGCTCCACCACCTGAAATCAACTCCGTTATGGAATTGATTACATGTTTGTGTTCATTTCGGCTCTTCAATATCAAAGAAAATGTGTTTGTAAATGGCAGGTCAGTCATTGTTACACACCGAATTTAGTATAAATTTTATCCTTAGTTTATTTCACCAACTGTGTGATGAATTGGTTTAAAATAAAAAGCGATTGAAATACCATGCTTGATACTGAAGAAAAAAAGTAAATTAAAAGCCATCGACTTATTGCTGCATATGCTTTATGTTCATGAGTGTACTGCCTACATACAAAGTGTTACCACAGCAAACATGTGACGCACGTGTGTTTTTCACAGTAAACTTCCACAATGAAGTTAAATTGTTGTGTTATCCTGAGCGAAGGATTTTAAGTCTGTTCTTGGTTTAGTATGAGAGAGCAAAGACGTGAATATTAAAGTTTTTGTTTTATTGGTAGTACTAACTTGTTGAATAAACTGTAGCTTATCAAGAAAAAATGCCCAAGATTAGTTCTTTTGGGGAAGAGCGTAGCTGTTACAATGATTGTGCGACTATTCAGCATGATCGACAGAAAGTAATGGTCATCTCTAAAAGTCATTCGTAGTACTTCCCTTGATGGGCAGTACATTAAATGTGATAATAGCTTGATTATGTTGCCTCTTAATTAGTAGCTTATTTCCCCAAAGATGTAATGTTATAACTCTGACTTGTGTCAATGCTGAGGCAATTGTCCCACACCTAGGCAATAATGGTGAGTAGTCATCCGAATCACCCTGCTTCCTATTTTGTGGCGTGAGCCAGTGAATGGATGCCTTCACATTAGTAACTTCTATGTTACTCTTTCTATGGCAGCATTGTTACGCTTAAAGGGATTGGTTGCACAACCTCCAAAGTTTCAAAATTTTTTGTGACGTTGCATCCTCTCCCATTTTTTGGGAAAAAAGGTAGAGCATTACAAAGTGTAAATTTAAAACAATTTTCAGAAGTGCAATTGCTATTGCTCGAGTCATTGTGTGAAAAAATTTCTGAACACTTCATGTTTCAACTTTTATGTGTTGCAATTTTTTGCAGGGAAGGTGATAATGCTGCAGATCAGGAGAAAATTTTGTTAAAGCCTCTGTGCAAGCTTGTTGAAAATTTTGCAAGTTCAGTGATATCAAGTATGATCGAAAATTTATCGTCTATTTTGTCCACTAGTAACCTCAAAACTGCCTTCAGCGAGAAGATGATATCCATGTCTCTGTATTTCATTCGTTTGTTCACTTCTGTTTCATTGAAGTTAGGTGAAGGTAATAACAGTGCAATTCTTTCAAGTTTGACAACTTGAAATAAAAGCATTTTATTCTACAATTAATCAAAGGAAGCTGTGTTATAAATATGTATTTTGTTTTTGGCAGTTTGTTGAGTGTGCATGTTGTTATGGCACATAGACTTTCTAGCAAAACACAACTGTTTTATAACCATCAGATGGTTGAATGCATAGAGCGTCTGCCTTTGGGCTGGTAAGGTCATGTTTCAATTCTAATTCTAGTGGAATCAATTTACAATTTCTTTGCTTGACTTTCAACGTCAATCGAACGCTGTAGAGAATGAACTTTCGTGAAATGACACGTTACGAGATTCTACCACTGTACGGTGTTGTAGAGGTGGCTTACTGCAAACTATGCAAAAAATTAGAGGTAAAAGTCATCATCATTTGAGATAAAACATCTCACTGAAAACTTTTCACAGCTAACTGCTCATTGCTCAAATATGGTATCTGTATGGTATGTAAAACTATTGAAAAAGTTTTTGAAATTTTTTGTCTGCACGAGTTCTTTTTTTGGTAGACTTGTTGTCATTTAGGTTTTTGCTTTTTTCCTGAAAACGGCAATCTGATTTTGGAAAAAAATATTCAGTTAACTGAATCCATACTTCATTCTTGCTGTGAAGAAGTACTTGAGATGTCCAGAATTGTGGATTATTTTTATGAATATATCCAGACACTCTGCGCTTGCAAGCTTGATACCGAGAAAAATCCTTCGATAGATCTAACTTTGCACCAGCTGAAAGAGCTTTGTGTTTCTCTGTTGATATGGTCACTCACCTACTTCGGTGGTCATTGTACACCAAATTCTGGAACTCTTCACAGCACCTTACCCAATCAATCATTTTTGCTTAATTTTGGAGATGATTTGGCTAATGTGAGCTGCACAGGGAAGAAGCGATTGCTTGATAATGCTGACATTATGTCGCAACCTCTACCAAAATATCCTCGGTTATCTCAAACTAGTGATGAACTTCATTCTATGATTGATAATTCAGGTAGTGGTGCGTGCATGCATCGTTGAGTGAATTTAGCTATTTGTTGGAATTTGGCCTTTCAAAAGTGTGAAAATCTAATTTGGTTTTCATGATTTTTATTATTAAAATTCACATTGTGATTTTTTGTTGTTACTGAACAATTCACACGTCGAGAGGTTATAGCAGCAGTATACGTAAGGGCGGTAATGACTCTGAGCGATTTTCACTTCTCTTTTAAAATATTCTTATGCGCAGCTTTGCATTTTTAGTGAAGAATGATATTGTGTGTGATTTGGTGTGCAAGGAAATGATTGAAAATCCCAAGATCAATTTTTGTTCAAGTTTATTGGGCAACTTATGTCATGAAAGCTTGCACAATTTTGATGAACTGCAGTGTAAAGTATTGCTTGTTGTGTTATTGTTTCCAATTATGGGTTGAATAGTGACTATTTTAAAGCAGGATCATTAGCCAATTAACACCGCTTGTATAAATTTGGTTATTTGTCAAATTTTTGTTGTTTTATGAGATATCATGTTACGTTTTGATTAACATTGTGTAATTTTTTCTAGATTGTTTTGATGATTTCTTCCGCATCTGCGAGAAGTCTTTGATGATCTGCAGGGATCTTTGTTATATTCTCAACAATCCTTCGATTATTGTTGATGTTTATGACGCTGTTTTTGCTACAGATACCTTTGACCTTATGAATGCAAAGCATATTTCTGTTTATATGAGTTATATCAAGGTAAACGTTATGGATTTTTTGATGATAATATGAGCAACATACGATGTGTTGTAGGTTATAGTGGTATATCGTGTATGAAATTTAATATCAATGATACTGCTTGTCTAATATTAAAGAAGTAATGCAATAATTTTACATGAGACATGATGATTGATGAATCCAATGGTGCATAAATTAAGAGCAAGTTGCTAAATGTAATGCATGGGAACATATTGCTGTGATTCCCAGTCATACTTTGTTAGCATCTCAAAAATTTTCGTTTGACGAGAATTTAACATGAGCAATAAATTAATTTGCTTAGTGTTTTTTTTTTTTTGTTCACTTGTTTGTTAGTTGAATTTTTTTTTTTGTAAATGTCATTGGAAAGCTGACGAGGTAGGTTTTCTCAAATTCATTATCGCTATTTGATATCATATGAACTGTTGATACATCCAGTTGTGCGTATTCCAATTAGTCTCACACACTGCATTCCCCTCCCACACTTAAAGGTACTTAGCAAATATCGCTGGAAATACCAAACCTTTGCTTTTTTATGAGAGTAATAACCACGGCCTTGTGGTTGCTTCTTGCCGTCTAGTGAGGAATTATATCATTCAACTAGTATCATAATTAAATGTAATCTAGCAAAGATATGCATAAAAAAAGTTTTGTACAAATTAGTGTTATTTTTCCTACCGTGTATATTGTTGTATGGTTTGGAACGATGTTTTTGAATTCAATTGTGATGCTCAGTTTTAGAAACCGGAAACTAAAATTTACGTGAACTATTTCTGCTTGCTCGGTCACAACCTGTAATGATAAAATTGTATGGCTCAAACCAGTTGCTCGCTCAGTAAACTGGACAAAAGTAGACTATGCTATTTTGGAAAAATGTAATTCCTACTTTTCAAATATTGGAAAGTCCGTGGCAACTAGCATTACTAACGACAATCACGCCAATGATTTTCGTTGATACCTCAAATCTCTGTGCTCATCCAACGTTCCCTCAGAAAATCGTTAAACTTATTTACAATCTGTACTCAAATGAAGCTAGTGGTTATGACGATATTTCACCATTTACTTTAAAAACTGCTGTCTACATTATCTCTCTCCCTTTTTCCATAATTCTGAACCTGTGTGCTTCTAACGGAGTTTTCCCTAACGAACTAGAAGTGGCAAAAGTTATACCAGTATATAGGTCTGGTTGTCCTAATGAATTCGGTAACAACCGCCCTATCTCTCTTTCTAGTATAGCAAAAAATTTTGAACGTGTGATTCTCAATAGAATGGTCTCTTTCCTAGAAAGAAATAATTTAATTATATCAACACAATTTGGATTTCACTACAAACACTCCACAATTCAGCCTATTTTATACCTAATAACTGAATCATATTAAAATATTGAAGAAAAACACTTCTTCACTCTACTATTACTTGATATCAGAAAAGCATTTGATTCTGTGCTTCGACGTCCAACTCTTTTAAAAAAAACTTGAATTTTACGGCATCCCGGGAGTTTCCTATACATTACTGGATTCTTATCTACGTGAGAGAAAGCAGTTTGTTACCATTGATAATAACAATTCACAACTTCGTGATATTACATATGGAGTCCCCCAAGGCTCCACATAGGGACCTTTATTATTTCTATTATATATTAACGATCTTCCCACTGTTTTGCAAACAACGCCACGACTTTTTGCTGATGACACTGCCCTGCTAATCAGTAATTTGTCGTATTCAAAAATGGAAAGTCTGGCTGCGTCGAAACTTTCTCGTGTATCCAGATGGATGGCTTCCAGTGGCTTAACTCTTCACCCAAATAAAACTTTTGCTCTAAATGTCTCCCCATTTTCTCGAAAATCGTGTCCCTTAGATCTTTCCCTTACGCTGAATAATGTTAATATTGAAACTCCCAAAGTTACTAAATATCTGGGAACATTAATCGACAATAATCACTCATTCAAGTCACACATTCATTCTCTTGAATCTAAATTATCTCGATTTGTTGGTGTAATTTCCAGGCTAAGATACTTCTTACCGTCGAGCGCATTAATTAATTTGTATTTCGCTCTAATTCACTCTCATCTACTTTATGGCCTGCCTGTGTGGGCTTCAACATACAAGACGTATTTGACTAAAATCAGAGTGTTACAAGACAAAGCGATGAGCATTATTTCTGAGATTCCCCATAAAGAAAGACCTAGCCCTTACTTTTGTAAACTACAAATACTAAAACTTGATGATTTATACTAATTTGAACTTGCTAAATTTATGCACCAATATACCCATAATAAACTATCCATTTGCTTCTGCAATTACTTTACTTACTCATCCAATTCCTATTCTCACTCCTCACGCAACTCCTCCAAAGACCACTTGCTCTCCCTCGTTTTTCTACCACCAGAACTCTATATGCGAAGGCGCAAAACTATGGAATTCACTTCCGGAAACTCTTACCATATAGGGAATTCAAAATTACTTACGCCAAGTCCTACTGACTGCATATTTAAAGCATCTAGCCCGCTCCATCTCCATGTGACAAAAAAACTCTTAAATGCTTCGTTTTGCTTTGTTTTTTCTATGCACAATTATGTATGGCTGCTGTTCGACTCTAAGACCACTGGTCCCTTCACAGCTGCCTGTTGCTAATTTCACTCTGCGATATATTACGCTTATTTTTGTGTTGTTCTTTATGAGCAACGAAATAAACTCTCTCTCTAGTTAATGGCAGAAATTGTTTTCACAGTTATTTTCCAAAATACCGGTAAGTGATGTTATAAGTTGGAGTGAAGTGGCCAAGATTATATGCGATGAGAAAGATATTTTGCGAAATCATTATCGCAATCAAGTCGTATATTGTAACTGGTTGGATCTTGTGCCTCATGTCATCACATTATTGCTGAATTTCTCAGGTGAATCAGCTGCAAATGACTGGTGAGTAAATGTACTTCGCTGCATTAAGTGGCTGGATTGAATTCATCGGTATTGTTTTTCTCACTTGCTTTTTGAAGGTTATGATATATGTAACCAGCAAGATTAAATAAGCTAAGGATATGCTATGTACAACTTAAATATGCAAATTGCTACAAATCTGAACAGACACAACACATTCGTCTGCACTAAGGTGAGGCTGTAACACAGAAGATACACTACGTCACGGTGTAACAACTAATAAAAATGAACCATGTCTATGATGTGGTCATTCCGTAGCATCTCTTTTTCAAAATACAAACCCTTTTTTTCTTTTCAACTTTAGGCACAAGCAGACCACATTTAATTGGCAATGCAATTTTGGTATGGTGTGAAAGCAATCGTTGAACGGTGCTAGAGTTTAAACACTCAATAAGTGCATTTTGCCAGTTAAGTATTAACCACCAAAGATCTTTCTCATCATGCCCTGACTTTTTTAATAATCTTCTGAGCTATCTTTACTGCCGGTTCAACTTTTCCATTTTATTGGCTGTAATAAGGTGAAATAGTGCCAAGATTAAATTGCCTAACATTATCAAAATTAGCAAAGTCAGTTCTGGTTTGCTGAGGTCCATTATCTGAAATAGGAGTATCAGAAATAGTGTGACTAGACCGTGATTAGCAAACTGCTCTTTACAAATCACTGATGACAACCAGGGTTGAGGAGCCGGAGTTTGGAGCCCCGTAGCCAAGCACTTTTGATGGAGCTGGAACCACAAAAGAAACCGTTAGCTCCAGTTCTGAATGGTAGTAAACTTTGTAGGTGGTATTTACTGATGGTATTTACTTTGTAGGTGGTATTTACTAAAATATTTCTTACAAAGCAAAACAAAACTAAATTAAAAGTTTTTTACTGAGCAAATAACAAATCTAGTAATTTTGTTCAAAAGACACGCCATGTATGACTTGGAGACTGTGGTAAAATATTCCAATCAGAAGTGGTGATGTTAGTGAGTTGAGACAGATTAGTTCTTTGCATTCTTGAAATCGGGGTTGTGTTACCGAGACTCCGATGCAGGCAAAAAGATTAACATGAATTGGGGAGTATGTTAAAGTTGGTATCTCATAACTGAGTTCCTAAGGTGGTTGTCAATCGATATTCTGCTGTATTATTTTTTTCTTGTCCCTGGAATTTTATTTAAGTATCGTATGTTTTCATTTGTAAGTACTCGTATTTTTTATGTGTAATTCAACTAACCAAAATTTTTTCTTTTTCTTTTTGTAGCTTATCGTCTGTATTGTCCCATTTGGAAACTATAGAAAAACTTGTGAAGAAGGGAGATTGTTGCAATGAAGTGCAATTAGCAATTGTTGAATGTCTTGGCGCTCTCTCGAGAACATGCATGATATCCAATGAAACAAACTTTTTTTCTCATCTCAACAAATATGAAGGTTGTTGCGAAGTTTAGACCTCTTTGTAGTTAAGCCAGTTCCTAAAATATTATGATACTTGTTTTTTGATATTTGGTCATTTGGTAGTGATATTACAAAAGGACTTTATTGGATCAGCTAGTTAATAAATTGGTTGCATACTTGGCTGGAAGAAAGTTTGTGAATAAATATTGAAAATGTGATTATTATTTTTTGAAAGATCTTTAGGAGCAAAATATAGGCAGCAGCTGTTTCGTAATCATTAAACAGATTGCTTTCCGAGGTAATGTTGTTTGTGCAATTCTGCTTTTACAAATCGATGAGATTATGATAACGTGAAAATTATGAAACGCGTTTGGCATTCAAATAGCTTAAAAATTAGCTAGCAGACACTGTCTTCCTGGCAACTGACGAAGCTGTGACTAAAGCCAAAACACCACAGTTTTGTGCTTTTCAGCTTATACCTAGTATATATATAACACTCAGTTAAATTTTTGTATAAAAATATTTGGTTATTTTTATTCAGATTATGTAAAAATACTTTGCATACATATTCGGAATTTTCAGTTAATAGATTTAGGCTGAGATCAAAACGAAAGGTTACTGATGTTTGCTTGCATACACTTGTTATTTGCCACTTATGATAAAATTATGGGCTTAATTTTCTTTTAAAGCGAGGTCAGCAATATTTTTCTAGCCGCGACCCAAACCTGAGCTTAACAAGAACGCAATGACAATATTTTCCACATCACTTTTGTGGTAAAGCGAATGTTTTTTTGGCATTGTATTTCTACATTGTATTTTTTTAAGTGCCCTTGGCCACTGCTTTTTAATCTTTGGTTTTCTAAACGTGGTCTTGAGATAGTTCAGATGTATTGTATCACTCTAACTTTTTCTACTTTCAGCTTCTCCCTATTCATTGCAATCTTCTTTGAATCATTTGACTATATATCTCTATCTTCCTTCAACTTTCTCCATGTCTTTTTTCACTAAATCAACCTGCCTTCTCAGCTATTCTTTTTTTCCTCGTTCTGGCATTCTTTTGTTAATACAGTAGACTCCGCATAACTGGCTCACGGATAACTGGATCATTCGGCTTACTGGATCATTTTTTCTAAGTCCCTAATCACACGCGCCTTTTCTATGCAAAAGTACGCCGCTTATCTGGATCACTATTTCAGATAACTGGATCACTTTTACACTGAAACGTACCGTAAAATCCCGTATTTGGAATGGCACGTACCTCAGTCATTGAATGATCACACGCTAAAACATGCTTTGCCACGCAGTGATTATGCGGGTAAAGGTACGAGACAAGCGGGTGCAAGCACAAATTGTTTAGAACAATTGCAGCCCATTACAATTTTCAACCATGAATGATTGAACGCTGTTAGAGGACATACATAACAAACAACTCGCATACATTTAACCCTTCGCGCGTCTTTATCAGCCGAGCGCCTGGCGGGAAGCTGCGAATACTATTTTTAAAGTCTTTAGTATGACCCGACCGTGAATAAAACCTAAGTTTTCCGACTACCAAGCAGACGCTCTTAAACAATACACGAATCGTAGGCGGGTAAGCTACTGATGAACCAAAAACAGTAGGAAGATTTCGAGACATGTTCTCACAGCAGACTTGAAACAGTCGACTTGCTGTCGTTTTTTTCCGCAGCATTAACTTTTTTTTACAATAAAACAACTTGATTGTCTTTGATGACTTGATCTTTTTTTAAATGCGCAACTTTTCGGCTAACTGGATCATTCGGCTAACTGGATCAAAAGCTCTCTGCCCGAAGTAATCCAGTTAAGCGGAGTCTACTGTATAGCCTTTTTCCTGTTCAGGTGTCCATATCATCGTAGGGTAAAACCACAAAGTTTGTCTCATGCTGAACCGTTTAACCCACAAAGTTAAGCCAGCTTTTTAAATAAGGTAAATGCATTATTCTACCAAAAATAAAACTGGGATAAAATTGAGATCAGACCTGCGTAGAAAAATAATTGAAATTTCTGTAGAAATGCCAACAAAAAAATTAGAATAAAATCAAGCTGTAAATTCTTTCTTCATAGTTTTCTGCAATCGTGTTGAGAAAACGGTAAAATATATTCATTGTACAAGCATATCCCGAATTTTAGTGTTGTTACGTATATTTTTTTTAAGGAGTGTTACAGTTCAATTTATTTTGATACTTGGCAAGTATCGTTTAAAATTGATTAAACATACCAAATGCCCTGGCCAACATAGTTGTTGTTTTTTCTTTCTAGTTGCACAAGCAAGCTTAGCATAGTAGTTGATATTAGTATAGTGACAGTTGTGCAGTGCTATTATGACAGCATTGTCTTAATGTATTAACTGGTTGTGGGTCGGGTTAATTTACTTTGACTGGCCGGATTTTATCAGTGGGTCATAGGTTGCTGACCTCAGCATTATGGCAATGATGGATGTTTGCATCTATATAAAGCTCATGTTTTAGCCCAAGCTGAATGCTATGGTTGGGTTAATTTTTTAAAAAGTTGCTTGTTTTGCCGGCTTCTCTGATGATATTGTTGGAATATTAAAAGACAAAAGTGTTTTTTCAGTTTGTGAGAAACACGCACAATTTTTAATGGATGCCAACATGTCGATAGTGCTTGCTTGTGCAAAGACCAGCAGTGAAATTTACCAATTAGCCGAAGATGAAAGCGTGCTGTCACGAAGATCTTTTTATGACAAGGTTCTTCAGCTTGTTAAAAAAGGTACCGTAATTTAACTGTTTCTATGCGTTTGTAATAAAAAAAATATGAATAGTAGCATATATGGCAGTGAAACCAATCATAAATGATTTGATTCTGACTGGCAGTAAAAACGAATCATCTGTGAATTGATGCGAGGATATTGTTTCAATGCCAAATATGCAATGTACTGCAGAAAAAAGGTTGAAGAGCAACTGATCTTGCTGATTTGTTAGGTTGTGAAAGAGTTTGTTATTGTTTAAGTGACGCTTCGCTCCACATTCGGGTCGTACTAATAAGTTTAAACATCCTATTTGGAAACTAGTATTAGTTGTGTGAAGAAATATTCAATTTGTGAGCTTTTTACGTTATGGCCTTGTTTGTCATGTCAGTCATGCACTGAACTGTGGCAAGGAGCCACAAGTAATTTAACTCCTAAACATCCGTTCTTAGGTCCTTCAAACTCGTTGCAGTAATTTGCATTGAGTGGAAGAAAAAAGTGATTTTAATCCAGTTTGATTACAAACAACTCAAAAACTGTTGTTTGCCTGCAACAGTTGAATCTGCAGCTGAACAGCCTGCAACAAAAACTGTTGAATCGTGAACTATGGTGGTGGTTAGGAGAATCGCCAGCAAATTAATGATATACACTTGACAAGTTTGCATAAGTTTCAAAATACTATAAAAATTTGTATACCACAAAATCAGTCAATATTTTTTATTCTTGTTTGCGATAATTTTATTATAAATCGATTTGGGTTAAAAAACCATCAATATTCTTACTCAAATGGAAAGTGATTATATTTTTTTTACCGAAATTGATTTGTGATAAATTATTGCAAGCAAGAACATTGACTGTTTTTTTTTTTGTACAAATTTTTATAATATCTTATGGCAGTGTATGTTTTAACTTGAATTTTTCATTTTTTAGTGTTACGAAAATGTTTTTCTGAAACTTTTACCACTTGGCTAAAACTAGCAGCTCATAGCGTGTTTCAAAATATTTTCAAAAGCAAAGTTTATTTTTTGAATTATTCTTGTTTGAACAGGTTATCATTTTTCTGACCACGTTATAATTATATAAGGTTCTTTTTATTGCATATTGATTGTTATTTTAATTGATGCTTAAGTTGTGATTTACAAGCAGGTTTTTGGTTGCAGTGGGAGAAAATGTGTTAAAAACATTATCCAGTTGTTCAGATCAGCCGTGGAAGGCTTTAAGTTATGTTTATGCATATCTTGAACTATTGTGGAATGTTCTTCCTTATTCCAGCCACAATGTCAATTATGTCGTTGCTCATGAAACTTGTTATTTTGCATCGTCTGCTTCTGCGTATTTCAACTCTGAAGATAAGACCAAGTTTGTCTCTTTGATGCAAAACTTTTTAATTTCCATTGAAAATCGGTGGGGTGAGTGATGAAGTTTGCTGGTATGTGCAGGATGGCGAGGTGTAGTGGTTGGAAGTTTCATTTTTTACCACGACCATGATTCCACTGTTCTTGCTTTAACTCTACCCAAACTGCATATTTGTGTCCTCGGTTTGGATGCTTCAATATAATTATTTGCATTCCTAGCTAGCAACATCAAGATTAATAGCGAAAGCAAGTGGATGTAGTATGTGAAGAGTACTTCTGTTTGCTTTCTTGGACCGAAGTTCAACAGGATTTTTCAAGTATCTCAATCTTCTTCAGTAACTGCTTTAGTAAAATTTGAAGAGAGGAGCATACTAGGTTGTCAACATGTTCCTGCCAATGGATTTTGGGTCGTTTTCTAGGTCTTTCACCGTTAGTTTTGATAAAGCAATTTTTTCCTGGGAAATTCCACGCCGTAATCTTTGCAACTGCTATATAATGCAAATAACGGAAACTTTCTTTCAAATGATAGGTAAAACTGAACAACGCGTTTTGGAACTACCATCGACCATATTTTTCTTTCAAACAAAAAAATTTGGGAATTATAGTTATACTCTTATTGCTATTGTTTGGATGTGTAGCCTTTTTTTATTATCAGTTAACAACGTTTCCATTGTGTTTAGATGTCTCTTCTAAAAGTTTTTCACTGAAGCAACACTTACCTTATATTTTATCCAATTGGTTGATCAGTGACGATTGGGCAAATTTTCCTTACTATTTTTTCAAATCTGAGTCTTTGAAGAAGTTTTTTGTTGATCATGTGAATGAAGCTATGCCAGTCTTGCTCATTAATTGTTTATGCAATAAACGAAAATTAGATGCAGTTTTCAATCTGTTTGAAGATGTCAATTTGCTGAATATTCTTCCTGCGTTCGTTGGAGCGTTTCTAGCTTGTGCTTATTCACATGGTAAGAATCACTTTTGTATAATATGTTGTTTTTTTTACTCCAATTGGTTTGCTGTTTCCAGCGTTAACAGCATTATTTGCTTGAAGTACGTTGATGTTATGTGAATCACAAGCTCAAATAATTTCTTGCAGAGAAGCGATTTTTCGCAGCGAAGCTAATTTCTGTCTGCTGTTAGTCTTTCGATTTTGATAATTATTATCACGTGTGATTAATTCTTCAAATTACCGGCAAATCTAGTATTAGTAATCAGAGCATTATTGCAGGAAGCACTTTAAACAGAGAAGATGCATTTACTGGTGCATTCAACATGATGCAAAGCCTTCATCTTAAATTCAAAAGCACAGCTCCACTGCAAGCTAATTTGAAGGCATGTGTGCCCAAAATTCTCTCTCGATGTTTGTATTTCTTTTCTCCAACCAACAATGATGCACCCTGTCCATTACCGTTCGTTTTGAGTGAAAAAGCAGTTCTAGGTATGCCATGCTCTGCCAACTTTTTGATTTCATGTTGTGTTGTGTTTTTAGCGGCTTAGCTATCTGTAGCTGTTTTAGCCAAAGTTTTGAAAATTCCTCAGTTGGACTGATGTGTTCCTCTACAGCCTTAAGGTCGGTTCTTAAAGTTTTTTCTTAATTTTCCGTGATACTTGTTTTTGTTTAAGGCTGTTGCGTACAAGAAAGCCAAGTTTCAACAACTGTGACTTTGTAACTTCCGAAAAATTAACAGTTTTGAGCTTTTTTTTGTATTTTTTATTTAAATAATTTTTTATTTAACGTAAAAGTATAACTATAAAACTGGTTTACACTTGAACAAATGCAAGCTCAATGAGCTTTTCTATTTCGTAAACACTTCTTTACAAAACCCTAAGCATCTAGTGGGTAAGGATCAATAAAAACAGTGATATTCTTAGAAGCCCAGCAGCTTGTTTTACGTATTACAGTGTTTAAATCAGTGTTTCTTAGCCTTTATTCACTTGCCGAAAAGCTACGTTGTTCCGCACGATTTCATTGAACCCCAATTTTTACACACTCATATGGCCAAAAACCTACTACAGTTGGTCACAATACATATAAGCACATTGTTGTATCAATGTGCTTTCTGTTGTTCTTTTCTGGCGACCGAGGCTTTGTTTCGGAAAGAGCGAGTCTCAAGTCATTTTCACATGTCAGTCTGTTTCGTTTCTTTGTTTTGACTTCCACCAGGCTAGAAAATGACGTGAGAACATCGAGGGCAACTTAAGCAATACGAGAACGTCGAGGGCAACTTTATACTTCTTTGCAATATGTCAAAATTTTGGAAAACTTTCTTCGAACCCCTAAAATAACTCTGTCAAACCTCAAGGGTTTGAACGAATCCCGGTTAAGAATTACTGCTTAAAGTAATAGCTAGAATGAGGCCTTAAATCCTGTTGTGCAATGATGTTGTCAAAACAATTCAGTTGTCGCACACAGTAATCTAGGAACTCTAGTGCGTGGGTAGAATTTTATTTTGTTACATGAAAACCACACTAGATAACCGCGAGTCTTTTCGGTGTTGATATAGTAATCAACTCACAACCATAGTTACGAAGTTTTTCTGCTAGGTTCCATGAATGTTTGTTGTTCATTCGCGCTTTTGTCTGCCGAAATAGATTACGGCGCTGCTGACGTTTATAGCGAAACTCGTCCAAAGTTTCCCCCCTTACTTTTGTTTTCAATTTGCAGCTTGTTTTTTCACGATTTTGGAGTTTCATAGTAGCGGAAAGTTTGAACCTACTCGGAAAAAGTTTGATGTTAATTCACTGTTAGCATATTTGGTTTCATCACCTGGTTTGTTGCAAAAATTTCTGTTGGGTATGAGAGAATTGCTTCAAAGTGCGAGTAGTTATAAGGAGCAGGATCGCTTGATCCAGGTTTACAGGTATGAAATTAAATATTCTGAAAAAAAGTTTTTTTTATTTCCCTCGCAAAATGAGACTTAGATGTTACAACGAGCTTACATAGGTGTTGCCAACCCACATGATGGTGAGGGTGTTTTGTCTCACATGAGCCAACCCAGCCAACCCAATGTTACTAATGAATTTACCTACTCGCTTGGCATTTTTTTTGCCTTTTCAAATTTCAAGCATTGCGTCACGCAGGGTAGCTCTAATTGCTATTTTTTGTGAGTTATTGGTTAACAACACTGGCGGTTGTTAGCTCAGTTGCTAAGCGCGCAGGCAAGGGTTCGATTCCCAGGCCGGTCAAATCGGAAACAGTGTTGCCAACAGCTTGCCACTGCTGCGACGTTTCTTTGGAGCTGTGTAGCCCTGGCAGTAAGTCGTGAAGATGGGCCCCATCACTCGTTACGCGTTTCTGCGTAATACCGCAGGTATTATCAAAATTTTTTTGGGTAATAACTTCGAAGTAGCCCCTAGTCCATTATTGCAAAGCCATATACTTTGCCCACTTTATCAATTGGATTGTTTACCAGCATACAGCCAGGTTTGATGCAAGTTTTTTTCGATTGTTTAAACGTAAGATTAATTTTTGCATGGTCATATGTGGTTTAGTGTCCCATCATTGCTTAAATATTGAACCAGATTTGCCCGAGCATATGAAATGGCAAGTTGTGAAACAAAGGCGTGTGAAGTTCAAGAAAAAGAAAATAGTTTGTCACTTGGTTTAATTCTAGTAAATTTTTACATCGATGTTTCTGCAATTTTTAATTTTAACAAAAGCGGCGAAATATTAAGTTTTACACTGCGTATATTTTTGCAGCTTTGTTTGGAGTATGTTAAAAGCATTTCCTTGCGTTGCTGGAAATCACTGGAAACAAGTTGTCGTTACGTCCAATGTGTTTGCATTAACGTTTCAATTAAACAAAGCAGTTCAACAGGTTTGTGGATTGTTCGCTGTCAAGTTCATATTTCATGTTGATTCATGCTAAATTTCTGTATGAAATTACCAGTAGATTATGCCATGATGGTTTGGCTGAAATGTACTAAACCGTGGTTTCAAAGCTTGTGTAATGCAAACTTTTGACTTATAAAACTGCAAACATGAGCCAACTCATGTTAGTCATAGCTTTGTTGCGAAACGATGGCTGGTTATGTTATTTTTTGCTTAAACTTTTTTAATGATAAATTGTACTGAGTATATCTGTGTTATTTTGCAATGCTACTCAATTTTCTATTAAGGTATGATTAAAAGTTTTGAAGTTAATTTGCAGTTAAATCAATTAACTTTGAAGTTGTAGTTTTTTAAATAAATTGATGTAACAATTGTGTCAATTCACTGAACAAATTCTTCATGGTGTATGTTATACAGTATATAGTTATTGCTAAGCTAGTAATATTGATTCTGAATTTGTTCAATAAGCGAACGATTAGGTAATTCTTTTTTAGAGCAATGCAGTTTAACACTGTCACAGCGGTTATTTGATCTATGTTTTTATATTTGACCCTTTGCATGCAATGTCAGGTCTACAGTAAGCATTCTTGCCATGTGAATAATTTTAATAAATACCGGCGACCATTTTTTCTTCAAACCTATCATGGCATTATGATTGTTTTAATCAGTGCAAATTTCGTATTTTTATCTACTGTATTTAATTCTACTTTTTCCACCGCTATGGCTTTTATTGTTTTTTGTTAAGCGCTTTTGATCTGAATATTCTTTAGTAAAGAGTGTTATACAAATGTGTTGTTATTACTATTTTATTTGTTTAGTAGCTGTGTAGTTCTGAACAATGCTTGTGAAGTGAGAATATTATCAAGACATGATATTTTCAGATTTTAAATGCTCGTAAATCTTTTGTACTTTATGAACTGTCCAACGTTGCTTCATCATGCTTGGAGATGCTTTCTGCTATTTATGAAGATTCATTGAGTGCCAGTGCATGCACATATATGCTTTGTGACGACACAATAGTGTTAAATGTATGCTGCAGTGTGGTGTATACTGGACATGTGTTCTCCTTTTTGAGTGATGACGCATCCAAGCTAAACAAGCTCTCTCAAAGCTTGCAGATGTTCTTGTCTTTGCTTGCTCGAGACCAGTAAGTGAATTTGAAAATAGTTTTTGGTAGAGAACAGAAATGTAATGTTGTGTTGTGTTTTTGCAGCGTTGTAAAGGTTGTAATATTGTTATTTGGTCCGTTTTTAAAACCCAAAATGATTTATTGTTTTGTTTTATTTATTTATTATTTTTGCCACAATTTTACTAGCTTTTGCAATCGTAGTATGCAGCTTTTTTAAACTTTTTTTGGTATTTAGTCGCATGTTTATCCTCCTATCACGACAGGGTTTCTCAACTGGGGGTCCATGGACCCCCAGGGGTCCATGGTGACCTGTTGAAGGGGTCCAGGAGGCTTGTTGAAAAGGTCCACGATCTGCTACTTGCAATGTTGAGCAGTACCGAGGTACAAAAGTACCGTGGTGCTGTAACGCGGTGTTTTTTAGTAGGGGCCTAACTTTATTAGTAAAGACGATACTTTTAAAAAATAAACCATTTTTCATACTGTCGTTACTTTTTTAACTGTTTTACTCCATATTTTGGTACTTTTTTCGAATAAACTTTGAGCGCAAAACCGGAAAAACTTACACTTGCAACTTCAAAAATGAATGATAAACCATGAACGCTGCCATCTGCGAACAAGGAAATCGAATACGCAATAGAAAAAAAAATCTTTTTTCAGTGCGCAAAGCTTGCAAGTTAATAAGAAATGTTGCAACGTTTTCTGCCATATACCGGTAGGCTACCGGTATACGTTATAACTCCAGGTACAACTCCAATGGGTTTTTTAAACAATGTAGTTGATCTTTTAACTGTTAGTAGTGGCTTTTGTGTGATGTGTTGCACAAAATACTCAATATGAGTTTTATCATCAAACAGAGCCGGCACCAGAGCAGTCGACTCAGGGGGGCCAAACGGTTATCAGGGGCAGCCAAAGTTTGGAATAATTGGCCAAATTATGCACTAAAGCCAAAATTTGCTTGTTAATCGGGGGAAGGGGAAGAGGGGCCAGGCCCTCCTGGCCCCGGCCCTGCCATGAAACAAAAAGTGTTTGGAAATGAAATTTTTCGCATGAAATAAAAAATTGAAAAAGCTTTCATATTGCTTTGCCCGCAAGAACGCAAGCCTAATATTTATTTTAATTTTAATCTCAATTTAACTATTAAGATTAAATTATCTTTTCTATATTTTTTCTTAAATGCATTTTTTCTATACTTCACCCTCAGTTACAGCAATGAACATAGAAACTATCAGGATTTCTGGCAAACTTCTTTATCATAAGAAATGAACTACTAGAGGGCTTACTAGAAGGCAACATTGTTGCTACTCGTTTTACGAAAAATTAATTGAAAAATATTCATGGGGCTTTCAAACAATTTTGAGAATGAATTCACTAATGGTGCACAACTTATAAAAGGCTACCCAAGGTATAATTTTGCAGAAAAGGAAACAGAAATTTTTTGTTTAAAAAGTACCGAAAATCGGTACAGAGTACCATTATCGTCGTTACTTTTTAACAAATGTTCCGTAATCGGTATCAACCATACGTTTTTAATAAAATATCGATATCGTTGTTACTTTCAAAGAACCGAGCGCCCAGCTCTGGTTGCTTAAATTTGATTCACGAACGGCTTCTCTGGCACTGAAGGTTTTTTAGCCCTTACACACCCATTTGTGGGTTATCCTGCCGCAAAAACTCGGTTTTTGCTCTTTCACACACCATTTGCTAATCGAGACCCTTTATCTTCTTGGGGGTCCACGGAGTTATCTGAATAGGCATAGTGGTCCACGGACCAAAATGAGCTGAGAAACCCTGTATCACGAGAAAGTGATCAAAGCGCTATACGAGCTCGCTTAGGAGTTGCCAACCATCTGTCTACCACACCAAGATTGGGAAATCCTGCTAAGAGCCTTGCCCAACGGCGTAACAAGTAAACTTGCCGGCTTGTTCTCCACACTGTCCCTTTAATGCTGAGCATCAAGCAGGGAAGCTGTGAATACCAATTTTTGTAGTCGTTGGTTTGACCCGACTCGGAATCAAACCCGAGTCTACAGGTCCAGAGGAAGACGCTCTTACGACTTGATCATCTGAGCTGTTGACTTGCCATCAAACAGTGACAAACAAATCTCAGGGTGCTTGACACTGTGCAGTGTCATTCTGGAGGTGCTTTAGCTAGCTTGCTTAGGAATTGCCAGTCATTGATCTATTTTTCAAAGGTGAAGAAATCTCGTTAAATGTACTTTTTCATCAGTATTTAAGTGAATCAGCTTGCTTTCCATGTTGCGCTGACTTTAATTTTACTTCTCTAAGAAGCAGATGCTTCGTCCTTTTCACTGTATGATCGGTTTACTGCTTGTCCACCAACTTTCAGTGGGCTTCTTGGCGTTGTATGTAAAACTACTGTTTGTAATGCCTTAATGATCAGTACTTATGGTGTTATAGGTTTGCAAATGCGATATGCCAGATGATTCTCTTATCTTTTCCTTCATTAAACTTTGCAGAACACCTCCAAGTAAGTGCTTCTTGTAACCTTACTAACCTTACTTTTTAAATCTAAATCATGGTTCGTCTACGGGAGCGATATCGCCCCCCAGGGGGCGATTTCGGCCTTCAGAGGGCGATTGTAGCAATTCTTGAAATTGAGGGGTGATTTTACTTTTCAGGGGGGCAGTTTTAGACTTGCCAATATTTATTTTGTATGTATTTGCATATTTATTCTCCTATCGCGAGAAAGCTATCAGTGCGCTGTACAAGCTCCTTTAAAAGTTGTTAGCCATCTGTCTACCTCACCAAGACGCGGGAATTCCGCTAAGTGCCTTTCCTAGCGGCACAACAAGTAAACTTGTCGGCTTGTTCTCCACACTGTCCCTTTAATGCTGAGCGTTAAGCAGGGAAGCTGTGAATATCAATTTGAAAGTCATTGGTTTGACTCGACTCGTAAGTAAACTCTAGTCTACAGCTCTCGAGGCGCCGCTCTCACCACTCAGCGATCTGAGCCGTGAAATGTCAACAAATGAACAAATGATAGAGATGAATTCAGATTTAGTGGCAACATATTCAATGAACAGTCGAGAAAGAGGATCAGCGGACGTGAAGAACCTTTATTTCTGGACTTTACCTGTTTACGGCGGAAAAATAGTAGCTCTACGAACGTGAAGACTTTTTTTAGTAGCCCTACTGACGTGAAGATATTTTTTCTTTCCTTTGGTCTGCTGTAGCTCTACGGTCGTAAATATCTTTTTTCTTTTTGGTCTTCACCTGTTTTCAGTGTGAAAAATAGTTGCTATGCGGACGTGAAGGTTTTGTGGAGGCAATTTGGACCCACACTTTCTGAAAAGGGGCGATTGTGTAAAAAAGGTTGAAGACCCCTGATCTAGATTCTAGAAGAATATGAATTTGTACGAAACCCAAGTAATAGCCACACTCAAGAAGATACTATACTATTTTTTTACTAAAAAATTACCATGTGCATAGGTTCAGCTATACAAAGAGAAAAGCAAATTTTTTACGTTATGAGAAATTCGCTTTTGGGTCAAAGTTAGTTTATATATTTTGTCAGTGAATTATAACTAAGTTTACAAAATTAGCTAACATGGTATCGACCTAAAAAAGTAAGTTCAACTGTTATGCAGTTGACTTCTAAATCGTGACACATCTAGTTTGCTTTCCCTAAAACTTGTGTGGTGTAATAGCAATGCAAGTGTGCATTGTGCTTGGTTTAGTTTTTCCATCTGTTCATTGCAGTTTGAGCACATTGGTGAGGTAAAGACTTTTTGTTTTGTGGTACCACTAACAAAATTTGAAGGCCTTAAAATTGGTTTTGAAGATTTTCGCTCTAAACTACTCGAAGCACCTCTGACGAGACCTAATAAGATCAAATAAGTGGTTGTCAAGAGTTAGGTTTATTACCAAATACCAAATCACTAGTACACTGGTTCTTAATCAGCTTAATACACAAGATTGCTTTATGAAGTTTTGAAAAGAGTGTGTACACTCTCACTCTACAGATTAGTTATGAAAGCCTCGTTACAATTTATCAAGCACTGTAAACGCATTTTCTATTTTCAATACGGCAGTAAATGATATCAGAGATATCTTATTTCGTTTCAGTGTTTTGCATGAATGGATGAAACGTTTAAGTTTTGTCTCATTAATTCGACTTTGTTTTAAGCTGTATTGTCTTGTACTACCTGCCAGCTGTATGAACACTTTTTTTTTGAGGTACCACCATTGCAAAGCAAGCACCTTTTAGTGTCATTAGTGGAAGTTGTATTGAAGATCACAAAAGCAAATCTGTTTCAACCAGGTGAGTATATCGCTTGCTTGGTGTATAACTAATTTGTCGTGGGACAACTTGACGCGTCAGTCACGTCACAGTTACACACTCTGACCCTCCTCAAAGTGTAGCATATGTAACACATGATGAACACTTGATTATGTATTGTGTTTTTTGTATTTATTTGCATATTTAATCCTCTTATCGCGAAAAAGCGATCAGAGCGCTATCACGAGCTGTTGCCAGCCATCTGTCTAGTGCAGGGGTGACGAACCTATTTGCTGTCGCGGGTCACTTTGTCATTTACCAATGAGCAAGCGGGCCGCATAACTTTTTAGGTCATAAGCATATCGGTCCGATCTTTTTAAAATACCGTTTTTTCATCTACAATACTTTGTTTCTTTGGCGAAGACATCGAAATAAATGGCTAATTAAGTATTGATTGAAAAACAGAATAACAGATACCTCAAAAAAGCAGTAAAATTTGCATACATGGTACTACAAGCTCGCCAATTTATTTCTGCAAACTCACATAATCCCTACTACAGTAAGGCAAACTAAGCTCTCAAATAGTTACTCGTATGCTGCACTATGCTGAAGCTGCAACGAACCACGAATTATGTATTATTATTACATAACAATGGATGAACTGCTAAATCCTGAAACAGATAAAAGGCTTGTATTGTGCATTTGTATAATTCTTTTGTAATACGCGCTTGGTTCAGTCAGGGTCAGGGGCTCAGCTTTTGATATCGCATCGCAAAGATTAGACGGGAAAAGAAAGTTCAAGAGTACTGGTGTCGCCAAGATGTTCGCAGGCCGCATATTCGCCACCTCTGGTCTAGTGTATACCACACTATGATGGGGGAATCCCACTATGTGCCTTTCCCAACAGCACAAGTAAACTTGCCGGCTGTTCTCCACACGGTCCCTTTAATACTGAGCGTCAAGCAAGGAAGCTGTAAATACCAATTTTAAAGTCAAGTCATGTCTCATGCTTTGATAACATTTTTAGAGAACTTCACTACAATTTAAAATTATTCTGGTGTGATTGTTCGATTATTTTCTGTTAATGCTTGATTCTAGAGTTGCTGAGCGCAGAGCAAATGCATTAATTGCATCTCATCACGGATAAACCAGGTTTTTCTTTTAATGAAAATGTTAGGTTAGATCGGTGGGGACCCAAGATTTATCAAAATACTCTTTTCCTACGGAATATTTCGTGATTTTCGTCTTGGGGATTCGGTATGAGTCCCTAAAACGTCTTAAAAAATCTGAGTAAATCTTTGACCACTTGTAAGCAGTGTATTTTTTGTTTTATAACTGCTGATTCACCAATCACAAAAAAGGAACGCTGTGTTGGACATATCAGGGCACCATCCAGCGTGGTAAGCAAAGCTGACTTCTGCTTTGTATCATCTGGCGTTGCTACTGCTGGTAATAAATATTATTCTCCATCCTAGTAAGGCTTTAGCTGCCTAAATTCACAACATCAAGTAGTCTTTACATTGTAAGTGTGATGCTCGTTGAATGGGGCCAGAGTTACTATGAGACAATTGAGACATACACAATATGCTGGGTTGTTCTTGCCAAACAGTTGCACACTCAAAATAAGTATACATGTGTCTTTTTGGTATATTCCAGGCGCTCGTATTATCGCAGATGATTTTTCGATTGTAATTTGTAATTCTGATTAGATGGCGTTTGTTACGCTAGACTTGGCAAATAAACCGTTTTTATTTTATCCAACAGTACTGGTTAGCATTGCACTCTGTTTAGACATTATATGAAAAGCGGGCGAAATTATTTGGGTACATTGCATGCCATAATATGTTCAGAATCAGGATCTGACCATTTAAAACTTTGTTCCCCATGTGGCAAATTCTAGAAGCAAAAACTTTTTATGTACCGTTCATGCTAAACTTATAGCTTCAAAAGGTTGTATTTTGTATTTAGTCGCATATTTATCCTCCAATCACGAGAAAGCGATCAATGCGCTGTAACGAGCTCGTTTAGGAGTTGCCGGCCATTTGTTTACCACACCAAGATGGGGGAATTCCGCCAAGTGTCTTTCCTAGCGGCACAACAAGTAAACTTGTCGGTTTGTTCTCCACACTGTCCCTTTAATGCTGTGCGTTAAGCAGGGAAGCTGTGAATACCAAATGATTGGTTTGACCCGACATGGAATCAAACCCGAGTCTACAGTTCAAGACGCAGACGCTTTTACCACTCGGCCATCTGAGCTGTTGCTTCTGATGTGCTTTGTTGGCCACATGGCCTAGCTGTACGACGGGCAGATTACAAATCCTTCGTGACAGGTTGAATTCATCATAGGTGCCAATCGCTTTTTGCATAAATACTAGGTGGCTGCTGACTCGAAGAGCGCAAGGTCATTTCTCAGTCTTGCTCAATCTGTTTAATTTTCTGTTCGAAAATAAATGTGATTGCTGAGTTGCAAATTTAAGACTTAGAACTAACAAAATCTTTGCGACCAAGGAGCTTGTTCTTTTTGTAATGGTTACAATAAACCCTCTTACTATCAATGTTTGATTGCGTTAATTTCAAAAAGTGCAAGTTTTTTTTGCATTGACGAATCTTTTTTGACACATCCTTAATTGATTTATTCGTCACATGATTATTTTGTGATAAAATGATAATTTATTTCAGCACGTTCGGTTGTGGTTGAAGGCTTATTGCAACATCTATTGAAGCTATTAAAAAAAATTGGAGATGTCCGAGATTCTTCGTTCAAAAGTTTGTTTGGAAAGTTTTATGTTAAATTTGCTTCATCATCTACTCATAAGCTGCACAAAGTAGGTGTAAATTTAAAAACATGTTAGAATCATTAATTGGAGTACTTGACTGCTTAATGTTTGTAAATACGAACATTTTGAAAAAATTACGTAAAATATATGTGTTAGGTTTTTACTCGATAAGACCTGGGCCATCCTGTTTCAAGATTACGTCCCTCATCAGTGTCAATAATCAGAGAGGATCATGTCGAAAACCACACTCATAACAAAATTACTCAATCTGGTGTTTAATTTTGTTGAAATTTTTCATACTGAAAGTGAAAGCTAATCGTGTTTGCTTGCGGTGATTCTTAAATTTAAAACGACACATCAGGGCACCCGAGACACAACAATAGGGAAGTGCTGGATTGAAACTCAAAAAAAGAACTATGAAGAGTGAATTACAAACCAAATGCAATGTACAGTGATTATCAACTAAAGTCAGTTAAAGAACCAACAACTTTACTAAACAGTTGAGACCTAGCTGCACTAAATTACTTAGGGTGACTGATCGACCCAGAGATCCATACTTTCGTCATAGTTTCATATTCCACAACATTTGTTTGCTTTGTAAACTACTTTATTTTTATCGGTGGTGTGCTTCAAAGTGAACTTGACCTGCCTACGTCACCGGAATGGTAGCGAATCTTTTTGAGTGCATGAACAAACTGTTGCTTTGGAAGTAAACTGTTATTTCATTTCTGTTCATTTAATGGGTAGTCCTAATATTTCGAAGCATCTGCATTCTTTACATCTCCATTAACGTTTACAGTACAAATTTTATTGTAGAACATATTTGCTGAATGTGTGGAAGCGTTTCAGTTGGATTCATTAGACCAAAGATGTTTGATGCGAGTTAACACAAGTAAGTCAAATTCTGACGTTTTACTCTGCCGGTTGCATTTAAATGTTTGAAAAAGGTTTGATAGCGAATCCAGTGGCGTGTGCTTAGTATTGCATTGGTCTCCTTGTCCACATATCCAGTAAGTGGGCCAAAGCTCAAGGGCTTTCTGCATCATAATCATATTTTGATATCATAAGAAATATAAGTAAATATGAATGTCAAAAATTTAATGATAACGCAGAAATCCCGTGGGTTTTCAGCTCTTGTAAACTGGATGTGCGGATAAGGCAACATTGTACCAGCGAACGATGTACGTTTCAGAATTTCGAATCTTTTAGAACTCTTTTCCAATTTGGAAATTGTTCCATTGGAAAATGGTCAGTTTGAAAAAAATCTGATTTGTTGCTCATATAGCTTAAGCTAATTGCTAACATAAAGGCTTGCTAGTAGTTTGATGGTATGCGTTGATACTGTCACTGAAATTGCCGTTATTTGTTAAGATGTTGCAAACTGAGTTTTAGAAAGCCGAAATTGTTACTGCCAACCCCTGGTTTGCGTATTCAAAGTTATGGAATTAAAAAAAAATGTGGCTATTCTTTTTCGCTCATGTATTGTAAGGTTTGTAATGAATTTGCTTGCGTGAGTGGCCGAACCCTTTGGTGTAGTGGATGCAAGTTCGATTCCAAGTTAGGCAAATCGATACTACAAGATTATTATTAATAGCTTCCTTGCTTCACGCTCATGATTTTAGAAACTGTGTGCATAACAAGCTGGCAAGTTTGCGTGTTGTTGGCTCATTGGTAGAAGCACTTAACGGGATTTTCCCATCTTAGAGTGATGGACAGTTGGATTGCGGTGTCTAGACCTCGTTATGGAGTAGCAACTCAGTCTTTTTTTCGTTATTGAAGGATGTATACAACTAATAATAATACTATTGTATTCTGAGGAAGTTATTGCTGGATGATTGCGCAGATGGGTTATAGTTCTTGGAGACATGTTTAATAAGGTGTTATTAAAATTCTTTTTATCAAAATTACGTTTGAATCAGCAACGCAATAAAATTACAATACCTGTATTTGAAATTCTTATCCCAGGCAGACTTGTGCCCGTATTGTAGATGTGGCTTGTTGAATGCTTACTTTGGTTTTGCGTTATATTTAGATTATTGTTTTTAGTGCTGTTCAGCTTGTGAAGCGGGAAAGCAGATTTAGCCCAAATTTCGAATACGCTTTGTTTTGTAATTTGAATTTTAGAAACTCATCCCATGAAAGAAGTTCTGATTTTTCTGTGCGACTTATATCTGATGGAAGAAAGTGATGAAGCTGATGTTGCTCATGGTTGTCTTCTCAATCTAAGAAATAGTGAAAAAATTTTGGAATTTTTCGAAAAAGAAATGACCCTTGTTCAATCTTCTTTACACTATAACCTGCTTGGTTCATACTTGTAAGCAAAAATCTTTCAACTTTGTCATTTATCTTTCAACTTTGT
This sequence comes from Trididemnum miniatum, assembly GCA_964006365.1. Lineage (NCBI taxonomy): Eukaryota > Metazoa > Chordata > Ascidiacea > Aplousobranchia > Didemnidae > Trididemnum > Trididemnum miniatum. Next base: position 5,627,542 of record OZ023240.1, read on the forward strand.
CAGGTATAACCTACTTGGTTCATACTTGTCAGCAAAAATCTTTTTTTTGTTATAAACTTTGATATGTCGTGTGTTTGGTGCATTGTTGTGTATCTCAAGTTGGTGATGGGGGGTTATTTGTCCGTTGAAATTATCAAAGCAAAAGACTACAAGCTGGTATAGGGAGAGAGCGGGCTCAGATAAAATTTACCATGTTTTTAAGTAATAATGCCTGACGAAAATTTACTGTATGTGTATTTCAACTGCAAATTGTTTTGGGGCACCATTCTTTTTGCTACAAAATAAGTAATGGGGAAAAAATGAACATTTTCTTCAGAATGTAAGTTCTATTTTATACCATGTTCGTACCTTTAGTAATCTAGCAAAAGATGCTTCCAAGTTGCCTGCATTTGACCATGCTGGACCAAAACATTTGTCAACCAAACAGCAGTTGTGGACTTGCCAACATAGTGATTACAACCAGTGGCTTTGTGATTTAACCTGCACGTTGATCAACATGAGCGCGACTGATTATCTGCATTGCATCATGGATAGTTGCAGGTGAACTATGCACTTCGCAGAAAACACAGTTTTGTTTTATACTAAGGTACAGTACATATAGCGCAGTATTTCTATAGGTAGCCCACCATTCCTTTTAAAAGTTGCCGACTACTTCTCTAAGATGGGGAAATCCCTTTTCGTCCCTTTCCCTATGTCACTACAAATGAACTTCTTGCCTGCTTGTTCTTCTCGTTTTCCTTTCGATACTGAACGTCATGCAGGGAAGCTGTGATTTAATTGGCAAGCTGTTCATTTATTTATTTATTTATTTATTTATTTATTTTTTTCAAAACAGAAATTCTGCTTCCCTTGACATTTCGCTATTTCGTATAAAAATTTATGATACATTGTTGGCGAAGTAAATGCAAATGTGATCAAAAAACTCCATTCTTTTTTGCATCATTTATTTGGAGGAGGGTTGATATTTTCTGAATTCTGGAGCCAGTTTTGTTAATTGTCTTTACTTCCACATCTTTTTCGGTTGCTACATTACACCCTCAGACAAAAGGTCAAGACCACTTAGCAAAAAGGACAAAATTTATATTCTAATTCTCATTAGTCATAAAACAGTGCCTTCTGAGTCATCGTATTGCTTAAGGACCTTTGTCAGGCTTCTGTGTAATCTCTGCTATAGATTTCGCGCCCCAAGTTATTTACATCTACTGTAATACCAACCGGCATTGTTGAATTAATTGAAAAAGAGGGGAAAATATTGAAAGACAAATATGGGTAAAAAAGCATCTCTCAGTGTAACACAAAGAGCTCAAGTTATTGCACTCAGCAAGATGAAGCTATCTTAGCGTCAAATTGTTAAAACGTGCAAAGAAAATAAAATTGCTGTGCATAATGCCATAAAAAATTCAAAAAGAAGGAACTTTTGCGGATAAGAAAAGAACAGGACATCCCAGGATTTTCAGCAGCAGGGAGAAGCGCCTAATGAGGGAGGTAGTTACTCATTCTCCCATGACTTCTGTATGTGTAATTGTGTATTTTCTTTTTAACATGTTGCAAATAAACTTGATCATAAAAAAAAACTGAGCAACTTCTCACGAGTATAGATGAAATTAAGTGGCTCACATGACAAAATCAGTGAAAATTAGGAAGTGGTCATAAACTTTTGTCTGAGGGTGTATCTTTGACGTTATGCTCCTTTGATCACGCGCCACTGACAAGTTGCAGTTTTTATATTATGTCTTTTCCTGTCTCTGTTTTCTTAGCTGTCTTTGCCGCCATATTCGCTAAGTGGGAACAACATTTCTGGCACGACTGTCTTGGCCTTTGTATTATAAGCACTTGTTTTCGTATTAATAGCCCTGGTATTTTTTGTGGCTTTGTCCATACTGCACTGTTAGAATAGACGCAGAAATCGTAGATTTTGTTTATTACTATCTGACGTATTTCCTCGGTAAATAAGCATTAAGCAATTGCTTATTCCATATGCGAGTATACCTATTGTAAGTAAACCTTTTTGCAACAAAACCTTTTGTAACTCACCAACTATCCTCAAGCACTTTGCTAAGGAGTGGCTCACATCATTCATACTTACTTAGCCAGGCCTAATAAGGGCTTCATGTTTTCCATCAGGACAGTAGGCTATTGCACATCTTCTGGCAATTTCTGATTGCTTGGTATTTGTGAGTGAAATTATGTCCTTGCTGTCTTCTTGCGATTAAAAAACAAGTAATTCATTTTAATTGCATTCATTTTAAAAATGGATATTTTTTTGGTAGTTTTCAGTAGCGTAATTAATTAGTCCAGAATTTCATGTTGCGCTGGCCAATTTTGGCTGCTCGTTTCACTATCTACAAGATTTTTTTAATTGAGAATTATGCTTAATGTATAGCGTGAGGAAGAATGCTTCAGGAATTGCTTCTTTAAAAATATTTTTAATGTGACGTTGACTTTGACTGGGGCAGAAGTCTAGTTTCGTGATTGCAATGCGTCGCTGTTTGTCTGCAGTTCAGGATAATTTGGTTATTATTCAAATTACAAACAGTTTTATTTTTGAAATGCTGAAGCCAGCATAAATTATAATTTGGTTGATAATTTCATTTAGGTTGTCTTCGTCAATATGCAAACTGGTCTTGCCTCATGTATGTTTATTACTTTTGTCTGGTTCAAACAAAGACATTATGGTGCAGTTCATTAATTCTTTATTCGCTTCTGCAAACAGCATTACAGGCAAGTCCGATTAGTATTGTGTTTGTTCAGCAGTACCGTATTTTACGGATCATAAAACACACTTTATATCCTTTTTTTTAAATTGATCGTGCGTCTAATGCATGGATCAGGTAGTGCTTTATGCGCTTTTGCCGTTAAAGTATCGAGTTAATTTGTTTATTGAGCTTTATGCGATAACTCGATATTTCTCAAAAACCGTTGTGTCCTATAGTCCGGTGTGCCTTATGTATGAGAGAAAGCGATTTATTGACAGTGCACCACTGCACCTTATATCTCGTAAAACACGGTACAAGTTAACATTGAGGGCTCACATTATCTTCGTTACCTGGTGCATTAGAACTGATTGTGGATGATGGAAATCAGGGATGAGACATTATCAGTTGCCAGATTTGTGTTTTAATTTGTGAACTGGTTCTGATTGTTTTTACTCGTGTATTCACACTTTTTTCATCAAAATCTAATGTTTTTTTGTTTCATAATGATTTTTAACGTCATGGTTGAAACAAAGTGTTATGACCTGAGAAAATTAATGGTGACATAGACATAGCAAACCCATGACCTTTGGCTCGCGAAAAGTGGACGTGTGGACAATGTAATTTTGTGGAGCCTGGGGAATCACTTGGGTCGAAGAAGATAAGATGATGGAGCAGTAGGTTTGCCAGATTTTGCATCTTATTTTCGTAATTATGATTTGTTGTTGCAGAGAAGGATCCTGGAATCAAAGTTTTAAGTTGCATGCTGGATGTTATTGAATGGATCAGAACATATCAATACAATACTTGCTGTAAGTTTAATCCTTTTAACTTGGGGTAGGTGTAGATTTGCCATTTATCAGGTGATATTTTATCACATTTTAAAAACGATGAAGTTCTGTTTAAAAACTTTTGTTTTTAATGATAATTTCTTATTTTATCATCCCTGAAAAGTAAGCTTGTTTGATGAAGAGGAATTGACTAAAATGTTACTTCATTCACAAAGTTTTGTAGATATATTGATTGCGAAATTGCTTTCTATGCTTGTTTTCAGATGCATGATGCAGTCATCAGTGACATTTGGCGTTTAATTTGTTGTAGTATAGTTCATGAGAATACAAAACTTGAGCTTGCAATAATGATAAGAAAAGTTTTTCTGCATTGAAATTGATTTTAGAAACAGTTAGAATAGCTTATACTGATTTTACTACAATGTGCGGTAGGCTCTCACAACAGCTTGTTACTTTTGATCACACACAACTTAAATCTGAACTTGCTTAAAACACCTTAAAATGTTTGTGGTGTACACAATGTACCTATATATAATTTGTTTGTAGCCCAGAGTGCCAGTCTATTAAGATCAACGGAACCTACTTCGAAAAAGAAAAATTCTTTGGTAAGTTTAGAAAATATTGTGCTCGCATCGTATTAGTTGTAGTAAATAGATTAATTTGTTAACTTCAACGTTTAAAACTAGGTTGCTCAATGCTTTGCCCTGTTGCTTGGTTTTCATATTTCCGGATATTTGAATGGTAGTAAAATAACACGTGTTTAAACACAACACTGGTAGACCTAAGCCAAAGTAATGAACGGTCTAAGCTAGATAATGGCACTTTGTTGCTTTGACCTTTCAGGTCTCCAGATATCACACTTTTTGCCATTTTTTCTCAGCTTAAAAGAATCGCAATGCACCTCTTCTAACAAAAGCTTAAAAGTTGATTTTTATTATCAAACGCATTACAAAAAAAAAAGATATGTTAACAAACGTTCGGGAGTTGTTTGAAAAAAAAAAGTTTAAGCAGAATGTAAAGAAAAGTGAGTTGAAAATACAGTGCATTTCAAAAAGGTTTTCCAGATTTGTACCACTGTGATTACTTCCAAAGAAAGATAGATCTTGTAGCGAAAGCTTATGGTAGGAAACTCTCATTCTTTTCCACAGCTTCAGTGGTTCGATTTGTTGTTTCTTGCTTCGATAAGATATTGGCGGTGTTGTAAATTTCAATTTTGAAATTGTTTTAGAATGATCATCTTTCTGGTGTGAATTTTCTGCATATTTCTGAAGTAGCGATCATATGCAAAGATCCTATTGCTGCTTTGCTCTATTTGGAAATATGGGCAGGTATTTATCATTTTGCAATGTTGAAGATTAAATAAAGAGTAAAGCTCTTGTCCGGCAGCCTCAGAGCTCTAGCAAGTTGCTATAAAACTTTGCTTCTTCACCCTGTTATCAACTTGCTTTAGTAAAGAAAAACGGCCGATATGAGAGTGTGTTTCATGCGACCCATTTGAGTTAGATTGTTCGGTCACTACACAGAAATGTGGCGTGTAAGCCACTCTTACTGCACTCACTTACATGGAATGAAGGCAAAAGTAAAAGTGTTCTATAGGATAGGTCTGTTTATGATGCGACAAAGTGCCTGAAAGATGGATCATTGGCTGGCGTTACATCTGGTAACATGTGTTTGTGCTAACAAAGCAGTGTTTCAGCATCCAATGATGCAGCAAGTGCAGCTCCTCTTGAAAAACACACCACAGAAACGAAATGCCTGCTTGCAGCAGTCCAGTATTCCCAATTGGGTATGTTTCATTACTCTTTGTTTTTAGATTTTTTAAAAGCGTGGAAAATTCTGTTGTCTTTCTTATTTTTAATTAATTCAAAATCCGAGCACTTGTGAAATGTTTTGTTCCGTAACTCGACTAGCTATTATAGTAAAACTTTACATGCTTTTGATATTTGGTTCATACGCCGATTTGCAACGAGCTTGCGTTTCGGTTCTACTATTTAGCATCTCAGCAACGTAGGTACAAACACATGCTAATGCTGCAGCGATGACAAGTCGCTGGCAACACTGTGATCGTCGCTGCAGTGTATGTCTGTGTTTGTCTCAAACGAGTGTCGAAGTTAGCCACCATATCACAAAGCGTTGCTTGACTACGGTATCAAGTATAGTAAATTGGTGCAAACGAAGCTCATCTTCGTGAACAACAACCCCATATTTCAGCCCACTACTCAGCGCCCACAAATTCGTGCCCAAGTTGCTTGTTTCAGCACAATAGAAGTTTTGCGAGAACTGAGTAAAAACATTTTCAATCTTACTGGTCCAAAAACTTTGCGCTTGCCCCAATTCATTTTCACGCACAAACTCTTTCACGTTACTAATCTATGAATTAACTATTTTGACCTTTACCCCTTTGCGAATATATTCGAGTGTAATTAAATCAATGATTCAAAAAGTGGTATTTGCAATTTTTCCTCTTTGATGTTCAGCATTACGTGGACAAATTAGCGTTGAGAACACGCTAGCCAGCAAAAATATATCATATTGTTAGTGATAGATAGGTGCAGAGATAAAGTGGTTGCTTCATAACAAAGGTTTTCAAAGAGATAATTAATGTAAAAAACATGGGAGTATCTCAGTTTTCTAACTTTTACGAAATAATGCGAATGTTCCATATCACTATTGCTTTGCCATTTTTCAACGTGAATTGCTTGAGCAGAACCGGTCGGTTCGCTCAGTTGTTAAACTCGTCGCTATGGGTGTGGGAGGTCTGGGGTTTGATTTCCGGGCTGGTCAAATCAGAAAACATGTCGCCAACAGCTCGCCACCGCTGGGATGTTTCTTCGGAGCTGTGTTGCCCATGCGCTAAGCCGCGGAGACGGACCCCGTAGCTTTTTGCACGCTTCGGCATAATAACGCGAGTATAATGAAGATTTGATTTTGCTTGTGTAATGTGATAAAGCAAGACTCACAAACTTCAGCTCAAATCGCTTTGCATATCTGCAGGGAAAAAAGCTGGGCAGTTGGCGGTGTCGGCGTACACCATGTTGAATGAACTTAGTGCACTTCGCGCTTGTTACGCTATTTCATCATCTTCTTTTTCTCTTGCATCTTTGTGTGAGAAGGAGAATCGATGGATGGCTGCACTGAAAAATCATGATTTGAACTCCAGCGACGATGATTTGCCTCATGTAAGCGGCTCTATGCTTATTGGGAGAATTTTTTTTCAGAAAAACTCTGATATTCGTGTGATCACCAATGTAAGGATCGTTAGTATTACGTAGGAAGCAAGTAGAGGATTAGAACGTCGAACTTGGATGTAGATCTTGCAATTTTAGCTCGTTAACGCTGCACAGTTAAAAACGTTCTTTTCATTTCTTTTGATGTTTTCGTATTGCTTTGGTCTTGATGTGGAATGATTTTGTGAAGGTGTAACTCCTACGTCGCAATGTAATAATAAGGTCGCTGAGCATACATTCCTAAGAGATGGTTTGTCCTGAAACGATTTTGGACTTCAATTGTTCCATGTAGATTTCTGTATTATGCGCTATTTGTAAATCATTAGTCTGACTATATCTCTTATCCCCATGTCAATTGAACTACTTGGCCCTACCACCTGCTCACCACTTACAAGCAGGGTTATCATGTTAGTGTTTCACTTTTCTCAACGCCACTACAAGTAAACTTGCGGGTTTAGTTTCTTCATTGCTATTTTTAATGAAACGTAACTACCATTACTGACGCCCAGTCTACTACGTTAAGATGCAGACGTTCTACCGCTTGAACGATGACCCCACGTAAAAAGCAAGGCTCATCCTGTCTCAACGTAGCTGACACTTTAATACTCTTGTGTATTTTTGGCAGGGCAAGGTGTTTCGCAGTTTACAGGAATGTGGTTTTGATCACATAAGCAAAGTATACGCTCAATCCTCGAACACCTCTCCATCGTCGAAGTCAAATAAGGTTTGTTCCGATTCAAAGCTGTCATTACTCCTTCAATTTAATCTCGTATGTTTGCATCGTGTTTACATAACATTGGAGAAGTACACATAGTATGTCTCCACTTTGACAACAAATTTAGGTTTATGAGCATTAAACGTTCTATATCACGCCTTTAGGAAGGAAAGTCGATCTATCGATTCTCGAAAACGTTTTCATTGTAAGATATTGTCAATATTTTATACAAATGGATCTATTTTTTATGTTGGAATTGAAAATATCGGTCGTGTAATATTATTGATTCTTTGCAAACTGGAACCTTTAAAGAAGCTCCAGATTCAAAACACTTTCTGTTAGAAGAGAACAGAAGTTTTGGCATCACATCTTGATACTATGTCACGAATTTGCGGTCTTTTTTGCTTTCGTAGTCCACATAAAGTAGACATAAGTGGGGAATTCGTCCGCAAGATCATCGATCTTTCGTCGCCAAAGATGTTGGAAACCCTCCGCAACTTCCGAAGGTAGGGAGTCTGGAAAAGTAAGTAACTGAAGAGATCATGATTTGTTTCAGGAAATTGAAGAATTACGTTATAAATCAGCTTGGCAGTGTGGAAAGTGGGACGAAGCTGTGTTCATGACCAACTCAACGTGTGGATTCCATCATTTGATCTACAACCATTTCGTTTCATTGCATCTGCTTCAACCAAATAACTTCAAATTTTCACTCAAAAAAATACGATCCATTTGCATTGAGTACGTCGTATTTGTTATTACCATTTTTTCTGCTAGTCGATGATAAAACGAGACTGTACTTGTCCCCGAAGGACCGCAATAGGTTTGCCACTGGGTGTCTTCATTGGCAGAAAAGCTGTTGGAGAATGTCACGTGAGATGAAGAAGACCTTTGTGGGGTGTTGAGCTTGAACTAGAAGTGATAGAGCCTGGGCAAACTAGCCACAGGTCTTATCTCAATCGTGTTATCGTAGTCTGCAGTGTGGCTGAATAATTCGAAGCATCGATTTCACGACGGCCATGTCGCAAGCTTGATGGTTCAACTCCCACCTTAGCCTCGTTGTTACATCCTTGGATAGATGCTTCTATCAAGCAGCAAATTAAGAAGTCAGAAGCAAAACTTTACCGGAAAACTGGGAAACAAAGGAAACAAAAACAAGAGAAAACTTCTGAGCGCGTCTGGATTTGTCTTCTGTATAGCGCCTCTGTCGCTTTCTCGTGACAGGAGTAATAAAAAAATCATCAACAAGGAGGTCAGATATGATGAAATGATCATCATCACGACATTCGTTATTTATTTGGTAATGATCATCAGTATAATTGTTTTTTGCATTATTTTTACATCAGTTTAGCGGATAAATTGCTTAGAGCACTACGATGGACATCCGCCATATGCTTTGTCTTATGTAAATTTTTCATTTCCACTCACTCTCATGCCGTCTATCTGTTGCAGTGGCGCAATCTTGCTAAAAGCGATAAAAAAACTGGACAAATGTATACTCTTTGTATAGTGTTAGATTACTACGATCCAAGGGGCTTGGTTCTAGCGAAGACTACTGTTTCGATTCGCGTATTTTTGACCCTCGCAATTGTGACACTCAAAATGAGTCCATTGCATTTCATGAAGTGATTGCAATTTGTTTTTTGGGTAATTTCTTTACAGCACCATTGCAAATTGAAAAGGAATAGAATTACGCAAGACGTTAAAAGATAGGTTAGAATTGTTGCCTTGATTCACAGTTGTTACAGACATCGGTGTGGAAGCTCTGGAGTTCAATTCCAGGGCGGGTCAAGTCAAACACAGTGTCGCCAAAGGCTCTGTACCGCTGTGATGTTTTCTTTGAAACTGTTGTTTTTTTAAACTAAGTCACAGAGATGGACCTCGCCATTCGTTACACGCTTCGGTGTAGTACCTCGAGTATAATGAAGATAAGATTTTTTTTTGATTTTGTTCACACAAGTTCAAGAATTTTGAATGATTAAGGCGACTTTGGGTGGTTTGTCGGATTTGTTTTGATTCAAGAATATTGATCTATGTCATATGTTGAACCGCTGTCACTTAGAAAGCGTGTCATGTGAGGAGAATTGATTCCAGTTCACGTCGATTATACACTCATAATGTGGTCGTGTTTGATTTTGCAGATCATTGAGTGACCAGCAGCGGTTCGTGGATTTTAATCAACTCAATCATGTTATTGTGGAGCTGCAAGGTGTGAAAGAGACGCAACGCGTTTATCAGTGAGTTAGTTACTGTATTTTACGGACCATAATGCGCACGGGAGTATAAGGTGCATTGTCATTAAATTGCTTGGATTGTTTTTTTTTTTTTTTTTTCATACGTAAGGCGCACCCGTCTGTATGACTCGACAGTTTTTGAGAAATATCAGGTTGACGTATATAGCTCATTAAACAACAAACCTTTATTATTTTCATGGCAATAAATTACTACCTGATCCATACGTTAGGTGCACCGGTTTATAAGGCGCACGATCAACTTTTGAGAAAAAATACGTTACTGCACAAGTACGCAGAAATCATGCGTAAAAGTTTCTACGCTTTTTGCTCACAGATTTGTGAAAAGAATTATAAAAAAAATTGCGCGATTGATATGTCGCAAAAATATTTAAGACTATGAGCATGTAAATCGAAAAATTCTGTGCGCGGAGTGATATCCCATTAATGCTCGTGTGTTTGGTTTTTTTGTCTTTTAAAATTTCCGATCGAAACATAATGTGAAGTAATTGCAGTTACTGTATTTAAAAAAATAGAAAATCAAACCATCATTATACTCGCGGTATTACGCCGAAGCGTGTAACGAATGGCGGGGCTTATCTCCGTGACTTAGCGCTTGGGCAACACAGCTCTGACGAAACGTGGCAGCGGTGGCGAGCCGTTGACGACACTGTGTCCGATTTGACCGGTCAATGCGCCGAGTGGCCGATCACTGTTGTGTTAATTGTGGGTAATTAGAAAATAGATCAGTTTTTGTTGAATTACTATTTCTGTATCATCATCATGCTAATTGTGCACGTTTTCATGCTTGACAAGTTGTTCTCTGCCACCTGTTTGCTCGTTATTCGGAAATTGACTGAAAGTCTGCAATGCGGCTTGACCTGTACACTTCGTTATAGTTATTACTGAAATTAATATTTAGTTGATTCGTCTTAATCTCTCTTCTTCAAGAAAGCGATAAAGGCGTAATAGATAGACGAATCTAGACATGCTTACGAGTTGCCGTTTCCCACGTTTTTCTGTTAATTTTTACTTCTATATCTCGTTGCTTGTTTTTTAATTTTAGCTTGCAATTACTCTTTGAAAAGTTAATTTTCTTGCATGAACTCAGGAGTTACTTAATGTGAAAATCCACAGTTGTTTCGCAATACACAAATATCATTTTATTGACAGGATGCTTTCAAGTTTTTATAGCGTTGAGGAATGTGTTGAAGAGTGGAAACAGCTGACCTGTAATCTTACCACTGATCGACATGTTGTGGATCAGGATGATTTCTTGATGTCAATTCGAACTTCCCTTCTACTGCTCATTGGAAAAAATTTAAGGTTAATTGAGGAAAATCTTGCATAAGTAGAGCGTGCCAGTATTTGGTGCTCGATTCTGCACTTTTCTAGTGGCATTTTATTCTATCGCTAGAAAGTGGCCAAAGCAAGCTCTCGTAGAATTTGCCACCTGTTCGTTATAAAAAAGGCCAAGTGTAATTTTTCCCATGAACATCACATGTCGACTTGCCCCCTTGTTTTGTAGATAGTTTCCTTAAACCTCAACCTTAAAGACGGTTTTCATGCTAACTTTTTAGTCATTTGCTTCCACTAGATTTGAAGCAAATCTCCAAGTCTTTCGCTCCAAAGTCAGGCAATCCATCCACTTGGCCGTCAAATTGGATACGTGATAGACAATCTGGGTTTAAACTGGGTTAACATACTTCAGTACTCCCTAGCGGTCCCGCGACACTATGAGTAAGGCAGCACGTTCTTGCATAGAATCCTGGCAATAAGCATGCTGCACCACTTTCCCAATCTGTAGTTGAAACAACCATATCAAAGGTCAAACGTCTTTGCTCAAGCTTTACTGCATTATGGCTAAGGAGAAAGGCGTTTGACTTTTGATCACTCAAAGCAAGTTTGGTGGACGATCATCGCATCTGTAACTCAGACTTGCACGCCTGATTCGTAAATAAAACTTTAGTGCGTTATTGCCTTAACTGTGAAAGTCTGTTTTCCGTTTACTAAATACATTTAAATTTTTTTTCTGTCAGTTTTGAATTCGTATTTTCTAATACTTTCCGTAAAAAAATAATTTCACAGTGCAGTTTCTCTTTAGTGCACCCGCAGTCCCATGCCTTTAGCTTTAACCTGAAGTCGTGTCTGCAACTTGTGTTTATGCCCTTGCATGTGTTTATACTCTCGCGTAGGTTCAACGATATAAAAACTTCTTAATAATAAGATCCAGGTCATTAGAATGAGGCTGCTTGTCTTGAAGACAACGATTACTATCAAAGGATCTTCAACTTGCTTGTCTCACTTTATGATGTCTCCACGCTTTTCATGAAGTTATGCTCGAGGTGTGGGAACCGAAGATGATCGCCAGAATATTTATTTCATGCGGCTCCTGACTTGGTGAAGGCAAATTTTGTCGTCGCAGATTCAGCTCTTTATTTATCAATTTATTGCGTCAAAATTGTAGTTTTGACAAGACTATTATACCAGTTTCAGAAATGGATGCGATCACAGTGTCATGTTAGAGGCTCAGGCGTCTTATCACTTGAAGTGCATTGGTTTCGCTTGCAAGGCTGCGCGCATCCAGCATGCTAAACAGACCTTGATGCAACTAAACAGAGTAGTGGAGCGCATGGCTGGTAGTAAAGGTGCGCTAAGATTTTCTCATCAATGGTGGAAATATAAGGTCAAGTTCGAAGAGGCGTCGCTGCTTTGGTATCAAAATGTAAGTACGTGTTGTACTGTTCGCAGAAAATCAATGAAGTCAGTATTTGAAATTTATATCTCTTCCTGCATTTGCTAAAGTTATAGCTCATAACTGTGTTCAGTTGCTATAGAGCGGCACAGCGCTCTATCGGGCTATTAGCCCTCCTATTCTGCTCTATGGTAACCGTTGGTGAAGTTGTTCTGCAGCTGTTGCTGGAGTTGTTTTGCAATTGTTGGTGATGGAGGATGTTCTATCCTCCAACCCAGCACGTGGAAGTCGTGATGACCCCCCATTCAGCAGGCCAGGGAGGAGAACGTCGTTTTACTGCGTTTAATTATTGCACAATTACCTCAAATTTGCTCCGTAAAAGCTAGTGTAAGTTCATTTTGGTCATCATCGTCGTCCAGTCTTTATTCGGGGGTGTTTCTATTGACCGAGGGTGACCGAGGACCTATTGACGGATGCACCTCACTAACTTAGGGATCGCTCTGACACCTTCTCATCTTGTCCGCTTTGCAGCCTCCTCCACCTCCAACCCAATTGTCTTTGCACTATCTTCAACTTGTCTCGTTTACGCCTACTTTGACCTTCCTCTATTTGCAAACTCTCCTTGCTTTATTGTACAAGTTGTAGCGCATATTTGTATTTTGTAGATTTCTATTTTGCTTCTTTCATCAACACTACGTATCTTTATGTCAGAAGCAAAACTGCTGAGAAAATCAAGCCTAAAACTAACGAAACATTTTTATGTACGGAATTTTTGAATACTTTAATTACAAAAATAAGAGCCAGTAATATTTGAAACATTTGAAATTTACGAAACGTTTCGATTTGTGCTTAAATCATTGTCAATCTAAAATATCAATAGCGAAGAAAAGGAAAAAATATTATACAGTGAAAGACACAAACAACACTGTAAACTTGATGAACAGCTGAGTGGTGCTGACTACAGTATGATGTCTAGAATTTGACACACGGAAAGAGCTTGGGACTGTTACTGTGTAATTAACCCCCCGCCAAAATAGAGACCTGTTCATCTAGTTATAGTTATCTATACTCAGCTGTTCATCTAGTTTACAGTGTTGTTTGTGTCTTTCACTGTATAATATTTTTCCTTTTTTTCGCTATTGATATTTTAGATTGACATTGATTTAAGCATAAATCGAAACGTCTCGTAAATTTCAAATGTTTCAAATATTACTGGTTTTTGTAATTAAAAATTTCTATATAGTTTCACCACATTTTTAATCTGTCGAATTTATCGACTTTCAGTGGTTGGTTTTAACCGTATGTTGGGAACTTATCTACCGGTACCTTAATTCTTCATGCTGATATAAGGATAGTGTTGTAAAGCTGGGAGTGTATAATCGACATAATGAAATTTAAATAGGATGTTGCGACACCGGCACCAGTTGACTTTGAAGAAGTCATTATTTCCCAATTCTAGGACCCAAATCAAAAAGTTAAATCTTCGCAAGAACAAATATTGAATGCAAGAAAATAAGAACAAAAATGAATGGTTTTTTCAAAAATTAGTTCAAAGTGTTGCAAAAAACGTTTGCGTGTTTACTGGTTTTTAAGCTTAACTTGCAACGACAGAATCCGGCTGCATTTTCATGTTACGCAAGTGGTGGGGGAAAGGCCGGCTGTTTGAACGTCCGTTACTAAAATCAAATAATCTTCATTATAGTTGCGTTATTACACCGAAGCGTGTAACGAGTGGCGAGGTCTATCTCCATAACTTGGCGCCTGGACGACGCAGCTCCGAAGAAACGTCGCATCGGTGGTGAGCTATTGACGACACTATGTCCGATTTGACGGGCATGGAAATTGAACCCCATACCTTCCTCACCGATAGCGATGTGCTTAGCGACTGCGCTGACCGGATGGTCGGGTTTATTTAAGTTAACTACCAGATCATAGAAACTTGAAACTATTTTAGGAAGAAGCGTTTGCATTGTCTGCTCTGCAAAACGTGTTGAAGGATGTGAAGCAATATCTTGATCAATCGAGAAACGCGTCGGAAACTTTGTTACTCGCCAGTATCTTGCAAACTGCTGGAGTGTGGTGTGACAGCTCGAAATATGAAGGTGCTAGTCTGATTATGAACGATTATTTGAAAGAAGTAAGTTATGCTGTTGTGCTTTGATTTTTTCGTTGTGTTCTGTAACATTCAAGAGACGAAAGGAGCTTGACAATACCTGCATTGGAATAATCCAGCCTTTTTTAAGACTTGTTACAGTTAAACATCGCTTCTTATTTAAAGTTGATTCTTAAATCCTCAACGCAAAAGTTCATCATCATAAATTGTTTTGTCCAAGCATACGCAGCCAAGCTTGGCTTAGATTTGAACCAACGACCTTGCGATCTAACTCTCGAATTTCGATCAGGTTCTGGGGACTGATGAATTTTTAGATCCTGCTGTGGATTGGTTGTGCGCGTGCTGGTCATGTGTTCGAATATTTAACTCACTGTGACCACTCTGCGAAAGCAATTTACCTGAGGATCTTAATTTCTCAGTAGTTACAATCCATGCGACCCCAAGCACATTCGATTTTAAACATGAAAAAAATGAAGGTTTTTGTTGATATAAGGCTCGCTTGACTGTTTTTTTTTTTTTTTTTGCATAAGGCGCACTGGATTATAAGACGCCTCGGTTTTTGAGAAGTATCAGGTTATCGCATATAGCTCATTACACAAAAAAAAACTCAATGTTTTAATGGCAATAAAGCATAAAACACTACCTGATCCATACATTAGGCATGCCGGAAGCAGGCGCACGATCAGTTTTTGAGAAAAAAATAATTTAAAGAGCGCTTTGTGGTCCGTAAATCACGGTAGTATTGATGGAAGATTTGTGTTTCAGGGAATTAATTTGTTGGAGAGATTAAATTCTTCCGATCCTGATGACAGTCAATGCACCGAGCAGTTGGTTGCTTCCCATTCAACGTTGGCAAAGTTTGCAGATCGCCAGTTACAAGAGGTTAGAATGTAAACGGATTTTGTTGGAACGTGATGGCGTGTACAAGTTGGGATTTTAACGATTTCGCGATTTTAACTTGGCCGAACTCAGTTTGAAAAATAAGAAGTTGGTTGTTGACAATCAAAATGCGTTCGTACTGCGTTTAAGCAGTTGATATTGCAGTGAATGGGGCATTGGGCAGGAGGTGCTTTTGAAATTCAATAGATAAGTCTGTCGTCAGTCAGGCTGTCTGTTAATTATCATCAAAGTAAAATCAAATCTTCATTATACTCGCGATATTACACCGAAGGTGTAACGAATAGCGGGACCCATTTTCAAGGCGTAGCACCTGGACAATACAGCTCCGTATGATCATCTTAGCGTTGGCGACATTGTGTCCGATATGACCTTAGCCTTTCGCACCGACAGCAATGTCTTCAACAAATGCGCTAACCGGCCAGTCAAAATTGGCTGAACGTTGGAAGAATAAGATATCTGACAGTGTCAATATGCGATTGATTCTTCCCATTTCCGAGTGAGAGACAATTAGTCTGTGAGTAGTCTGGAAGTCTTTATTTTAATTCTACAAAGAATAAAACGACTATCGGATGGTTGTTTTTGGTTCATCAACAAACGAACAACATTCAGAATTCTTTACTGTCCGATTGTAATTATTACGCGTAGTTATGAGTTCGATTCCCGCGCCGGTCAAATCGGATACTGTCGCCACCGCTGCGACGTTTTTGCATTGCCCAGGCACTATGTTTCGGAGACAGGCTCCGTCTCTCGTGCACACTTCGGCGTAATATAACGCGAGTATAATTTTGTTGGAACAGAATTTACACACGTGACTGTTAATGTAAAAAGTTTCCAGGTTCTACTTTACAAATCGTCGCAAGATTATGCAGAAAAACTTGAATTGACCACTCCTTCAACGATGGAACTGAGACAAGCAGCTGGCCATTCCATGTCGAAAAAGTGGGTGGATGAAAAATTATTGGAATTATCGTCGCCTAATGCTTTCACGTCGCGTTTCACTTCTGTGCCTCAGTCCGATCACATGGCACTTTTTCATAGATTACGTATCACTTAATAATGACTTCGCAAATTTGCACATATCTGATAATGACTATTGCAAATTTAAGAAAATAAACCAAGACATTGTAAACCGTTTTAAACTTGCAGCCAAAGTCGAAAAGACTGCTTGGCTTCAATGACTTTTCGGCTTTAATGATTTTTTTGACCTTCGTCGTATGAGTTGTAATCGCTTAGAAAAAGTATCATGCGAGAAAACTACTAATACATGTTGGGAATTAGAATTGCTTGTTTTGCTTAATCAAGCATCTTTTGTGAGACATTTTTTCTTGAACCGAATGGTTACTAATGGAGTGGCAGAACTTATCTCCGCGGCTTAGCGTCTGGCCCACACAGCTCCGAAGAAGCATCACAGCGGTCGGCGACTGTGTCGAATTCGACCGGCCCAGGTGTCGAACTCCAGACCTCCCGCGCCGATAAGGATGTCTTATATCACTACACTAACTGTCCGGTATATATTTGGATCAATTTTATTTGCCAGAGATTGGAATTCTGAGTAAACAGTGATGATAATTTGAATATCTTGACTGAAGTAATTGTTTGATCAGAACTGGAATCATTCTTGAAAAGAGTTTGAATATTGATCGACAAGAACTGGATGAAATGGAAAGAAAAGAGAAAGATTTTCTTATTTCTGCACTGCGTAGTTATATACGCTGTTTACAACTTTCTGACAGCTTGGATACTCTTCTACACAGGTATCCTGATAGCCTGCCATGTGATAAGTTGAAATGGTCATTTTGTGTACAGCATAGTGTCATTAGTTTATGTATTGTTTTTTCTTACAACGACTTTGATAGCAAGGTTATTTCTTATTTTTGTTTAGTTGCATATTTATTCTAACAAGAAAGCGATCAAAGCGCTGTAACTAGCTTGATTAGGAGTTGCCACTCTAAGATGTCTACCACTCCAAGATGGGGGAATCCCGCCAAGTGCCTTGCCCAATGGCACAACGAGCGAACTTGCTGGCTTGTTTCCCACACTGCCACGTTAAGCAGAGAAGCTGTGAACAATTTTACTGTCATTGGTTTGACCCGATTTGAAATCAATTCCGAGTCTACAGCTCCAGAGGCTCTATCTGCGGTGTTGTATTTTTGTCCTGCAAACTGACCAAAAGCGATATTACAACTTCTTTAGTATCTGCCTGTCACTTCACCCACTAGTTAAATGTGATAAACTCCTTATTGGTTTTCCTAGTGGCACTGCAAGTTAGCTGATGCGATTGCTCGACACTTTGCTTTTTGATGCTGAATGTCACTTAAAAAGCTGTGAATACCAGTTTTAAAATCATTGGTTTGGCCCAACTCGAAATTGAACCCGTGTTTTCCGATTCGAAGACGTTGACTTATTTCGGAATTTACGCCCGCCATAGGCAGGCGGTGTTATCTACTCGACCGTCTATTTGATGTTTAACTCGATTAGCCAATGAAGTAGATCACAAAATCATGGGTTCTGATTTTGTCCAAGCGTCATTGTTGCGACATTGATTTTGATGATTTGTTTTTATATGTTGGTGAATGAAGGTGCTGCTAATTTACTAAAAGTCACTCTAAAAGTTATTCGAGAAAATGCTGAACTGATTTGAAAATTGAAAACAGCGTACGGTAGATATTTTACGCTTGAGATGGTGAAGTTATTATTGTTTTTTTTTTTTTCTGGGCAGTAATTAAAAAATGATAGATTCGTTACATAGCTAATAAATTTCATACCTTAGTGTCCCCAAGATCACAAAATTTTTTTGTAAGAGATTGTTTTAAAGTGGGGTTCGAACTGCCCAACTGTAAAACTTCTCTGTTGTTAAACTGAACTGTGCACTCGTTGGAATTATTAAGCTCGAATTCAGATTGACCGGATAAAACAAATAGTAAACGTCGTTGTCATGGTACCGAAGCCCGAATTGCAAATTCGCCAAACACGAACTTGAACCAAAATTGAATCCAAAATTTTTGAATCACTTCGAACAGAAATCATTGAAAAGCATTAAATAAATCAGTTTTGTCGTGTCTCCATCGAAACCGGAGCGATTTATTTAAAAATAAGTACTATCCTCCCTGGTTAAAAACCTTGCGTCGTACATTTGCAAATCGACGAGACAAAAAAAAATAGAAATCCGTAAAATCCGTAAACAATACGGTCAAAACTCATTATACTCGCGATATTACGCCGAAGCATGTAACGAGTGGCGGGACTCATCTCCGCGACTAAGCGCCTGGACAACATAGCTCCGAGGAAACGTCGCAGTGATGGCGAGCTGTAGGCCACACTATGTTCGATTCGGCACGGGAAGCGAACCTCAGATCTACCGCATCTATGACGAGGTGCTTCGCAGACAAGCCAGTGATGTCAATTGATGAAGTCTTAAGCAAGGTTTTCAAACCTTGATTTACTAGCTTAAAAATCATTTTCCTTTCAGAATTTGTGCTTTATGGTTTGATCATAACGACGATGAGCAAGTTAATCAGTGTATTATGGAATCACATTATAAACTTCCCTCGTACAAATACGTGTGTCTATGCTACCAATTAACTGCTCGACTCTCTACCGCTGATATGAAGAAGACCTACGCACAACTTATTAAACAGGTCAGCAAGTACAGCAATAAATTAAGAAATGTCAACAGCATTGTGCTTTGGGCTACAGTCTTATTTCGGCCCTTGGACAACTTTTTGAAAGAAAATATCCGATAGCCACTTTTGTGTGCGGACACCTCATGAACGCAATTAGTCAAAACTACTTTTCGCTTAGATAAATGAACTTGTTGTGAGTTCATCATTTGAGATCGAGGAAGCGCTAGAGATTGCGAGTCTCAATCTCAAAGTCAGGACATCTCGAAACCAGAAGCAGAAGAGCTTTATTTCGGCGAGCGCATACATATTTAAACGATCGCACGAAACAGGCACAGATTCGATTTTGGCGACACCAATTCATGGAGCCCAATCAGACTTTAGCTTAATTTGGTTTTTGTGTGAAACATAACAAAGAATACGATAACTGTGAGATTTCTAGCAAGCGGAGGAAGATAGCAAACGCAGAATTGCGATGTTGGGAACAGGAAGATATTGTGGGAACACAGAATTTAAGATCGTTTAGAATAATTCGACTAGACACAATTAAAAGCTGCAAGGCGTTCTGCAATATTGCCTGACTTAGAAATTTAGCTGCAAAATAAATGGAAAAGAACAGAAATTTATCACGTAATCGCCACAAACTCAATGCCGTGTACATTATTAGTTTTCGCGTGCATAACAGCAGGAGATTCTGACATTTCATTAATTTGAACGCACTGTATGAAATCATTATACTTGACGCTGCAAAATTACATCATGTGATATTCGTACAATAGTTCAACTCAAAATCGATCTAGTAATCAGTAACTTTACTCTCAAAGAAAATTTGTACGATCAAGAAAGAAAATCTGCGTGCAACAAAGCATAGGTTCTTATATTATCTCCCTACTTTTCAGACCAAAAGAGAGATAAGGTTTATCTCCCTCATTATTATGGTAATGATTAACGTTCGCAGTCTGGATTTGTGTATGTTAAAAAAAACAAGTTTTCATTATACTCGCGGTATTATATCAAAGCCTGTAACGAATGGCGGGGCTCATCTCCGCGACTTGGCGCCTGGGTAGCACAACTCCGAAAATAATAATATTAACTAAAGTTGTTTTCAAATTATACTGAACTGAAAATTCAATGGTAATTGAGGGAGACTGCGAAGTGAGCTTGCGCTCTTCTAGTCAGCAGCCACTCGTTACATGTCAAATGCGATCGGCTCCAACCACGAATCGAACCCGTCACGTAGGATCTGCGATCTGCGTGCAGTACCGCTAGACCATGTCGCTGACGAAAAAACATCGCATTGTTGACGAGTCGTTTGCTGATTTGACCGGCCCAGGAATTGAACCGATAGCAATGACTTAAACAACTGAGCTGAGCAGCCGATCTTTTATTTGTGTTAGTGATTGTAACAGCTAATGTCAACAACGACTGGCAACCACTGCGACTCTTCTTCGGAGCTGTATTGTCCAGGTGATGGATCCCGTCACTCGTTACACGCTTCAGCGGAATATAGCGGATATAATAACGATTTGATTGTTTAGATATTGATTCGTACAACGGCGGATCATCCCCACCACACACTGCCCGTCCTCCTCGCCATTGTCAACGCACATAAAGACGACGAGATCGGACAAAAAAGTAAAAACAAGGTAACGCAGAGCGTAACATCAGCTCCAGAATACTGCTCGTAGTAACATAGGCGAGATCGGAATATCGTGGTGATTCTGAAAACCGACAAACTTGTTTCTCTGCTTGATGCTTCATGACCTACGAAGATTGTTTTATTTTCGATAAGGTTTCTGTGTTATTTTTTGCAGGTTGACACTTCGAACTGTAGTCCGGTTGCGTCGGTGCTGCAAGGTGTTCGAAGTAAGAGGCAATCCCTGCTAGCAGCCAATGAAAAGCTTGCGCTTGTATACATTGGTGAGAGCAACTGTTTTGTTATTTTATGCACTGAACGAGCTTGCGGGAGTTTCATGCTGCCTATCTACTACTTAAAGGCAGGAGACGTTAAGTGTTTTGCTCAACGGCACAACATGCGAACTTGCGTGCTTTTCTTCACACTGTCACTTTAATACTAAATATCGACGTGGTGAAGTTTTGACTTTACTGGTGCGCCGCTATCTACTCTTCATCGTGTCAATTGTATTAGTTTGTTTGCTTGGAGGCCATGAGCATCTTTTTTGGAAAGCAATTGCGTTTTTGTAGAGTTTAAACTGTTGATTGTTGAATGTTGATAGTTATTATCTTGTTTACCTAAGTAAATTAATTTTACGCCAGCGACTGTGATGACTTGGCAGCAATCCAGCTCAAACTCGCTGAAAGACACGCTTACTGATACAGCGCAGGCGAAATTCTGCTGCGTTTACGTACATTAAATTGTAATGATTGTCGCACCGCTACTCATGCTACGCTGCTTGTCGCGAATGAATAACGCACTTTTTGAATTTATAATTTTTTTGATTGACTGTGAGTTTTTTTTGAAATTCACAAAATCATCTTGTTTACGTGGTGCATGCTCAAGTCAAAAGCGATTGCATTTTGGATCTAGTCGTCAAATGATCTTGCTGTTTGAAAGGACTACCAAAAATTTCTGAAAATTGATTTAATTCGGTAAAAGTAATGTTTTTGTTTCTTTAGCAATTCGTAAGATGGCTGCTGATAGAAACCTTGCGCTCCCTTCGCAGCTGCCTTGTCATTGTATTGCGGTCAAACTAGTTCTTTTTTCTTTTTTTACTTTGAATGTTGATTGTCAATGAACGTATCTGTGAGTAGTCAATTACGGCATTATTTTGTATTTAATAAGACAGCGACGAATAAACGAATCTGAATTGCATGGGTTGAGCATTTATGTGTGTCCAACATCCCCACGTAAAAGTTTTTCTTTTATTAGGTTATGTTCGTTGTTTTAGTTTGGCTTTTGAACCTAACGTATGTTGAAAGTGTGGGGTCGTTTTTCTAGTTTATAACGCCGCAATACCCAGTAAAGTTTTGAGCCTAAACTGTTGGTGCTTGCAAAGCTAAATGGAACTAAGTAAGCCCATGCTAGTGCTCATGATATCTCGTTCCGTTGATAATGTACTGATACATTTGTACAGCGCGCTTAACAAATAATTACAAAAACCATAACAGTGGAAACAGTAGAATTAAATATGGTAGATAAAAATGTAAAGTTTGCGCTGGTAAAAACAATTATAATGAATGCTAGGTTTGAAGAAAAAAAATGATCAAATGTATTCATTTAACGTATTTTGAAATCCATAGTATTAAAAATGTTTACGGTAAGCCTAACACAGAATGCAGTGTGAATACTACAGTATACTGTTGATACTAGAACTCGCGAACCTTGACGCGACGCAGTGGAGAAACCAGCCGATGAAACAAATCGAGTTTCCCCGCACACTCGCCATCAATCAACTGTGTAACAGCAAGTCTCGTTTATGTGTGGAACTCAGTAATGTGGTGATTCCTGTCAACAATGTTGCACTGGACCGGCGAGCCAACTATCAACAAATTCCAGGTCTGTAGGTTGATTCCTGTGATGCTTGGAAGTAGAGATGGCTTCGAATCGAATCTTTTTTCTCTTGCTCAGTGTATTTAAGAAGGCTAGTTTTAAAGCGGGGAAGTAAATTTTCTATAAATTCAATTCAACAGCTCAGATGGCCGAGTGGAAAGAGCGTCCGCCTCTGGAGCTGTAGACTTGGGTTTGATTCCGAGTCGGGTCAAACCAGTGGCTTTAAAATTGGTATTCACAGCTTCCCTGCTTGACGCTCAGCATTAAAGGGACAGTGTGGAAAACAAGCCGGCAAGTTTACTTGTTGTGCTGTTAGGAAAGGCACTTAGCGGGATTCCCCCATCTTGGTGTGGTAGACAGACGGCTGGCAACTCCTAAGCTAGCTTGTATAGCGCATTGATCGCTTTCTCGTGATAGGAGGATAAATATGCGACAAAATACAAAAGGAAATACTTAAAGTGGCTGTACACGGAGTGAGAGTGAATTTATTTTTGTGTGGAAAGACGGTGATAAAAATAATAATCAACTGTATAATTTGCGATCAAATACGTACAGCGTTGTTCATCCTGTGAGAGGCTGCGAAATGACCTTGTTCTAAATCCAGGAGGAATTGGCGGGTCGTCAAGTCTGCAGCCTCTCACAAGCTATGAAAGTAAAAAGCAAGGTATTGTTTTCACACAAGCTAGGAACGCGACACGGACGGACAACCATAGTTGAAGCAAGTTGAGCTTTTTCAACACTTGGCGACTCTGCTCCACTTTCGTCCACTTCTCTGCACTAGCGTTCAGGGTTGCCACATCCTGGAAAGTCCTTTTTTTGTTGCCCTTGAAAGTCCTTGAATTTTGTTTATACAGTAAGTCCTGAAAAGTATCGGAAAGTTTTGCCCGTACTTCGCTTGGACAGAGTAGTTAAGCCACTTACGCAGTGAGTTGTAAAGTCAGATGACGAGTGGATAAAGCGTCAGCTTCTGGAGCGGTAGACTCTGGGTTCGATTCCGATCCAGGTTATACAAATGACTTAAAATTTGCTATTCACAACTTCCCTGTTTGACGTTCAGCGTTAAAGGAACGGTGTGAAGCACGCCTGCAAGTTGCTTTTTGTGTCATTGTAAAAGGCACTTAGCGAGATTCCCCCATCTGAGTGTGATACCATCTAACTACTACATAAGACTCTGCTGGATGGCAATTGCGGGTACCAGTACACCATGGTTATGCAGTGCTTATGCCTATAACACTAACAAAAGTCTGGAGAGAGGATTCTCGGCGGAAAGACAAGTTGAAACGCATAACTTAACTGAATAACAGTAGGCTCTATAGTGTTACGACGGCTGATATGCGAGTACGTGAGATCTGCTGGAGGTGTTGGGTGTTGCTAACGTTGAAATCACCAAACAGCTTATGATATCTGTTAAAAACAGCTAGGCAGCGTTACCAAGCATTCTTGGATGATAAGAGAAAGTCTGAACAACACGAAAGTGCAAAGAAAAGCAGAAGAAGCAGCAGAAGTAATGGTTAGCTTGGCAAGAAAAGAAAACTTAACTTGAATTTAAATTTAATGTAAATAGCAGAAGCAGATAAGCCATCTCAAAAAGCAGAGGATAAAGGAAGTTTGATGCTGGTTACTAAATCTAACGCATTAAGAAGAACAGCGAAAGAAAAAGCTGAAGAATTGAAAAAAACGTGTAAACTACTACATTCTCTGCAATGCTTGAGAGTAGGTCATAAGTGATTTTTATGATGTCTGCAAACATAGTAAGCAGAAAGTTCTTGTTGTGAATAGTTTCAATGTGTTACTGATAGGCAGTTGCAGCGTCTTTAGTACACTACCACAACCACTTGCATTGTGCACTGCGCTATGCATTATCATGTGGCGTTAAGCTGAGGTCGACACTACTACTAAACCGTACTTTGAATAAACGGGAAGAGCTAAAACAATTACTAGGTGTGGTTATGTGACAGCTGCGTCATGTTGTGTCAACCTTTCGGCTCTCATTATAAAGATGTCAAATGTCTATTTGCACCACTTTACCAATTTATATCACCTATACCAGTAGACAATAGACTTGTCTATGATGAGAGCAAAGTAAAAGAAGATTGTTTTTGTTTGGAAATGATTCAATGTCTTATTGTTTACCAATAACAAATTTAACAGAATTTCACTATTAATTGATTAGAGCGGTGTGATGTAATGCCTTTAATGCTACGATGCGTGAAATAGTTAAAATTACTGCATTATCATTGCAATAAATTAGGAAGAGCTGTTGATTTTAAAAATAATTGCTTGCAAGTATTATTAGTATTTTTTTCGGTAAGTTAATAGCACATTGCTTGAATGCTTGTCATTTTTTGTATTTACTGAGGTGGCCACTCTCCATCTCCAGTGTCTATACTTGTTACTCTGCTGTTTTGAAAAAGCTGCAATGTATTATTTCAAGTCCGTTGTGATTGCACCAAAGCTATTACGATAATAATTTGCATTGTAAAGATCTTTTGAAGGTTTACTGTTAAAATGAAGATTATGGGCACTTAGCAGTGAAGCACGTTTAAGCTATTGAACTTACTGAGAAAAGTGGGTTTGTAGGCAGTACTTTATTGCAATGCGAAACTCTTTAACTGCTGGTAGCCAGTAGCTAGTAATTCAAATGGACATCAAAAGTCGTTTTCGTTAGTAGCTACAAAGGGTAGGTACATACAAGAGTAAAAGTAAAAACTAAACTTCAAATCCTGGAAAAGTCCTTAATAATGACTTAAAAAAGTCCTGAAAAGTCTTTGAATTAACTTTTACGATTTCTGTGGCAACCCTGAGCGTTGGCCAAATTTCAAGTCCTTTCACTCCGACCCGCTTTGGTTTAGTTTTTTCAATACAAAGCTTTAGTTATTTATTAAGAAATGCGCGGTACTACGCTGATGTGTATAACAAGTGCTGGGAGTCATCTATGCGTCTTAGCGCTGGGGAGCAACACAGCTCTAAAGAAACGTGGCAGCGGTGGCGAGCTGTTGGCGGCAGTGTGTCCGTTGTGAGTGTCCAAGAATCGAACCCCGCGCCAATAGCGATGTGTTCAGCCACTACGCTAATCGACGCACAACTTTATTCTTATTTGGTTTACAACGAAATTGTAATCGTGTGTGTGCAGATCGAGTATTATTCAGCCACTTTGATCGTGGATTTCAAACTTGTGGCGGCATTAACCTTCCAAAGGTGGTGGTTGCTGTATCTAGAGATGGAACGAAGAAAAAACACTTGGTGAAAGGGAAAGATGATCTGCGACAAGATGCAGTGATGCAACAGGTGCTTGTGTGCTGCTCGCTATATCGCTTGTTGGGTGTATCGGATATGTGAACATTGTGAATAAGTATTTTCACCAAATCGTGCTCCAAGAATGTCTGGCGTTCGTGGGCACTTGTTTTTCGGTTCCGCTATGAGTCCTATTGCTAATATTAATGTTGTTTTCGTAGCTTCAATGTTTCACTAAGCTCAATCTGAATTAAGAGGCCAATTTTCCATTGCTGATAATAGGAAGAGTTACTGTACATCTCAAAACGTCATGCATATCAATGATTTTGGCGAATTCAAAGAGGTGGTTGTAGGTGCCAAATGCCGTTATAATTGTTGCAAAGCTTTTCTCTCAGCATATTTTTCTGTTCTCGAACAAAGATCGAACAGCTAAGCTGTGAAGCATTGACTGAGTTTTGCTGGCTCAAGTTCGTTTCCTAGTTTTTTTTTAAGAGAAACTTCATGACTTTCATAATATTTCGCTATTGCGTTGTATTATGAGACGTTTTTGAATGGCTTTGAATGGTTATAAAGAGCAAGACGTATTCGTATGAAGTAACAATCTCTTGTATCGTTAATGAAGAAGAAAGCGAGGGTCATTTCTGTTTTTTTTTTAAGCATTTTGCGTTTTAGCTTTGTATATAACTGGCCGGTCGGTATGCTCCGTTGTTAAGCATGTCGCTGTCGGTGCGGGAGGTCTGGGTTGAATTCCCGGGCTGGTCAAATCGGACACTGTTTCGCCATCGGCTCGCGACCATTGCGACGTTCTTTCGGAGCTGTGTTGCCTAGGCACTAAGCTGCGGAGATGGGCCCCGTTACGCGCTTCGACGTATTACTGCGTGTGTAATGAACATTTTTGTGTGTGGTGCAGACGATTAAGTTACGTCGCTTTTCTATTCTATCTTGTTGACAGGTCTTTGAACTGGTCAACACTCTTCTTCTTAAACTCTCCAAGCACGATACCCTTTCTATTCGTGGTTACAAAGTTGTACCTCTTACTCAGCAAAGCGGCCTAGTCGAGTGGTGTGAAGGTACTCTGCCCATTGGGATTTATTTAGCTGGAAATCCAGTGCAGGTGAGATCTTGTCATTTGTGTGGTGAAAGTAATTGCAATATGATTTGCAGTGGCACGGCTTAGCTTTATTGAGCTCTTTGGTTGCTAAGCATTTGCGACGAGTTCGCTTCACTGCTGGACCGATTGCATTCGCCTCATACTTCCGGTGTCTGCTGACTCGAAGAGCGCAACCTCACTTTGCAGTCTCACCCATTGCATTGTTCAATTGTCTGTTTACTGCTATGAATATAAACCTGAATGACTATAAACTTGGTGCTTTTACTTTTTTGTCGCTTCGTATTTTTTCTTGGATGTGAAAGAATTCAGCAAGTAATACAAGTGAAGATCTCGTAAAAAATTTAACGATTTTTCATTGAATATAACCGACCAGTGGGTAGGCTCCGTTGTTAAGCGCATCGCTATTGGTGCGGGAGGTTTACGGTTCGATTCCCGGGTCGGTCAAATCGGACACATTGTCGCCAACGGCTCGCCACCGTTGGGATTTTTTTGCGGAGCTGTGTTGACCAGGCGCTAAGCCGCAGAGATGGATCTCGCCACTCGTTACACGTTGCTAGGACGTAATACCGCCAGTATGATTTTATTTTTCGTAGAATGTTATTGGAGCACACGCTCGACTTCGACCAAACGACTTGCCTGTGTTAAATTGTCGCAAGAAGATGATGCAAGTGTCCAAGCAAAGCGTCGATGTGAAACATAGAACTTATCTGGATGTGTGCAGCAAGTTTGCTCCTGTGTTTCGACATTTCTTTATTGAAAATTTTCCGGTCCCAAGTGATTGGTTTTATGCAAGGTAAGCAATGCAGAGCTACTGGAGGTATTTTAAAAAGCAAGCCACGCTCCTATATGTTTATATATTTTTTTTTATTGTTTTCAAAAATTTGATGCTGATACACGTTCAATTATCATTTCTTGCACATTAATTTTGAAAAAGTATGCAGTAACTGGCATTTTTATAAAACTTTTTCATAATCTTGCAATACATGAAAAAGTCTTGTTGTTGATCCGATTTCGAATAAGTTTATTATTTCCGGTAATTGTTGCCGATGATAATTCATTATTTAATTTAAGCATTTTAACTTGGTTAAGTTTGTTTCAGGAAACAGTACACTGAGAGTGTGGCAGTGTCATCAATGATCGGTTATATGCTGGGTCTTGGGGACAGACATGTCCAAAATATTCTAATTGATACCAACACTGCTGAGGTTATTCATATTGATTTAGGTTAGTTCTTGTCTGACTTGCTGTGTGATCAAACTCTTGTAAAATTGATATTCTATAATGTGTGTCTAATGTTTGCAATTTATTTTCAAGTCAAGTCTATGTCTTTAAAGCAAAATTTTTCGGACAAAGTGTTTTTTTAGAAAATACTATTTTATTCAAAATTTTCCTGGAAATTTTTTACGCTGGAATTGTGCGAGTCAGGCGCGATACGCGAAGTCGCGAGTGGGCTTACAAATTTTTATGGGCAAGCTCAGTATTGAGTCGTTTTGATATTTTGGTGCGAGTCCGAGTCACTGACTGCAACGACTTGACTGGAGTTTCCCAGCACAGCTTTCTGAAATAACTTGTAGTGGTCGACATACAGTGATGTCCTTGTTTTCAGGCGTTGCGTTTGAACAAGGTCGATGCTTACCAACTCCCGAGACTGTTCCGTTTCGATTGACTCGTGACCTTGTCGACGGGATGGGGCTAACTGGTGTAGAAGGCTCATTCAGAAGGTTAGTTAGATAATCTTGAATGATTCACTGCGCACGCTCACTGTGCATCGCAAATGTCAAAAAATCAAATCTTCGTTATACTCGCGCTTTTACGCCAAAACGTACGACGAGTGGCGGGGCTCATCTCCGCCGCTTAGCGCTAGGGCAACACAGCAAATATCGCAACAGTGACGAATCGTTGGCGAGAATGTTCGATATGACCGAACTGGAAAGTGAATCTAAAACTGCCGCGCCGGTAGTCATGTCTTTAATCACTGCGCTTACCGACCGATACGATGCAAATGTGCTGGATATTGTTTGCTGCTTCTGTGAGTGAAATTTCAATACTCCGCACTCGATATCTTTTTCGATATTCATAACTGCTGCGACGTAGAACGAACCCACACTAGACACAAACGCTGTTGCGCAATAATGTTGATTAAAATGATTACCAATATTTCAAATCCTTCGTAGTAGGCTCTTTTTACAATCTCTTGGATGCTTCTGTAAATCTCTATCTGTTTTGTTTTCGTTTGTTTTTTTATTTAAACAGGCAACTTGTGTTAGTTGACGCCCCCGCACTTTCCTATTAAAGTATGGCTCTGAACCAGCCGGTTGGTGCGCGTAGTGCTTGAAGACATCGCTTTGTGCGGAGAGATCGAGGTTCGATTCCCGGGCCGGTCAAATCAGAATCAGTGTCGGCATCGTCTCGCCATCGCGGGGATGTTTCTTCAGAGCTGTGTTGCCCAGGCGCTATGCGGCGGAGATGAGCCCCGCCATTCGTTACACACTTCGGCGTAATGCCTCGAGTGTAGTAAAGATTTAAATTATTTTTGGTTCTCAAGCAGTGGCGATTCTGGCACTCAAAAAGTGGGGTGGCACTTCGGGGCCAAGATAAATTGAGGTGGGGTCACTGTGGAAAACTGTGTTTGAGAGGAAAAGAGTAAGTTCAAAGAGATTTGCAAACAAACTTAAAAAGTGAGCATATTGCAATATGACACACTATATACATTTATTATTGACATTCACTACAACATAAGATGGCAAAATGGTCAGAGCGTTTGTTTCTGAAGCAGTAGACTCATGGTCTGACTCCGAGACGAGTCAAACTGATTGCCTAGCCTAAAAATTAGTATTCACAGTTTTCCTGCTACATGTTCTCCATAAAAAGCTTGAACCCCACTCGGCTGGTGGTAGTGTTTAGACCAGGGCCGGCGCAACCGTCTCCCGTACCCTCCGACCGGAGGAGGCACGGATTTCTGGGGTCCCACTCCGGTGCTTAGGGCCCACTTTCGTTACCTGAAGCCCTTTTTTTGGTCTTCAATTCTGCGTGAAGTATTCTTTTGGGCACAAAAACTTTTGCCTGTGGGACCTCGCGTTGAGTTCCAGGAGGGAGGATGAGGGGCTACAATGGGCTAGCATTGGCACTGCTTAAAATTTCAGTAGCGTTTTAGCCCACTCGGCCATCAGGCTTCATGATAAACATATTGCAATTTGTTCTCAAGTTTCAATGATCACGTCATCATTAACCGGCCTATCATTAAATTACTACGAACATTGTGCAAATAGATGTTGCGAGAAAACAATGACATTACTTCGTTCGTCATTCGACGTCATCATTCCTATCATGGAAGTTCTACTGCATGATCCTTTGCACGATTGGACCATACCACCGTTCAAAGCTACCCGTGTGCAGGTGTGTGACTGTGACGAACTATTGTGAATGCAGAAGTATGACGCTGAGTAATAGTGAGATAGTGATATCACAAACCAGCGACATGACCTAGCACTACCACAAACAGGTTGCAGATCCTTCGTGATGGGTTCGATTCACGGCTGAAGTCTATCGCATTTGATATATGTACGTGGTGGCTGCTGACTCAATGAGCGCAAGCTCACGGCGCAGTCTCCCTCCATTACTGTTGAATTTTCTCTTCAATGTAGCTTGAAAATAACCTCAGTTGTTAAGGAAATCTGAACCACATGGTATCCTGGTCGTCTATTCTTTATGTTTCGATGTCGAATTCGACTTTTGTTGAAAGAATTGTTTCGTCACTAATGCGATGGCCGATTGTGTTGTAACAAAATTAGTTTGTGGACTTTACGTGGCTGCCAGCCGACAAGTTTAAAGGCCCACTGCACCCTAATTGATTCGCACGTGTGAATACGTGTTAATTTCTTGTAAACACTTTTGCAAAAATTCGATCTCGATGTATGGTTGCAGTAACGAGAAAACCGGTGAAAATATTGTAACTTTACGAACGCTTCTGATTAACTGATCGTAATATGACGTCATTGTCAGCAAAAATAGCTGAGTTCAACTTAACTTGTCAATATGTGATAAGTACAGAGCTTATAACAGGATTGTAACTTGGTAATACCAAACAAGAGAGCAAAACGCAGGCATGCTTTGTCTACGAACAAATACGAAATAGAGTTGGTGTGGTCTGTGGAATGTTCAAATAAGACACTTGTTTTAATATTCCAATGGTGTATGACTGAAGATGATAGCACAATAAATCTCAGCCATTTTAGCCGGTCAATGACGTCATATTACGATCAGCCAATCAGAAGCGTTCGGAAAGTTACGATATTTTTACCGGTTTTCTCGTTACCGAGACCAGATATCGTGATCAAATTTTCGCGAAAGTGTTTGAAAAAAATTAACAGGTATTTACAGATGCGGATCACTTTGGGTGCAGTTGGCCTATAAGTGATTTGTAAGTTCCAATATTTTTAGAAAAAAGAAGCTGGCGGTGACACAAACACAGTATTAAGTTTCTGCAATCGAAATAAGAGGTAAGTTTGTAGATCATAATGTTCCCAAATAAGATGATTTGCAATCTGCGTTGTACAATTGAGGATAAAAAAATTATCTGATCTTTTACGCGAAATTGTCGCCGATGTATTGCTTGATTCTCATTTTTGACCGCTTAAATTCTTAAAAAATCAAATCTTCGTTATACTCGCGGTATTCCGCCGAAGTGTGTAACTAGTGGTGGAGCCCATCTCCGCGACTGAGCGCATGGGCAACACAGTTTCGAAGAGACGTTGCTACGGTGACGACACTGCGCCCAATTGAATCCCAGACCTCCCGAAACCGATAGCTGCGCTGAACAACTGAGCTAACCTGCAGGTTCATGTAATATC
Organism: Trididemnum miniatum; assembly: GCA_964006365.1. NCBI lineage: Eukaryota > Metazoa > Chordata > Ascidiacea > Aplousobranchia > Didemnidae > Trididemnum > Trididemnum miniatum. The sequence continues at coordinate 5,659,230 of OZ023240.1, forward strand.
TTTTTTATATCACTTTGAAAAGGAAATATTTGCTGCTGATTATGACAATAGGAAATCAGAGCACTAACAGCTGGATCAGCTTCAAATCTTATAAGTGCCTATACCACAACGTGTAGTGCGCTCGCCTGGTACATATTTGCTACTTACCTGTTCCCAAAAGCTGCTTATTGGAAATATCTAATTATTTATGTGTCGTTATTGGAGTCATTTATGTTCCTCATGATGTTGGAGGGCTTTCCCATTTCTTATATTTTGCCATACACGAGTGCAGACAGGGACGCATTATACAGCCAGCCTAATTATAATTTGTTATATCTCTGCAAATTATTCTACCCGACCATGCAGCAAGATTGCTTTTTAATTAACAATCAGTGAAACAGCAGTTGCTTGTCCAATAAAAAATTAGTAACTGACCAATAACATTGTCATTGGAATCCACCTAGCTAGGTACTTTATTACAAGTTGAAATACCTATGTACATATGTATCTAAAGACCTATTTCAGCTTAATGCACTTAGATATACTACAGCCAAGGTTGCCATACCATCCTTGTTTTTAAGATTTGACATTTTTTTGAGAGGCGCGTGCCTTAAAAAGATCATTGTACTTATCTTGGACATAAGAATGACCTTATTTTGGACATAGTTTATCAAAAAACGAACAATTGTTGAAACAAATTATTTTGGAGAAAAAGTATGCCATCTCATAAGTTGTTAGGTGTTACGAGCATTTTAAATAAAAAAAACTGTGCTGAATTTGTTTTTTGTTAGTATAAAAAAAACTGTGCTGAATTTGTTTTTTGTTAGTATAAAAAAAACTGTGCTGAATTTGTTTTTTGTTAGTATAAAAAAAACTGTGCTGAATTTGTTTTTTGTTAGTGTAAAAAAAACTGTGCTGAATTTGTTTTTTGTTAGTATAAAAAAAACTGTGCTGAATTTGTTTTTTGTTAGTCCTTATTTTTTAGTTGAGTCTATGGCAACTCTAGATATAGCCAAAGATGCAGATATTTTAGCTTGTGGTAATGGACCTTGCTGGGTGTATTCCAATGAAAATGTTTGTGGTTAATTCTGAAAAAATTCTAAAATTAGAATTGAAGGTGGACAAACTCTCCTACTTGCAGGCTCCATTTGTTATGTTTTTATATCAATTAAATTTCAGTGTTTTCTGTTTTAAAATGTAAATAAATGGTTTTAGAGGTTTTCGATTTCCGCGTTTGGTTTCTCATTATCTACGATTTCTTTCGTCGAAGGCATTATATAAGAAATATTGTTTTAATGTTGCAGTTTATTTCGGTCTTGAGGTGCCTACATTTTCATTTCTGGCTTTTTTATTTTAATAACGAGAAAGCGGCGATTGCTGTGTGCATAAATTTAGCAGTTTCCGTTGTTTCAAGGTTGTCCTTGTTTCGTGAAGTAAAGTAATCGGAACTGTTGCAAAATTCTACAAGTAATAATTACGTGAAGCAGCGGATCTTCTCCAAGAACACACCACACATCATCATCATCCAGTTTCAATCCGGTTTTTTCCTCGTTCCCGAAGGTGGCCGGATACACCTCATCCCCTTCGCGATTGCTCTCACACCTTCCCTCCATCTCGTTCGATCTGCAGCTTCTTCGATCTTCAACCCGACTTCCTTCACACTCTCTTCCACCTGCTTCCTCCATGTCATTTTTGGCCGTCCTCGCTTTCGCTTCCCATTCACTTTCACCATCATTGCCTTCAGTATATTATCATCATCCCTTCTGATCATATGTTCATACCATCTTACTCCATTCGCCTTTGCCAATCTATCCAACGTTTCCTTCAAACCCAACATCTCCATCAGCTCCTCCATCTTCTTTCTATCCACTATTGACTCCACACATTGACCTCACCATGGCTCTTTCAGTTCTTCTCAAACTTGCCATTTCACTCTACCTCAAACACCATGTCTCACTTCCATATAGCATTGCTGATCTTACGCATCTGCGAGAAACCATCCCTTTCATTCTCAGAGAAAACCTTCTCCCACGTAACAACTCTCCGCATTCTCTAGATTTCATCCATCCAATCCTAACTCTTGATGTCACTGCAGTTTCACATCCACCACTAGCATTCAGCTTGTCTCCTAAACAACAAAATCCTTTCACAGTCTCCACTTCATCGCATAATACCTCCACTGGTTCTTCCGTGCCATCTCCAACATCTGTGCATCTTCTACAAACAAAATGTCTTGCAGAACTATAGGTTACCTTTTTCATTTTCGTGCATCTCCCATATATCCACTTCGTACACTGTGTGCAACACACAGCGTTAGACCCAACCCATTTCCCACATATTCCACGAGGATCTATTTTGCTCAATACAACTTCTCCTTCCGTTCCGCTCACCATCATGTTAGTTTTTCTAACATTCACTTTCAATCCCTTGTCTTCCAACGCACTTCTCCATCTTTGGAACCTCTTCCTTAAATCATCCAAACTTTCACTCATCAGTTCCAGATCATCCGCGTACGAAATTTTATTCAATAATCCTTCTCTTGTATGTTTTGTCACAACATCAACCACAATAGCAAATATCAGTGGTGATAGCACTGATCCTTGATGCACACCAACCACAAAACACAAGTACAGCTTTTTCTCTCTTCCACGAAACTCCTCTTGCATTCTCTTAAGAATAAATAATGCATGAGTTATGCCCTCTCCAGACATAAAGCCAAACTGCATGTCATCTATCGTTGCCAATCCTCTTATTCTGTTCTCCAGCACTCTCTCCACTATCTTCATTGCATGCTCCAGCAGTTTCACTCTTCTGTATGCCCCACAATCCATCACATCTCCTTTTCCTTTAAAGATTGAAACAACAACACTTGTCTTCCATTCTTTTGACATACCTTCCCCATCAAACGCTTCTTTATTACTCCAACACCAAACTTTCCACTTGCTATTATCATATCCATATTCACTTCTGAGGGTCCAGCTGCCTTTCCCAACTTCATCTTATTCATAGCTTCCATTACCTCTTCATCAGTTACTCCTTCAACTGGTCCTTCAACCATATCTGCTTCTACCATCTGATCCCATTCATTTTCCACATTCATGATCTTTTCCATGTATTCCTTCCATAGTTTCCCACGATCTTTCTCACTGACAACAAGTCTCCCATCTTTATCCTTCATGCAACCTCCACCATCTATATCCCTTCCCTCCTTTCTCATAAACTTGAAAACGTCGTTTGGTTTGGTGCATAGCACACTCATCTCCTCTTCCGCCTCTTGCTTCATGGCTTTTGCAATCACTTTTTTCGTTTTATTTCTGGCCTTCCTATAATTATTTTTACTTTCCGTTGATCGATTCGTGCACTACAATTTAAACGCTTTCTTTTTACGATCTATTGCATCCTTTACTTGCTCGTTCCAACACCATGCATTTCCCCGATCTCCCCTCCCTTTCGTCTTTCCACACAATTCCTCACAAGCCTGTAAAACTCCATTCTTATAAGATCCCCACAAATTCGTTGAACCAGTGTCCACTAATTCTACTACTCTTTTTTCGAACTTTTCTTTGATCTCTTTTTCCTTCAGCTTCCACACCCTCTATCTCACTCTTTTACTCTTCTTCACTGACTTCTTCAGTTTCTGCTTCTCCACATCAACAACCACTAGCCTGTGTTGCAGTTCCCCAGGGATAACTTTCACATCGCGTAGATACTTTTTTCCTTTTCAACCAGAACGAAGTCTATTTCTGTATCATTTCCGCCCGAACTGTACGTCACCTTTCTTCACCTTTTTCTTGTACCACGTGTTTGCTACACACTACTCTTTTTGATCACAAAAATCCAGTAACATTCTTCCTTCAGCGTTTCTTTTCCCTATTCCGTACCCTCCATCAATACCTTCAAATCCTTTCGCACATTTCCTAACATGACCATTAAAATCTCCCAATCCCCGAACCAATTCATTTGCGTTTGCTATACTTCACTCACGCGCCATTTCCTCATAAAATCTCTCCTTCTCAGCATCTGGCTTTCCACTTTGTGGTGCATAAGCACATATTGCTCTCACCATCTCTTCTTTAAACACTAATCCAACGGCCATTACTCTATCACACCTACCACGTTCTCGCACAGTTCTTCTTTTACCAATATACCCACGCCTCCAGTCGTATCATCATTTCCACACCACCATAGTTTGTACCTTTTTCTTTTGACGCCAAAAAAGCGAGCCCCTTCACCTCTCCATCTCACTTCCTGCAAACAACATACATCCACCTTTGGCTTTCTCAGTTCTTCGCACCCCTCCGTTCCTCTGCCAGATATACTGCCAACATTCCAGCTTCCAAATCGAACTCCAACTTTCTCTTTATGAATTTTTAACCCGGGGATTCTTAGCACCCCCTGCCCATTTAAGTGCTGCTGGGGACTGGGGGCCGAAACTTTTTTTCGCATCTTCATTGAGGTTTTATTGGAGCATGTATTTTATGGCCGCATACCCTTGCTGACGCCAATCACAGTTATAAGCAGTGGGCCTAGCCTTTGCCTAAAAAAGCATGCCCTGCAAGGCAACAGGGTTGCTGAGTAGTTTAGCCGGCCAGTCGAAACCGTTACCCGTGTGATGCCCCGAGAGGAACTACCCAGCAAAGCATAGACATTGGGACTAGTATTCCACAGCTTGGCAGAATTGAGCTGTTGGTCTTAAGATTGTGATCGTCACAAACCTCTTCAGCACATTACTCACCTGGCTCAAGGGCAAAAGCAGCACACAATTATAACACTTGCAACTGCTGTATGTTATGGTCCATAAGGCGTACTTTTAGATCCTTTTTTCTCAAAAATTAAACATGCATGCAATGTATGCATCAGTAAGTGCTTTATGCTCTATTGCCGTTGAGATATTGAGTTTTTTTGTTTTGTTTTTTTGATGAGATCATAGGGTAACCCGATACTCTTAAAGTTTAGTCAGTGCGCCCTATGTATGAAAAAAACAAAACAAAGCAATTCAATAAAATTTTGCCTTATGGTCTGTAAAATTCTCCGTCATATTGTATTTTGTTCAGTGGTCGACAAACTAACTTGCTGGCTGCTCGTGCTTTACTTAAAGTGAAAGAGAAGTTGAAAGGATGCGAGAACGGTTGGTTTATGAGTATCGATGGGCAAGTCAATATGTTAATACAACAAGCAATGGACTCTCGTCGACTGTGTCAATTGTTCGCAGGATGGCAGCCTTATTTGTGATCTTAAACGTTCGTGGAGATTGTGACTATGGAGCTGAATATTCTGCTTCAGTATTAGCACAGTGTATGCGCCGTATTTAGTTACTGACCAGCAAACGGTACGTTTGTTACGTTTGTCATGCGTAGTGATTGCTCTCATGTTATTAATAATCGTACAATGAACATCTTCATTTTCAAACAGTGAGGTCATTGCACAGAGATAACCTACTGAGCTTGATAATAAACTGATAGCGACATAGCGCTGTTCTGTTTTTGCTTTACGAATAAATATGATTATTGCATGTTTCTGTTTCTACAGCCTAAAAATGTCATACATGGCTGTGAAGATCCAACATTGTGCTATAGAAATAGTGCGGTACCGGTTCACTTTTATTAGGTTGACCATAGTCCGTACTTGGCAATACTACACATGTATGGACATTGGACACAATTGGGTAGCCTGAGATAAACGTTGTATGAAATTTTAGTTGATTGCACATTCAGGCAGGTTATAGTATACGCAGTACGCAGTACTCAAGTTGAGGGAGGATGCCACCCCCCTCCGAAAAAACACCATTCTTCCCATAAAACATTTAAGCGTAGACCATTTCCTTATGAATAATGACCATCCCTCCTCTGCGTCTGCTTGAAAAGCTTGCATTATTCCCCCATAAGTGTTATTACAACTTGAGCACTGCGTATAGGCTATGTACAGAGTTGCCTTTGGGGGAAACCCCTAGGGGGCTAAAATAGGCCAAGTCGTAGTGAACTTTTTGTGCTAATTAGTATTCAACATCGACTTTCACTTCAGCGTATTTCGTGCAAAAATTTAGTCCATGAATATAGCGCCGTACAACATTTTGCTGTTATGTCACGCAATGGCGGTGCACTGTATATGAACTCCCATGTGATGCCATGCAGGGTCGGTGCTGGGAACTGCCTGGCGGCATTAAAAATTTGATGTCAGGGCCTCTACTCTTCATATAGTAGAATGTAAAGGTGTTTCATGAAAAACATAACAGTACATACAAATTAAAACAATAGACCATAGGTTCCCAACCGGTGGGGAATTAAACACCCCCTGAAAAACAACACCGTCCTGTCCCGGAATTTTACTCCCAACGGTGAAGATTTTTTTTTGCAGAACACCGGTTTTTGCAGCTGAAGTTTGATTTAGTTTAAAACAGAGGTGACTGATAATTTCACTGGTATAGAGGACATCTGAAAACGTGTAGACCTTTTTTTTCTTGCTCCTCACCAACATTTTCTTTGCAATACAGGGCATGTGAGGTCGTGCAGACCTTTTTTTTACTTCTCAAATCAGTGCGGCCTTAACCTTGGCGGTTAGAAAAGATGCCCACCCTTCTTTTAGTGGACCATCAGGAAAAAAAGTTGACGAGCCGTAGGTTAAAACATCTACGTTGCGGTTAATTGAGCTCCAATAAAGAAACAAAGGTTGGGAACCGCTGCAATAGACATTTAATACCGTAGAGCGGTACAGCGCTGTTTCGAGCTATTAGCCCTCATCAGCCGGCCTCTGGTAAGATACATGCACCTTCCAGAACGAATGATCTTGCCAGGGTAACTCATCTCTTCGGCTAAATATATCGTAAAGAATTTAACCTTTGTGGTACGTATCCACTCGTGTGGTTTCGTCACCGCGCTGGTCAAATCCTTTACGTGGCCAGGGTGGCTTCCCGTCCAGTAGGCCAGGAAGGACATTGCTTTTAGTTATTAGACATTTAATACTTGCTATCAGAGATGGGCACAATTTCGTTAATAACGAAGCTAACTTTTTCATTAATTAGTTAATTCGTTAAATTTATTTTTGAAATTAACGGACTAAATTAACTTCCGTTAATGCTTGATAACTTTCGTCAAATTTTTGTAAACGCTTTATTTCTCTGAAGTTTGACATCGATTAACTAGCAAAATTGGACCAATGAGGTCAAAAAGCGAGATAAAAACAAAACATTGTTTGCGAGCAGAAAAATTGCTTAAATGATTATGCAAACATTAATATTAAAAAATTTTACGCTTTTTTGTAATAAGAAATACCGTTTTAAGTCAAAGTAAACGATTTAACGAATTTAATTAACTTCCGTTAATTGGAGCTGAATTTAACGAATTAACGTTAACGGAAGTGCATAACTGTGTTAACGAAGTAGGTGGTTAACGAAGCTAACGTTTTGCATTAACTTGCCCATCTATGCCTTTTATAAAACAAGTTTAAGGTATTGTGGATGCTTTTGTTCTTTTACTTTAAGCATCAATAAAGGCAAATTAAGCTACAAATTTTGTACAAGCAAATGGTAACATCTTAAAATATATGCCGAAAAATAGCCTTTAAAGGCTTACAACAGCAGTGGCGTAGCAAGGAAGGGCAATTGCCCCCCTACATAAGACCTCTGACCCTCCTTTTGCTCCCCCTCCCCCCGTAAAAAATGTCCCGATTGTTTTCGAAACAACGCAGCAATTACTTTGAAACCTAGAAGTAAAGCTAATATAAAGCCCCCACGCGTAGGTTAATTTTTGCTGCGCTCATGGCCTCATTACGATGTCAGATTATTAGCCAACGATGTCAGCAGTTGCAACGATAACAAATCAGCTATCAACCTCAAAGATTCTACGTGTTATCTAATTAAAGAAACAGTCACCACAATTGCGCAGGATACTAAAAAATGTGATCGAAACTTTAACAGGGCATTGGCACAATTCCAAAGCGAAGATAATAAAGAATATTACAGTCATTTGTTCGGGGAGTGTGACTATTACACTATCGAATCAATAAAGCGTTTTTTCACAAAAATAATGACGATCTGTTCATGATACATTTTAACATTAGAATTAATTGGTTTTAAAGATTTACGAAACTATAGCAGCTGTAACAGAAATTTCTTGGTAACAAGGGGAGTTAGCCTTGTAAGGTCATCAAGTTATACATATAAGAAATGGTATTGGTAGTGGTTGGTCACTAAGCTTACAAGCGAAATGCTGACAATTCGAGTCGATCGATATATTTGAGTCAATCAACAATTCGAGTCGTTCAATGTAATTTGAAATAACCCTCAGTTATCGAGTCGATCCTATTACAGCTATTTCACGGTCATTATGCCTACCAATCGTCAGATAGGCTCAGGCTAGATTAGAATCCGAGACCTAGGGCATGCTATGGAATGGAAGACGATTTTTTCACATTCCATATAGCAAAATTTCTTCCATTCCATACTAAATTTTTTTCCATATTCCATTCTTTCATACTAATGTAATTTAACGTAATGGTAAAAATATACTATTACTAATTTATGCGACATATGAGCGTTATCTGCAGGATAAGCTTTCCAACTTAAAACAAGTCTTGCTCATTCGTTGAACAATCCTACATTGCAAAAAAACGCAGTAAATAAACACATGCATGTAAACATAAACGCAGCGGCATAGCGAAAATTTTTAAAAGAAAGGAGCCATAATTTCCGCTTTTTTTTCAAGCGTATTTTTGTCGGCAGAACAAATTTGCAGCTGGTTGAGAACAATGTGCGAAGTTGGAAGGGATGAGGGGACATGTCCCCCCCCCAGTAAAAACAGTCGTCCCCTTGCAAAGAAAGGAAATTTGTGCTGGGGGGATGCCAAAACGCCTCCCCCCTCAGTGATAAGAACCGTAGGAAGTTAAATGTTTTTATACGTTTAGCTTGTGGGCACGGACTGCGGCGATACTTTCCAGCATATCTTGTAGCCATTATGGTTTCCTTCGCAAACTGATCAAGAGCAACCTTTTCAGTGCGCCTATCCTACAGAACAGTTTATTTTTCATCAACATTACAACACGTCAGCAGTTTTTTTATAAGCGTTTGTGAAAGCACTAAGAATATGTTACAGCAGCGATTCCTTAACATTTGCTATACCTTACGGGGCTCCGCCCTGGATCCCGCTGGGGTAGCTTACCTCTCTCTCCCCAAATCCCTTGCTTCATTTATGAAACGAAAACCTGCCTGAAACAAAGCTAATGAAGTTTTCGAAATTCTACCGTTGACAATTAATTTCTGTTCATCATGCTGGTGGTACGCAAACACACAGTACGCCGTCCACCACTGTTTTAATTTGGTCATTGACCAGTGACATCGCCCCAGGAGCGTAATTAGGTTGGGGGGCATTGTGCCATGTCCCCCCTCTTTTGACTTTGCTTTTAGTAAAAAAGTACAAAATAATAGTGCCAAGTGACTGAAATATGACAGACTCTTTTGATGGCTTTTGTAGCATATGGCTAGGGGTGGAATGAGGGGTATGCATTCACCTCCCCAGCCTTTTTCAACTGTGTTTTTGATAAATACAATTTTTCCATAATTTCGAACCTCTTCGATAGCAATAAGCCTTACGCCTTAAGCACGAATAATTGAAAATGTGCGGACAAAATGCATTATATTTGGTAAAGTACTCAGAGTTAGGGTAAAAAATTTAGACAAAGTTTGCCTGAAAAATGTCCAAAAATCTCTAAAATAGCCATTACAGCATGTAACATTTCAAACATTTTCCGGGGGAGCATACCTTCGGACCCTCTAAAGCCTTTTCTGTTTTTCAATCTGCTTCAATTAGCTCTGCTAAAAAAACGCTTGAAAAAATGTGGAAATTATGCCCCCGTCCCCTTTTAAAAATTTTTGCTCCGCCTCTGCATTGCCCCACGAACAATAAATATCATTTTTGCAACATAAAACATTCCCCCCCTCCCCAGTAAAATTTTTCTACTTCGCACACTGATTCTGATTGAGAAACAGGAAAAGCTCTAGGGGGTCCGGGGGCATGCTCTTCCAGAAAAATTTTGAAAATTTACATGCTGTAATGGCTATTTTAGTGCTTTTTGAATAATTTTTAGGCAAATTTTGTTTGAATTTTTTTGACCCTAATTCTGAGTGCTTCGCCCAATATGATGCATTTTGTTTGCACATTTTCGATTATGCGTGCTTAAAGCGCAAGGCTTATAGCTATCGAAGAAATTTGAAATTATGGAAAAATTGTGTACATCCAAAACACTTTTGAAAATGGCTGGTGGGAGGATGTATACCCCTGGTCCTCATCCTACTCCCTGGATCCGCCCCTAGCCATGCATGAGCTATAGAAATCATCGAAAGAGTCTGGGAGATACTTGGCACCATCAGTTTTGTTCTATTTTACTAAAAAGCGGAGTCAAAAAGGGGGCATGGCACAATGTTCCCCCCCCCTAAATACGCTCCTGCATAGTTTAGTTTAACAGTTTATTTACCTGAATACAAACATAAACAAAACAATACACTTAGTACAAATACGGTCAGTTTGTTCAGGCCAGGAAGCATCGACGAACCCTAAGGTTTTTGAATCAAAATGCTTCCTGACTTGTTACTTCGCAGTGAAACCAACGGCTAAAGTAAAACAAAGAAGAAAAAAAAGTCAATTATTTGTCCCAAGAAGTGATTCGACGAGAGAAAATATATACACAGTATTCCAACAGCAAATGATTAATGGATGCCCGGATTCTGAATCTACAAAAGATCAAAGTGATGAATAGTTTAAAATGGCAATTTGTTTTATCTTTTTTTTTGAATGATAGCCAAGGAAATTCTTTAACCATATAATCAATTTTTTCGAACAGTTCAGAACCTCTATACGTCAGAGATTTTTTACCAATCGAAGCAGTCATTGCGCGCTGTTTTAAATTTTTTGTGATGAAGTTGATACATAAATTTGGCTAGTTCAAGTTTATAAATACCTAATTTCAAACAGTTCAAGGTTTTGTATAAAGAAATTACTGGACAATATCTGCTACAATACGTTATTGCACGAACTATATTGTTGAATTTCACATTGAGTTCTTGCATAAGCGTTTTGTTTGCTGTACCCCATGTGACTATACCATATTGAATACGACTATAAATGAGCGAATAATGCAACATACACAAAGTTTTTCGGTGTAAACATTTCGAATTCTGTATATAAGTTCTGAATATCGAGCTAGTTGGAGCGAAAGATGCTGGATGTGACAAGACCAATCCAAGTTTTCATCAAGATAAATTCCGAAATATTTTACAGATTTGATTCGTTTTATATGAATTGAATTTAAGGATACATTGAAAATATTCGAACATGACCGATGAAGTTGCTTGTCAAACAACAAATAATGAGTTTTAGAGTTGTTCAATATTGAAGCTTGTTTTTTTTTTTTTCATCAAGAGATCGATTTTATTCAGTTCAATGTTCACTTTATTTTGAAATTTAGAAAAATTGTGATCTGACATGGCTGAGAATGTGGCGTCAGCAAATAAGATAGTGTCGAATTGACTAGCAAGGGGCTGGTCATTGATGTACTAAAGAAAGAATAATGGCCCAAACGACGACCCTTGTGGCACACCATATTTGATATTTAACAATTCGGATTCGCAGGTTTGCATCCTCGTATATCAGACATGGGCCGGATTCGGCCCGCGAGATAATTTTATGCGGCCCGCCGGCCTTACAAAAATATAAACTCCTATAGCGAATCAAGCCGAAGATCTTTTATTTTGTTAAAGGACATCTGAGGACATAGACCTTTTTTGCTCTGCAACGCAGGAGCGTAATTAAGGGGATATTTTGTGCCATGCCCCCCCTTTTGAATCTGCCTTTTAGTAAAAAAGAATAATACTAATGATGCCAAGTGACTGAAATATGACAGACTCATTTGATAGTTTCTGTAGCTTATGGCCAGGGGCGGATCCAGGGGGGTAGGATGAGAGGTAAGCATCTTCCCACTAGCCATTTTCAAAAATGTTTTTGATGTACACAATTTTGCCATAATTTCGAACCTCTTTGATAGCGATAAGCTCTACACCTAAAGCAGGCATAATCGAAAAGATGCGAACAAAACGCATCATATTTGACGAAGCACTCAGCATTAGGATCAAAAAATTTAAACAAAATTTGCGTGAAAATTATTCAAAAAGCAATAAAATAGCCAATACAGCATGTGAATTTTCAAAATTTTTCTGGGGTAGCATGCCCCCGGACCCCCTAAAGCCTTCCTTCTTTCTCAATCAGCTTTAAAGTGGCTTTGCCTAATAAAAAGACGATCAAACAGATTGTGAAAATTATGGCCACCGTTTCAAAATTTTTGCTACGCCACTGCTTCACCGATATTTTCGGTAGAAAACAGGACATCTGAGGACGTGTAGACCTTTTTTTTGCGCTTTTTCGGTGAAAAACAGGACATCTGAGGACGTGTAGACCCTTTTTTTGCTCTTCCAATCAGAGCGACCCTGACAATAGTACCGCAGTTGTTGAAGATCTTGAACTCGATCCATCTAATAATCCGGCCCGGGAAGGACTTTGTCTTTCCACGAATGGCCCGCCGACTGAAGAAGTTGCCCACCCCTGTCGTATGTTGTTTTCTATTGCGTAAATAACTTCGCATTAGTTACAAAGCCAGTCCTTGAAATCCATAAAAATTTTCCATTTTCTGTAGCAAAACATCATGATTTACAGTATCAAAAGCTTTTGTGAGGTCGAGGAATATACAGCAAGTGTACAAACTTTTATCAGCGTTTTGTATCAATTTTTCATAGATGTTACTGATAGCATGAGATGTGGACGTGTTTTGCCTAAATCCGAATTGTTTATCAGAAATTAAATGGTATTTTTCAAGATAATCATTGATCTTATTAAATAACATTTTTTCAAAGATTTTACTCATTTGCAAAAGAATCGAAATAGGACGATAATTGGTAAGCGAATTTGGATTTCCTTTTTTGAAAACTGGAACTACCTCTGCAATCTTCAAGGATTCATACACTTATTTGCGATATAAAAATGAAAAAAGCAGTTAGTGAAAACGACAATAATAATAAACTCCTAAAAATCAAGTAATGCTGTAATCGCCCCATTTTTAACTCCTCTATTCAACAAGGAATATTTCCTAATTCTCTTCAGGAGTAGCGGGAGAGAAAAAGAAGGAATTACGAAAATCGGGTAATAGGGAGTGGGTTGATTCATTAAATTTAATATTTTTGCCAATATTTTCCCCAACAGTCGCAAAATGAACACTGAAAGCTTCACGTATTTTTTGAGGATCTTCTATCACATCATTGTGAGTGACTATCTCATGAGGAAACGTCTTTTTATTTTTTTTTGAATTGGCCAATTCACCAATAATTTTCCACAGCGTGTTGGAGTTGCCGCTGCTGTGATCAATCAAATCTTAGTAATAGTTTGCTTTGGCACGTTTGCTTTTTCGATTTAAGGCATTTCTTTGCTTTTTGTATTTTTCAAAACCGTTTGTTTCAAATTTTTTATGCAGTAGTTTGAAAAGATATAGACGTAACTATGTATTGTATTGATGCTTAACGCAAAAGAACAATACAGTCACAACATGCCGAAAACTTACTCAGCAGAACCGAAAAGTGACTAAATTATTCTTCATTCTAGTTTGGTAGTATACTTCGTAACTTGTTGTAAGTTTTGATCAGAGGTGTAAAAAGTAGTTAGAAACAGTAATCAAGTAAAAGTATTGTTACTGACAAGCAAATGTAGTGCAAGTCGAGTAGAAAGTACTAAACGACTGCATTATGCGAGTAGAAGTGCAAAGTAAACAGGTTTTGAAACTACTCAAGTACCCAAGTAGAATTTTTTTGCAAATCTATTTTTTCCTTAAACAAACACTTCAAACTGGGGTGAGAGTAAAATAAAATTTTTGATGAAAAATAATGAATAATCATCCTAATGTTCTTGCCATTGTCAACAGTTTACACCAGCGCCGGATTAAGCAATGCAGGGGCGTGCCCAGAAATTTGAAAAGGGGGGGGGGGGCGCATTTTAAAGCCAAGCCAGCAGAGCCGGATATAGTGATGAGCAAAAAATAAAAAAGGTCATCGCGCCCACGCAGATGTCCAATTTTCCGCCCAAAGACAAGTGAAGAGCCAAGAAAAAAAGGTCATCACGCCCGCAGATGTCCAATTTTCCGCTCAAAGTCAAGTAAAAAGCAAAAAAAAAACAACGTCATCACGCCCGTAGAGTGTCCTTTATACGAATATCACCTTTAATTAGTGCATTTGTCTGCGGGGGAGGGGGCGCGGACCCAGCGCCCCCCTGGGTACGTCCCTGCAATGGGCAAACTGGGCAGTTGCCCTAAGCCCCGCACTTTGGGAAGCCCGAGCATTTACTAATTTCTAGCTGCTTGATTGTACACGAAAATTTTGGGAAGTTTCAGCTCAAACTACGGCCTGCGGACGTGATGACCTTTTTTTGTTCTTCATCTGTTTTGGGACGGAAAATCGGACATCTGCGCACGTGATGACCTTTTTTTTTGCTCTTCACTTGTATCTGCCTCGGGCCTCGCGATCTCTTAATCGGCCCCAGGTCGACACAGCGTCCATGTTCATTTCTCACCACGGTTTGTAGGATTGTAGCTTACATTTTGTTCAACCAAGCTAATTCAAAACAGATTAAACGAGCCCTATCAAGCGTACAAACTACTTTTAAGATAAAAAGTAAGTAGCGTTACATTACGTTGATGTTAATCAAGTGAAAGTAGAAAGCATGCAAAAATGTAATTACTTAAAAAGTGCTCGTTGCTGACAAATTTTGCTTAAGTAGGCTACTTAAGTAGAGCTACTTTCGTTACTTTACACCTGTGGTTTTGATATATACTGTATATGTAGATAGTATGGAAGACGATCTTCCATTCCATTCTGAGCATCTACCATATTCCATACCAAAATTCTCCTTCCATTCCATAGCATGCCCTGGCGAGACCTATAGAATCAGAGCAAGAAACTGTAATCGCTAGGCCATCGAGCTTTTTAGAAATCTCTTAGATCGTCTAAACTTTAGTCTACCTCTGTTTTAAATCTACGTCTAAGTACAGTGGTGAACTACCTTTTGCTCTAAGACAGGTTTTCGTTTAGATTTTACGGTAAATAGGTATTCTCAAACATTTTTCCAGTGTAGCTAATTAATGTGAAATAAAACCATAGATTTGAGTCTCGTTTGAAGGACCCAAAAGTGTTTACCGATAAGCCACTTCTTTCCGTTAATTGTTTTCAATCTTTTGTCCCAAAAGGCTAAAGGGGTGCCGTCTCTCTATGAGGATATATTTTTAATTACGTTGTTAAATATACACTTATCTGGTTCTTGATTTTTTATATCTTTTCTCGATCGGTTGGTTTGTAGCCTAATTTGAATTTTCGCGGATTTAATAAATAATTTTTTACTTCTTGCTCTGTAAAGAATTTCAGATTTAAACTTAGACACAATAATTAAGTCGTAGGGTTAATATTTCAATATTGCTTAGACAAAACAGACGAAGTATTCAACCACAATCAGACAATACAAGCTAACTGTTACAGAGAATAGAATAGGGCTGTACAGTGGCGACGTCATAATGCTCATTGTTTGGTTCCAAACAAACTGGAACCTAGCTCTTAAGACTGGCAAAACACATTTAGATAAAACTTGCTTCCACTAAACTCGTTATATCTGTCGAATTACGATGCGTGCGCCGATTTC
Organism: Trididemnum miniatum; assembly: GCA_964006365.1. Taxonomy (NCBI): domain Eukaryota; kingdom Metazoa; phylum Chordata; class Ascidiacea; order Aplousobranchia; family Didemnidae; genus Trididemnum; species Trididemnum miniatum. The sequence goes on from OZ023240.1 coordinate 5,674,922, forward strand.
CTTCTAGATTAGGATGGTTCAATGTTTTGTTCCGGACTGCAACCACCGAAGTGAGTCCTCGGATTGCAAATTTTATCGGTTTCCGACAAATGAAATACTTGCATCCAGGTGGGAGAAATTTTGCAGGTACGTGTATCAAACAATGTAGAATGCCTAGGTTATCTATATGCTAAGCTTATTGCTAAGCAGTACCGGATTTCGGATACTGTGAGCGTAAAGCTTAAATCACTGATGGGCCTATTTTTACTTGTGTAAACACTTTTTAAAAGATCTATTTTGGGTTGCGATGGATAGTAAAGTTATTTCAATTTGTCTTTGCAAAGCGCATTCGAACAACTTTTTTATTTTTTGTAGGACGAATTTTCATGGCCTAAAAAGCTTCAACTTGTTCAATTTTAAGAATAATCTAGCCCTGATGTTAAGGCAAGATAATTACTCTTGTTCGGATAACGACTCATTGATAGTAATTGACTTGAATTTAAATGTCTGTTTAAAAACTAACCATATATCGGGATGATGGATTAATGATTTGCATTATGTGAAAGTTACGACTTGTAAACATTTTTTTGAAAAGTTTCGACTAGGCTTCCTGCATGTAGCTTTGTAAACAACGATTTTAGTGCAATGCTGCTCAGTATTTGCGAAGAATTTTTGATTCTTTATAGGCGACAAGACAAACAAATCACAAGCAGCTCTAGAATTTGCAGCTGCCATTTTAAGGATGGTTTAAAAGACAATGGACCCACAATGTACCGGAGAAATTCGAAGAAAGTATTTCAATATGCGGATCCGGAACCTCCGAGAAAGCAAGCAAAAAAAAAGTCTGCGTCTTCTCTTGACCAATCGTTGTCTGCTTGCTGTTCTTACGAAAGCCCATCTTCCGTCGCTTTGCAAGTCGAGGTTGATATTTTAAAATCGCAAGTGTCGAAGCTAGAAAGCCAGCTGAGAAACGCACCCAAAGCATTTTCGCTTGATGCCATCAAAGATGACAGCAGTTTACTTCAGCACTGTGCGGGTTTGCCATCTCTGGCTGTTTTCGATCTGTTGCTACAGTTGTGTAGCCGTTTTGATTTTTCGTATTATTGTGGTTGGAATGTTTCCTCGATTTCACTGCAAGATCAACTTTTTCTCACGCTATTGAAATTGCGTTGCAATTTCAGTCATAAAGATCTAGGTGTTCGCTTTTCTGTGTGTCCCAGTACTATATCCAACGTGACTATTACATGGATTAATGACCTTCATGAAGTTTTGTACGCCGGTTTTTTAAAAGACAAAATACCTTCTGTTAGCAAGAACAGGATGTGTCTTCCAACCTGTTTCTCAAATTTTAGTAACTGCAGAATCATTCTTGATTGTACGGAGATACAGTGTGAAGTTCCGAGTAATATGGAATCCCAGAGCGCAACTTTTTCTCATTACAAACAGCGTCATACTTTCAAGGGTCTAATCGGAGTTGCCCCAAACGGTGTTATAACTTATGCGAGTGGTTTATATCCGGGATCGACCAGTGACAAAGCAATTGTTAGGCTTTGCGGCATTCTCAACCTCATGGAACCTGGTGACCTTATTATTGCCGATAAAGGCTTTTTAATACAAAGTATTTTGCCACCAAACGTTTATTTGAATTTGCCTCCATTTTTGACGAATTCCCAGTTCACCAAATCACAGGCTGAACTTACTGTTAGAATTGCCAGGTCAAGAATTCATGTCGAGCGAGCCATTCAACGAGTGAAAAGCTATGCTGTGTTGAATTTGATTCCACACAACTATCGATGTATGGCAACGAAATTATTTCAAGTTGTAGCATGTTTGGTGAGTTTGCAAAAACCGATTATTCGTGAAGTAGAAAATGAATTGTAAAGTTTTGTTTGTACATTTAGTTTCTGTTGTATATTTTAGCTTATTGGCTCCTATCACCGTATTCGTTTCCTTTATTGTGATGTTATTAGGCCTCTAGTTGTCGATACTGGAGCATGTGTATTTCTATATATGCGAGAAAGCCAAGTAAATACCCTGGAATGAATTACGATTGTATTGAAAACACAGATTAGTAGGCAAAGCAGCTACAACTGCAAACGTCAATATAACACAACTCACACAAGTATGTACAGCATGTGAATGCAGCAACAGTAAACACATAAAAGTTGGCTACAAAACATCCCATTTTTAATTTCTACTCATCAACACCACCTTGCATGTACTTAGGCATATATATGGTCTTAAAGAAATTAAATAAAATTGGAATATTGTTCGGCCAAGATTCATCCTTGTAGATGGGAATAACGTACATCGACTTGGGGCACCATACAACCAAATCACACACCTTTCTATCAGTAAGATGTAAATTGCCTTGTACCTGGTGGTAATAATTAAAACCACACACACTTGACATATTTAGTTCAAGCAAATTGGTGTTGCCGATTCTTTTGAGGAAGCAGTTTGAGTCAGTATCAACCAATTCAAGCAGATGCTTTTCGCGCCCCGAAAAGGGGCATTTCACTTCAATAATTTTTTCTGAAGATACAACGCCATCGGGAGATCCTCCAATGATTCCTGACGAATGTAACCATAAGCCAGATGGAAACACAGTAAGCCCAGTATGTTCAGTATATGCTTTTATAGCAGTGGCTTCATGTTGAATGCCCCACTGTACTGATCTAACCGAACTCAAATTGTCTTTTCCCAATAGACGCTTCATCGTCGAATTGCACATAGCCCTATTTGCTAGAATCGGCTTTAAAACCAAACCAAACTTGGATGACGTCAGTCTTCCTTTCCGATATGAAGACCAGAGAGGATTTTTGTGCTGACCGCGTGTACTTTCCTCCACTAATATCGATTGCTGTGGGGTAATTTGCATTTGTGTGAGAACAACCTCGATAGCCGCTGGCGCTCCCAAGACTTCAGGGCTACACAAAACTTCGTCTACAGTAAGAATAGGCTTAATGGAAGATGGGGGTTCGGGTGACAACAACCACGAAAAGCCATTTTGAATTGCGCTCATTGACAGCGCCCCGGCAAACCACGCTCTGTCCGCGTCATCGACTTTCCTAGCTAACCCTAGGAAAGAAGGTTCTCTGGGAAATGTTTCTTCTATTGTTCTGCAAAAACGATTTATTTTAGACCTTCCAAATTTGGACTTTCGTTGGGCGATCAAAGCTAGTAGGACGTGATAGGACTACATATACTGCCAATCTGCCGTACGCTTTCCATCTCTATAAGAATGGAAGCTCCCATAGAGATTAGTCCTGTTTGAGATGAATAGATCTAAAAACTCTTTACGACAAAATCGAACACTCACTTGGTTTCAGTGGGTGTTTTTTTTCGTATCCATTCACATGCTTTATCTGTTTTTGATACCGTCTTGACTGCATGTAGTAGAACTACTGCCATGTGGTGGCACCGAAGCAGTTCTTTGGGGCACTCACACTGCGCAAGATTTACGCAGCCATCTTCATTAATTCCAATCTGAAATTGTAAACCAATATTTACTTAACATCATGCAACCCTCCTCGCGCAACATGAAATAATGCAACTCACCTCCACTTCATAAACTTTTGGCTTCATACTCGCCTTTACTTTGCCCTTCATCATCCCCATGCTGCCGTCATACACAAAACTCTGCAGCCTGTTGCTCTCTAACGCATTTTCCCCCTTTTTAATAAGTTTTTCTTCCCCCGAAAAAAATGCAGCAATTGCCGAAACAGCCACGACCGACATTTCACACAGATGTTATTAAAATTTTTTACAAATACCTATGCAAATACTTAGCAACATTACGCTAAAATGTGGTTGCTTACAAAATTTACGATAGGAAGCGTAGTAGAAACTTTCTAAAACTGCAACTGCGACTCCAATCGGGAGTGATACATTGAACCATCGTCATATTAAAAATACATGCCCGCAAACAACTCATTTCGTGAAATAAACAAAGTTTAGTGCACACAAGTTTAAACTAAATGTGTTTTGCCAGTCTTACTAGCTAGGTTTAAATTTGTTTGGAACCAAACAATGGGTATTGTGACGTTGCACTAAACAGCCCTATAGCGAAAAGGAGGAAACGGCTGTTGGTTTCGTGAGTAGCTTTCCTCTTAGGAGTTTTTTTGGCACCGCTATACTCACCCCTTAGAGGTTCATAAAGATACTCTTGGGGATTCGCTTGATTGGTCAATGGCGCAGTTACATATGCACAAGATATTGCAGCCTGTATGTTCTACCAACTCAGAAAGGTCCATAGCTTCGAACAAATGTTTTAAGGGTTCTTGCACTACAAAAGGTTAAGAACCACTGGATTAGATCAATATTTACCATAAAAAATTAGTTAAAGCAGAATTAAGACGGTAAAACTGTGTGAGAGTACAAATGACAATGAGAACATTGGCTAACAATGGTTACAATGCAGCCAAACTACGTCAAAACCAGAAAGTCATTTTTCCAGGGTAAGCATTTCTAACTTCTGTCAAATAAAAACTGCCCTCCTTCATCGAAGCTTTGCCCCAAGCTTGCCCCCCCCTTTGAACAAAAGCTGGCGACGCCACTGTACAACATTAAATCACCAATAAACGTATATTCAGAAGTCCCCAACAGGCTGTTTCGCCGTGAGGCGGACGCTAAAATCATGAAAAGTGAAATCTTATATAAATAGAATAGGCCTATGTTATGTGATATGTTTTACAAATCGAAAATGTTCCAACGCAAATTTGATGAAAAGTGGGGTGGAGTGGAAAAAGCTTTTTTTGGAAGTTGAAAAAATGTAGTTCTTAAATTCCGCCAAATGATCGAAAACTTGTTAAAAATTTGTTTTTAGGGAGTTGCCCCCATTTCCCAGACAGCTACCGCCCAAAATGTTATCGCAAACGATGACGCAGGGGGTAGTTCACATATCTCGGTAACCACTGGTTGTACAGTAATGGTATAAAGCTCAAAATCTGCGGAAACACCATGTTCCTATCAGCGTTAAGAAGAAAATTTTCTCTATTTTCAACACGAAAAAAGTTACAGCCGAAAAACAAAACTTGGGACCATTTTTTGTAGTTTTTGGAAAATTCACCTACAAGTAATTGTATAAGAAGCACAGTCATTTAATTTTGATCGGTGGAACTAATTCTTCTCTCGTAACTAATACTGTATGTGCTTTGATGCATCAATAAGTGGACGGATGGTGACTTTTACTCTTGCTCAAAAAAAGATGAGTAGTAACAATTGCCTCAAATCAGCAAGAATGCATCAAGCAGAAGTCACTAAAATAAGCGTAAAGCAAATTCAGCGATTTTGGTAAGTTGATCTTAGTTTGATGTAAAATTGTTTTCAAATTAAACACAAAAAAAATTGTAACATATAGAGGCTGTGTGTTGTCAAAACTGACTTCACCACAAAATAATAAATGGCTGTTTTTGGCAGCCAAAAATGCTGTTAACCTCATAAGGAATAGTTTTGACAAGTTCAAGAAGTTTACTGCGGTGGTAACATAAAAAGCTCAAAGCAAAAAAAAATGTTTTGAGATCAATTTGACCCACCTGGCGTGTAGAAGAGGTCACACGGTTTACTACAGCCCTGTTGGAACTGCGTCGTGGTGTCGAACGTTTTCATAAGTTGGCGAAATTTATTTTTTTTGTTGGATCACTCTTTCTCCTTTATGCAGATGCTTCCGCAACCAGTTTGATGTGCCGCTCCACAGATTGGCAATGAGATAGGTAGTTTAATACCAGAGGTTTCTTCTGACATTCTTCTATTTCTGTATCTGTAAAGCTTGCAATTGCTGGAGGTTGTTGCTGGTAAGAATCGAAATTAGGCAATTCGTAGTAAGCGTTTGCTTCCAAGTTCAGAGTTGGTGTTACACCGAACAAGCGAACATACTGTTATTCAGTGCAGGTGGGCAGTCATCGTTATGCACTTTCTTCAGCTACTTGTTGCCGACGTGCTAGCACTTTCGCCACTCCTACATTTCTTACGTTGTCATTATCATCCCCTACCATCGCAATCAAAACATTTTTTTGGTGTGCGAAATAACCGTTCGTTGCATCACACTCAAAGCAATTTCTTAAACACATTTGTTCAAAAATTCCTAATCCTCTGAACTGTTGCTGCATCCATGGGTTACCTGATTATGTGATGATGTTAGGGAATGATAATGAAAACGTAAGAAATGTCGGAGTGGCGAAAGCGCTAGCACCTCGGAAACAAGTAGCTGAAGAAAATGCAAATAACGATGGCTGCCCCATGCACTAAACAGCAGTTTGATTCACTTGTTTGATGAACCAACTCTGAACTTGGAAGCAAATGCTTGCCACGAATTAGCCAATTTCGATTCTTACCAGTAACAACCTCAAGCAATTGCAAGCCTTACAGATGCAGAAATAGAAGAATGTCTGAAGAAACCTTTGGTATTACACATGGGCGTGCCAAGAAATTTGAAAAAGAGGGGGCCCCGATTTTCTGTTTCCGTTTCACTGAAAATATTGATAAAGACCAAAAAAAAGTGACCCCAGCGGCCCCCCCTGGATACGCCCCAGTATTACACTACCTATCTCATTGTTTAATATCTGTGGAGCGGCACATCAAACTGGTTGCGGAAGCATTTGCACAAGATGCAGGATTTGATAAAGGAGAAAGAGTGATTTAACGAAAAACTCAAATCTTGCAAACTATTGAAAATATTTGACACCCAAAAGCAGTTCAAATAAAATGTTTTAGTACCGTGTGACCTCTTCTTTTGGCCGGGTGGGTTAAAATTGATCTCAAAACAGTTGTTTTTGTTCTGAAATTTTTATTTTACTACCGCACCAAACTTCTCGAACTTGTCAAAACTATTCCGTATGAGCAGGGTTGGAAATCGATAATAAAAAAGTAGAGAATAATTCGATACCTCAAAAAAAAAAGTAACGAATTTCTACATTCGATAACAAAAATAAAAAGTAGAGAATATCGATCAACCGATAACGTCAAATCGATACTTTTCTCTAACTAAGTTGACAGTGTCAAGATATTTTGATGCTAATGGGAGGGGGTAGGGGGGCTTCAGGTTAGGCAAAGTGTAGAATGTCGGTATCGAAGGCATAGCATATTATGAAGGGCAGTTTAAAACAGGAATACCAGAAGGCTTACTCACTTTTCTCTTTTCACTATAAAAAAGATCAAATATCACTTTTTCTCTTAAATACTTTCTACCTTTGATCTTGGCCTACTTCAGATGTTATTGACTATAAAACCTTTTCTACGATGTTAGAAACACAAATGTATTCCTACCAGTATCAGATGTAATCTTTTAAATCAAAAAAGCTGGTGAACAAATAGTCAAAAACCACTTTATTAGCCTCACAGCTACATTGGACTGCCTGGCCCTGGCCTGCTATACCAAGTGACCAAACGTTAAGCAAACGTCTTCTCGTGATATATTTCGGAATGAAATAAAAAATGACAGTGCACACGGAATTTTCCGCACGCTAAACTGTTCTTCTGCGGATGTAAAGTAAAATATTTATCTGCAAACACCACAAAAAACAGATAAGGTACTAAAAATAACAAAAAATAAAAACTTTTGAAAGAACTTATTCAGAAAAAAAGTATCGATTAATTAATAAAGATTTACCATCCAAAAAAGTAGGGAAAAGCCCCAATCGATGATGAAAAAATAAAAGTACAGAATTTTTGCATTTGATAACGAAAAAGTAGAGAATATCGATTATCGACTTCTAATCGATATTTCCAACCCTGGTAATAACTACTTGTTAAGGTATATTTCATAAGGTTGTAGTTAGTTCCTTGGCTTAATTACGTTTTTGAACAAGTAGGCCTACTTTTGCATAAGTTATAGATCCCAGCTGGAGCAAATTTTAGTTCGAAGTCACGAACTATATAAACTATGTGCAATAATAAATTTATTCCATGGAAATAATTCTTGTTTTCAAAGTTAGTGTAACGCCAAATTGCTTTTCTTCTTAGCTATAAAATTCAGATTGATTAACTGAATTAAGCAGGCCAAAAGACTGGGTCATATTGTTTCTTGAATTGCAATATTTACAGCGATAGTTTAAAAAAACGTGTTCATAAAAGTAAACTGTTTCATATACTACATCGTTGCGAATAAAACAGAAAATCTTTTTGTATGTAGTTCAAAAACATGGTACAACGCATAAAGGTCACCGTTGTAATTTCGATGTAGTCGTTTTCTTTAAATCGCATTTCTGTATCTGCTCCTGCAATGCATCAGCGGAATTTTCTAGGATTGTAAGCGTATAATTTTGATGTGGTCTTGCCTACAAATGTTCCAAAATTGGAAAGTCCCACAGCGCGCTGAGAAGGCTAAAAAATTCTGCAGAACTGTAGCCGCTAGCCTCAATTTGATTTTTAAAATATTTGCGTCCTATACCAGAATGATAAAGTGTGATCTAAAAAGTACAAAAAGTACGACTACACACTTTCTGCCATTGCAATTGCAACTTTAATTCAAGTGCGATAGCCCTCGTAATTGTAAAAGATCATTTTTGCAATTAAATCACAAAAGCAAACACTTCTTTTTTCAAATAGAAATTGTTCCACGATATCACAATCGCAGCGAATAAAAATTCAATGATTCTCATCATCCCTACGAGTAGCTCTGTCGGCCAACTGCTTATCAAAAAAGAAGACAAGTCCACGAGAAAATAGGACATTATGGTAACCCTAATTTTCCCGATTTTGCTAACATATTACATTACTGTATATTTGGTAGGTTTTACGAGCTGGTAGTTGCAAGACAAAGACAGCCTACACATCAAGTGTCAGGCTTTTATCATCTCGCTGCATCATTGAGTTGACGGTGCAGAAATAAAAGACACTATTTCGCTGTAGCTAACTTTTGCCCTAATCCGTCATAATCCAATTTACAATCCTAGAAAATTCTGTTGATGCAATGCAGAAGTAGATTTAGAAATGCAGTTTCAATTAAAGGAAGCGATTACATCGAAATTACAACAGTGACCTTATATGTTATAACCATGTTTTTGAACTCCAAAAAGACTTCCTGTTTTGGTTGCAACGATGTATTGCACAATAACTGTTAGTATCTTCTCAAAGGATGCAACATTCACCATTTTCAGCCCTTGGCGACCGATTGAAGAAGTTTGAAAAAGAATGCAATGGAATATTTCAATCTTTAACGGTTTACTTTTACAAACATGTTTTGTATTTTCGTATTTTGTTGCATATTTATCCTCCTATCACGAGAAAGCGATTAACAGCGGCGTAACTAGGCCTTTTTTGTGGGGCAAATGCCCAGGGTCTTGGAAATGGTTGAGGAGTCATGAAATTTTCTGCCCTTTTTACTTTCTTTAGAACTCGCTTTCGGAGAATAGGTCTAATATACGCTTGGACCAGCGAACAGTTCCAGCCTAAATAATGCATTCATGCATAATAATATTCTTCTCTTGCGTTATATTGAAGATCAAGAACTCAATAGGATCGATCACTCAAAAGATGTCAAATGCTTAAAATAACATTGTAAAGGTTGCCTAGGTATCTACTCCAAATTGACTTGAAGGTAGGATCATATATGCCAACTTTCAGGTTACGCAGTCAGCTAAGAGGCTCACATCTAAAGTTACTCAGGTTGACATGATTTAGGCAAACGACTTGGAGAAAAGCCACAAATAAACTGGTTAGAGAATCAATTTGCCTAGGCTAGGTCAAAAATACGGTACTCCACTCAAGCAACCCCCACCTCTAGCACCCACAAGGCCATCTACCCAAATGCAGCTGCAGACGCGTTTCGACCTTTTTAGGTCTCATCAGTGCAGCATAGCAACAGCCCCCCTCAAAAAAGTAAATTCCTACTTTCATTCTCCCCAAAATTTCTTGCAACCATTCCTCTGCTAAATCCCCGCTACTATCTTAATTGCTAAGATCCAAACTAAATCCTTGCCACCATCCCCTCCCCCAATTTTAGACTAATTTCCTGTTACCATCTCCCCCCCAAAAAGAGTAACTTTTCGTGAAATTGAATTGTGGTTTTGTCTACGTCATAGAGCCTCAAAAACATGAAATGTTGGATTTTACTCTTGTCCCGAAATTACTAGGCTTTTTTCAGTGGATTTATAACAGGGAGTTAGTTTTATTGAGAGTTTTTTTTTGGGGGGGGAGATGGTAACAGGAAATTAGTCTAAAATTGGGGAGGGGATGGTGGCAAGGATTTAGTTTGGATCTTAGCAATTAAGATAGTAGCGGGGATTTAGCAGAGGAATGGTTGCAAGAAATTTTGGGGAGAATGAAAGTAGGAATTTACTTTTTTGAGGGGGGCTGTTGCTATGCTGCACTGATGAGACCTAAAAAGGTCGAAACGCGTCTGCAGCTGCATTTGGGTAGATGGCCTTGTGGGTGCTAGAGGTGGGGGTTGCTTGAGTGGAGTACCGTATTTTTGACCTAGCCTAGGCAAATTGATTCTCTAACCAGTTTATTTGTGGCTTTTCTCCAAGTCGTTTGCCTAAATCATGTCAACCTGAGTAACTTTAGATGTGAGCCTCTTAGCTGACTGCGTAACCTGAAAGTTGGCATATATGATCCTACCTTCAAGTCAATTTGGAGTAGATACCTAGGCAACCTTTTCAATGTTACTTCTCTTGAGTTTTGACATTTTTCTTTGTTTTGCTGTATAAATAACTAGAGAATAATGTTCACAGCAAAGAATTGGAGTTCATACGCAGGCTG